>CADCWW010000003.1:1220000-1820000 GCA_902806505.1 Hypoxylon lienhwacheense | reverse complement strand
GTTAATAACGAGGATTCAAATAAACACAACATCCTACAGATAGAACATGAAAGTACTATCTTTTAAACCCCCATTTATAATATAACTTGCAGCAAGAAGTCATAGATTTGTAAAACATCCGTTTTCATAATATTGACAAAGTCATTAATATATATCACGGGTCACCGTGCGCATCTTAGGGACGTGGGAACATTAATGTTATTTCCTAAGGAATTTTTCTATCAGTGGGTAACCATAGGCCGGGTCGATAATCTATATAGGTAGATACAAGTTTTCTATACCTCAATCGATTCGGTGATAGACAAGGACCCCTATATATAAGTATTGAGGATTAAGCATTGCATGGTCCTATTTGTTAATAGATACAGGATATAGGTACCCTTATTACACTTGCATAAAAAAGCAAATACCGGGATATACACTCATAGAAGGGTACATAATGAATATGTAGGTAAGCTTTGACAGTTGCTAGAACACCAAAAGCTGATTACCCCCTTATCATGCCATTATAATATCGATGTTACAACTACATGTAGTTTAAACAGTGGGTCTCTCATCTATTTTTATATAAGGTACTCCGTACATACATACCCTAGAATATCTTTCCATAAGGCTTACATTACACAGTAAACTATCGTATAACTATCTTGAGTTCATAATGATAATGTAGGTAGAGATGGAGTTACCATGTAGATTCACTATCAGGGGCTAATTGAAAGAAAAGAAGTAGCCATAGCTTTCCCCTATTTAAATTATTAGACAATTATTAAGTTAAATTGAACGAATGTCTTCAAGAGCCATCTTGTTTCTACTAAAAACGATTCTTTAGCGGCCTACCTACTATTAGTTTTCATTTCGATATAGCCAAACAACTACAAGCCATATCGCTACTATTTTCAGACTGTCAATCCATATCTCGAATTTGTTAATGAAGTCAACCATATATGATAGGCAAACTATAAATAATAGGGCAAATAATAACAACATCGTTGCGTGAAGAGCTCTGACCTGACTATGCCTAACGTACCTACAGGTATCCGTACCCTACATACCAGAATAGCTTGTTTTTATAAGGTATTTTCTCTATTCTACTCATGTTCCTTTTGAGGACGCTCAACCCGATGTATAGGTTAAAGCTTCATGCGCGACAACATCGTTACTAACTTCTTTATGTGATCGGTCTCATAACACTTGTCATAAGTGAGTTTTTCTTAACATGGATCTAATAATATATATTAGATGATATAATAGTACGTGATATTAGAGTTTCAAAGTACCCAGCTAGATATTATCACATGATAAATGGTTACATTTCATTATATGACAACTCATTTACTACCTAGGTACTTCTGAAAGACTTTTTTAATGAAAAGAAAAACGACGAAAGCTGTTAGCACTTGGATAACTAGCAGCAAGGTAGCAGCAACCTCGCTAAACATCGCGCAACACTTACAGTCTTTATAATGGGTGGTAAGAATCTAGAATCATTAGATAAAGAGGTTAAGCGTTAATAGTCATACCTACTCTTTACTATCTAAACCAAAACTCACGGCGAGATATCTACTTCTACCTCTTACTCTATGACATAAGCTAACAATCATGAACACGACCCCTTTCAATTTCATTATCTAGTCACAATGTTAGGCACTTATATAATAGCTAATAGATATGACTTGGGGGAGTATTGCTTGGGAGGTCATAGGCTTCAATAGATACCTTGAACAGTAACCTTATATGAAAGATTCCGGGGCAATTGGCATTAGTGGATGACTACCTGGGGATAGAGAAAAAGAGACATTGAATTTCTAGGCAACCTGAGTTTGCTCTCGTCCTGTCATGGTAATCTTGAGACATCCCATATAAGGGGCTTAACGGGAGTGTGTTCCCGCAAGGAGCTGGCTTATCCGTATAAAGTCATGATACACATAGGGGAACTTCTTTTTCTTTTATTCTATCTCAGGCATACTTAGGGTATAGAGAAGGTACCTACTAGATGACTTTTCTAGCTCTGGTTAATCACATAGGTGAGAAAAGGAGAAAGGGGTCAGTTACGAAGCACCTCTCAGAGAGAGGGACATGGATTTTAGTGTGTTAGGTTTGAACAGAGTGAAGTTGAAAGTGCGAACTATGAGGAAGTATTTTCAAGTAAGTTTACTATAGAAAAGATAGGTACTGAATATTACGATTATATGGGTAGGTAGTTAGGGTCTAAGAATGATAGGAGTATTAACTAGGTACGTTATGAATAAGTTGTAGAAATACTATTTCAGTCATCGGTAGAAAATCAAAAGAGAGCAACTTCAGTAACTCGGAGACTAGATGTCAACGAAACTGGATATATACCTTATACTTGATTCTTATAGGTATCTTCTAATTGAGAACCCAAGACCCTCCTCATCTCGATTTGCATACATCTAATCAATAGCTAATATATGCGCTGTCCGAGAAAAGGACTGTGCTCTCACACTGTCAATCTTCACTTGCCGAGGTGCGTACTCTTATGTATAATCTCATAAATCTCGAAGCTGTTGTGACTTCATGTTCTCGTATTTCTAATATATCCTGTCAGATGACATGACCCTTCCACTGTCACCCCTAGCCATTTTCGTCTTGCAAAAGTGGCGGGTCAGAATACGGGCCTAGACCTAGGTCCGTACACACGTATATGGCTTCATTGGTTCATGCAGGGCCGTTCACCCACGTGTTCGAGAACATTATCCAAACATCAACATCAGCCATGCGGCTCAACGGTCAGCGCCGTATCCCGGGGTTCAAGTAAACGCTTCGCTTTTTAGTGCTTATGCTCGAATTATTGCCCTGGTATTGTAGCACAACCTACATCTTAGAGTGGACGACATCCAATCTAGATTGTACTGTTGCACAAACCAAGAATGGCTAGATCTTATATCTGTAGCCTCATGACCGACATCAAATTGATATAAGATTCCTTTCGAACCGCATGAAAGTATGTCGAGCACTTACTTATATCGATCTTATTAAATAGGAAAACATGACTTGATCTTTGTTTCTTCGCAAGTTAAGTTCGAAAAAAACAACTCACATCACGCAAAGTCCCTAGAATCCTGTGATATGTCACGTGGATTGAAACCTCAGCCTTTTTTGGCAGAATGTTGTGCAGTTGGATACCCCAGACTCTGCTGTGAACCGGAATGATATTGATGCTGACTCCCTGAAATTGGCAGTTACGCTGATCATTGAGACGAGTGGTCGTTAGAATACAAGGCCGGGTCAAATTGAAACGAGTTTCGCATACGACGCGCCGAGATCCGAAATCACATATGATTGGATACTCACTCTATACAGAGGAGCGTATCTTCTTCGAGAGCATCTTGTTCATAGGTAACTATCAGCCACATAAGTTGATACTCTGTCTGAGCTAAATTAAGACAAACCTTCCAAACAAGACAGCGGTCTGCTGAGCTAGAAGAAGGGTCGACTACCTTCTCAGAGTCGAATATCAAGGACGGATCATTGGAGCGCATGTGAAGCAACTGGGACGAGCAAGAGACAGCGAGAAAGGCTTCTAATTAAGTTATCGTGCATACCCAGACCCAAAGGACATCGATGCAAGCCAACTAATACGGAACTCAGTATACCATATGGTTCCATTGGATTCAACATGGATGTACATAATATTCGAGAGGAAACATGGGAAGAGAAGGTGATGTGATGAAGAAGGGGAGTTTTGTTTTTACCCGGGTTTAAACGTTTAAGCGTAGGAGAGGGTCAGGTAAGTACACTCAGACTCCAGAGCCAGTTTTTTGTTGGCCCTTCAATGGAAGGCGGTATGGAATCTATGGGTTCAATACATTATCTGATGATACTTGCATAATACACAGGTACCTCTCATCCACTGATCTGGACTTAACTCAAGTCTCAACTCTTAAGGTTTGGGTCTCAGGTCTCAGGTCTCGGGTGTTAGGTCTTAAGTGTCACATCCATGGATACACCATGTACCCATGATATACGAGTACATACATAATTTACCTAATGTATGAGAAGGAGTATTGAGAAAGAGAAAGAGCATGCTGAGAAATATAAGAGGTAGTTACCAAAGCTAGGGTGTGGTACATACTAACTACATATGTATTACATAACGGATGACTGGATGACACGCGATATTAGGGTAGGTAAGTAAGACTGGAAAGTGCGTGCACACTTTAAGAATACCTGGGGTAGTAGGCACCACGAGGCCCGAGTGCTCACCAGTTACAATCCAACTTGGACCACTCATGTCGAAATCAACTTCCCGAGAATAGGTTGGGCACTAAGGCCGAATCACCGGTCTTACATAGTCGCCCCTAACTTTAACCTAGTCCACTCCGTCCCCCCGTTCCTTTCCTTCTTCCCCCCCTACCCCCCCGTCTTTCCCGTCTTGCCCGTCTCCCCTACCTAATCATCGACAAGCTATTCAATATCTTTTCTTTTCTCTTGTCAAACGTCCACTAAACATCTTTTTTAGACGTGAAGGATTGGTTAACTTCATTCGTTACCACGCATAAATTGCCGAAAAGGAATAAACAAGTTCCTCTGAGATGGGTCTGTCTTGCGTCAACTCGCAATAGAGTCACGCGACGAAAATAGCTGCAGCGTGGTTTTATTAGTCGTTATTTGCTTCCAACCGCGCCTCTCGCCTCTTACTTCTCGCCTTTCCTTCCTTCGCCTTTCGCCTTTCGCCTCCCGCATTCAGAGGACACGAAGTGTTTTCGAAAGATCGACGTGTGCAAAGTCATACCTACACAATCCAGATCCTTTTCCGGAAATCCCGACTGCAATATGGCGCACAGTTCACGAGTTCGTGGCCTTGTCACACCGCTTTAGCCTTTCAATACTGTCCAGAACTATTCAGACGGTTAGACGGTTAGACGGTCAGAATGTTGAACAGGAGACAACCTTGATCGAGATCACCTATCTCCGGAGAACAAGTCGTGCCAGCCCCATTTACTTTTCGGATGCGGGCATCAGCAACAACCCGCATATCTCGAACCTGCCAAGATTATCGTTTCCCGTTGACCGGTCGTGTGGTAGCAGGTTAGTGGGCGTTAACTCCATACGGCCCCTTTATCGTGCGTTTTCGTTGGCCTTGTATCGTGGCCACTGACGAAGAGATAGTGAAATCCTTGCTTCGATCACCGGTACGTGGGCGTACACGGGTGTATCTAACAAGACTTCAAGTCAGTATTATGAGGTATGCAGTAGGCGAAAATTCTACGCCCCGACAGGTTACAGCACGTGTAATAGGAAACCCGGCTGCAACGGCGAGCAGTACTCCTGCAACACCAAGTAGCCAAGTAATGGCGATCTTCGAGGTATTCAGTCTTCATACTTACACCTCCGGAGGTATCCGTACCCGCACCTCAACACTAACTTTAACTCCATATATTCACATCGAAAATCCAGGTGCATGCCTCATTGACGTATCGGATCAGGAGCATGCTTGATTCCTTCCTGCAACTAAGTACCTAATAGCGAGACATAGGTGACAACACGATACCTGCAGAGGCGTTCGACATTACCATAACAGGTCTAGTCAGAGCTCGTCCTCCATATTATACCATGTCTTGGCACTAGCAGGCTGAAGTGTAGCTATCCGAGAATACGGCGTTCAGGATATTGGAACCGGGCGCCGTAGACGGTACATGAACGGTACATCGTACGTCGGAAGATCTTAGAGATTAGTTGCGGTGCGGCGCTGTACAGGCGGAGGGCCACGCAAGGAATATCGTATTCACGAAGATAAATTTGCGAGGTTCACGACTCAATAGAAACGGACTTTTTTTTTTTTTTTTACTACTGCCACTCCTTCGAATTTCCTACCGTTTTCGATATGCCGTTTTATGAAATAAGTCAAAAAAAAATCTCTTCTTATAAACTTGGTATTTCGTGCCGAGGTGAATGCGTCCTAAGTTCTAACAGAACGCCGGTCGTCCGTTCCGCGCGCGCCGATCCAGTGGCGGCTCTCCCCCGGACGTTGCGGTCGAAATTTGGGGTTAGACATTCAGTTGTCGTTAAAGAAGCTGACAGAATTCTGACGTGGCTATAACGTGGGTCGCAAGTGATACAGAGTCCAGGCCTTTAGCCTGCATGATTATCTATTCTCAATCTACTCTGTCGCCGATCATCCATCTCAATTCACGTATGAAAGGCGAGCGCAGACCAATCTTGGCGGTTTCTTTGAAACAGTAGGCATGCCACAGAGGCGGTATGTGAGTCTCGACTGACGGGATGGCTTTCATCCGAATTTGATGGCTGCTTCATGAGGGAAGAAGAAAAGTTGAGAAGTTCCTTACCCAAGTGATGCATCTTCTAGGTATTATGGGACACGTGAGCTAGTCATAAGGTAAAATCTCCAGGGCTGTGATGAGAACCGGGTTAATTAATGCCAGCTTCTTGTGGCTGAAAATCCTAACGCCGCAGCTTCGGATGGTATACCCGTTGGCCGCGGGGATTATTCGACGTTGCACAATCTGACCTATACGGTAAATATATGCTCAATATGGCATACAAGGTATCTAAGATTCCTAAGATTCCTATTAAGCCGCTTATTCCTGCATATGCAGCATGGTGTAGATGTACAGCACCAGATAGATATGCGCATTACAACGTCCTCTGCTTGGTGATACCTCGTCCGCAGACCGAGATTTATCGGGCAGGGTCATCGAGTCGTATACTGTGTCACTGTATATTTTCTTTTTATTTTCAAGGTATGACTCTGCTGCGTAATCCCGGATAAAGGCGAGTTTTATTGGGGTGGAAGTATCTAAATCAATGCGTACATTGGGTAGCTCCGGGGCGGCGAAAAAAAAGAGGCCGGTATCACTCGACGGCGGCGACGGGGATTCAAGGCTCAAGCTTCCGTGCGTATACTCATACTCATACCTTACATTATATGCATAAACACATACATACATACGCATCGCATACACATACACATACACATACACATACGCATACGCATACGCATACACATACACAAGCACGTATACGGCTAAAATGTTCCATATATATGTGTGGGTATTTCGATTTTTGGCCCCTCTGCCCCTATCCCATACCACACAGCACGCTGCAAGGGCCAGGGCGAATGATGATGGCCGGAGGAGTTGGCGGGCAAGGACTGGAATGCAAAAGTGCCCAGATGCTAGGCGCAAGGGGAAAAAGCCACTTACGGCCCTATTACGCTTCGACCCAAGTGCGCGTGTGGGAGAATCGCGACGGTACCTAATCATCCCCCCTCGTACGTACGGCGCAGTAAGGAGTATACATGTGTGAAGCATGAAGGGTAGCTGATTTACATGTGAATCGTACTTTACTGCTACCGTTACCAGACAAAACACATGGCAGTATATACTGAAAAAAAAAAAGACCTAAGGTATGGCATATGTTACTACAACGCTAGCACCGGATCTAGATTTTCAACTACTACAAGAGGGAACAAGCCCGGGACAGCCATCCACAATTAACGATATAAATAACTTTATATGCCTATGTAGGTACATTCCTTTGCGTGCTCGACGGCAACTATCGGCAGCAGTTATGGATGCACACCGATCAAAACGGTTGGTAGATATTCGATGTAATCTTGGGAAGGCCTAGATCTTACTTTCGACCAGTTTTGTATCCTGTGAGTATCTACTTTACGCATGAAGTACCAGTAGATAGATGTGTACTTAGGTTAGGGGAAGGCCAGGAAAATGGAGGAGGAGTGGGAGTAAGGATTGGAGGAAGAAAGGAAGGAGGAAGAAGAAAAAAAAAGAAAACGAGAGTTTAAAAATGATAGACTAGAAGGAATGGAAAAAAGAAAAAACGAGAAAGGATACGCCATTGGATAAAATGCAATAGAACGACAGTATATATCCACATAGGGCAGAAAAGCATGGGGGGGGGATGGGGATGAAATGCCATTAGAGACGTATACGTGTGTCGATCTTCTTCATCCTCCTTTCTCCCTCCCTTCTCTCCTTCCCGGTCTAGATCTCCGATCTGCCTCTCCTGTCGTGACATGAAACCAGGGAATTGGTAGGGCGTGGCAGATGGATGGATTGGGGACGGCGCCATGGATACATCTACTCTGGTTATTTCTACTCTGTGGTTATTTACCTACCAAGAAGGATTAATCTTGGCCCCCCCCCGAGGAAAGGGGAAAGGGGAGAGAGAGAGAGAGAGAGAGAGAAAAGGAATAACTACATGGTATTAATCCATAACCCCCTATACATTGTCCCCCCGTAAAAAAAAAAAAGCCATGCCTAGAACTTACATGTTATATTTTTATGTACGTGTGAACTATATATGTAAGCCAAGTTGACATATGTTGGCCCTCCCCATCACACGCTCATCAGTGGCTCGACGGAGGTCGAATGGAGACAGGTGAGAAGTGATAAATAACAATTGGGAAAATGATAGAAATCAAAAGGACAGGAGCGGCTGGCCAATGAATATCGTCCGCAACAGTTCCCGGCTCACGAGAGGGCAGGACACACGCTTGCAGGAAAAAAAAGCCCACCGGCGTTGTCCGCCGCGTAGCGTTCGTTAAAACAAAATCCCCGAGTGGGCGATGGTAGAGCGTTGCTGTGTCTGCGTCGTGGTACGACCCTGTCAATGTTCTAGACACATGGTTAGCAGTAGGTAGCCAGTGAGATAAATAATAATAATAATAATAATAATAACGACGGTGATGAAAGTAATAATAATAATATAATAATAATAATGATAGGGTAGTTTGCCAAGTCAATCGCTTTTGAGAGAATAAGGGACCAATCCATATGAGCTATTGTGGGGAAGTATAGAATGGCCCCGACGGCAACGATATCGGAATAAAATTCGATGGTTCGACTTTTTTTTTTAAAAAAAAAAAGATATTGGTTGGTAAGGGATGTCGTGTCTGTATGAGCGTAAATACACATGCCATATTGTATGTACCTAGTAGAGTAGGTAAGGTAAGGAGACGTAGGTCTCGGAACTTATGGATTTCGCTCGCATATTTCCGGGAGAGCAGGCAGGCTAGCTTGTGATTATTAGAAATGAATAGCTAATGGATTGGTTACTTGGGTAGGGTTCTTTTTGTTTCCCCCCTTCTCAATTTGAAAAAAAAAAAAAAAAGTACAAGATAACATAAACACACATACATATTTCTCGTATGTAGGACCCATCATCGCCAAAAAGGATAGGATAGGTGTTGTAACAGCTCAACTAATAGAGAGCAATAGATCAAGGACAAGCAACAACACACTTATTATGCAATACCAGACATTATACACTATTTCCGAACCGCTCCTCCCCCTCCCCCCCTTTTCCCCCCTCCCCTTTTTCCCCCCCCTTCTCCCTTTCCCCGTATTTGTTCCTTAAATCTCATTGGTCTGTTTCCTTGATCTTGTGCCGTTTTCCGTGAATAATAGTTGCATTTATTTTAAGTACCGGTGTTATTAAGTATACGTCTTCGTTCTTTTATTAGTTGGTGTATTTTCGAAGGGGGAACACGTCGCCGGGCATGGGTTCGAGGTGCCACGTCTGGGAGGCGTCCGCGTCGAACGCACTGTCCCACTCCCGCCTGAGGTCGTCGGGGATGTCCCATCCCAGCCGGGAGCTGCGGAGTCTCATGCGGACGAGGTGTCTCTTGCGCTGGGAGGACTCGCCGTCGACGAATCCCTCGCGCCGGTGGAGGACGGCGAGGTTGTTGATGAAGTGCATGTCGCCGGCCTGGGTCTTGATCTCCAGCTGGACGGCCTGCGCGACCGCCTCCACCACGTCGAGCGCCTCGCGCTGGCGGTCGTTGAGCTTGGGCAGGTGCTCCGGGCGTGGGTGGACGGCGTTCCCCAGCAGGGGCGTGCGTCCGAAATTCATCACCATCCTTGAGTTGTGGTAGAACAGGAGCGGTCTGCACTGGAAGCGCGGTCTTGGGAAGGGAGATTGTCAGCACGCTGGCCGTCCCGTAGACGATGCCGAGGGCGGCGGTAGACTCACAATGCAAATGGCCAATCCGACTTGGCGAGCGTACGAATAATGTCCGGGCGATGGGCCGCTAGGATGTTGTAAATTGTGTAGGCCGACGCCACGATACATTTTCCTCCGGCCGCAGCGGTGCTGCGAGTCAACCAAGCGACTACATCGCCTGCTTCCTCATTATGGAAGGACTGTATGCTGTGTGAGCATGTGTACCAAAAAGACAGACCCCATTACTCGGTAGACGGGACTTACAATAGCAGTATTGGAGTGACGGTGGTGACCCATCTTCATCTTAGAGGAGTTGTCTGCAACGATATGTACTATGAAAGAATGTCAGTTTCATGTGATCGTTCGGCCGTATATCCATCTACTAACCAAGCATATTTCCTAAATGATCTTGACGACCTCGCTGATCGGCGATGTATGCTTGGATTCCCAGCCATACGATCGTCCGGTCTTCAAGAGAGTATTTCTCGGGATTTACCCCGCGAATTACACAGAGGCCGCTGCCATTATGAATATCCTCGCTAAGCTTGTCTAACTTATAACCAAGGGTAGGAAGAGGGAAATTCTCCCGGTTAACTTGAACTCCATCCAGCTCCAAGTCTAAACGATAAATAGTCAGCACGGGTGGAAGATGTATGAGGGTTAAGTGAAAAAAAAGGGGAGCTCGGGAGGGAATCTCAGGAGAAGTTTCTCGGAAGGGATATTACCTTTGAAATGGTCCTTAGCGGAATCTAATTCAACCAATTCATCTTCGGTCAGGGTATAGACGAAGCGGAGCCCGTCGTTTGTTTGCTTCCCCGCCCAGGCGAATAATCGACCCAAGTGGGCGGGAAAGCCGGCAGGAAGGCTAGACAGTCCCTCCGAAGTGGAGTTGACATGCGAGGTACGTTGGAGAAGTTGAAGATCGGTGCTACCCAAGGTGTGAAGGAGAACTGGGCCTGGGTCCTTGCCGTCCATTTTCTGCGTAGGGAATCTGCTGCCTTGTCAGCTACTACCATCCAATGATATCGTATTCCAACAACCTACCTATCGTGGTATAAAAAAAAAGTGACAGTACACCGAGACAAACAAAGGAAATCTAGTGATTGGTCTGAGAGATCTGTTCGATCGTATGATGGAAATGGGAATGGAAATAAGATGAATGCAGGACGTGCAGTAAGATTAGGCTTAACCCTCGAATCTTGATTAAACCAGAGCGTATGATCAGACTAAAACCTGAATCTCAATGGTAATATCTCAGGTAGTCGACTATAAGATCAACGTAACCAGGAACAAGTCTTGAGCAGGAAGGACATCATCTACTTTGATAGAGAAAGGGTACTTAAAGACTTTTATATATAAAGTATTACTGCTTAATAGCGAATTATGCTGAGACACGGATGATGTGTTAATATCTCTATTTACAAACAAGACTATATAGAGTATATGGACGAGTACATGGTTAGAATATATCAAGTATACCATGTATACTATGTTAGTATAGTATGTATCAGGGTATGTGAGCCTATAGAGATCGAGATCGGGTATGTCCTTGGTATACTATGGTACAAGTAGCTACACACGGGTAGTATAGTGTGAATCTCCGAAAGTTAGCAACGTGGCGCTTTGGTGTAAGTGACTGGAAGACAAGACCACGCCGCATGCAAGAGGTACAGGTTCGTATAGTAAATGTCCGTATTAAAATAAACGTGAAATGATTAAATGTGATTTGCTCGATGCTTTTTATTATTTAAATTTTTTTTATATATAAAAGAGTTATTTTTTCTTTTCCAAAGAATATAAATAATATGTACCTAAGCGGATTCGTTAGTGGGTTCTGCCGTTCGACGGGAACCGGGTACTTGGGATTGTTAGATCTATGGAGCAAGGAACTAGGTAGTGCATGTCTAAGAAATGTCTAAGCCAAAATAAGAAAAGCACCTAGGATATCACATAGAGCCGCAAGTATCTTTAAAGGCTGAGGTACAAGAATACAGGTATGGGTAGATATACCCCCCCCCCCTGGTCCCGGTTTGACTTCACCGATTCTATCGTGGTACGTAGTACATAGTACATGAAGGTTGCGGCGCGGGGCCCGTCCGCATGAGCATCAACTTAAGAGGTACATACCCTTATGTATGTACATACCTACCGTACGTACATGTAGTAATAAATGTATACATAATTACATCAAGTATACAAAACTATGAATCATGGAACGCTTATAGATACCTCTTACATATAGATTTATATATAGATTTATATAAAGTACGTAACTTGGCGCTTTATATAATAACTATACGATATAGTATATGTGTACTACCTCCTTGCATGCTTACACACATTAAATAGGTACACTTCAACACGTGCATGGATACCTTGTTTATAGATACATCATGTAACCTATGTAAACATGCCATCACTTCTTGGTCATAAGATACCTACCTACCTGGTACGGAGCAGTCCTACTTGATTAGCATCACACATACAATATATGGACCCATCTCTTGGTATTCTGCGGGTTTTAACAAACCCGAGTGGTCGAAATGGGATTCCCTAAAAAAGATGACCAGTCGAATGTGAGACAGCCATATGTTAAATAAACCTGGCTAGCTAAAGGAGAGGTACCTACATACCATGTACTCAGATCACGTACTCGAGATGAGATCGAGTATTTGTACAGGCATATCAATAAGGAGGGTAGGGAAGTAAGGTATATCTTATTTTATATATCTTAGTTTAGATCTTTTATCCTACAATTCGGTTGTTAATATGGCATTGATACTCATCGATACTCTTCACTATGTAATTCATGTTAGAATCATCCCCTCTTCTTAAGTAGTCTTTTAATACCTTCAAATCGCCTTACACACACACACACACATCTATAGTCTCAATCTTGTACCAATAACTCGAAATCGGCGGCATGTACCGTGTCTCCGCTTCTTCACTTCCTTCAGGTCTCTTCTCTTGTCATTCATTCGAGGGTAACTTGCATGTAACTATGTATGTACATACATACTCATTATCGTACCCTGTTTCACGCCCCATCCATGCAATGCAAGCTCCGCCGTATCGGACGCCGTATGTTTTTTACGCGTAGATACAACACACAGAGGGCACAGAACACACTTCTCCTCTCGCACAATCCTTAAAAATCCCTACTATATTCTGTCAACATATTCTTTCGCGTCTGTCACGCCCAGCCCTCCACCACACGATCCTTCCCTCAGATCGTGGATTGTGGTGCCCAGTTCACATCGTACAGTTGACTTACAAAGTAAAAATCGTTTTCGTAATCACCGCTTTGCCGTATTTTCGACCATTGCTTCTCTACACGATCAACCGGTCAGTCTGTTCCCGGAGGGGAGGGACTTCGCATTGTGCCAAGTGATGTGTGGCTTACTGTATCTCTCGACGTTTATTCTCGTGCATTGAACGACTTCTAACTTGGCGTGGTCTAGTTCGGCCAAATTTGCTAGGTCTTGATCATTACATTCGGCAGAGAATGGGTATACACCTATCTATCTGTCAGTAACTCTGGTCTATGCAGGTATGTTATAACCAGGGCTTCTCTTACCCTTATTGCAGTAATGAAAATATGCCAGCAGAATATTCGCTCCTGTTACGGCAGGTCAGATGTCAGATGCCACAATTATAAAAACCGACACCCCAGACCTGAGATCGCTCTCAGAGAACGTTATCGCTTACCCGTCTGATACTCTCTCACCATCTCTTCTCTGGCAAATCGGCTCTGCAACTTAGCTCGTCAGTGTTTCATCCTCACGGCCGACTAATAGGCACACAGTACACACCTTGATGCCATGTTTTCGAGCATACCCGGCATCATGTTGGCAGAGGAGGGCTACATTGTGGAGCAAGATAAAAGTAATAAGATATGTTGTGAACCAGGTCCGATGCTTGTTGGCTTGCGTCATGGTCTGCAGGTTCTCTAACATCTCCCGGCGGAGACTAGATTGGATCTGGTGAATGAGGACCAGCTCGATCTGTGCACCCATCACGGGTGGCAGGGGGATACATCCCCGAAGTGGACTCGTCTCATCCATTATGTCCCGAGGCATACCCAACGTCTCCTCCCCCACAATAATGGTGGACTTGGTAGTCAGTCGAATGGCCATCCACAGCTGAAGTGCTTTTCTCAAGAGGGCGCTCTCCTTTGGGTCAAGGGTCGGATCCCTTGAAGCTCTGATCGCCGCGGCATATGTTATGAGCAAAAATTTCTCCTTGCCGAGGACATTTTTGCAGCATTCGGGTAGCCATTTCTTAATGTAAGTGATATAAGCGCTTTTTGCTTCTTCAAGATTCACGATGGCGTATGGAGGAATCTGGACCTTCTTTTTCGTCCCCTCGTGAACCCAACTCCGTTCGAGGCTATCACCTTCTTGTGGGATAAATTGACGAACTCGAAGCTCCACCGGTTGATCCGTGTACCCTTCCGTGACCTTGACCATCCTCGTTTCCGTTGACGCCCATTGTGATATATCATCCGGAATACCTTCTACCCACCTTCGAGTCCACTCATACCCCTTCACGTTGCCGGGTTTGAATAGCTTCACGTCCGTGATCTTATAACGCATGCACGGCATCCGCCACAGCTTCACATTGGCCACTCTTTGGCATGTTAGGCATGGGCCAGGCCTATCTATCGGATTAATTTCACACTGGAGTTGGGAGTCAGCAGTTGAGAGATTGAAGCGCCTTTTTTCTTTTTCAACTAGATAAGGGAATTCCGTCAAGTTTGCTTACGCGGATTCGCTGCATTCGGCACCGAATACAAGAGCCAATCTTCCGAGTCTCGGCTGTCTGCTCTCGTATCTCATTTGACTTGAACGGGCCCCTCCTTGCCGGAGGGGGCCGTTGGTTCGGCTGCATGATATCCAATTCACAGGGCCTACTAGCAACCCGAGTTCTATCTACTTCTGACGGCGATATGCTCTCAGCAAAACTATTCCGTTCCAGTGGTAACGGGCTGTAGATCTGAGATCCTATCGCACCATTCGATACAGGTCCAGAAACACCATGTTGAAAATCTGGATGACTAAAGTACTGCTGGCTAGGGAATACCTCAGGATATATCATGCCTTCATTGCTAGTGGACGGCTGGATAGTCATAGGTCGGTGTGGCTGTAAAATGGGATAATTGGACATCATCATCGGTGGGGCTGTGGGAGGGGGGTTAGAAACAAAGACATTATTATGCTGGTTGTGAGGCATAGTCCCAGGCACCGAGCCAGGAGACGAGGGTCCGTCCTCATAGTACTGCCGTGTTGGGGCATAAGAGTAGGACGAGGTGGCTGGAATTGAGCCATAGACTAAGTCATATTTAGTACGTTTGATGGAAGGCCGAGGGTTAGAATAGGAAGCAAACCTTGGGGTTCGCAAGTTGTGCACGACGAGCAGATGGAGAAGTTTGAAAAGTACTGAGTCAGGCGAGCACGATCTACGTTTAAGGAGAGTCCACAGCTAGGGTCCTCGAGAGCACGGGGGTGCTCGGAACCAGTGTGGGTAGCGTGTGTAGGTGAGGACGACTTCTCCTGAGAAGATACCGGTGTCATATCTGCACTAAGACGTGGTCTTTTTTTTGAGACTGTGTATGGAGCTGAGTAGAGTGGAAATTGCTGAGGATAAGGGCTTCTATTATAAAGGTCGAGTAAATGTGTGAGGGGGCAATTTAGAATAGACGCTGCTTGCTGGAGTATATGCAGATCTTGTACGGAGAGTCCCTCCGGGCGAGATGAAAGGACAGGGAGAGGAGGCGAGTACAAGGAAGCCTGGGCCTGGGGCATAGGCACCGCCGGGGGATCCTCGTGGCCATATGGCCGCCGCTTTCTGATATTAGGATTATTCTATATGCAAGTCAACAAGACTACGTTCGCGGGGGTGGAAGGAAAGGAGCAGGCAAGGTATAGACGTATATGATTACTACTTGGGTATAGACTATTTAAAGAGAGGCCAGGGGGGGGGAAGGGGTATGGGTATACTATGAAAATCTTACCATTGTACGTTCCATGATGGAGCGTATAAGGATGAGAGTGTTGAGACAAGAACAAGTCTATCACCTAAGCACCCAACAACCTAGCACCACAAAACATAGGGCGTGTGTAGGTGTATGCTGGGGGCGTATATCCTCTGCTGCCGACGGAATAGTACAGAAACACAAGAAGAGGTAGTTAGTCAAAAGCGGTGCAGGATGTTGTTGCGCCTCACCGGGGGAGGGAGGGGGGGGGGGGGGGGGCGTGAGTTCGGATTGTGGATTGTGGGGTTCGAGAAAGGCGGCGTAATGTCAAGGTCTCACGGGCGTCATTGCCGCTAATGAGACCATGTACCAGGATCAGGATTGTCAGAGGATTAATGCGAATACCACTGTGTTTATTTTTTCGGTATCGTGTTGTATTATGTGAATATTATGCTGTGTTGTGCTTGTGTTGTGCTGCGTTATGATGTGCTGTACCTGATAGATTTGTGCGTTGCGTCTGTCTTGTGTCTCGTTGTGTTGTGTTGTGCTGGTGCTGGTGCTGTATGGTGTTGTGCTGTGTCGTGTATCGTGTCGTGTTGTGCTCTGCTCTGCTCTGTTCTGTTCGTCTCTATTTTGCCCTGATCTGCCCTATCCTGTCCTGTCCTGGCTTGCCTTGTCTGCCCTATATCGTATACTATACTATATGCTAGGCACGAGCTGTCTTGCGTCAAGAATAAACCTATCTAGGTAATAAGAGGACAAGATGGGGGCTGAATTCGGTGAATCAGCAGTGAGCAAGTGGAGAGAGCTAAGAAGAAAAAGGAATAAAAAATATCAAAAAATATGAAATAACAATAATAATAAAAAGTAAAATAAAATAATATAAAATAATATAAAAAATATCAAAAAATAGAAGCCCAAAAGGAAGATCGAGAGAAAAAAAAAAAAAGAGGACAATATGCTGCTGCCCGATGAGAAAGTGTGCCGGACGGGAAAGGTGTTGATTGGAAGAAGAGATGACGGCACTGGTTATGAAAACAACTCGGTGAGAAGGTTCGAAGAGGCCGTTGAACCGGCGCACTCACCGGTTTAAAGAGGGGGGAAATTAATCAGACTTGGAACCTTGTGCAACCGTTCGAGTGATGATGGGTTTTACCATGATAGGACCAAGGGCATTCTCGGGATGGGATAAGGGGATAAGCAGGGGTAAGAAACCCGTCCCTGCCTGTGTGACATATCTATACGTAGTATTGGTAACATCTTTAGGTTATAAGATAGGTACATATAGGGAAAGAACAGTTCGAATGTGGTAATAGTTTGGGGGGGGGTGTTAGTGGATAGCGTGGGTAGCGAGGGTAGCGAGGGTAGCGAGAGTAGCGAAAGTAGCGAAAGTAGTAGCGAGGGTTAGGTAGTAGATTATAATACGGAAAAGGTAATTACGCTTAAATAAGTAGCTTCCGAAATGCCGCTTTAATAATAAATCAGATTACAGATATAACTTTCTATTTCCGAGATGTTCGATTAAAAGATAGATTGATTGTCGTATCGGTCTAATCGATAAAACATATTCGGACAATCGTAGGATTTAATACTACTTTAGGTTAACTTTTATCATTTGCCTTTTTTTTTCTCTTTTCTCTTTTTTTTTTTTTTTTTTTTTTTAATGTGACCGTGCTACTCCCTGCATTTAGATGTTATCATACATAGTATTAATAAAGCTGCATCACCATAATATCTGTTTGTTTGCGTATCTTTTTTTTAATTATTTATTTAAACCCATTTCCCTCCCTTTTCTCGTCTTGGCTTCCGTATCCTTCCACTCCTACAATCTCTAAGTCGAGGTCATTAAAAATACCCTTTATTTGCTATCATGTGTCAAGAAGGTGATGGCGGCATAAGGACTCGAAATAAACGTGCACATACCTATATAAGATAAGTACTAATTACCTACTACTTATTAAGATACCCCCATATTTACAAGGCTCTGTATGGATAGAAAGCTGCCAGTAATACTGTGGATAGGTAAATTAAGGCCGACCCAAGTTTTGACGATGGGGGGGATTGTGGAGTTTGTCAATCGGGACCAAGCAAATCAAGAGCGACGTCTACTTAAAACCACCCGTGTCAACTGACCCTTATTGCCAACAATCAGATCACATCTATGGGAAACACAAACTTCATGAACCAACAGCAACAGCAACAACACTCCCATCTCGCCGGTCCCGCTTGCGATACTAGATCTTAGTCATCGGCAAGTCATCGCGTATATTCCACCGAACTCCAGTCTCCAGTCTCCAGTCTCCAGCCTTCTCTCCTTGGACCAAAGGCTCTAGCGTTATGCCGTAAGCTCACGTGAATCTCTTGTGTACCGGGAAACGAAAAAGGGGGCGAGATTCTCGCGAATCAATCCACGTGTACGCAAGGGGTGTTACCTACCGAATTGAGAATGCGGTTCGGATCTCCAAAATACGCCGTGCATTCCACTCAATTCATTGTATACCATACATTTATACATGTACGAAGTAAATTACTGCTTCAGTATTTTAGACGAACCTTCTTTCCAACGGTAAGCGCTCCAAGTGTTTATTCTAGGGCTTTGGCTCTTATGTACGTTCATCTGCGATCTATATACCTGGAACATTGGGAAAGGGGGCATCGGAGGACTTCAAGTTGAGATGACACAGTACTTACAGTCTTACATGTATGTATGTACATACAGGTAAGTACGACGAATGCTCCGTACTCTTAAAGGATGTGTTTCTGTATATCCCGCACATATGCGTAGAATGTCACGACGAACGTTCTATGACAACTCCTACTTGTTTCTAGTTCTTATGCTATTTCTTGCTTACTTACCTAATTGCTTAACTACCTCATATAATTTCTACACATACAACACTTACAAAAGTTAAACGCTTCTTCCCCCTTTTCTATTTCTTAGTCGATTTCAACATGTCTGCTAATATGAGATTCTCCATTCAGGTGCTGCAATTTGTAAATACTGCTGGGGACAGGATATACGCGGCTTGCTTCCGTACAAATCGGTACAGTGCATGTATACCCTTACATACATGGATACAGCATTTATATTGAAGTGTTAATTGTGTTGCTTATGCTGCCATGATCAACGCATCCACCTTCGTCCATCAATACTTCGTCATGTTTGCCTTACTATCATCCTCCACTATCCATGGAGTGGCGGCCGCTCATTGACCGGTGAGATCCCTCAATGATGCCCAAAATCCCGCCCGGCACCAAAGGTGATCTGACCGAGTCACCCGATGAACTAGAAAGCATCGCATCAATGAAAACTACGCCAGCTAGCCAAGATAAACATACAGCAACATTTCTCTTAGTGTAGCAGTCAAAGCCTCCACACGCATAACGCGAATACAAAGTCACCCGATACCCAACTTTGACCTTCTGCGGTACGGCTTATTACAGGTCAAGGCTATGTGGGATGTGCTTTGTAAGATCCGCGTGTCAACCGATGGGAGGCACTGATACGTGATGCAAATTTTCCCTAGACACGATTCTGGCATGCATTGCAACTCGACGGTCAGGTATGAGTATCTAGTGCAACCTTTAATATGCACATATCTCCTATCATCTTATCTAGTCTTGCAGTGATTAGAGATGCACTTTATCATGGGATCTTTACATCCGCCTTGATTAGGAGGGGGAAAAAGGAAGTTCGCGGTAGTAGGAGAATACCTGCAATCATTAACTTCGTAGATAATGCTGGGGAGACGAAGCAAATCCGGGCATCGATGCCTTAATCAAGTATGGTTTCTTCTTGGTAGTCAACGTGAACTGAATGGAATTTCAATGGGATTTATCCAACCTCTTTTATCTTGTCCAGACTTTATATTAGGACATGACGTTATTACCATTTATATTACACTTAAACAACTGCTTAATACTTAGATATATACCGGTACTCTTCATACTTTTCCATTTGAGATTTATCCACCAGGTAATTGACATCATCGGCCAGGGGCCCAGGGGTAGGTCAACGGTATCTTATGTAAATACCTACGGATTACATAGTACGTTGTAGACATGTGGTAAAGAAAATGAATGAATAAAAACCCTCCCCCACACTTGATCTATCTTGTCTCGTTTGGCTGTTTTTTTTTTTTTTTTCATTAAAGGGGTTCGGGCTGCCACGTGGGCATTAGCTGGTACAGAACAAGCTTTTGAGATATCAGATCGTCTGACTGCGGTACCAGGTAGTAGGTATATCCAATCTCCAATCGATCATGAAACGGGCGAGATGTTATAGATGATAAGTCATTAACCTTATGATACTCTTAACTTAACATCGCTCATAATAATAATGATAAATAAGAACATTGTTATGCTAATTTTAAGTTAGTTACTCGTAATTTACATCAAAGTATCTCAGTTCATAAGGTAAGTATGTATATTATAAAACATTGTAACTGTAATTCCTCAAAACATTCTATATAATGATGATAAACCATTCTCTGTTTACGTAGGCATTCTTGTATACCTAACTTTTAAAGGTTAAGAATCTTTGAATAGGTACCTCTTACGTAGGGAGTTAATTTATAACAAACCAAGTAGTGAGGCAGTGTGGATGTTCGACGCTGGTTCCCAAAATAGAAATATTAACAGGTACTTAAGTAGGACGTACTAAAGGGGGTACCCTTACAACCTTGCCAGCAACGGGGAAATCGCTTAACTTACCCGTACATAAGATAAGCGAAATGCCAAGACCTTGTCTATCAGCCTTACGAAGTCTACCTTCACTCCTTACCCAACTACTATAAATGTACCACTTTAATTAACATTAATATTATTACATCCATTGCCATCTCATTTCTTCATAGAATTACTTACAAAGATACACGTTTCGAACTATTTAGTTGCTTAAATTCTTTCCAATCTGTCGTTATTAAGAAACATATTATAATATTAGTTTTTTTTTCACAGTCGATTTGGTCATCATTTCCGTTTATTTTCGATCATCATCATTAGCTAAGATAGTAAAAGCGAAGGACTCAGAATACCCTTGATCCTCAACTAATTCGTCACCAAAATAAAATTACAACCATACTGTGTGAGAAACTCTAACACATGTCATAAATTCTCGTGTAGAAAGGGCCTTCTTTAAGTAATCCTTGTCGGTATCATATTTGTTGTGTAAGTGGTTATGAACTTTATAGAAGGTACGTAAGTAATTTACTTAAAGATTAAAGATTGGGTACCTACCAATAGTCATTTTAGTCATTTATGTACATATTTAACTAACTGCATATTTAAGCCGTGCGGAGGTAAACCGATGCCCCGAACCAATCATGAATTAATAAGATGTATGTTTCCCTACACTTTGTCTTTCTTTTTTTTCTTTTCTATCTCTCATCCTTTAACCTTTAACCCCCTAGGGCTTCTACATGCAGTCGGTCAGTAACTCGGTCAAACACGGGACTTTCTTCCCAATGGCCAAAAATATTCGAGAATTTTGCCTTCTCTGTCTCTACTTGCTTTCTCATCACCTATCACTTAAGATGTCCTTTCGAAGTCTCTTCAAACAATGCGCACAATTCAATAGTCGGAAATTGGATAATTATCTTGTGACAGAACTAAGACCAGACGCCTGTTATAACTAAAAAAAAAATAAAAAATAAAAAATTAAAAAAAATAAAACACCATGTACGCCATTATAGAGACCAAAAGCCGCCACCTTCTGCCTCCGTCAGCCATCTTTATAGATAGTCCCATCTTTCAGATATCAAGTCAAGGTTCATTGGACATGAAATCGAAACCTGGCGAGGAAAAGAGGTGTCCAATATTAAAAAAAAAGAAATAGAAGAAACATAACTGTCGGTTACCGTTCTTAACCACCGATGGCGAGAAGCGATTCTGCAAGGATTGTTCCTACTCTCATGCGCCTGTTCTCATCATCGTTATCTCATCATCGTACATACATCGGGTATCTGCTGTGCCTACCAGGTATCTGCTTCAAATGTTCACCCGACCTTTGAGGTAGCATCATTGATGTAGGTATATTCGTTAGGTACCTACTTAGGTCTGCGAAGCAAGTACCTGGCCTGATTAGGTATTCTCCCAATTCTTGCTTCTCAAAAGTTGAGCACTGATATGTTGATCAAGAAAAAGATGACGAAAACAGCGGGTAGTGAGAATGGCTTGCGTGGCGGCTCTCCCCCTGAGAACATCAAACAATATTTTAATAACCACGATCGGTAAAAGTTTCGGGCACCTGTTAGGCACAGCCTTTCTCTGCCTCCCCAAGTCCACGCTCCTCTCCAGTTTCCCTATCCGTCTCCCTTGCTCTGTTTCCCTACAGCAATTCTAGAGAAAAACTCTAAGGGAACGACTACTGCATCCGCTTCCTTTAGGACCGATTAGAGTTGTTTGCTAATTTCTGGAGAGCCATACGCAATTGAAGATGGAGCTATCCAGCAAAGCCATAGAAGAAGTCGTTCACCCTACTGCGGCTTTCCTTCCGTTTTCATGGGACTCCGGGACGCGTGAATCACCCGGTACTACAGATTACCACTCCGGTTCTTCTTGGGATGGTACTCTCCTCAACCCCAAGAACCGGATAGACAGCCTTGACCTACCCCTAAATGCCCTATGGCATGTCGATGGCTGTGCTGGTTTGGGTACGCAGTATTATGCTCGTCCGCTTTTTCTTAAACAGGTCCCCCCTATACGCATGGATGTCTTCGTTTCCGACTCCCAACCACTTTGGATCCGTAACCAACTCGAACTCGACAAGGCTTTTCACACTAAGGACGCTGCCCGACTTCCTAGGATAGCTATCGCCAGGCACATTGTCCGAATCCTCCATGTTTGGACCAAGAGCGAGTTTAAAGACGTAGCGTCCTTCGAGAACTTCTACAAAAATGTGCCTTTTGGCTCACGTCTGGTTCTCGAGCACATGTCACTTGATCCACATCAGGTCAGAGTCCGAGTTGGCCTGAATCACAATCTAGAGCATAAGTTGTTGCCAATCTCAAGATTGAGCGAACTTTGGGGACCAGATTTCCCTTTCCCACAAGTTATTGACTTTTTCGATCTCCACGTTGTCAGTGTTCTGCACGATAGCGTCTGTCTTGTCAGAATACACGAGCAGCTCTGCATTTTCAAAGCGCTAACCAGCGGGGCCAAATACCTCTATCATGAACTGAAGACGCTTTGCACGATCGAGCCACATGCAAACATCATTACGCGGCCGATGCACATTGTCACAAAGAGGTGCAACTTCGGTACCAAGAGAGCCGTTGCCGGATTCACCACATTCTATCACTCGAAAGGCACGATTCGAGAGGTTCTGCCTTCTCTACGAGCTCATGGCCGATTAGGCCAAGCGGATCAGTTGAAGTGGTCGATACAACTGACTCGAGCTCTCGAGCATCTGAAGAGCCGTTCAGGGACATACTACCCCGACTTACGTCTAGATAATATTGTCCTTTCGGAAAACTCTGATATCATCATGGTTGATTTCGAGCAGAGAGGCGTGTGGTGCGAGTTTGCCGCCCCAGAAGTCAACGCTATCGAATACATCCGCCTGATTGCAACCGATGAGAGCGTTCCCGAGTCCATAAGC
Source organism: Hypoxylon lienhwacheense (assembly GCA_902806505.1). NCBI lineage: Eukaryota > Fungi > Ascomycota > Sordariomycetes > Xylariales > Hypoxylaceae > Hypoxylon > Hypoxylon lienhwacheense. The sequence goes on along the minus strand of CADCWW010000003.1, from coordinate 1,796,478 downwards.
GAAAAATACCGGGAAAAGTTGCAATGGTTGGTACCAACTTTCGAAAGCTTAGAAGACGAGAGATATACAAATCCGGAATTTGGATTCAACCTATCTTGGATCGCGCTCAGCACAACAGAGCAAGAAGCCGCCGAGGTATACATGCTTGGGAGAGTTTTGTGGTGCATATTTGAAGGGGTCAGCGGCCCTCAGAAAGCGGCGGTGTGGCAATCATATCGATGGGAGCCTGATATTGAGTTTCCTGAGTACAGGAGGACGCCTCCGGCGATGAGGACTCTAATAGATAGGTGCACCAGGGGTAGGAGAGCAGCGCTGAACAGCCTCATCACAAGGCGACAAAGCCAGCTTCTCCTAACGAGCAAGGCGGCCGGTGAACAAACCGCCGCCAACGTCAGAGAGACGGCCAAGCGTTTCTGGTCCGCTGAGCTCAAGGCAGCGGAGGAGTTTTTAGATTTGAGAGATTCCCGGCGTCGTAAGGGGGAATGGGATGGCAACTACTACGATCGTCCCAAGTTGAAGCAAGTCTTAGAAGCCCTAGAGACATTTCAGAACGAAATTTTCTGAGGTCATGTAGACATCCTAGAAGGAGGTTGAGAAGCCGGGGCAAATTTTGGACGCAATTAGTCTAATTGCCGCCTGTTTCTCTGGTGGGCGTCAGAAGCAAGACATTGCGAGGGCAGTTTCTTTGGATATTTATTCATGTACCTAAGTAAACACCGTGGCAACAACATTCCGCTAACATCTTTAGAAATATAGAGACATGACGAACATACTGGAGCTCTATCAGAACATATCGCTATTAGGAGACCCCGGTCAAGGGAGCACTAGAAGGTATTCTAATGAGTATATCTTGATGGTCGAGCTTAAGTTTCATACCCTTCGTCTACCTTATCATGTGGCGTCGATGAAGAGGTCATTGATAGGCAGGTATCTAAAAAGGGTTGGAAGAGATGAAAGATGATTTCAAGTCCTATTCTTCCGGGTCGACTAGCGTTGTTGGTGTTGTGGCGTTAGTTTTTACAGCCTTTTCGTCCCTACAACGTATAACGATGTTAGCCTCCGAATTACTCATCGCCGACAACATTAGCTAACGCAGTCTCTGATTCATATAACATATATCCCTATGGATACATGGCTATGCTAATGGATCCCGAGCCACCCTACCTGAACATGATTGCTAATTTATCTTGATTAAGCTCATAGGCAGACTCATGAACGTGGGAACTCGGCCCTTGTTGGTCTCGTGTGGCGATTATACCTAATAATCGCTAGTTCATATCTTCTCGAGGAGGCTTCATCAACTTCGTACCGACAGAGCGGAAGCCAATGAATATCCATTAGACGAATCTCCTGGAGATTAGAATTTGAACATAACTATCAAGGGCGTCGTGCTAATAAAGGAGAGATGCTGGCTCGGCAATTCGACACAGAAGGTATTCGACTGGACGCTATAGATAATGAGACTAAAGTCTCATGCTTAGCGAAGGAATAGGGAGGGCTAATACTTCGTAAAGCTGCGGTCTAGCCCTCTAGACAGGAGAATGGCTACCCACTAGTGACCTCGTAAGAAAACTAGGTCTGTCTCTAGGAGTTGGTTGGCAGCTTTCTCGACCCTGCCGGTGTTATTACCGCACTACCGACCCCATCGAGAACCAGGCAAAGTGGCAAATTTCCAAGAGCAAAAGGGGGTCATATCAAAGCGGCGTAGAAACCAATTTGGTATCGTAGTAGTGTCGGACCGTGACTATTACGGGAATGACGCCGGTGCGTCATGAAACGTGACCAAGTTCTACCCGGTACCCAGTCAGCATATAGGCCATGTAGATGAAGCAAGCGATCACAAGTTCACAACCGGGTCAGCTGTCCAATGAGGCTCTGAGCTTGTATAATTCTAGGGAGAGGTAGAGTACGGTATAACTATCACGCCGAGATGGTAACCAGGCATCAACGCCGTTCATGCCTCTTTAGCGTCCATCCACGGGATGGTTTTAGGGATATGCATCACCGTAACAATGCCAGAATTTGTTTTTTCGAAGGGGGCTATACAGTTAACTAGGCTAAGTACCTATGAGATCTGCCTTCTTGCCCGTTTGCTCACCTGTCCGTCCGAAGTGGAAGTCGGGATATCTCGAATACTGCTGGCAGAGTGCCGGGTATAGATCCCGAAGGTTCACCATGCCGCAACAGGTAATATAGACGTCCGGGGTAGTTCGGGGAAGTCCTAAATGGATCATCACTTGATTTCGATGCCATGCGCGAAGATCGACAAAGATCGAGACAGCTCCTCAGGGTATGTTATCTGACGTTGGGTCGTCGCGGCGTCATCATTTACTACCATTTGCCGTAGGCGTCCTCAATTTTCCTTCTGGAAACAGATGATATAAGAGGTCAGGGAGGAATGAGAAGCCTCGCTGGTCGCTTCACCGGCCGACCTCGCTGAAGACGAATGGAAGCGATGGGAGCGGTCGTGCCAAGAGGCGACCTAGTGTCGAGGCTTTGGGGCCAAAATCGAGACCCGAGGACATGATGGACCTCTTAAATCAACGACGGTCGCATCGATGGTCCTGGCCGTGCCTTATATTCCAGCTCGCGATTACAGATCCGTGCTATGTCCCTCACAAAGTTCACCAAGGCAGAACTGGGGGAGTAAGGGGGGGAAGGAAATTGGGAGGTTTGAATTGGCAAACCGCAAAATTACCGCACCCGAAGCGAAGACCGTACCGTCGTTCGGCCTGCCGTCTGCGCACCAATCACGATCCCGGTTCTTCGCTGTGGCTGACGCGCCCTGCCGTGGACCTAATTCCCTTTTTTTTTCTTTTTTACCTTTGCCGATTTGAGAACGGCCAAAAACGACTTTTCCTACTTCCTCTCTATTAACAGATTGTACGTAAGTAGTTGGACTTCGCGAATGGTCAATTCGGCATCGCCAGCGTCGTCCCACTCCCTCGGGTTCTCTACTTTACTTTTTCCAGACATTAACTACACATTGCAGACAGAAAGCTGTTGAGAGTGATGCGAGATGCGTAGTATTCTCTGACGTGCAACGTCCCTTTGTGGCATTCGCTCTCATTCCCATCCTGGCTTATGGCAGGACATTCGTCAATCTCCCTTCCCCCACGCCTCCTAACCCCTACTCCTAATATGTCTGCAACTCTGTAACTCACACCGAATAGGTAAAGTACGACTGTGTCTCGAACCAACTTGGACAAGACGGTCTGAACATGGGCCGCATCTGTCATCACGCCGACATGCTAAATACTTTGTCCCTTGTGCCTGCCTGCGCCCACGAGAATGTGATATATAACCCGTGTGGACGTTTCTGATATGGAATGCAAACAACGCTCAAGTGTCATCTTTGTTTCATCCTAAGTCGCCCATGTCTTCTTCTCCGACGGAACGTTTCAGCGAACTTTCACTTGGAAGCATGCCGCCCGTCACTCGTCTCCAAAGCCGAAGACAGCGAGTGGAGGACTCGAGCTCCGAGTCTGAAACCGAGCCCGACTTCGACATCGACGATGACGGCTTCATGGTCTCCCCCTCCGACCTCAGGTACTCGCTCGACCTCCTCGACGAGCAGACCAGAGACAACGTCGCCAGAGCCATAGAAGTACCTCCACAGTTCGTCTTGCGCGGCTGCCAGGCCGGCGACCAGCGCTGTCTCTTCCTCATAACGGAGCCGGTCGAGTACACCGTCCGGACCGGTACGGAGCAGAGCGGCTATGGCACTCCCAGTTGCACCTGCGAGAACGGCGAGCGCGGCGAGTCGCCCTGCCGCCACATCCTCTGGCTCTTCGACCAGATCACCAGCCAGGTCCTCGGCGCCCGGAGAGCCCCCCTCACACTGACCCGGCACGGGTACCCGGCCGAGCTCGGCAACCCGTACGACGCCGTGAGCGACTTCCACCTGGACATGCTGGCCGACAGCCTGCACTGCGACGTCGTCGGGCAGTCGGCGGACCCGAACCCACGGCGGGTGCAGGAGACGCGCGAGATGCTCGCGGCGCTCAGCGGGGTGCCGGTGGAGGAGTACCGCCCGGACCTGCCGGGGAAGGGCGCGCGCGGGGGCAAGGGCCGGCGCGCCGTCAAGCGCGGCGACCTCGAGCAGACCGTCTTCCGCATGCTCCTCCGCAACGACGACTTCTTCCACTACTTCCTCTCCTGCATGCGCGCCGACGAGCTCGGCGGCGGCAACCGCTTCCGCGCCCTGCGCCACCGCGCCGACGCCGCCCTCGCCGGCTTCCGCCAGCACGTCCGCGACCGCGACCGCGATCACCCACACCCGTCCCCCTCAGGCGCCCGGCCGAGGGACGCCGCGTGGTGCGCGGAACACCTAGCGGGCGTGTCGCGGCAGATATACGCCGCAATCCACAACACGCAGCGGCCGCTCTCGCGCCGGGAGCTCTCGGCGGCGGCGGACACGTGCGTGCACGTCCTGGGACAAGTAGCGGCCACCACCACCACCTCCACCTCGTCACCGCTAGACCTCGGGGAGGGCGGGGAGGACCTGTTCCGGCGGCTCGTCGGCGCGGGAGACGGCAACTTCGCCGTCGACGTCCTCTCCTCCATCCCGCCCGAGGTGCTCGGCCCCTGGGCGGACGAGCTGGTGGCGCTTCACGGGTCGGTCGTCGAGCGCGGCGCGCCCGCGGCGTACTCGGCGCGGCTCGGCGCGCTCGTGGAGCACCTGCGCTCGCGCCGCGCCGTCGCCGGGACGGGCTCCACAGCCGCGAGCGGGAGCGGAAGTGGTAGCGCGAAGAGGATGAGTCAGAGTCAGGGGCGGGGCCATCACGATCGTCGCGTGAAGAGGGCCAAGTGAGCGGCGCTAATAATCGATCCAAACTTGCTTTTTTTTTATCTCTTTTGTCGTTGCGTTTGGGATAAGGGGTCCTGTGGGAGGTAGAGAGCGTATTCCTTCAGGGGCAAGCGGAGACCACCTTTCCAACAAGCTGGTCTTGTGTATGGTCTCCGCGCGTGTTACTCGTCGTCGAGCTATGGGGATATCTGGGCCGGATAGAATTCTCTGCCAACCTCTCTGAGAGGGGAGGGCAGCATTTGCTTTCTAGTCTCTCTTTTTCCTTTTCTATTTTCGCATGGGTTTATGCTTGGATTTGCTTCGACAGTGGTCCAGCACTCCCAACCCCCCCCCTTATTTTCTTCCTCTTTTCTGGATTTCTCGGTTATACTATCTTACAGTGTAAGAGTATTTTGCTTTGTCTCCTTTTTTTTTCAAAAAAAAAAAAAGAAAAGAAAAGAAAAGGCTAGAAATCATTTCCATCTAGACGAGCGATTCTCACGATCGACATTTTTGACTTGCGGAAGAATAGTTTAAGGCATAGCAGGCAACTACAGGCTAAAATACTCTTCAATAAATCATAGTTTGTAACTTACACGATGCATTTGAGAAGTGAAGTCAAGGCCTCTTTCAGGATCGTACCTAGTATGCCATGCCTAGTTACGTGCCATCCTACGTACGCATTTATCAACTCATTACAATATAGGTATCTTCACTCGTTTCTTTCATGATATTTTCTCCTTCTTCCCGATCTCGAATACCTACTTACTTACCGTAGGTACTTAGGTCCGTGATAGTAGCTTAATCAACGAACATAGCACATTAGCAATACTATCTCGTGATCTACCTTCTCGTACGTAGCCCCTATACACCAAATCCTTTACGTCGCCACTAAAGCCGGGTAACTTACCTACCTACCTACATAGTAAATGCACACCCTCTATACTAATTAATGTCCATTACTACGCACAGTAACGCACGTAAAAAAGCCCATCTCCCCCACTTACGATGCTCCTCTACATACATGTACGTACCCAAGTCCCCCCCCCCCCTTTTTTCTCCAATCAAAACGCCCGGCCCCATCACGAAACACGGCCCTCAACAGAGTATGTAGACGGAAAAAAAAAAGGATCCTCATGTAAGTCATTTAGTCTCCGCACGCGATCCTACGTAGGTACCGTAGCCGGCGGCCCCCCCCCCCTCCTCCCTCTTCCTCCTCCTCCCTCCTCCCCTTCTAAAGGAGATTGATTACAAACGAGGTACGTAAGAAAAAAAAAATATATCTTTTCCGCCACCCTACAAACCCGACCCGGGACCTACAAGTGTGGCACACGAGAGAGAAAAAAAGAGAGAGAGAGACCTGGCCCCGACCCCGTCGGCCGGTCGACGGGTCGGACCCGGAGTACTCCGAGAGTTCGCGCTACATGGGTGTCCCTCAATTCCCTCCTCCCTCCCTCTTCCTCCTCCTCTTCCTCCTTTTTTTTCTTTCCCCACCATTACGTACCCCGTCATTGTCTCGTTTCCGTCTACGCACCGCACCGCACCGCACCGCACCGTTCTTAGGTACACATGAACAAGACACATATCACCGACGTCTCTCCCGGCCGCGTGGCGGGGAGGCTGTGGAATGGAAGAGATGGGGCCTAGTACGTGCTTCGCTCGAATCTATGCACGGAGTATGCAGATACATACATATCATTACAGATACAGATACCTACCTAGGTATGTAGGTATATGTGCATAGCAAGCGAGAAAGAGAGAGAGAAGAGAGAGAGGTGCATGGGGTATGTACTTCATAAGCATCTCGCATACGGCGCAAGATTAGAAAACGGGGAGGAGAGGGGGAGGGGAAGAAAGGAGCTAGACTATATTTATTCGTCCCCCCCTTTTTTTTCATAACTCTTCTCCCCCCCCTCCCCCCTGTTATTATGTAACAACTCATCGTGCGTATAATAAGTAATACCTGTGTACCTCCTGCTTGAGAGTCGCAGCGGCTACCTACCCAACGAGGACGGCGTAAGACGATACCCAAACAAGACGGCCTCCATTCCGTCTCGCCTCGGAAACATAATGTTCATAGCGCCGCACCGAGAGGGCGGGCCGAGAATACGACACGGAGTAATATAGCGCATGCTATTAAAAAAGGACGATACCAATGGTATGTACCATGAGGTATGTATTGTTTTAAGTTGATTACAAATTACCTAGCATCGTCATCGTCATCGTCATCGTTGTCATCTCACGAGTGATTCATTAGCCGGTGTTATTTAAGGTATATCCAACGCTACCCAGCCCAAACGTGTGTACGAATACGTCCTCATACACATGCAAGTAATGCCCACACAGCTCATGCAAGGATATCTCGACATAGCCATGACAGTAGTGCCTAACCTCCAAGGTTCAGGACACAGCGACCTATGCTATCGTGCTAACCACTCCTCCCCCTTTTTCATTTCCATACTTCGGTCGCAGTAAAACCCTCTTAGTTGCCTTCTCTCGGGCTCTGGATCGTAAGCAAACCCCAATATATTAGGCACGTAATTTACCCAATAAAACCACGCGTAGAGGGAACTGATCATAGGAGCCTCAAACTGTGACACCTACATCCGGCCCTCCGGCAGCCTCGACCTCTTCTCGCGCCCGCACGTTAGCGATGGCGCTCTGCAGCGCGCTCGTCAGGTCGACGTGGAATAGCGGCCGATTAAGTCCGTGTACCACGACCCTCCTAGCCTCGCCGCCCCGCGCGAATTCGGGCCCTTTGCTATTACCATTCTTCTTCGAGGCCGGCTGCGTGATGCTCGACGCCGCGCTGGGCCCGGCGGTATCGCGCGAGCCCGGTTTGCTAAGCGTCGGCTGCAACCGCGTCGTCTCTTTCTCGTTAGCTTCCTGTTCCGCCACGGCTGCGGCAGAATCTGAACCGCCAATGTCGGCGACGCTGAAGATGGACTTCCACCGTGAATGCAAGCCGTCCGGGCGCGGCGTCGGATAGCCAAACCCGGCGGACACGAGACCCCGCTTGGTCCACCGATTGCTGATGCAAGCGAAGTGGAAGTCCACCACATCCGGCGCCGTGTACCGGTCTAACTGGTTGCGCACATCGATTAGCTGCTGCACCGATGTTATGTCGACGTTGTTGACGGAACTGAAGTCCAGGATGATAGCCTTCAATGTCGGAAGTTCATCATTTTCTTGTTGACCTTTCTTTGGACCAGGATCATTCCACGGACGGTCGCCGGGACGTGCATACGTGTCTGTTCTAGTGCGACGCGTGTGGGCGAAGATGTGGCTGGCGAGGTAGTCTAGAGTATGACTGGCGCTCGGGTAGTTAAACCCCTCAGAGAAACGGTAGATGAAAATGCCAGGATAGGGACTAGTGACTTCGACTTCGGGGTTGGAGCCGTCTCCGTGATCGATAGGGAGGAATACGTTACGCGTTGGCGGCGAGAGGCTGGCGTCAGGAGAGTCAAATGTCCCATACTCGCCCATCACATTGTTGTCGTTACCGATGAGGTGGTCACCCAGCACGGAATGCACCTGAACTCTGCCGAGAAACCTGCCACGAGACTTTAGGACGCGGAATATGAAGACGGCGAACGAAATGCAGATCGTTGAATATATGCCATTTTCGATCGAAGAAAATATAGTAACGAATACGCCGACAAAGAATATAAGAACTTCAATGGGCGATATCCTCCAAAAGCTGTAGAGCGTGTTTGGTGGTGTGATGAGATCTCCGACGGCATGGATGATAACCGCGGCGAGGGATGCGGACGGGATATAGTAGAAAACAGCAGTAAGCGCATAGATAGCCAACAGTACCACGGCTGCCGTAATGACACCGGCAAAGGGAGTCCGGACACCCGCCTTTGACTTGATAGCAGTACGGCTGAATGAACCCGTCGAAGGATACCCCCCGAGAAAGGGGGATAGGACGTTAGTAACGCCGATAGCAACCATCTCCTGCGAAGGGTTAATTATGTAGTTATTAACGCGGCCAAAGGATTTAGAGATGGCGATATGCTCGATGAGCAGAACTATGACTGTTGCGGGCAGGTCGCCGATGAATGACCTGATTATCTCCGAATTTATGGTCGGAACGGCCGCATGCTGGAACCCTATTGACTGTAAGTACCCTGCCGTGAAGCAATAACAAGGTTAGATAGTTACCTCGAGGAACATCCTTAAGGATTGCAAAAGCTGGCTTACTACGACGGTTCATATTAACCAGCCAGCTAATCATGGTATATAGTAAAATGACAAAAACTGCCCTCAGCGTTGAAAGGAAGAAGAATAACTTATGGTGATTTGGATATTTCTTTGCCGCCCAGGTGCAAGAGAACCGGATCAAGTATAGCATCGTGAGCGCGGTTAAGCCCATAGCAGCGTTCAGGTCTGTCTTGCCAAGGTTCTTGAGGGTGTTGATTATTACTAGGTATGTCGCCTCCCTTGTTGAGAAACCAGTGATTCCCATCATCGTTGGAACCTGCCCCGCTGCAATATTGATAGCAGATCCAGTCATGAAAGCGGCGAGCGAGACTAGAGGTATCAATTCAACGATCCATCCGCACCGAATCAAGCCGATGAAGAGAACAATAGCACCGGATATGAGGGCAAGAGCGCTTGCAATGACCCAAGGCGTATCCTTGTACTGCGGGAGTTCCTTAATGGCGTTGGAGACGACAGTGCCGGTGACAGTTGACACGACAGCAACAGGCTTCGATACCTAATGTTAACCAAAGTTCTACTACTATTAAATAGATCTGAGTTGACTTACCCCTATAGTAATATCCTTGGAAGTAGCGAAGAACCAGTACACAAGGACACCCATGAACGATGAATATAGACCAAACTCGACGGGGAGGTTAGCCAACTTAGCATAAGCCATTCCTTGAGGTACAACGACTGCGCCAATAGTTATGCCTTAGGTGAAGTTAAGTTAGTTGTGAGCTGACCTTGATCTGGTATTTGATAGAAGAACGTACCTGCAACAAGATCACCGATGAGCCATTGTAGGTTATAAAACCCAATCCAAGACAGGAATGGAAATAGGGATTTGAAATAACTGATCATATCCCGACTAGACGGTATTGTGTCTGCCAGCCATTCTGCGCTTGTCGGCTGTTGCTCGACAAAACTGTCCGCAGTAGTTGTCGAGAAGACCGACTCTCCTCGAGTCACGTTATCTGTGTCGGGATTTTCGAGCTTGATGCCCAGAACCTTGGCCACATTTTGACCGAGGTTCCTCGTTGAGGACATCGTAGCTGTCATGATTTATTATATAGCGGTGCAGCTTAACGTAAGAACCTTGAAAATCCAGAAATTCAACCGAAGGAAGTTCGCGCCGAGAAGTACGTATATGTCTCTATATAAACAACAGGGAAAAGAGCCGCCCAAACTTTAGGTATTAACACCCGACGAAAGTTAGTAGTGGTCCAAGGGGAAAAGGACCCTGAAGTATCGCTATATGACTATGCTAATAACCATTGGGATGAGATGACCAGAGTTGGTTAACAAGGCTAAGTTAATGAGGAATCGAGATAAAGAGGTAATATATTATTGAAGAGTTGAAGAGAGTGCCGTATATGATCGATAGAAAGTCGATTCGGTAACCGAATGCGCTGTAATAAGTAGCGCAAAAGTATCCTGAACCAATATGTGACGAGGTACGTAGTCTTTGGAGTTATACCGAAACGTAGAAGGGCTCGGTAAGCACAAATTTGAACAAGCCTTTCAAAGTATTCTCCGATCTTGCTGTGGTAGTTGAGAGGTCTGCTTAAGAGGGCAAAAGCATGAGTTTGCCTTACACAAGAAACTGTCAATGCAATGCAACGTTAGTGAAGATTTGTAGTAAGGGGTCGGTCTATATAGGTAGTAAAAAGTTCAACGTTTAATATAAGCGTAAGTCGAGATGGATATACTCACACGCAGATAGTTAGAACGGGAACGAGGTATGAACCCTTATCAAGAGGTTCTCGAGGACCTTAAAGGTCTAGGCGTAAGTAGCCTCGGCAAGCGACAATAGTGGGAAGATTCTAATGATATGATATTGTTGATATTTAGACTAAACTCGAACAGCTATAAGATGAGCTTATCATGATAAAAGGAAGCTATAATAATAAAGAAGTATACAAGGGCATTCTAGACTTCCGAAGTTTTGGAAATTTATTCTAGATTGGCTGGGCTTTCGATGGCGCAATCTGGCTTATACCCTTCAAGGATTAGTGGACATGTTTGGTGACGGAGTACTAATGTTAAAATATGGGGGTTTAATGCTGTTTTCTTCTTTATGGGGAAGGAATGGCTTAAAGATCTATATATCCCCCGACTTACGGCAACTCCGTCCCCGTACCTAATTTGATGTAGCTCGTGTATCTACTGTACCTATCTAGGTATCTCATGATACAACGGGTACGTATATGCAAAAATAAGTGGTCACACAATGACCCGATTAGGTCAAAAAACGACGTCAACAGCCAATCACAGAACTTAAACCTAATCGATGGCCCGTGCGTTAATGACGCGATTTTATCTTTAGCTGATGCCATTATTGAAATACACCTATCTAAAATACCCCTTACTAAGTAGTAGCTACGAGATCTCTTGCCTTGTAAATAATCTATATTACCTAAAATCTTGTATGTATATCATGTAGGTACTTATCTTAAAGACTTTATTTATGTAATCAATATATATTCGTATATGTAGATTAAATTGATCAGGTATTAACAGGATTGCCTTGAAATACTTGTCATAGTTCAAATTTGACTTACGTATTGAGATCCACTACCGTACGAGTCCAGGCTTATGAATATCGCCTCTGCCACGTAAGAGCCGTTCCCGAGGTCCTTATTTTCTTTTCCTTAATGTTTCTCATCAATTAGCTCCTGATACTCCAGATAACAAATAAGGTTATCAACAATTCAAGTATATATGTACCTCTAATGGTACATACATGTACCGAGTGCATATGTATACATACATCTTGATCCGCGTTATAGAATTCATTAAACTTGTTTGATCTCACACAGATCTTGTAAGTGTCCGGCAGACGATTCATAACTTAGCATCAGTATTCCCCAGACGCATATAAGATGATGCAAGGCAACTGTACCTGCAGCTCCCTCGGATCATATCCACTGCGAAGTCTTGACCAATCCTAGCTGTATCAGGGAGGTTAAACGTCGATTCTGTTGTAACCTAGTCATTGATGTGAAATAATCACATGCTGTTCGTTTTTATATTTACACCATAACGACGCCCAATATCAACATCAAATGAAAAAACATGATGTTTTAAAAGTTGTCAATTAACCGTTAGTGTTGACTTTTCAAGCACGTAACCTGCTATATACATGAAGACTTATAATTACATAGGTAGTTAACTGGTATAGTATAGATGCCTATATATGCATGTACCTGAATTTACTAATCTCTTTTAAGTCGACGCGTCTTATCCGCGTCGAATCTTGGTGGAGTGAGGGGTAGTCCCTGTTTTTTCGTACTGTGCACGGTGACACGTGCAACGGGTACAGAGTAGGTACGTTTGGACATGTACCTACGGATGACCCTCCCAAAAGTAATGTCCAAGGTAAATGCTTGGCATGTGCCAAAGAGTCTTGGCTAATCCACTTTTATTTATAGTACCAAAGGTCAGTCCGTGCCAGCTGGTCTCAAAGCTGCAGCCAGCTGTCACGGGCGGGCGTGGCAATTAAAATCAGACTTGTAATTCTCTGATACCAGCTGCAATACCTTGCTGACAGCTGGTGGACACTCATCTACCAGATATAATAGTGGGTCTGTCATAGCCAGCTGTCAGGCCCTTAACAAGCAACTGGCACGGCCCCCCCGACAGCTGGCAGATATTTTCTCATGGACATTACTTTTGGGAGGGTCATCCGTACATATGTACTAGTAATGCACCTAATAACTCTAAACTTGAAGGTACTGTAGGTACCTAACCCGAGTACCCAGCCAACCTTTTTTTCAACCCTTCATCTTTACTATTTTCATCACTTCCCGTCGCACCTCATCTTCTAATATTCAAAACATGCCGAACCTGTACCCTCGTTCATTTCAACGATAGCTTCAACCCCTCATCTCTGAAGACTCCTACAACTTTTTAAACGGTGACATTGCTATTGACAAGTCAAGATGTCGAGCCCAAGCCGAGAATCCAGCCTGCCTGTCGCGCAACCTCTCAACACTGTCTCATCCTCAATCGCTACCCAACTTCACGCGCCTCCTTCACCTCATAATTTTAAAACGCTGCGCAAGCTACAGTCGGCGCATAATCTTGGCGCCGCTGCTCGTAATTCGACCCAGAACTCGTTGACACCTCAAACCCTTCTTCGAGATCTTCAGCCAACCAGCACGTTACCTCCGACTCGTACTTCTATCAACCGATCTCCTCAAAGAAATAGAGCGAACTCGGACGCGACGCCACCGCCTACCCATCCTCCATCGCTCTCAAACAACATCCTTATATCTTTGAATAGTAAACGGACGGCCTTGAGCAAAACCTCGAAGGCAGCCGACATCATGTCTCTGGACAGATTAATCAGAGAAGGCCCACCTGGCGGCGATGTGAACAGCGCTTTGGAGTGCGCGCGTCTGAAGGTCCTAGATCAGGGCGTCAGGAGCGATAGTGATGGCATGGTGCGGGATTGACATGATATATATTTTGTAGCGATCGAGCTAACTAATACGATATAGTCCCGAACTAGAATCTATGTCTGGCTTATTTTTCTCAATGCGCCCATCCTTAACACGGACGAATACCTCGGACTCGTCCACCGAGGTGCATCTCCAGCCTATTCCAAGATTCGGAACGATACATTTCGAACCTTGACTACCGATCCCCTCTTCCGTCGTCGCGTTAGCGAGGCTAGTTTGATTCGCCTCCTAAATGCCATCGCGTGGAAACTTCATGATGCAAAGGAAGAACGCCGTCCGACGAGTAGTAGAATGTCTCTCACGACCGACAGCGCTAGCAGCTCCCGTAGCGATATTTCGCAGACCGATACGTATTCGCCGTCTGCTAGAAATCGTGCTCGCGCGCTTACTCTCACTACAGAGGGTTCCGATACTACCACGTCGGAGCCTGGGACATATGTGCAGGGCATGAACGTGCTTGCTGCCCCGTTTCTATATGCAGCTCGCAGCGAGGTTGAAGCATTTGCTGCATTCTACACCCTGTTAACTGAAGAGTGTCCTGGATACATCCGAGGCGCGATGGACGGTGTTCACCGTGGTTTAGCACTCGTCGACAAAGTCTTAGCCATCGTGGACCCCAAGTTGAGCCTTCACCTAACATCAAAGGGTCTATCGGCAGAGATATACGCCTTTCCGTCTGTACTCACGCTGTGCGCATGTACACCTCCCCTTCCAGAAGTCTTGAAGCATTGGGATTTCCTATTCGCGTATGGGCCGCAGCTGAACATCTTATGTATCGTCGCCCAGCTGATCATGATGCGAAATGAACTCTTGATGTCCTTGAAGTAGGTGTCCCCCTGCCACTGAGAGACTGGTTATCGAAGTAAGGTACTAAATAATAAACAGTCCCAACAAACTACTCCGATCATTTCCCGCTTTGCGAGCGGAGTTGGTCAAGCGAACTGCGCTGGCCATCATTAGAATGATTCCTGATGATGTCTATTCAGAGATTATAAAGCACGCCTTGTAATATTAACAAACATGAAGATCGACTACCCTGGACAGCAAGCAGCACGATAAAATCGATCAGTGTTGTACGAACAACCTACACCTCCGTTTAACCACACCACGCATCTTTGTAACAATAACCCACGACGACCAATACAAACAACCGGTATATCTCAACATGAGTCGGATATATGGGACGACGAAGCTGCTCTTGGCGACGGGCAACCGCAATAATGACCCTTGCAAATAGATTCCTCTCACGAGACCAAGCTTATGCATACGACGTGGACATATGAACGAGGCGATTTCCCTTTCTCTTTCATTTCTGTAACGATATTAGACGACATGAACGACAGCTAGCCAGTAACAGGCGCGAGGGGTCATGATCACGATCATGTTGATGAGATTACGAATATCCATGTTTTTCTTTCTCTCTTTCGTCCAATCTTCTTTTCCTCCTTATATCACGTTCGAATTTGTACCAGCATGTAATCACAAGGGGAGAGAGAGGCGGAGGGGAAAGGGGAAAGGGGAAAGGGGGAAAAGGGATGGCAAACCAAAACGGAAACAGCATAGAGGCTTCGGCCTGGTCTGGACTTTGACGCTTTAATGAGAACATGTGGTAATAGGCGCGCCTCTCGTGCGCGCCGTATGGCTTTTTTGGGGGGAGGGGGAGGGGGATTCTTCACAATTTACAATCATCACATCCTTATTACCTACCTACCTAATAACGGATGCGGACCGGCTTGATCGAGTGACTTATCCCTACTGTATAATACAACTCCAGCTACTTCATAATGATACAGGTATGTACACTCAATAAGATTCATACGGGTGTAAGAATTTCAACGCGGTGCTGCGAGGGAGGGAGAGAGAGGTGTTCGTAAGCCAGGAATCTAAAGTCGTGATAATCGAGTCTCGTCTGCTCCCCCTTTGCCATGTCGGGATCGAGAAAGGGATGTCGCGTCGCTAGAAGACCGGTACGGTACAGAGCGATAAATTACTCGCCTTACCTGTACGGTACCCACCCTAAGGCGGTAGCGGTCTCTGATCAGGAGGGGGGTTCCGGCTGGCATGTTACCTACCTACCTACCTAAGACAAGTAAGTCAATCAGTCAGTCAGTCAGTCCATCGCGAGCGAGCCTGCCCTGCCCTGCGCTGTCTTTTACTCCCTGCCCTGGGGAGGTAAGTACAGTAGGTACCTAATACCAGGCAGCCCACCTATCCTCTCCCTTGGGCGCCTTGCGGTTAGGTACCTACCTACCCTATAAGGTATCTCCCTACCTACATGCCCTTGCTTCCCTGTATCTGGGACCTAATATGTACATACCACCAAGATACCTACCTAACCTACCTACCTAGCCTACCTAAGGTACCTAACAGATCTGGATATCTCATTGAAGGGGGTACGTTAAATGCAGCGGTTTAGATGGTAACATTACGTCGGTAGGTACCTAGGGAGGTAATGAATCGCACTTGTAGGAGAGAAACCACGGAGAACGCGCGCGCGCAATTATCTGCCTGGATTCCATAAATTTACTTCACGAATTGGATCTTACGTTCTTGCTGCGTCAAGGGCGGAAAGGGGAAGGGGGACAGAGGAAGAGATACCTACTCTAAAAGAACACGGCGACGATGGCGACAGTGGTATATGAGGTACGTATATATTAGAACCCTGGGAATCCCGTCATCTGGAATTACTTTCATGATCCCTCTGTAGTACCTTTTAACCTGTAGTCTTTATCTATACCCTCATCATCTATATTCACCGATCCATTATCCTCGTTAAATCATCACTTTCTAATATTAATCGATCCGTTCAGATATCCTGCGGCGCGTATATATCCGCTCCGTCTCCGCGCAGTTGATAATATCCACCATGTTCGCCCTCTCTCTCTTGCTGCTGCTGCTACGATGCGGGCTCGCCGCTTCGGAGCAGGAGAAACACGGCCGACTTTCCGTGACGCAATATAAGAGGGATGAAGGAAGCTGTACGCAAACCTACGGCGCGGGCTGGCTACCATGCGGGGATCACGGGACCGTTTCCTGCTACAATCCCATTCTTGGTCAGGTAAATAGCTGACGCCCGAGCCCGTTCTAAACCACGAAACTTGTTAATCCGAAATAGTCGTGCTGCGAGACAGACACCGGTTTTTGTGACTCGGGCGAATATTGTGCGCCCGTGGCAGGATACTGCTGCCTTGATGTACGTGCTCATCCATTTCCGAACTGAATGTCTTCCGTTTCTGAACAGCGAGTAGGGAGAAGACTTGGAAACATGCGCCAGAAACGCCGGCTTCACGCTTCCGGGTTCTGCTTCGAATATGTCGTCCATGAACACGACTACGATAGCCGAGTTGACGACCGTCGCAGGCCCTACGTTGACAGTATTTCCTTTCTCCAAGGCGTCGCCAATATCAACAGCAATAAGCAGCCTCAATGATTCGTGCGCAGTTGCTACCTCAACCTCAGCTAACGTGACCATGTCTGCACCAACTCTTATATCAATCACAAATACAACAGTTCCACCTATGGTACAGGTCTCCTTTGCAATGAGACAATCAAGTACATCGGTCGGGTCGATTATAATAGCGGGAACAGTTGGCGTCCTGAATATGTTTATCTGAATTCGATCTCGAGTTTTATATGTTGGTATGGAGAAAACTATTTATAGGGAGTCTGAATGGTGATATTACCCAGACGGACCTCTTAAGTGTGCGAGGTAAAGCATGTACGTGTTTGGTCGATTTTCAGAGCCACGTGGTCGACTGTGAAGGCAGTTATCGAACTGACGGCTATATCTTGATAATGACATAGGATCTTGGTTAATAGGTTGGGCAGCCTTCTTGGGCTCTTCGAAAGGCGCCAGAAAAGAATTCTTGCATGGCAACATAGTGGTAGAGAATCCCACCAAGTACAGCTAGCTGTATCACGTATTAGTGAATAATATAATATAATGGCTTCATTACTAATACTTACGTGCCACAAGTTATGCGCATTGCCGCAGTAATCGAACGCCCCTGGGAACCATCGCTCGGGAACCTTACTTGCGTAGACGCAAGCTCCAAGGACATAAACAAAAAGGGATTTAACCAGGTTGGAACCGGCGTAGAACTCAAGCGCCCAAGCAGGGCCTCGGGTTAGAATTATCTGGAAAACCGGCATGAATCCGGTGGCGCCTAATCCAACGAAGAAACCTACTCTCAACCAAGCCATATCTTGGCCGTTAAATTTCGGATGCCAAGGGAGAATTGTACCGGCGATGCCCAGAACAGCAGTCGTCGTCATGTACGTCCACCGGCTGACAGGTTCGCAGTAGAAGGCTGTATACTCCGTCGTCATGATTGACGCGGCGATGAGCAACGATATGCCAGTGTAATCAATACACGCAAATCGTTCCATCAAAGTCTGATCGGCAACGCAATTCATAGTGTGCCATATGGTACTGCAGACCAAACACTTGCAGGCGGCGAAGAAGAAAACGGCAGCGATGAAAACGTCGGTATTGCTGTAGAGAGAGAAATTGGCGGATGTTGGGTAGAAGTAGAAAGCAATGGATAAGATCACCATCAAACCCAGTGCGTGAGACCAGATATTGACCGTCTCGTTGGAGACGCCAAATACAGAACGAACGCAACCGATCTTGGATTCGGTAAATCGGTATCCGCTGAGGATATGAGGGTTAATCCTCCAGGGCACAGGGAGCTCATCATATTTAATAAGGCCTTTCTCCCTAGCCCGAGTAACGGCTCTTTGGATATGATCCTCGAGAGATTCAGCAGCACGCCAAGCCCTCTCAAGCCCATCGTCCATAACACCGCGAGCACGTTCCAAGCTCTCATCCATCACCCGCCGGCCCTCGCCCATTAAGTTTCCGGCAGCATCGGCCGCGTTCGCGAACCCTTTATCGCGAAACTTCAAAGCACGAGTTTCAAAGTCCGTGAGCATGTCATCGAGGAGTTCAACGCCGACACGCGCTTTCTCATTCATCGACTCGGCCGCAACAAGGGCTTCGTGGTATCTCGCGTCTAATGTTTCGACCATCACCTGCAAGCGCCGTCGGCCGGCACCGATAACCTCTTCCGAGACTTGCGAGCATCGTTCTCTCACCGCTTGCAAGGTGGTAAACGTTTTAGATATACTCGAATCGAGGTCAAGTAGTTCGCTACAACTCTCGAGGTATTCGAGTCTCCTCTCCAATTCCGAGAGAAATAAGTCGACCTTTGTCTTATTATTAGCACAATGTAAAAAGAAAATAGATGAATAGAAACAAAATAAATAAATAAATACCCTCAGTAGTAAACCCTCTTCTCCCTCCATGATCTGTTGGACTATAGAATGTCTTCTTTGAAGCATAGAAGAAGAATGTCGTCTTCGTTGTCGTGGCTGGTCGTCGGTAGATGTGCCAGAGCTTCTAGCACCGGTCTGGTCCAAGTGAGAACCGAAAGCGAAGGACGAAGCACAAGACATGGTGGAAGAAGTGAGGCGTGCTACCAATGGCAACTATAGCGAATCCAAGTCTAAGAGACCAAGGTTTTTGTTGGTGCCAACTAATAATCAAGTAAGACTTGACTTGGGCACTTGAAAGCTGTCAGACGTCCCTGCATGAGAAGCCAACCTTCAAAGGACATGAAAGCTGACCAGTAAAAAGTGTAAAGAGAGATAGTATGTTAGAAAGACTGGTCTAAAAGTTATCGTCCAAGTATGCAACTTGAATGTTAAAAGCGGAGGAAGAAGCGGTAACTTTCACATGTGGAAGACGATCATTGTTATTGGTTAAACGGAGGGGAATGAAGAAAACAATCGGAGAAGACGGAGGATACGTACTTACAATAGATATGTACCCTACCGATGATGTAGGTATGGAGTACGTACCTTTTCTTTTAGGTACTATTCCTGATATAGATGAGATCCGAACCTAATCCTTCGTTCTCCGTACATTATGTTTATCACATCAATCGACTTATGTACCTCATATGCAAGGGTTGAACAATAATTAAGGTTCCCCACAGTCGGAATCCCGTATTATGTGGTGATTCAATGTGCTTGATACATTATAACCAATTATGAAGTTGATGGTATATCACCTTTTATTTCCTTTTTTTCTTTATAATTTGGTATCCCAGTTTACTAGTACTGGATGGGTATATATACTAGTTTTTTTTTCTAGAAAAATGAGCTTTAGAGTAGAAAGTTAATATCTTAATTACTTTGACGTTGTTGTATATGTACGAGCTGATGGAGCTGTGCAGCTGCGCGAGCCCTGGCTTTTTTACGGCTGTGGCGGACATTACTTGATCCTACCTGGTACCCATAAAGTTGTTCCATCCAATCAAAGTGGCCCGAGATCCCGTGCAGTTCCACATTAAGTAGAACAAACGGCGCTTAGAATATCCGAGCACAGATCGTCCCCGATATCAGGTACCTTATCTAACATCAATGGAACGTAAGGCTGTACATACATAGTACCTAGAGGTGGAACACTGATGACACAAGGCTACGCTTAATTCTAGTTGGCCATTTTTTCAACATTCCATCTACAGATTCTACACAAAGCACAATCAACAACAGTTCAGGTTGGTTGCGACGACCCCAATCATTCGGACCTCAACATACTGGGCTCCCTTTCAATAACTGGGAATTGTATTCTCACAAACGTTAACTTATCCATTCAATTTAATCTAAAAACGAAATAACCCAAAAAATTACACCACTTTCCTCACGCGATGGAGATCGATGAGATCGTGACCGATCCGAACCTGTTGACTGTGCTCGATGCCTCTCGCAATGCCCGTGTACAAGCGCTAAAACTGGTCGATCGCATTGCGGCTGCGGGTCCGACAGAAAATGCTTCTTCAGAAGATCTACTCGACATTTCCAAGCAACAGAAGCTCCTAATCACGAACCTCGCACAGCTCCGCGGCCTTCACCGAGCAGCCTATTTCGGTGCCCGCCAGACTAAATCGCAGACTTCCGAAGCCCGACAAGAGGTTGACCGACTACACCTACAACTTCAGAATCTATACTACGAGCAGCGATATTTGCAAGGAGAGATTGTGGCTTGCGAGTCATATGAGTCAGTGCCCGCTGAAGCTCTATCAAACAGATTATCTTCTTCATCAGATCAGCCTCTTCAGTCAAGCGACACTTCTTACAGCCGCCATGATCAAGGATCAGCGCCCAAGCTTTCGCAAGAGCTAATTGATATACAAAACAGTCATACTTATCAAAAGCTTCCTCTCATCCCCGTAGAAGAGTTTCTCGCCCTCAAACCCGAGCACGCCGATGACGACGAGAACGCGTTGATGATTGCACGGATCGAACATGAACGCAGCGAGCGCGAGGCTTTAGAGCAAAAGCGGATGGAGCTGCTTAAGAGAAAACAGAAGCTGATTGCTGACAATAAGAAGAGAAAGGATGACCTTGCCAACCTCGACAAGGAACTTGAGAAGTTCATCGATGTATGACAATATCGACCACTCGTTTGGCTATTACCTCTGCTCACATGTAACCAGGCTGCCAAACCAATCCAGAAACTCTTCGACAAGAACGTCTAAACTACACCAGAGCATCAAAAGAAGGCCCATTGATCTTGTAGCATGAAGTTACTTGAGCTCACGATCATGGTTGATATGGCTTTAAAGTTATGGTGGCATAGGAGACAAGATTCGAGGTGCGGACGGGACCCGTTAGTAGATACATATATGGTAGAGATTTGCTAATTTGTCTTAGATTTGGCTCTTGCAACATAGGCAATGTATCGCAAAGTTTTTTTTCCCACGAAACGGAGAAACGCAGATGATGGATCACGAAACGAGACCACGAGGGCCGGAACTTTAACCAAGTGAGCTTGGTAAAGAAAGACTAGCAGTCGTGTGTATGACTACATGATACACAATGTCATTAAACTGCCTATGTACCTGGACTGGAGTATGTCCGCAACTTAATGCGACGAGCAGCCGACGTCATAATACTTTTCTGAGGAATTTCCTCCCACTGAAGCTGCTCGTCAGGAATCGAAACCTTGTAGATTATAGTCTACGTGGTAG
Source organism: Hypoxylon lienhwacheense (assembly GCA_902806505.1). Taxonomy (NCBI): domain Eukaryota; kingdom Fungi; phylum Ascomycota; class Sordariomycetes; order Xylariales; family Hypoxylaceae; genus Hypoxylon; species Hypoxylon lienhwacheense. The sequence continues at coordinate 1,774,981 of CADCWW010000003.1, read as the reverse complement.
TTGTCTAAGTCAGCATGATAATAATTACATGAATTGTTCTCTTGGCTGCATGCAACGGGAATATTTACGATGATTCATTGTAAATATTTACGTAACCGTATCATTTAAGCAGAGTGATCCAACTTATAATATAACAGATATACGGAGTACATGATGATAATTATATATTAGACTTTCGGTCGAGACCTGCAAGTCAAGACAATTCAATATTCAAGTAATACTACTCTCCGATATTGCATGTATAAGATGTAATACTACATTACATATAACATCGTCATAGCGTAAACGTGTAAGAAGATATAAGTAGCCATCGCCATCGCCATCGCCATCACTATCGTCATCGCTTATCTCCCTCGCATCTCGTCATGATACACGTTCACGACGTGTACGGCGACGTGTACGGCGAGACCTTGCGTACTTTGTATCAAGACATGGGATCAGACAACTGCATCAGACAACTGAGCGGTTTTACAAACACTTACGACGAAGTGAGGGTGAAGGGAGAAGGGAGAAGGAGGAAGTGAGAAGTGGGGTGGGGCAAAGGAAAAGGAAGCATCAACGAGACGCGTTGATTGGTCACCCCTAATCTGACATGCCTGTGGGTTTGACATGTACTGTAGTGACGCGTATTTTTTTTTTCTTTTTTTTCTTTTCTTTCTTTTTTATTTCTTTACTTTCTCCAATTTGTTCAAAATGGAAACGCGTTTTACGTACATCTACGTATTAGTAGGACTTCACGATGCACATAACCTCTACCCTATGCACGTATGTAGACAACGTTGTCATATTACATAAAAGGTAGCAGAAGGTAGGTAGTGTATGTAGGTACATCATAGGTATATCATGAACCATTCCGCCAAGCCGAGCTGATATTTGGATAAGCCCTGCCGAGGTCCTCGTCGTCGTTTCGAGGCGATGGGGTCGGCGCATGCTTTATACCACACAATGTTGCGGGTCCTTGCTTCAATGTTTATTACATATGTACCATGTAGCTGTACAAAGTACATCATGTACGAACGGGCCTCCATCGGGGGGTAAAGAAAGAGAAGAGAAGGAAGAAAAAAAAAAAAAACTCCAAGACTGTGGGAAGGGCAAAAGAGAAGGGGGAAAAAAGAGAGAAAAGAAAAAGAAAATTTCGCGGTTACCAAATTTTTTACATACGTATGTATGTACATATCCCCCCCCCATCCCCTGGTACTGCATATGTACATATGCATACATACTAGTGCTCATGTGGGTAACGGGTCCAGATCGATTGTGGACCGAGTAATCTCGACCGACGAATAAACGTGGATTCGCCGGGTCCAGACGAGCCAATCAGAAATGTCCGAGCCGCAGGTTTAAATTAGTCGCACGGTCGCACTTTTGGTGATGCGCGAGCATGGCTTCGCTGCAGACCGGGGTCATGTGCTAGGTACTGTACCATTTCATGTGAGTTGATGTGAGTATTTGGACCAGGAATCAACTTCATCTACGATTTGACATACATACATACATACCTACACAAGGTATAATATGTATCCAAGGGTAATAATATACATGTTATGTACTTCATACGTAGTAATGTATGCATCGTCCCCACTCGCTCTACTGTCCCGGTACCATAAGTTGTGTATACGAATTCAGTCGCGATAATGAGCATGGCTTTTTTTTTATACTACCTTGATATGTCGGAGGCCTCTGCACTGTACGACACTATGTAAAGTTACGGATGTAGAGACGTTTTTATTATTTTTCTTTGCCCAGAGTATAATTTATGCAGTAAAACTTATGATGATCTGCGGACAAGTATTCCGGTCACGTTTCAAATTGGGTTATCGGTTAGGGGCGCGAGTTTCGGAATTTTGCTACTTGCATCTTAGGGGTAGGCAGTTAAGGAGAGAACTTTGAAGAAAAAGGGATAATCGAGGTAGTTAACTGGAATTAGTAACTGCATGTACGCTATAATGTAATCCGTTAGGTACTCCTAATAGGGGTGATTTTAGCCCCCGAAGTATGTACATATATGTATTTAATAGGTATAAATTCAGGAGAGGGATAACCGTGTACAAGGGTGGTCGCTACTACTGTATGCAGCTCGCAAGTTGAGGTAATTGCAATCACTTCTAAATCTGTATGAGGAATTGTGTTAATGTACGTTTAACTACATATGTATGTTAGTCTCAGTGCCTAACATTCAATGTTATATAAGTAGGTACTTGGTTTATATGCGAATCATAACGAGTTTCAATACTATCGACGAATCGGAGATGTTGCAAGTAACCGAGCTATCATGAGGCATTCTATCCTTTCTGGATTATTTATTATACGTAAGTACGGAGTACGAGTACAGAGTAGAGTTACCCACGATGTCTTCTTAGTACGGTACCAAACACAAATACATAACGTTCGACATACGCTAGTATAGATAGAATGATATGGGGACGCGGAAACGTGGCAGTGAAGACTTCTATCCCACTCTCTCTCTCTTTTTATTCCTTCGTCATCCTTATAAGTAGTTAGCAACAGCGCAGAGCCTACCTATCTCCAGTAGATACTAACCCCTTCACCGTTGCACAAGCCGACGATCTAGACGGGTGACGAGGAATACAGTGACGGCTATATCTATTAGCCATTGGCGGTGCGTGGCTAAAGAAGGAAACAAGCCACCCTTGCCTACGTACTGAAGACGCACTTGTGCACTTAGCCACGACTGTGTACGTAGAACATTAGGTACGGATGACGGATGATGTACGTTTATGCACTAATGATGTCAAGATGCAGGAAGAAAGATGGCTTCAGGGCAAACCCGCATTTGATATAGGCCAGGAACCTATTAATATCTCCATGTAAGCCTTAAGTGCCAAAGGAATTACGCTACTTTGATAGATGTACTGCACTAGTTATTTGTAGGTGAGATGTTGGTATGAACATACATACTTAACGCAGATACACACTAAATCCTAGAGGTATAAGTACCTATTACAGATAAGATGTATTAAAAGGAACATTTCAACCAGATGACCAGAGGTTAGGTTAAGAATATATTATTCAACCATGCCGCATGTTTAAGCACGTAACCTGCCAGAACTCTACCTAGGTATATACAGGTATTATCCTAGATTTGTATGAAACAGATAAGGCGTTTGCGTGGCGTAAGGGAGGTAGCTTCGTGAGGATGTATACACATTGATGTACATGTATGTTATCATCGCACATGTTACAAGTACTATGTACGAATAAGTGGTACGTATGCGTGTGAAGGATCAGACATGGACTCATGTTCTTCCCTCTCTGGTGCATCGCCATGAAGCCGATCTACCCAGCTGACGGACGCTACCTACACATGTACGTACACTTCTTACCTACTTCATAGGTATATAGCATATTGCCTGAAGGGGGCAGTGATATTATCGAATTCTGTATATGATGTATATGATAGAAGACAGCGGAGGCTAAGATTGGAAGGTTGCCCAGCAGCGTATTTTGACGTAAGAACGTATTCAAGTTTGGGGAAGCGGTATACTACGTGAAGTCAGATGGTGACGAAACAGGGAAGCATTGAGTGCACACCATCCAGGCTCGCCTAGAAACCAACTCTGGGTGGCTGCATGTATATTCGCTCGGCAAGATAATCAGATGCTTCAAAAGAGCAGCTACCCGGCATTCATATGATTATGTATATACATACTACGTTGTAGGTCTACTACCTACATGTAAGGTCTACGGTCTACAGCCTACCACTCATGGTCAATGTATTACAAGTAATACATGTGTGCATCTGTAACCTTGATAGAAAAAGATAAAACAGATAACCGGAACACCTTGATTGTACTTCCTATAAGAGATTCGATTTTATAATACCACGATATCAACATACATACTGAACGACCTATATATCTGTCCCGTATTGCTGCGTAGGTACCTGATAAAACAGTGTACATGTTTCCTTCTAAAAAGCTAAACTGTACCTATCTAATCATATATAGGTGCTAGATATACGGCACAGGTTAAAGACTTCTAGAGCAAGCTCCATCCAACAACGAATAACTGATTCGATGCCTGTTATGTAAGTCCCTTTTCATAGTATCTACAAGTACGAAGTAGGTATGAATACAAAATGTAGGTTACTGATCTGCCTTTTGTGCGGGATGGTTATGAACCTTGCAATACTACGACATACTCCCCACGTAACCTGATTGTACCCAAGTACGGTAATGCGGATGCCTATTCCCGATGTAATCGTGTGTACAGATTTTATGTATAATAGCTACATATCGTAGGTATACCAGACTACACGTCGCAGAGGTAGTGAAACATCAATACATAGTATGTATGTGTACGGTATGTAGGGTACCAGGTAGGGTTATACTGTATATTGTGGAAAAAGACATAACATGTACATGCAACTTATACGTTATGTAGGTACGCGGGCGATGATGGGGAATAATAATAGAAGCTGAGGTCATCGTTTTTAATGTTTGTGACCTATAAGAAACATCGATGCTTAAAGCACTCTACAACATTAATTAACCTTTCAACCTCGGAAAGTCGCCCAATGATAGCCCATAAAATAATTCGAAACTAAACATAAACACAACGAATTGGGGAAACCTTTTATTAGGAAAGACCCGGTATTAATCGCAAAGTCAAATCGGGGTTGTGCCATTTGTTCAATGTTTGTTAAATCGGTGCCTAGAGGCAATATAAAATAATGTCATGGTACTACTCCGTTTATGTATGTAGTGAGACTCAGCCTTAAAAGTAGTGGCTAATCTATCAGAAGGATTCCGAATGGAGAGTCGGCTGTGTTCAAATAGCTTGCCTCGGCCTTCACAATGAGAGATGGCTCAAAGAAGATCATATATTTGCTCGTCCTATAGAAATTGCATTTTCGATCTGTCCGGAACGCTTTGTATGCGTACCTACGTAAGTTCCATAGTATGACAAAAGAGAATCTTGAACTTGGTCATTAACTGCTTTTATTTCTTTTATTATCTTATTTAAAGCGTTGACTATCCTAGGAGATGTTGCTTGAATATTCAAAGGATTAAAAAGAATTATACTCGAACCCGTCATATCATTCAGAAATAAATGGGTACATATGCTCTCATTACATACAGGTCTAGTGTAGTGTAGTGTAAGTCACCGCTGTACGCTGTACGCTGTACGTGTATATACCCTGTCATATCTGAAATGTATGTACATACACATAAGTAATATCAAATGTTGAATATTGCATGTGGAAGTACTGTACAAGATGATGTAACTATATTATACCTAAATGCTGTGCTGCGCATAGTATAGATACATGCGCAACAATCTCCATTATATATGTACTACGTAGATCTTATAGTGCTAATATTCTTTGTCGATGTTTTCTTCCTTCTGTCAATTGAGTCGGTACATGATGATAATAATGTATACTATGTAGTTTGCGTTGCCAATTCAAACAAACAGCTTAAATTGACCCTTTATTCAAATGATCAAACGACTACTAGCGTAAGAGAGTGTAAGAGAGTGTTCAAGTTTCAATAGCCTTACACATCTTTAACTAAAGGCGCTTGCCTATACTTTTGATATTTAATCAATCGACTATTATGAATAATAAAGTAAAATAGGCCAGGAACATCAAGAACATTGAAATAAAACATTGTAACGTGGAAGGTACCTATGTAGTGTACATCGGTAGAAAGGCCCCCAATCATTCACATATCCGCCATAACCATAACCAGGCATAGGGGGCACTAGACTATGAACCAAATGTAACTAGACCGGCTGGGCCTATGCCTAAAATACTGCGTACATGTACCCGTTTGGGAATTAGCACCCTCTTATATGGGCCCGTCGTCAGAGCTTCAAGGTACATATATGCACAGGTACCTACCTCATATCCACTTTTGGGGGGCGCAGAATCCCTACCCATCTAATTTCTCGTCCTACTAAACAAGGCTCCCCTTTTTCCCTAATTATTATTACCTTCATGAGGTTTTTCAACCTAGTAATTTTTCACTTCCCTCCCGTTTTCTTGCCCTGATTTTTGCCAATTACTTATTTTTTTTTCTTCTACCCTCCTTTCCCAATTTTTTTTTCCTTCCACCCCCAGTATTGCAACCCAAGAGAGGCAGGTTACTGTGCAGTTAGTGCACGAACATCTCTCGCGTTCTTCTCAGAGCGGTCCCAGCCTCCCCCTCTCTCCTTTCCCCCCCCCCTTCCCACTCTGTGTCCTTCCCTTGTGTTATCTTCTTCCGACTCGCTATCATCGTATTCCGTTTCTTCTTCCCTTTTTTTCCTCAGTCCTAATCGGCGACTCACCCACACTCCTTCATCCCCTCTCTAGAACGTCTGTCGTCTCGGTCACATCCCAGCAGGGAATTACTCGACACACGTCACCAACTATCACCATGTCGCTCTTCACATGGTGTTCGAGACGAGCTGGAGGGCTAGCCATGTTAATGGCCGTAGCTCTCAGCTACTGGGTTATCACCAAGGAAGCGGCCGCGACGCAATATGAATACAAGTATATTCCTCAGGATTCGTTGAGCAAGCCGACACATTCGCACTCGCACACGACGACTTCTGAAAGAGAAGGGGCTGGCCTATGGACTGTCGTATTTGCTTATTATTGCCTATTAATTCATTTTCTTGTCTTCGCTTTTCCTATGCGGTCCTGTTGGGCCTTGTTCGACGTCACCCGAAGCTTGCAAAAGGTTGCGCGGAGCCGTTGTTTTCGGGATTTTAAGCTGCCTTACCGCCGTCGGGGCTCGTCTACCTCTCTCTCTAGCTCTGAAACCCTGACCTCGTCCAAAGAAGATTCTCTACCTTCTTCCGCCACTAGCAGCGAAGCCGGTGATCTCGAGGTTGAGATGTACGCCGACTCCGATGGAGACCATGAACAGGTTATTCACGCTATTATCATTCCGAACTACAAGGAAGAGATTGATAGTTTGAGAGAAACCCTGGATGTTCTAGCATCACACCCTCAAGCTCGATCTGATTACGATGTAAGTTGATCTATAGCCCGAAATAAATGCAATTGAACTCATCCCCCACAATCCAAAAAGAATTGGGCGGCGCGTTTGCGATATAAATTTACTATGAGCTATCACGTTCTTCTGTGACTAATGCTAACCGAACCATCGATAGATCTACCTTGCAATGGAACAACGCGAACACAACGTTGACACGAAGGCTATGGGTTTGATTCAAGAATTTGTTAAGAAGTTTCGGTCAATTGAATTCACGCTACACCCGAGCGATATTCCTGGCGAATCTCCTGGCAAGGGTAGCAATGTGGCATGGGCGGCGCGCAAACTCAGTGAGAAGTATGCCTCGAGCCTTCGAAAGGACGTAATTGTCACTGGAATTGATGGTAAGTCACTATTTTACTCGAGAATGCATGACATACGAGCTAATTGAACTTCTTCAATCTTGCAGCCGACAGCCATCTCTCGTCGAACTACTTCACTTTACTCACGGGCATGCATGTTTCTTACCCTGAAACTGCGACTACTACGTTGTACTCGGCTCCCATTATTTTCGATCGTAATGCTCACGCTGTCCCTGCCATCGTTCGAGTAGCCGATATCCTTTGGGCTGCTGCTGGTCTTTCTGGTCTCTATAACGGTTCTACCATTGCTCCTCCCACATCCGTCTACTCTATGCCCCTCAAGCTAGTTGACAGGGTTGGCGGCTGGGATTGCGACTCCGAGGCCATTGGCGAGGATCTGCATATGTATCTGAAGTGTTTCTTCGCGCTGAACGGAAATCTGACTGTGAGGACGATCATGAGTCCTGTCAGCCAAAGTAATGTCAAGGGCGATGGTGGCGAAGGAATGCAGGGACTCTACAACGATATGCGGGCCCGTTACAAGCAAGCCCTACGGCACATGTGGGGAGCTCTTGACTCTGGCTTTGCCATTAGGAAAATCGTGGAGCTCTGGCAGGAGCGAAAGCATACTGCGAGAGCTTTCCGCCCACTCCACGTCGCGCTGTAAGTTTCGTCAAAAAGCGAGTTGAAGGTCTAACACTAACAGGAACTAGAAACAATCCTACCGATTCGTATATTACGCAGAGCCAGCTTGATATGAGCCCTGAACAAACTCTCGAGAGCCAGGTTTTCCATGATGTCACCTCTGATACGCTGAAGGAGCCTGATTGGCAACGAATCATTTTCCTCTTCCACCGACTCTTCGAGGCTCACTTTCTCCCGCTCCAGACTACTATTCTAATTATTGCATCGACGCTATATGTATGGGTTACAGATGGCGGCTCCGACCCCCACCAATTGGCTTGGATCTTCACCGTGTGCAACTTCCTACGAACAGCCGGCTTTATGGAGGTCGTATTAATGTTGTTTCTGTACGAGAAGTTCCACAAGATCGGCGCCACTACTCGGGAGAAGGAAATGCGCGAGGCCGGTTTAGCAAAGGGGATGTGCTTCTCGCATCGTCAGATGAGGAAGAACTTTGTGGACTATGCTATGGCGCCGCTCGTTGCACCGATCTATGGTGCCATTCCGACCGCGCAAGCTCAGCTCATGCACTTTTTCACACTTGATTTAGTATACACCGTCAGCAAGAAGGTCACACGGCAAAGAGCAAAGTCGTTAATTGCGAATGTTTTGCCGTAGAAGGTCGGTGCCTTTTGAGTTTAATAATATTCGTCCAGGCCGGCTGCCACGGTAGCTTGGCCTGTCGTACGCTTCCCGTTCGATTCTCCAACCCGTCGAAGACCGACGAGATGACCATTTTCCACGTTTTTGAAAGAAAGCTCTGCGGAGCGTGTGTAAATAGAGGACATGATGTTGATATGCATGGCATCGGCAATGGCATTCTAGATACGGGGAACCTTTTTTATGGGCTCGTGGAGTTCTAGGAGCACGTAACAGGAACGATGAGCTTTCCTGTCGGCATTCGTTTACGCGACAAAAGAGAAGCTGGGAAAAGGGTACAGCTCATGCAGTCGAAATAACGATCCATCGTTGGTCGAGAAGACGCATTCGTCTGATTGGGGGCGGGCTAGCCCAGCGGGGACGAGGAACGGGTTCACGACGACGAAGAGCCCGAGCTAACCTAATGCGCAAACCTAGCCCGGTAATAACTAATATTCATGTACATAAAAAAAAAAGGCAGTCCTCCGGCGAGGCTGGTAGTCCAGAGCAACCGGACGGCCAAGAATAGTTGTCAAGCCAGTACTGTTGAAGCTTACAACAAATGATAAATCGTATTGCTCTAGAGTCAGAAGTGTTATTTGAGGTGATATGTTTTTGTGTAGACTTAACTCGGAAATTCTCAGTGCAAGTAATATTTCCATGGTTCCAATGTCTAAATAAGCGATCTTATTATTAACTACCATGTATATAAGAGAAATACGTATAAAGGCGGCGATTCAAAAAAAAATGGTGCCTAGAATTCTCGTTCGTCGCGCGTCATACGACTACGCTACCTCCGACACGACTCGGAGTTGACACGAAGGAGCTAGCCAATCACATTACACCATTCCGAGGACCCTGGGATCTCTACCCCGTATACCCTCGTCTCTCGACGCCCACGCCCCCCAGTCTCGACGACAATCGGGGGTTGTTTCCCCATGCCGCTCAGCTGCGAGCGTGGTGGTCTAGATGGGAAGACTCCGAGAGACGATGGAGGTCCGGCGCTTTGTACGTTCGGTCGAGGCGTATAAAGAGGTACCTCTTGGTCTTCTACTTGTCCGTGACTTATAGAGAAGACGCTTCTTGTGTCTTCAGGTCACGCGAGAATTCGGGGTGTGGGCTCTTATTGCTTTTGAATATATATCTCGGTGAGGTACGCTATATATATATATACCTAACTACCTTCGACGGAAACTGGCAACTAGAATGGCGAGCGATGGCAAGCACGGCGGCGGCGGCGCTCGACACGTTGTGAGGATCGGCGTCTTCATCCCGACGGAGTGCCAGCTCCTCGATGCCGCCTGCGTCGATATCATGGGCTGTATGAGCTACGAATGGTCAGTACGGAGCTCCACATATGATGGTGCCGGGGAAGAGGCAGCGCCGCTGTGCTCTGCTATTCTTATCAACGGAAAGCTGACGTCCAGGCAGTACGTTTCCTCCCGCCGTATACGGCAGGAAGATAGCCTCTTCTGAGGCTAGTAGTCGTCACGAACGGACTTATCTCTTTGCTTTGTCAGGCGGAGGCGCTGAGTTTTTGAGCAACAGATCTATCGAAGGTCTCTCACCTCCCGAAGGCCATTGTCGATATGGCGCCGTCGGTCCAGATCCATGTATGTCCGGGGTTTCTGTCTCTTTCCCCTTCTCCTCCTCCTTTTTTTTTTTAATCTCCACGGAAAAAGAACAGAAGAAAAGGTAAAAAAAGAAAAAAGAAGAAAAAAAAACACTAACGCGGCCACACCCAGTACATCGGCTCCGTCGGGGCGGGCGAGCCCATCCGGCTGACGGCGAACCAGACGATCGTGGCGACGGACCGGTACGACGACGGGGCGGTGGCGCCGGGGCGGCTAGACGTGGTGCTGGTGCCGGGGCCGGACCCGGACCTGCCGACGGCGTCGCTGGCGGACGAGGCGGGCGCGGGGTGGCTGCGGGCGCAGTCGCGCGCCGCGGGCGTCGACGTGCTGAGCGTCTGCACCGGCCTCCTCGTGCGGGCGCGCGGGCCTGCTGCGGGGCCGCCGCGCGTGCGGGCCCAGGGGCCTGCAGGAGGCCATCCGCGCGAGGGGCTTCGGCGAGCGCGAGCTGGCGGGCGCGAGGGAGCGGTGGGTTAGGGATGGGTGGCTGTGGTCTAGCGGTTAGTTTTTTTTTTTTTTTCTTTTTTTCTTTTTCCCCTTCTCTTCTTTTCTTTTCTTTTCTTTTTTTCTTTTCTTTTTTTTACTGGAATATGTCTTGGGTTAGGTAGGTACCTGGTAGGTAAGTGCTGATGCCGGACTAGGAGGCGTGACGAACGGCAACGACATGGTCGCGGCGTACTGCCGCGCTACGCCGCGCCATTTCCCGCCGCCCGTCGTCGAGGTCGCGTGTCGCATCGCGGACGTGGGCGATCGCGCTTGCGAGTATGAGACGGACTAGTAGGAGATGCTCGTCCCTGGCGTGGTGTCTGCGTGATGTGTTCGACGCTTAGTTCATGAGCTTGATGGTGGGGGGGGAGTGAGTTTTTGTTTGAAATTGAAATTGAAATTGATGATATGGGGTGGAATAGGGGTAAGAGGAAGTGTATAGTGGTTGTTAAGTGAGGTGGGAAGGTATAGAGAGACAAGACTCTGCTTTGGTTGGCTTCTGTGAAAGTGTTTGGAGATATATACTACTGTAGGGCACCGTGTTTGTGTGCAAGATCTCATCTATTTATAGACGTACCTCAAAGAAGTCGAGACATTCTGTGACGGTTCCCGAGGTTCCCGAGCTCATCGTGGCTAACACGCAGCATTTCGATATTTATGTTTCCTTGAGACATCTTCAAGCTCGACTCCCTTGCTGAGCTCTACAGTCTTGGACTCGTTCTTGTGACGTATTATAGGGGTTTGCACGTATCCAAGTACGTCAATTGATAGGCAAACCACGGTTCGTAAATACATAATTACCAGGTTAGGTAACAATGTGCTGTTGAAGAATCATACAGTGGGCGATGTTGTCTCGATTATAACTTATACCTAATTTATACTCGGCCTTAGCTTCAAGCTATTCATATATCAGATCGAAGATGCAGCATAAAACAATCGGATATATCTATATCGATATATCGATATATAGATACCAGGTAGGTACCTATAATATTCACTTTTCACTTTTATCATACGCTTTCCGTTTGTTATTGTTGCACAAAGCCATACGGTGTCATTGGCTGGGTTCTAACATATTGTACTATTTGTACGGCAGTTGCTGCCTCGGCGGTTGTTGTCGTTAACGGGTGCGATAAGCTTTTTAGCTTGGTCTTATCAGTAAGAGCGGTAAGACCTTTTTTTTCGGTGGGGTGTTGCTGCGGCGGAAATTTTTTTCCTTAAAAAAAAAATTTGGAGCGCATGGTTTAGCTCGACTGCCTCTGATAGCTTGTTGAAACTTTTTTTTTTTTTTTCCTTTCCTTCCTCTTCAACCGAACTCGAGTCGCGTTGGAACATCAACTTTTCTTCTTCTTCCTCTTCTTCTTCCGTCTTCTTCCTTACAGAACTTCGACTTTCTTCTTAACCCTTCAGTGGTTTGAGATTAAGATATCTTCCATCAAACTCTCAATTCCATTTTACCCAAGAATTTATTTCCTTTTTTCATCAATCGAACCTCAACTTAATTCGCAATGCCTGAGTTGCCTGTTGCCCTCTATGGGCTTGAGGTCCCGCCGCAGGGCATCATGATTCCTGCTATGCAGGAAGAGGGTATCCGTGGTGCTTCGGTAAGTGTTCTCAATATTCATCATGTCGCATAGATGACCTCCTCTTCGGCGCAACCTTCTGCTGGCTCCGTCGTTGTATTCATGTCTTGCGACTCTCTTTGGAAATGTAATTGTTAATATAGATCTTAAAGTATCGCATCACTATGGCTGCGCTCGACCCTTCCGAGGCGCCTGAAGCTGACGAAGAGGGCAATGTCCCCAACGTGCCGCGATCTACTCTCAAGCTCATTCGGAGACGACCTTCTCTCGACGACGAGCTTGATGACGAATACATAGACCACCTAATGGGTGGCGCTTCATCTGACGAGGACGATGAGGACGATGAAGATGAAGAAGACTCAGATGATGAGCCTAACGGCGGTCCCAGTGATCCTACCAAGTCGAAGAAAGCTAGACAGGAGGCTGCCTTGCAGAAGCTTATTCAGGCTGCTCAAGACGAGGAAGACTCCGATGAAGAGATGGGCGACGACAGCGCGAAGCCTAAACTTAACGGAGTTTCTAAAGTTAGTAAGAAGGGCAAGGAGCCCGCTACTTCAAGCGACGACGAGGACGATGACGAGAGTGTTGGCTCGGCTTCCCTAGACCTTGAAGAGCTTGTCGTTTGCACTCTTGATACTGAACGTGTACGTCTTCTCTCCACCCTTTCCTCTCGTAAGTATGTTAATGTATCTTGCAGAACTACCAGCAGCCTCTTGATATCACCATTGGCCCTGAAGAGGAGGTTTTCTTCGTCGTCAAGGGTACTCACACTATCCACTTGACTGGCAATTACGTCGTGGACCCTTATGAGGCAGAATCATCCGACGAGGATGACGGTGACACCTACGGTATGGAAGGTATCGATGAGTATGATTCCGATGACTCGGAAATCGATGAGCTCGATGGGATCCAAGATCCCCGCATCACCGAAGTGGATAGTGAGGAGGAAGAGGAACCTCCTAAGCTAGTAGCTTCTGAGACGAAGAAGGGCAAGAACAAGCGTCTTGCCGAGGAAGAGGGCCTCGATGATATGATGGCTAAAGCTCAAGAGGCTAAGCTCAGCAAGAAGCAGCAAAAGAAGCTCAAGAACAACAAGGGCGAGCCAGTGAACGTTAAGGAAGATGGTAAGGTCGAGGCTGCCAAGGACGCTCCTACTAAAGGTGACAAGAAGGTTCAATTCGCCAAGAACCTTGAGCAAGGTCCTACTGGTTCTGCCGCCGCAGAGAAGGGCGCTACCCTTGGCGTGAAGGTTGTCCAAGGCGTGACCGTCGACGACCGCAAGATTGGCTCTGGTCGCGTAGCGAAGAAGGGCAACAAGGTGGAAGTCCGATACATTGGCAAGCTTCAAGATGGTAAAGTTTTTGATGGTAAGTCTACATCGTGGAGTATTCGCGGAGGAAAATGCGTGTGTGAAGATTTACTGACATGAGAATAGCCAACAAAAAGGGAAAGCCGTTCAGCTTCTCGGTAGGAAAGGGTGAAGTTATCAAGGGATGGGACGTTGGAATCCAGGGCATGTCTGTCGGTGGAGAACGTCGACTCACCGTTCCTGCTCACCTTGCGTACGGCAGCAAGAGCCAGCCTGGCATTCCCGCCAACAGCACGTTGGTATTTGACATCAAGCTTTTGGCGATTAAATAGTCGCGTCGCTCTCGCGCATACATTTCCTTAGCATTTTCCTTAACATCTTTCTACGTGCAGATACCACTACGGTTGTACTTTATTGGTCACTTTGGTTGAATTTCCGGTATGAAGGATTCTCGGCTTTCCTAATCGTGCACTGGGGTGGAGGTCTCCGACCTGCACGAATCTGTGAGACTCTGGCGTCTTGTCGGACGCAGGAAACAGATGTCGTCATAAGGGATGACGAGGTCTACACTGCATTAAGAGGCGTAAGATTTCGAGGGAGGTTCAGTGGACCTCACTGTATACACGCTTTTGTCGCTTTCCATAGGTTCCTAGTTTCGATACCGACAGATCAGTAAATTAAAGAAAAAAAATATTCTGAGCATATATGCTAACTGTTTTATACATGTATGTGCTGTGAATAGGATACATGGATGGGTGCGATTTTGGGATCTCATTTAATAGGTAATGATGCTGATGACGAAGCATATAAAGTTTCTGTGCTCCGTACCTAGGTAGGTATATGTGAGATGTCATATCATTGGTGTAGGGATTTCGAGAGTAGGTGCAGTATGGTAAGAGAGGTACGTTGAGAAGTCACGACCATAGTTGTCGTAGGACGTTCTATCCTCAGGATGTACATCATATACTATAAATAATGCCGGGTAACCACGATAGAGCTACATGATCTATTATGTAAGTAGGTACCCCTGATAGAAGTCGAGCTTAAATTTTATCTTCCTTTCTTTAATTTCTTTTTTTTTTCTAAAAAAAATACTATCACTTACATGTATTTTATCATCATCACCATTTAATCCCCAACAGAGACGACACCTCTTCATGGTGGTCTGGGCCCGGTCGTATATAAGCAAACTTACACGAGGGCCCGGAACAGCTTATTTTTAAGACCGTCTTCTTTCTTATAGCAAATTTATCTTGGATACTACTTGTTTATTAGTACACGTTTACCAATGAGGCACCGGCATGACGACGAACGAGTTGCCGATGGCGGACAGCGCCCCAGCTCTATCACTAGAATATGAGCTTCCTCCATTGGCCACTCCATCTTACACTCCCTTATCCATGCCTGAAAGGGGCGAGCCTCCTCGAAAACTCAGACGACGTCGTGGTTCACGTATCTTGTCTGTCTTGCGTTCGTTGACAAATAGTAGGCTCTGTCTCTGATAGTATGATATGTCGTATAAGACGCTCCTAACACAAGTTCTAGCTTCTAGCAATTCTATCAGAGAACCTGCAACATGGCCGGCACCTTCGCCTACGGAGGGTTCACCTGAACCACGCCGGCGCTTCAGAAAAATATCAATGCCTTTCCTTCGAAGCCCCTTTGGTGCCTCTGTCACCGTTATACACAGGATTAGATCAAAATCTAGACCATCAGCAGGATCGATAGAAAAAAATGCAAATGAACAGCTTGCAGTTTGCCCTCCTGATCCTGCCATATCCTCTAACTCCAACGGAAACTCTTGTGGAAACAGTAATACAACATCCAGCGGCAAATCATCCGGTCCGACCAATGGAACTAGCGGCACCGGAGGTACTGGAGTGACTAGCATCACAGCCAGGACCTCGTTCGAATCCAAACGAGATAACAACTTGGTAGATAAGAAGACTACTACTAATACAGTCCGTGAAAAAGAACTAGAAATCCTCTCAAGTCCGGAGTCCAACCTCACAACAATTCAGGAGACTGCCCTTGATCTGACTTCCCCGACTATCTTAACAGTCGAACGAGCTGCGGCTGCAAAGATCTTCCTTGAAACCCATTTCAACGAGCAGTTCTCCAAGCCCACTCCACGTTCACTTCGTCGGCGTTACCTCGAAGGAGATTTGTACCATGCTGTTGGATTATCGGGGGCAGAGAAGAGTGCCAGACGCCGCGCCTTTTATAAGCAGGAGACCGACCATCTTCGTGAGATTCGTGTCTTGAAGGCGAAGAGCATCGGTGCAGTACAAGGGAAACACAACAAACTTGCCGACAGTTACGAAGTTCTGAAGATTCTTGGCAAGGGAAGCTTCGGCGTGGTTCGACTTGTCCGAGAAAAGGCTAACCCGGGGGATGAGGGGGACATCCCCCGGGAAAGGCCTGTATATGCTATGAAGGTAATTCGTAAGTCGGCGATGTTGAGGACGAGCCAAGAGGCTCATCTCCGTGCGGAGCGGGATTTCCTAGTTGCCTCGGAAGGCTCAAGATGGTAATTGCTTTTCTATCCTATGTTTATCTACTTTGGATGATAAGGCTAACAGTAGATATTCTGACAGGATCGTACCTTTAGTCACTAGTTTCCAGGACGCGGCTAATTTGTATCTTGTCATGGATTATATGCCCGGGGGTGACTTCCTTGGTCTTCTTATCCGAGAAAACATTCTCAACGAGCCCGTCGCTAAGTTTTACATTGCTGAGATGATTCTCTGTATCGAGGAAGCGCACTCTTTGCGTTGTATACATCGTGATATCAAGCCCGACAACTTTCTTATCTCTGCGTCAGGTCACCTGAAAATCTCGGACTTTGGTCTGGCCTTTGATGGTCACTGGTCTCACGATACCAATTATTACCACACACAAAGGTATAGTTTGCTTCAGAGGTTCGGCATACCGGTGGAGGGAGACGCCATCGACCGCGCCGAGGGTTTACAGGGTTCAGTTAAATGGGCGCAAGGTGTGAACCAAGCCATGCAGAAACATGACCGCTACTCATCACACTTGACTTCACCTTCGGCCTTGCCGGATGAGTCACTTTTGAACTGGCGTAACCGGTGCGGCAACCGCAGCGCGGCCAGGTCTTGTGTAGGAACAAGTCAGTACATGGCGCCGGAGGTTATCCGTGAGGGAGACTACGACGCAAGATGCGATTAGTGGAGTGTCGGCGTCATCCTATACGAATGCTTATATGGCCATACTCCGTTCTTATCAGAGGAAGGCGGTCGTCAGCAGACGAAACGGAACATTGTCAACCACAAGCAAACATTCGCGTTTCCACCTCGCCCCGTAGTTTCGAGGCGATGTATGGACCTTATCATTAACCTGATATGTGAGAAAGAGAGTCGTCTATCGTCGAGGAGGTATCATTACCGTGAAACGAATCCAGATCCTCTGCCTCTAGGCAGAAGTCGAAGTCGCCGTGGATATCAAGACTGGACGGGGAGGTCAGTGTATCCATACGACGGAGAGGATATCAAGGCGCACAAGTGGTTTCGTGATATCCCTTGGGATCAGCTACAGCGGATTCCTCCGCCGTTTGTTCCCCAATTGTCCGGTCGCGAGGATACGCACTATTTCGATGAAGAGGAGCCAATATCTGACTGGTCCGAGTCTCAGCCCGAAGAAAGCACGGAAACCGACGGTTTAGCCTTGAATCCCCTGATCACAGGCAGCGTCCCGAATGGATTTCCTAGTCCCTCGGTTCCCCAAGCAATACCTCTTAGAAGTCCCGAAAAAATAGCAGCCATGCAAGCACAACTAACCACGTTTCCACGACATATGCGCGGTATCATTGGTCAATTTGTGTCCGTTCCATACGACTCGGCCAAACTCAAACGCATGGACCGTGAAATCGAAGCTATAGCGCCCGACATGATGCTCTGTGAAGGAATGAAGGCTTTTGTGCGGATGTTCGGACGTCGCGAACGCAAGCGACCACGTGACAAATTGCTCAGAGACAGAAAAACGAGAGGTACAGTGCTCGACGTGCGCAAGCAGACTGCGTTCATGGGATACACGTACCATCGCATGAGGCCGTGCAGCGCGGCCGGATGGAATGGCGGGGAAGACGGCAAGGGAAAGGGAAGAGCGGGTAACGGGGCCGAGCTGGCTTCCTATCGAGCTTGGTGTCATGTCCGTGCGGGCTGACGGAGGGCGGAGGCGGAAGCTATGACAAAGTTTTGGTATGGCAGGAATAGGGGTAACGAGCGAAGATGAAGGCGTAGACGGGAGATAAACTTTGCTAGAGCCGATGCCGGTTTACGAGAAGAGAGAAGAGAAGGGAGGGAGAAGAAACAAAGACAAAAACAACAACAACAACAACAATCAATGATTATAGTTAGAATAGTATTATTCTCTCCTACAACGAGAGTAGAAAAAAACCTGTATTATCATCATCATCATCGTCATCGTCATCGTCATCATCTACCCCCCTTTCTCAATCACTTCCTTGGTTATCATTCCTGTACCCTCCTCTCCTCTCGTTTTCCTTTCCTTTCCTTTCCTTTACTTTATTCGAATCGAATCGAATAGTCCCTAGGTACATTAGGAGGTAGACAAGACCTAAGCAGATAACCTTAACTTCGTCTCCCTCTTCTTGCTTTTTTTTTTTTTTTTAATTATAATAATAATAGTAGTAGTAGTAGTAGTAGTAGTAGTAGTAGTAGTAGTAGTAGTAGTAGTAGTAGTAGTAGTAGTAGTAGTAGTAGTAGTCATATGCGACATGCATTAAGTTATATATAAAAATGATTTCCAAGGAAATAAAACTTTCGTAGTATTTAGACTTATACTTTATCGTTTCAAGGAAACGTGACCCATTCCTTCTTTTTCTTCTTCTTCTTCTTCTTCTTCTTCCCCTCTTTATGTTTCTTCTCCTCCGCGATGAGCTTTCTAAGGAATTTTATAAAAATGGATTTGAAGAAAAATAAAAGGGAACAAAAACTAACAAAATGGGGGTATATCAAAGTAAATTATACATCACCAAGCCTTCTCATCGCTCACGCCCCTGCTCCCGCTACCCCTGACCCCGACCCTGGCATCGCCGTCTCCTCCGCCGCCGTCATCGTCGTCGTCACGGTGATGCTGCGCGATGCCGTGGTCGCCGCTGGCGACGGCCTTGGCGTTGAGGATCTCCCACTCGAACTCGTAGAGGGCGCGGGCCTCGGCGCCGGCAAAGAAGAGGAGGGCGAGCAGGCCGTCCATGGCGCCAGCGAGGAGGCCGAGGGCGCAGACGATGAGCAGGGCGAAGGCGACGCCCGGGTAGCGCGGGGCGGCGAACCAGACGGCGACGCAGCACCCGGGGCCTAGGAGAAAGACCCAGAGAGCGCAGTGGGTGGTGCGGAGGCGGCGCTGGCGGGCCTCGCGCGCGGCGTATGAGCGCAGGAGTGAGAGGACCTCGTCGTACGTGGTGCAGGGGAGGCCGTCGCCGTGGCGAGAGAGGGAAGAGCGTAGCTGGGCGTCGTAGGACGCGCGCAGGTCTAAGCGCGAGCCTACGCGGTACTCGGAGCCCGTGGGTGATTGTAAGTAAGTGCCGTGTTCGAGGGCGAGAAGCGAGGCGGCATGATGGCGGCCATCGGTCTTGGCGTCGTCCGAGGAGGACTGAGAAGGGCGGAGGAACTGGGTAGTGTCTGGCTTGAGAAACTCGGAGGGAGAAGGGGGGCGAGAGGGAGAGTATGCGTGATTGTCTGGGTTAGGAGAGGTAGATGTGTGTAGGAGCAGTGTAGCTTCGACGGAGAAGTGATCGCTAAGGGAGCATCCTAATTCGGGGTGTCGCGCGAGCATACCTACACGGACATCTTTGACAACCCAGCCGCTGATCATATTTCTTTCACTGGTTTCGCGGCTTGCTCGTGCTGCCGCTGCTTCCGTTGCTTCACCAGGCTCTCCCAGTACATGGTCAGAGATCGACATTACCTGCGGGGAGAAGAAGATATAATCCTACGAAAACATGTTATTAATTATTTCATCGGATATGGCATGTAAGTAGTCAGTGAATGTCTCTTTGAGAGATAATTTCTTCCTCATATCCACTCGGATATTCTGACCCCCGAGATAAGTTGGAAAAGGAAAGGAAAATGTGGTGTCAAATGCTACGTACGATGCGCTTTCCCCGCGGATCGGGTGTGTCGGGCGGGACAATTATAGGTCTTTTCCCAGAGCGCAGAGCACGTCGTTCGGACTTTGGCCACGTCCACGTGTTATAAGTGCTGTTACTCGTGACGCCATTTTCAGCTAGATTGAACGCGGCGGAAGGAACAGGTCGCCTGCGTGCTCGTTCAAGCTCATGAATGGCGGAGCCGAGGGACGAGTCTGGGTTCAGGACTCGCCAGGTGTCCTTGATAGGAGCGTGTGCTGTTAACATCCGGTATGAGAGCGACAGCGGCACATCATTGAAATCACCAAGGGCGACAGCAAGATGTCCGCGATCAGCTGCGCCGCGAATAAGCTTCGCCATCTCCCAAGACTGGGCCAGGCGGTGGACCAAGTAGCTATCGGTCTTGTCGGGCGGATGTTCGTAGATGGCGTGAGTATGCGTATTAAATACTTCGATAACATCACGCTCAGCAGAACCGTACCGAATCCGAGCACAGGCGACGCCCTTTCCAACGAACCAGTCACCGCGAAAGAAAGCAGTAGGCCGGCCGTTTAAAGGGTAATGAAACATAGTACTCTCTTCGATGGGCCATCGTGAGAGGATAGCGAGGCCACCACCAAAGACACCGCTATAGTAGAATTTGCCGAAAGGAAGAACGAAGCGCGTTTCGCGGCGGATGCTACGGTAATCTTCCTGTGTCCAACATTCTTGTAAGGCGACGATATGAGGTGGTGGATCAGCAGAGGCAAGCTCCCGTCCGATAGCTGTTAGACGTTCGGCACGATGGTCACTCAGATGTAGGAGGCCCCAGCAGTTAAGGGTGATGATGTTAAGCTCTATAGGAAGATCTTCCATCTTCCTGTCTTTCTACTTATCGGTCCCCCGGGTTTCTTTTCGACGATACTTAGAATGAGTAATCGTAAGGTGAAATCACAAGTTGGAACTTGGAGGATTCTTTTAGTACCGTAGTATATATATAGTAACAATCACGAGGGAAGAATCTTAGAATGATCCCGGCGTTGTAGTAAAAGGGCAAGACAAAATGTGGGAAAGTAGAGAGTACCGAATGATGTAGTAGTAAAGGATAAGGAATAGAAGATGAAAGATAGAGAATAGATGATAGTTGGTTGTATGCATAATGACTGATTAATAAAAAAAAAAAAAAGACCAATAAGAAATATTACGTAGTAGGAACCAAGGTCTGAGGAAATTAGCATAAATTGTTCGCTACTTCTATCCAGAATGTCTGTGCTACCTGAAGACTTGATCGCGATTTACTACATGGAAGTACATGTAGGGTTCCTATATTATGTATTATAGTACATTACCTACCTATGTATGTATGTATGTACTAGTTAAGGTATGGCCCTGTCAGACTATAATTCTGTAGCTCGTTTAAAAAGCTCATCCATGGGACCCTTGATCGCATACATGCATTAACAAGACTCGACCTTCCAAAGTTGCAGTGCCCCCTGCATAAACCATCTGCATTTCATTTGTCCTGGAAGGGAAGACCGGTTAACCTACCCCATAGAGCAACTTACTGTACAACGGTACATATCGAGGTAGTTACTCTTTAAGGTTGTTTGATCTATATTATGTAATTATTGATATTCTACACTATCGATAACAAGTATCATCCCGTCTATCAAAAGTGGACCCATATATTAATTTCACATTCAGCCTTGTCAACTTCAACTCTTCCACCGCCGTCATCGACTCATCTTCTCTTCCTTCCACGCAAGGCTGCATCTACTCATACTCATATAATACCATTTATACCTTAACCAAATGCGAGAATAGCTGCTAGTAACCGACAAAGACGACCCGTTTCCCCTAATCATACCGCGACACCATGTCTGGTATCGACCCTACCAACGTCGTCGCCCACGACCACAATACCTCCCACCGCCCCGAGCCGCCTACTAAACGTCGTAGAGTCCACGATGACGACAGCGTCGCACCGACCCCTGCTCCTCGCTATAGCTCCTCAGATAAGCCCGACGAAAAGCTTACCCTCAGCGTCTCCATCCGCGAGAAGACGGTAGATGACAGTCGCTCTGCGAGCCCAAGCAGGACCACAAGCCGCAGTCGTAGTCGTAGCTGCGAACGTCGTCTAGGAACGGACTACTACTCCAGCGATCGCTCGCGTCGCACTAGGTCGCCCTCAAGTTCATCGAGGTCGCGTTTACGCTCGCCACGCTCCAGCTCTGGGAGCAGGTCCTCGAGCCGATCGCGGTCGAGAACCAGATCTCCCCGGTCCGGGTCTAGGTCTAGGTCTGCGTCTAGATCCCGCGCCTCTACGCGATCGCTATCCGCCCTGCGCTCCTCTCAATCCCCCGATGGGAATCCCATTCATCGCGCCCTTGGTCGCCAGGACGCCTCGACCTTACAAGCGCGAAGGCCGCCCGCACGGCCGCGCTTCGCAGCGCGACTAGTGCTCACGGGACACGAGCGGGCGGTGTCGCAGGTACGCATCTCGCCAGACGGGCGGTGGATCGCGTCCTCGTCGGCAGACGCGACCGTGCGGATCTGGGATGCGGTGACGGGGCAGCACACAGACACGCTAGTCGGCCACATGGCGGGTGTCTCGGCTGTCGCCTGGGCGCCCGACAGCAAGACCCTGGCCTCGGGCTCAGACGACAAGGCCATCCGCCTCTGGGACCGCGTCACAGGGCGGCCCGCCCGCGCCGGCAAGCCCTTGCTCGGCCACCACAGCTATATCTACTGCCTCGCCTTCTCGCCCAAGGGCAACATCCTCGCTAGCGGCAGCTACGACGAGGCCGTCTTCCTCTGGGACGTTCGTGCTGGCCGGCTGATGAGGAGTCTGCCTGCCCACAGCGATCCCGTGAGTGGAATCGACTTCTGTCGTGACGGCACTCTTGTCGTGAGCTGCAGCACGGATGGTTTGACGTGAGTTTCTTCTTGATTTTTCTTTCGCTCTCTGGATTATTTATCGTCTAGTTACACGTTACTATCTTACCATATATTCTAACGAAAAGAACAACAACAGCCGCATATGGGATACCGCCACAGGTCAATGCCTCCGAACCCTCGTGCACGAGGACAACCCCCCGGTGACGTCGGTCTGCTTCGCGCCCAACGGCCGGTACGTGCTCGCGTTCAGCATGGACTCGTGCCTGCGGCTGTGGGACTACGTCTCGGGCACGGTGAAGAAGACGTACCAGGGCCACGAGAACTCCAAGTTCAGCATCGGCGGCTGCTTTGGCACGGTCCCCCCCCTCGTCGCGGGGGAAGCGAAACAGCGTAAGGAAGGAGGGGAGGGGGAAGGAGATGGAGAAGGGGAAGGGGAAGGGGACCGGCAGACACCGACGGCGTTCGTAGCTGCTCCCAGCGAGGACGGCGACATCGTGCTCTGGGACGTCCGCACCAAGCGCGTCGTCCAGCGCATCCACCGCGCCCACCGCGGCGTCTGCTTCTGGGTCGACGTCCACGGCGACACCATGGTCAGCGCCGGCCAGGACGGCACCATCAAGGTGTACCAGCACCGCGCGGAAGGAAGAGGGGCCGGGCGCGGGAGAGCTGTCCCTGACGTAAACGGGAACGGGGACGGGAACGGGGACGGGAACGGGGACGGGGACGGGGTGGGGGACGGAGGAGACGTCGAGATGGCCGACGACAAGAGCGCGTCATTGCTAAAGGACGAGGACGTGAAGAAAGAAGAGTAAAAGGGAGCAAGGGAAGGGAAGGAGGCTAACATCATACTTGCACTCAGAACTCTATCGAGATAGACTTAGTTGCCTGCCTGCTTGGTTGCTTGCTTGCTTGCAGTGCCCTTAGACGTGCGTGCGTGCGTGCGTGCTATGTACCTAACCTACCTACCTACTTATTCCCAGCTGATCGACGTCGTCGCGACGGAAAATGAGATGTCTCTAGTCGAGGTCTTTTTTTTTTTCTTGTAGAGGGCCCTGATATTGACCACTTCCTTCGCATCGTAGATCTCTGTACAAGTTAGGTATCTTTTGGCCATGTGGTCTTTTTCGACAGTATATGGTACCTACAACCTACATACCCTATGTGGTACTAAGTTGAACCTGAGGGGAGGTATACATACCTCAACCTTACCGTATTACGGACAGGTACAAATAATAGGTAGATTAGGTAAATCTGCAAACGAACGCGATAAAATAGAAAGCGAAGTTGAATGCTTGAGCATCTGAATTATTGATTCATATCTCTTAGCTTGCCAGACTTTACATACCCTATCAACATCTTTGTACACGAGACGGCTACTTGAAGTATGCGAATAGACGAATGTAGACACCATAGTCGCGGTACAAGACACGGAGAATAACGGCAGCATGTGGTACATAGCATAAGCAAGCACTGAATGATAGCCCTCCCCAAGGAATCCCAATACGCCTTCACATCATTTCACATCATGAAGAACCCCCCCCTCCCCCCTAAACCCTTCTCCGGCACCAACTAAAAAGATGAAATCGAATATCCGCCGCCATGCTGTCAGCTTTCCTTATTCTCTGCTATCGTCGACTATAACTCTGAACACCACCGTCACAACTGGCCGTAGTGATTCTCGATCATATAGTCTCCCATCCACCACTGTTAATGTCAGCCTCAAGCTTTCTGCTGATGAAGCTGGGGGCGCCATGGCTGAGCCACATGTTGCGTAGCATAGAGTCATAACGCCTCTGGTTGAGGAATAGCTGACGCCCATGCCGTAGTCCGAGGTCTACCTCGCCGTATTTGTCGATGTATGGTGCGACGCTATAGCTTCCTGACCTACGGTGTAAGTAGAAGATAGCGCACTTGCGGACGTTGAGGAAAAGTCCAGTATTGCCCTGGCATCTAACGAAGAAAACACGTTAGTAAAAATATCTAGGAGCGATAGACTTGGCAAGGCATCTCAACGGGACTCGCTATGACTTACTTGAATAGCATGTGTTGCTGTGCACCTCCGATGCTTGTCGGTGGTTTGTCTTCCCATGACCTTGGATATTCCATCATACAGCACATGGTTTGTCCACAGAAAACATCGCCGCATAGTAGGCACACGATAGGATCGGCTATATCCTTACCGGTCTTAGGACATCTTTTCCTAGCGCACTCCTCGATAAGAGTATCGTAGTTCTTAGGCAACCCGACAAGTTCGAAGATCCCGGGATGACTTAATTGTGCAGACTTGACCAAAGAATCTGGATTTGATTGATCATAATATGTGAAAGAACTTTGATGACGAAGCCAGCCATCGATTATAGCTCCTATCTGTTGTGGCCAGCCAGCCTGACGGCCCAGAGGAGTTGTCGCCGCGCACATCTCGTCAAAGGAAGGTAGTCGCAATGCCGTTGTTAGACGCGTAAGTTCATCTGCTTCTGGTACCGGGGATACATGGTTGTTGAAGTCGACTCCGAGATGGACTTGGGCAAGAATTGTCACCTTTCGCAAGAATACTAGGGCGTATTTCTTGACGAAAGAATAAATACCCTCCACGCTATGCAAATCCGGCTGGTCAAATCCCAGATTGGGTAGGTCATTATTAGACTTCGCCATCCCGGTTGCCGTGGTCATGAATTTGACGAAGTTGTTCATGGCAGCATCTTCGGCGTTCCAGTTCCTCGCATAATTTATGGCAGCGAACGGGAGGTTCTGGGCCACGTTGTAGATGACCTTTACTATCTCGGCGAGGTAACAAAGTCGAATCAAAAGCATCGGGTCCATGCCATGCGCGGAACCGAGACCAAACATAGTTTCGCACAAGAAGATGAATATATCTTCGCTTAGTAGCGGCGGGAATACGTGCATTCCTTCTTTACCATTTCGTATTTTCGCATCAATGTGCGGTGCTATGAAGAGTTGGAAAAACTGGCGTTCGGCGGCATCGCCGTACTCAATATCAATATCGCTGTAGCCCCCATTATTGAGGCCGCCCACGGCTATGTAAGATGACACCGTCTCGGACAGGATTCGAAGCATGACGAGTGTCTGCTCTGGCATCTTTTCGATCAATGTCATCCCATACTGAGCTTCGACGCCTCGCTGTTGTATCTCGGCCGCAGAAATCGAGTAGCCCACGGATTTCGCTAACACACCGCTTCCGTATAAACTGTAGCCCCCTGTACGATTATAATCTGGCGGCATGAGATTATTTTTATCAAGCGTATCGCGCAATCGTCGATATATTGACATTAGCTCCTTGCTACCCTGTTGCGAATCTGGTGATGGGATTGGCCTGGTTCTATCAAGTACTTCCGGCATGTTTTTATATAAGTAGTTGAAGTATGCATTGTGGCTCTGAACCAGCGATACCACAGGAAAGTCGTAGTCCTTGTCCATGTAGGTAGATATGAAGGACGAAAAGTCTGTATTGGTGTGCAAGATCCCTGGATAAGATTCCTCTCTACCATCCCAGGTAATAGGCAAGAATGCGTTCCCTAAGGCCTTGCAAAGAGGACACACGAATTCTAGGTGGTCCAAAGATTCGGGGTGATGACGCGCGATCTGATGCGCGTGTCGGCGAACGGTTGCCTCCATGTACATATCGAAGCAGCTGAAGTGCATTATATGGCCGCATCCGACAGAGACAGGTCCCGCTCGGCAGATCTTTGCTGGGAAGCCTTTGCCCAAACCTTGCTTTTCGACGAGAAATGTTCGCCCTTCTGCGTCAACCTTTTCCACCGTCTCTCTATTTTCATGAGCAAGGCCAAACGGGCGTATTGCATCTGCCGAGCGATCAAGACTTGTCGGAGTGTTGGCGGCTTCCCTCACGAAGTCTGGGTCCTGGAAGTCGGTCTGCCGCAAGATCTTACTGTTAGTGAAGAATGCGAAGGCACCGTAGAGACGTCCATCGTCAGCATCTTCTTGGCATAGTATGCAGGTGCCTCTTGGGTACTTCCAATGATTCTTCTGCTCTTCGACGGGCTTAGAGTCGTCCATATTATCCCAGTCCTCTTCGCCCCAGTCGATGTCTCCTTGCTTTTCAAGGAAGTTTTTCTGCTGTTGCTGGAACTGTGCCATGACTTTGGCTTGGCGATCTAGAGCAGCTTTCTTCTTCCGTTCGCGTTCCTCTTCAGCATTTTGACTACTCGCCGGAGATGCCGTATTGACCCGGTCTCCCGGTATGCCCAGCCGCGAATATGCCACATCGAAGTGGGCCGGATACTTCTGCTTCATTCTTTTCAAGATGAGCGCAATCTTGGCATGGCAGACCTTGAACTCCTCTTTAGTCGATAACATATCTAGAAGGGATGCGATCGTCTTCGAGGCTGGGGCATCCTGCATAAAATTACTCCGGGCATGTGACATCAAAGCGATATAGACAAATGACTCAGTTCCGGCTGCGGACCCCATCTCATCTACCTTATCCTCGGCAATAGCAATGAGGATCAAATGTAGTATAACCTGCAGGAATGTCTCTATCCTTGTGAACGGAACTGTCGGCGTTAACTGATCGGCGACGAGAGAATATAGCAGGCAGTAATAGATAATCTGGGCGAACATCCCAGTACTGGTGAATCTGGCCAGCTCTACGAAAGCACCAGTCTCTATGGGTCGTAGCTTGGGTTCGTATACGATTTCTTCCACGGGTTTGCCCGTTTTTTGAGACATCCACTTGCGGAAGGCAGTCTCCGACTCTTCCCGCTGATTTTTATTGTAGTGCGCAATGTATGGGTCAATATCCTCGATGAACTGCGGCTTAAGCTCGAAAGTCCCCACGTCCGAGACACCTTCGGGAGGCTTGAACGTGGCCACTTCGTCCAGTACGCGTTGGAAGTCCTCCTGCTCGTGAAATTTCTCCGGAAGTTTGTTGGATATCTCATTAAAGGACAACGGACGGAAGCAAAGGACATGGGTGATATCCCTGCGCATTGCCATCAAGTGCGTTTGCTGCTCATCTTTAACCGGTATAAGCGACGTCCGATCGCTCAGTAACACGATCAGGAATTGAATCATATCTTCAACCACATCAAGGTGCTGAACCTCGTCCTGGTCAGACGAGACCTGTTCGAAGATTCCTTTGACCCATCGTTCCATGCCAAACCGATCAACAATAGAGGCTAGGACGCGGCTCGGGTCGCAAACCACCAATGCGGTCTGGAGGAGGAAGATATCTCGTGCATGAGTCACGTCTCTATGAAGAATGTTCTTGTACGTCCCAGCTTGGTGTCTGAGACTAATCCCGTTACGCACCCACATTCCTGCCTTTATCTGGGCAAGCCAAGTACAGACACGTAGGGGATAGTCAAACGCAGCCATGAGATAGTCTTCGGGGCATAGTCTTGTCTGGGCATATTCTTCCGACCCATTGACCGAGGCTTCGTCTTGAGCTCTTGCGAAGTGAAGCTGAGGATTGATTTGAGCTCGCTGAGACATGTGCTTTCCACACTCAATCAACCACGATAAAGTATAGTGGAGTGCGTGGTGGAAACTGATCGATTGCCCTCCGACGTTAAACCTGACTACTTCAAATTTAGTAGTATTGCCGGCAAACTCGAAGTCGCTCAAGGTCTTAAATCGTATCTCGTCTTTAATCTCTGCCTGAGTGAATCTGGCACGCTCAGCCCCGATCGAGTTGATGATGACATGTTTAGCCGTTGTCCGTATGGCTCTAGACAGATACGGAAAACCTTGGTCTGGGAGATTGCGGAACGAGCCTGACAGAAGTCTGCAAAGCCTATTGATCTCTCGTGTCATTAACGAAGCGCCGATCCAACTATCTGTCTCATATTCGACGTGCTCGCCAATGGCTCGTACATTTGGGCAAATACCCTGGTGAAGCTTCACTAGGTCGAGGAACTGCATTAGATATCTCTCTTCGACCCTCATCCGCTCCTGGACATGGGCAGAGCCGAGGAGATATTTCAGATCAACGTAAAAGTGATACATGCGTCGGTTAGTCACCGAACCTGTGTCGAACCCGAGAACGGCACTGGACGAAACTTCCCAGGGGTGACTGACTTGTCTAGTAGTCAAAAATGTATAGAGAATAGACATGAGGGTTGTTAAGAAATTACCCCTCTCCACAACTTCAGCGGTAATGGAAGATGTGGTTAACATTTGCAATGATATGTTAATAATTGAGTGGTCCGGCTCCCGGTCCCCTATGAGGTATAATTGAGCCAGGGTTGTGTATAGAGCGGCGAAGCGGAGACCTAGGATCCTCTTGAACTCGGGGATAGTAACAACCGTGGAGATATATAACGAACGCAAATCGTTACGGACCTTCTTCCACATTCTCAAGTCGAAGAGGATTAACCAATCTAGACGAACTCTTTGGAAAACATCCTCGAACGGAGGGACATTGTCGCGTTCCATGTAAGCTGTTGGGGTCTCAATCCAGTATCGCCCAGGCCTCGGAGGCACACCCTTCGACTTGTTAATACCCAAGGTCTTGGGAATCTCCAAGTTTGCTTTCGGATATACAGTAGGGGCAATTAGCGGCTCCGCGGTATCCGAATCAGACGGCGTGAGGTCGCGGTCTCGGGCCGCACGTCTCGGAGCAGGAGGAGGCGGAGGAGGCGGAGGATAATCTGCCATTGTTGCTTCCTCCTCTTCGAGAGGGTCTACGCCCACCCCCATCCAAGTAGTCAAATTTGACTCAACGCGCCTCTCTGGTTGTGGATCTACCATCACTATGTCCCCATCGTATTCGTCGTCTTCGCGATATTCCTCTTCACTAGAAGGGGTTCGATTACCGCCGTCCATATCTTCGTCTTCGTCTTCGCCGTTATCATCATCGTCAGAATCGATAAGTTCAGCTAAGGCGGCCGCGGTAGTTTCAGTGAGAAACCTATTCTGCTGAATGAACAACCTGGTTGTATGTGCGTCATATGGATCGGAATCGAGCTTCTCTTCGTCTACGAGACCGTCTTGGCCAGGCATAGCATGCGTTCCGAGGCTCCCTTTCCGCCAAGATTTCAGGAGTTCTTCGCAGACGACTAGGCGAAGAATATTTGAATCACTTCCCACTACGCATCCCGAGATGTCATTCAACCATTCAATCATAGTCCCGCACATCTGCTCTCGAAACGTATCCCGAGACGACCGAATGGTAACGGTGATTTTAATTTGTTCCAGGATAGTGGCGCACTTTAGAAGCGTTTCGATGCTTTCGTCGTATTTTAAAATGCTCCGGCCGATCGTGTCAGTTTCTCCAGCACGTTTGTAACCTTCGCTAGCCGTTGTGCTGCATGCCCTCGCAACTTGGTCTTGGACTTCCCTCACCGTATGCTTTTCATCATTCCAAAGCAATAGCGCATAGTCATTTGCGGGAAAGTGATCGTCTCCTCCATAGTAAGACGATGTCAAACGGGACGTCTTCTCATCTCGTAAGATGGATTCTTTGGTCTTCGGCTGTCGAAGTTGCTCGGGGGCACAAGAGATAACATCGCAGATAAAATCGAGAACTCGGGAAATGGTCATACGGATATTAGAGATGACTTCGTTAGGTAGACTAGCAGCCTCCTTCCCCTTCCCCTTGGATCGGTCCTCCTTGCGCTCACTATGGATGGTGCAGAGCATGGGAGTTTTCCAGGCTTCAAGATCGCCACAATCGCAGCAGCCGCTATTCCCTGGCGATATCGAAATCCTGACCATATGACCCGCATGGTCCGTAGCGTTGAAACATTTACTGCATAGGCAGCATGTCTCATCGGTAGCGCAAGTCCTACAGAGATATGACGCTTCCCCGGCTCGGAAAATATGGCCGCAAGCTTTGCCGCGAGCGGCCTCGGTATATTCGGCTCCCTCCACAGCTCCTTGCGCTTCCCTGAGCTTCAAAGAGCCTCGTGAGGGGAGCTTGCCATCGGGGAAGAATAGTCGCAAAAAATCTTGCCTACCCCCGGCCATGGACCAGAAGAGGTTGAATAGAAGATCTCGGCAGGCGGCGTCATCGTAGCGGTACCTATACCGTTTTGGCAAGTCCATCAGATATTGGCAGAGCTGTAGCTCTTGAGTAGACATGGCGGTGTCCATAGTTAGTCTTGATGTGTTATCATTTCTCGGAGACGTAAGGATGGAAGATAGGATTTGCCGCGTCGGTTTCGAATGATGAACGGTCGATTTCGGATACTACGTAACAAAGCGCGGATAGAACTCGAAGAAATCCTGAACGGAATTGATGCGCTAGTTGGAAATGAGTCGCGATGAATGTGGAGAGCTTCAATATTCCGCGTATGGGAATATAACGTATCGTGCGATACTTCAGAATGAAGAGTTTGTGTTTTTGTGAACGAGGAGGGAAGAGGGGAGAGGGAAGAAGGAAGAAGGAAGAGATAGAGAGTGTGAAGAAGGGAAAAGGATTAACTGGTAAATTTTAATCGCAGAAAGAATAAATATTGATGAAACACTTATGGGAAATGCGAAATGGGAAATGGGAAATGGGAAAGCGCGAACAAGGTAGAAAAAGGCATGTATATCAATAACATAAAAGTATGTAACAAACGAAGGAAGCTTCGACAGGAAGAACATTTGAGCACACAATATTTGATCTGCTCATAACGTAAGGGTAGGTACCTGTACGTATTCCTTGTTTAACTTGCTTGAATTCCTTATCGGCGATAAGTATATCTACCTGAAGCATAGGCACTGAAGCATACCTACCATACTGAAGCATACATAATCCCCGTACCCTACACTAGGTACGTACATATGTGGGGGTTTTGTTTAAGGCGGGGCCAATTTCGTCATCCCCGAATCGATGGAAGTCACTCATTTCATAACACAGCAACAAAATGTGACGCTTTATGATTGTAACAAAACGTACCATATCATATATACGCTTACCGGGTAAATATCAACATTCAAGGTTGAAGGAACCACATTCTCCAAGTACGTACTTGAACTCTTCAGCCGCAGATAACGAAACCATATCAGGTCTTAATAGGTAGGTACTAACTAACATAGTACAAAAACCCCCTTAGAAAATTACAGCGTAGAGATAAACACAAAATAAGAAAATAAGAATCAAAAATAACAGGTACTTAGGTATCCACGCCAATTCACTCTAATTCTATAATTAGTACGAAGGTCCAGGCCAAAAGTTTCGCATATCCAAAAAAAGAGTCTAGCACAGTGCCTTACAAAAGCGGGTCAAAGATGCGTACAGGTAGTATTAGGGGTTGAGCTGCCCTGTAAACTTTATAGCTTTAATAAGTACCTTTTTCATATGAATACTTAGATTTTAAATTGATATAATTTTTTTTATTTTTATTTTTAACCGTTATATAAACTAGAGCCGCTCTATATTTAGGATATATCAATAAAGGAAATTTATAAAAATATTTCAATAATAATTACTTAAAGTTGAATATTTAGGGATACTTAATGAAGAAAGCCAAATACTGTACGAACTTCTTAAATGTACTGTAAGCAGTCTCTTTTTTGATGTGCGAAACTTTTGGCCTGGACCTTCGTACCTGTTATATAAATGTACCTAATATCTTAGTTTCTCGAAACTTATAGTACTTAATTCATACCTATTTTCTTGATAAAATCCGCGACAATCAGTTCATTCATAACATAACACCTACTAAATTCAGAAATTATGATTAATATTAATGCGGCATTGCAGCTAAGTACCTAGGTAAACAAGGTACATACATCCTAATCCAATTACCACGACTAAAGGAATACCAGCAGATATCCTATCAAAATATAGTATTCTTTCGTTGAGCTGTGACTATGGAGGATATACATTACTTGACGGCAGTGACTTGCTTACCATCCTCGCCTAATCAGATATCTGTGCCGCCATGCTTTTGAAGGTCACGCTGCAACGTACCTAAGTAGTTTATAAGATTTAACGGCTGGGTTGTCTCGACCTGGTAAGCTGCCGCTAGAAACGGCGAATATGGCTCGGACGGGTATGTCTCTTCCAATATACCATTCACATTGACATAGGTACCTCTCTTATAAATAAGTGCCATTGATACCCAGGAAATATGTTGGCCGAATATACCTGTCTACGAAATATCCATTCAGGATTTACTTATTACCCTCCCATAAGACGTCTAAGTAAATAACCATAAGTAGAGCTATATATGTAGGTTCATTAGGTCTGCTTATCTTGGTCTCGAGGATTTACCTCTGGGCTCACTATCATTTTCCTTAAAGTAGGCAAAGAGATGATGGATGTGGCCGCTATAGAATATCCAATAATCACCGGCACCAGATGTAAGCAAGCCCCTGTCTCCAAAATGTGAAGAAAGTTAGGAGGCCGAGACAATTTTCTGTAAGATTTTCTAACAGACTCGAAGACTTGAGAAAGATTATTCGATTCTAATAAGACTATATTCAAACGGGACCCGAGTTGAATATCGTTTAATTTCTCATCATCAAGCGACATGGGTAACCGTGAACGATTGTCCTAGTCTACAAAGACCAGTTCCACAGTCTCACAAATACCGGATCCCATCATCCCCAACTTCCGGCTCGTGCATAACCACGGGTATTCCCCAGCCCAGAGAGTAGGCTGTCGTCGTTCGTTTATTCCTCCTCGATATATCTGGATCGGATATCTTTCCATTGTCGCTTTCGAACACGTCAGTAACAACATTCCCGGCTGGATATGCCTAGCTGGATGTCACATACCCCCTTATTCAGATTATCCCAGACCTTGTTCATGCCGGTGTCGAATGTCCTAGTATTCCACCATCAGCGACTCTCTTCTCTACCACGATATACTTGAGAACACGCACATTTCGAAAGCGAAGGCCGAGACGAAGACCACTCCTAACATCTGCCAATTTCTTCGGAAGAGGGCGCTGCACGATAAGAGGTCAGCTCGACAGGTTCTGTTTACTCTGGGCTGGGAGGGTCAACTTGCTTGTAGAAAGGACGAGCGGCGGCCTGTTTGTTGCGTGATTAGTTAGCCCAAGCACATAGATGAATGTGTGATCAGTCAGGAATTAACTATACCATGGCGAATATATCGGAAGTATATCACGGATTATTACTGGTGATATAGGAGTATACGACTTCTAGATGGAAGGAAGAGAGAAAGTAATTGTCGTCGTTAGAAAGACAAACGTGAGTAGAAGTGAAGATTGTGAAAGTAGGTAAAGACTAAAGTTCTTAATTTCGAAGTTTGAAGTTCAAATTGATGATTTTAGAAAGCGGCCGCTTCTGATTGGTCAAACTCTACAGCTTTCTCAATTGTATTTATGTACCCAGATTACCTATATTCGGTACCTGGGAGGTACATAGTAGGTACCCCTTCAATGGATGTAACCAAATAACCTTGGAACCTGTATCAAAGTGGCCCACTTATATCTTCAACGGTGGGCTGTTTGGTTTGCCTAGCCTAGCCCCACCTCAAAAACGCCTTACTAAAAATCTAAAAATCCAATCCGACTCGCCTATAAATTCGACTTATCAAGTATTACAACAATACAGCAAGTTAATTATCGCCGATTAACAAAAATTACATCCCATACTCTCTCTTAACTCCAACACCTCGACCACTCTCCTCTCCTCTCCTCTCTCCATCTCCATTCAAAAAAAATATACGCCCAGAAAAAAAATAATAATAACCGGAACTCGTCGTCCCTCTCCCGCGATGCCTTCCTCGCCCTCGACGTCGGGCATCGTCACGGACGAGAACAGCGGCGAGCGCCACATCCCCGAATCCGTGCGGGCGGACGGCACGACAAGGAAGGCGATTAAGATACGCCCGGGGTACAGGCCGCCCGAGGACGTCGAGCTGTACAAGAACCGCACGGCCGAGTCCTTCCGGAACCGTGGCAAGGGCGGCGGCGTCGTCGGCGCGGACGGCCTCAAGGAGCAGAGGCAGAAGCAGAAGCAACAGCAGCAAGAATCCGCCTCTGCCCCCTCCCCCACCAGCAACAAGAACGCCAAGCGTCGCGAGGCGCGGAAGAAGGCTAAGACGGTGAACCAGTCGGCGCAGGAGGATGCGAGCACCCCCGTCCCCGTCCCCGTCCCCGCCACTGCCGCTGCCGCCAAGCTCGAAGAAGCCGTCGACCCAGAGGCCGAGAAGGAGAAGAAGGCCCGGAACCTGAAGAAGAAGCTGAAGCAAGCGAAGGATCTGAAGAGCAAGAAGGACGGCGGCGAGGCCCTGCTCCCGGAGCAGATCGCCAAGGTCATCAAGATCAACGAGCTCGTCAGGGAGCTCGAGGCGCTCGGCCTCGACGCCGACGGCGAGCTCAAGACCTCCACCCCCGCCGTTGCGTCCGAGACGACGAAGGAGGGCTGACGAGGTACCACGGGCCGCCGCGGCGGCCTTTATCAAGATTATCCCCCCCTGGAATCGAGTATCTCAGCCTAACCCCGGAAGAAAAGAAACGAAACTAGCTCCCGCCAGATCACCGTCCCCCCGCTAGATATCTCGACGGGTCAAAGGGACGATGATGCTTATCGCCATCATGCTCCAATATATACCTACCCCTTATGTAGAAACCCACCTACCTCTGCCGTCGCCCAGCACATCTACCAGACGCGAATATCGATACCGCTACACGGGCATAAATCAGTCGAGCTCACCTCCCTCAGCACCGGTGAAGGAGGAGAGACAAGGCCCGGAGATTTCAGGAGACACGAGGCCGTACAGCCCAGATGCCTACCTACCCTACCTACCCCCGCACCGAACCTAGACGCCGCAACCCTCTCCTCTTGTCCCAAGACGCCGGGGGATCTAGTAGCCTCACACCCTTCGAGAAAACATCTTAGGTAGCTCGGCCCGCGTCCACATGGCGGGCTACGGGAACAGCGCCTACAGTCGCAGTACAGCCGGTACGGGCCAAGGCCCTGAATAAAATGGGCGTAGGGGGGGGGCAGCTTACTAGCTTACAAGACGGAGGAAGCTCGAGGGTTTTAGTAACTCGCTCAAGGTTAGGTCAGATAGCCTACCTACTTGTTATTAAATACATACTGTGTATGTTTTACGTGAATTAATATTAACCGTCCCATTATCTACAGCGTGGCCTCAAATATAGCCCATACAGATACCGTTGACCTCTAAATCACTTATAGTAGTAGTAGTGATTCCACTGAATCTCGTATCCCTTGTCGGTCGCCTGATTTCCCCATGTTTTTGGTGCAGTCAGGTAGTCTTAGACTCTTAGTAGATTAGGTACCTAAAGTGAGGTAAGTGACAGAGTAAAATCAACTATCCTCCGTACTTTCATACACAAATCACACAAAATAGCGCGGGCGAGATATAGATGTAGGTCATACATTCTCTTTTTAACTCATCCCGCTATCCTAAATCCAAGGTATATAAACAAAAGACTAGGGTTGAGAGACATTTCAAGTACGTATATGGCGTAAGACATTATAAATCAAGATCCAATATATATCGCCATGCAAATTTTCAGATCCCCGTTGCCCTTTATCCCTAAAAATAGATTTGAACTTTTTCAATATTCTCCGCGACCGTTCATGTACCCAGCTGCCTCTTTCTTCTTATACAGCAGCCGAACCATGACGCCTATGTAGCCTATGAGACAGGCGCCGATGACTAGGCCGAGCGTGAGCAGTAATATGTTGACGGGAACGGGGTCGCCATGAAACGTCCGGTGGAACAGGTAGTCGAGGGCGCTTTGGCTGAAGTTGAACAGGCCCGAGAGGCAGATGATAGTGCCGTAAACGGTGCCGAAGGTGCGGAAGCCGAACACCTTAGCGCTATAATCACTGACAGCCGTATAGTAGAACGGCCTGTAGAGGACGAAGAGGATGATGTTAGCGTATGCCGTCCACATGTATGGTAAAACGCCGAGGATACCGATCGTCGTAGCGACCGTGACGAGGGTTGAGAGAACCACGATGGTGCTGGTGTGGTCCAGGATGATCCCAATGAAAGGGATGGAGATAATACCACCCAACGGAAGCGCAAGATCGAAGAAGTTGTTGATCTCGATCGCTTTTTCTTTAGAATCAAAGATAGCCGTATACTGTGGACGGATGGTTGCTACGAAATAGTTGATACGCGTCATCTGCACAACGGTGAATAAGCATATCAGCACAAACCAGGGTGAACAGATCTGCTCCCACGCCGTGCAGTTGTGCATTACTCCCCATACACCACTCTTCTCATTCCTAGCCTCCTCGCGCTGAGCTTGTTTGTCCTTATCTACCTTACTGGAACCCAATAGCTCCTCGATGTCGTGTACAACACTTTCGCGATGCTCGCGCTGTTCCTCTCGTAGGAGCGCGGTCTGTTCGTCCACCTGGTCATCAGTATCCCTGATATCTGGTATGATAGAAGGATCGCCAAACGCTGGGCCCTCGATCTCCTCGATCATTTCACCAACGGTCTTATATGACAGTTTTGGAAGTATGGTGAGCTGAGCGATAAGTATCAATGCTGGCACGATGAGATAACCAAGAAAGAATTGGTGATGTCCAAAAGAGTCCCCTGTATTCCCATAGATAATTCTGTAAACAAGAAATAGGGCGCTCGATGCATCGAATGCACCAGTCAGTAGCGCCAAGATTAAACCCGAGTGTCGGGGGAAAGCGTTGGACAGCTGGAAGGATGAGATGTACGTAAACGGGCCGCCTAGGGCAAGGAAAAGGTAGCCGACGAGGAATGCGTCAAAGGGCAGCCGTTTAGCAAAAGACATGAAGAGTGCGCCGATAGTAAGGAGTAGCGCGCCCAAGATCCCACAGACTCGAGGTCCGTAGTGGTCTAGGATTGCACCAACTGGTAGAGCGGCGACGTTTGTAGCGACGGCGGCAACGGTAAACATGAGGTTAAGATGAATCTCTATACACGTGTCACTACCGTCACATACATCACGATATGCACCCTCTTCCTTCAGGGCCGGCTTCAGGGCAGCATACCCGAACACGATTCCGGCAGAGAAGAGACATATTATGACGGTAATGATTACTTGTACTAGATATCGAGTCTCGGTGTTAGTTTTCCTGAATAGTTTCCCTTCTAGAGAGTCTATGACAGGACTTGGCCGTTCACTCACGTATCCGTTTCCACTGAGGAACCTCGAAAGCGCCACGCGACTGACCGAGGCCGAGGCCGAGGCCGTCATCCTGAACCTCGGATACGGGATTCCAGGATTCGGGAAGAGGGTTGAAAGTGAGCTTGCGAGCCCTCTCCGAAGCGGCGACTGAAGACGTAGAACCCCGCCGTGACCTCCGCCCCTCAGTAGGGACGTTAACAAAAGTCTCGAGGGATCCGACACGCTGTAAAGACATGACTTTTCTTTCCTCTTTTCTTCCTTTTTTATTGAGAAAGAGTTTGTGTGGTAAAGGATCAGACGGATACGGACGTAGAAAGAAAGGAAAAGCCCAAGATACTTATTCCCCCGCCCATGCCGAAGTCAAAGAAGTGACAATCAATTTATTTAAAGATCGGCATGAAAGAATAAACTTAAAAAAAAAGATAAAGCTACACCAGACAAAGAATAAACCTTACATGTAGGCAGGAGGTAGCTAAGAGGTACCTAACGTAGATGCATGATGTGTGGTGGATCCTACTACCTACAGGTACCTACACTACTCTACCTAGGTACTCTAAAAAGAATACACTCAAGACGGTAGTTCAAATTCAGCGGGGCAAGGCAAAAGCTGATTCGCCAATGCACTAAGCTTTAACGCCAGAGGCCCAGAGTTGTTGGAGAACTGCAGGCAGACAGAAGGCATCCACCAATAGCAGTTAAGTTAGCTATAAGGTACCATTTCACGGACAGATGAGTTATGTAAAACCACATGCATGTAAACTTCGGGCGACCTCGATCATGTGAGGGATCGAGTTTGTGTAGGACGAAGTATTGGGGAAAAGAAAACTTCATAAATCCATACGTGTAAGTATAATATCATATGCCACTATGCATAAAGATTGTTCAACATACACATGTTCTTTTAAGTTGACATAATTATCATTAAGAGCGTTCTATACTGTGTCTAGGTACCATATTCGTTTACAATGATATAATAATAGGTTTGTAGGACTTGTACCATGTAAGTCGAGATTTTGATACGTAGACCTTGAACCTAACATTGATCAGTTCAGCTAGATATCAGTTATCAAATCAATCCCTCCAGCTTGATCTTATCATGTAACCCGAGTGACATTAGTTCCACAAGAATACTACGAAAAAAAGATGTAGCGAGGAAGACTAGGCTCGGTTTGGTAGAGTTCGTGATAACGATCAAACCCTTTTAAACTCAGTCTAATATACCGATGATAACAAAGTATCTCCAAAACGATCCTCTCTATCTTACAATGAGGTACCTACCTATCTTAGTAGACAAAATAATCTCGCTAGCTTATATATAAGCAGTCGAGATAGAATAGTAGCTAGGAGGTATACATGGTTATAGGTGGCTAAGTGTAGCGTCAACGAGGTATACAACGAAAGTAGTATACAATGGATGTATGACTACCGGTCAGTCTTACGGTCCGTTAGATAGACTTGTAAATACTTCGTAGAAGATCAACATTTATACAGATCTGATAATAGCACATAAGCCAGCAGTTACGCGATAGTCACATGCTCTAGGTATGTTAGGGAGACACCTCGCAAAAGTCAAGTAACAAATGAGATTGGACATGTGCTTTACGAATTTTCATTCTCTGCAGTCCTCGTCTACCAAGCCACACGCCCCGAGTATACTCGCATGACCCTCTCCGCCCCTCCCATCCACATTCATCCTCCGTGACTCCTGCCCACCAACTGTACGGTTTGGAAGGGTTAGCTCCCCCGGTAGTACAAATCCTGACGAGTGCTAGAGTCCAGAAGCCCCTTTCAGAGCAAGACACCAAAGCACATCCACCGGCTGTATACAATAATGGACGCGGGAAACGACCATCTTGGAATACGTCCAAACCCCTGAGAACATCCAGCCAAGACCTAAGTTGTGGAGTAGAGGCATATCACCACCTCACCGCAAAGCCAGAAACATAGACAATAAAAATTAGACTCGTCATGTGCGACATGACAAATAACCCCCCGAGATTCCGTCGTACCGAGGCGAAATATAGCAAGAGGTATCCATTAGAAGGCAATATAGAACCTAGACCCCACTATGACCTAAAACGACCTTCCTCCTAACCTTCCTCTAAGCGTCGGTGAACGTGACGACGGCACTACCGCCATTCGGGATGGTGGTCTAGACCAGTTAGTCGAAAATACAGGAAACGGGGTATCTAATGTAGACTTACAGTACATCCGCTGTTCCCAACGGCGTATTCTCCGTTGCTAAAGTAGCAAGGTATGCTGACATCGCCTGTGATGTTGATGTTCATCTTCGGCATAGCGCTGCTCGTGGGCGTGTTGGGAAATAGCGAGATATAAGTGTTGCCGTCGCTAGATTTGCCAACGCCCATGATAGCCGGTGCCCAGTTACCGCACTCGTCGTGATCCGTCGCGCAGTCCCAAACACATCCGTCTTCGACCGATATACCGGGCTGGTTGATGTAGTACTGGAGGGTAGTGGCCTTGTTGTCCCAGTGGTAGTAGGTGTCGGAGTCAACGTTCGCTAGAGCGCGGGTAGTACCAGGCTGTGCGTCCACGGGGATAACCATAGACTCGGTACCAGGGTAATCAGTACGGCAGATGGCCACGTTCTTAGCCATGTCGTTCTTGATCGACACGCCTCCAACGCCCGGCTCGCAGAGCGTCTTAGAGTCCGGTCGGCTGAGCTCCAAGTAGCCATCCGAGTTGCAGTACAGACCACCGATGGATTGCTTAGTAGATCCTTGAGCCGAGGGCCATTGAGCCTTTACATATCCCTCGGGGCAAGCGTATGAGTAGAATCCCATTTGGTCGCCCATTCCCTCAACGCCGGTCTCAATGAGGCTAATGGAAAGGTCACCAAGCTTGAAGCTAGGCGTAAACTGACGACCACTCCAGCCGCCCTGGCCAAGATAGTCTAGGGAGACCGCACCATACTGATCAGGGAACTCGGAGCACTTGAGCTTTCCATCCGGAAACTCAGCATCAATGCCAGTAGCGCCACTGGTGGATCCGGCGCTTGAAGAGGATGACGCTGGAGCAGAGGAAGTTGTGGTCGGAGCCACAGAAGAAGAGGATGGGACGGATGAAGACGAAGATGAAGTGACCTTCTGGATGAAGACAGCATCCTCCTTTGAAGAAGAGGAGGCGGTGGTGGAGGGAGGAGGTGGTGGAATAAAGGTGGGAGTAGTCTCACCGACTACGACGTAGAGACCTTTGTCCAAGCCATCCTTAGCCTCGTCGGCGCTCACTTCCTCAGTTCCCAACATGTACTGGGTAACAGTGGCAGGAACGTAAGTGGTCTCAACATCGCGCTTCTCAGCCGGAGAATTCTTCTTGTGATGGTGGTGACCGTGGTTATGAGGCTGAGCAGCCGCGCCAGCAGCAAGAGATGCCGCAATGGCAAGGTTCAGAACAGTAGCCTTCATATTTGACGAAATCAAAGAAAATCTATCGTTAGAATTGCCGGTATTTCGGGTATATAGTTCTGGGTGGAATCATCATATTAGTGCTGAGATCGATCAAGCGGTGACCACATATGGTAGATCAGGGGGAACAACAGTCCAACTGGATCCGAGACTTGCGCGCGTTATACTGTTATACCGTTCTATGCAAAAGATAGCACGTCATAATTGAAGCAATATGTAGATGTTGGAATAATTGTAGAATCACGACATAGATCATCAGTGCTTACCAATTAATTGATGCAGAATGCCCGTGCGACCGATATCCTTCTTCAACTTGGCGAGTCGGCTATACCGTGATAGTTATGCCAGGAATGCGAAATATCAAATCAAGTTGTTATTGTTATTGTTGTTGTTGATAAAATTTGTTGTCGAGTTCGTGATGAACGTAACGAGCGTATAGGCGCGGTTCCAAAGGAATGTAGTAGAGAGTAAATTTCACTCTCAGTTGGAGGAGACGACGCGAGTGAAAGGGAGACAATGAGTTGACGAAAAAAGATGAAGGGAATAAGTGAAATTAATTGTTTGTAAGGAAAGGGAAGATTTAGGGGGTCTATAGGTACTGTTCGGGGGGGAAAGCAAGGCCTCGTGTGAACAGGAAGGATACACGAGTGACCCACAATGACCCACAGCGGGTCTTTCATCCGGGGTCAATCGATTTAACCAATCAAATGAAAACACTATCACTAATCGGGAATCAGTGGCAGTGTAACCATACTAATGACCAGCCAATGCTTGACCGACAATGCCCACTACTGCAAGGTACGATGCACTATTTTGATATATGCTGAAATTACCTTGATTGAGCTTGTTAAATGCTCCGGACAGGGATTACTACCTGTAGTAGATATGTACCCAAGCAAAAAATTTTGATGTTGAACAAAAAAAAATACATACCTCCAATTCGTCCCGACCTCTTCATCAGGTACATACATACATGTACATTTTACATGATGTACTTCCTTGATAGGTACATCCTAGGTATGTATTTATGTACATGATTAGGGGGTACGTGTGTACTACATGTAAGTACCTGTAGATTGTAGCGCGAACCTGCTCAGCTACCTCCCTGTACTTTTACATGTACCCAGTAGTTACTTAATAAATAGCAGCTTGCGTGGCTTTGCACTTAATCACCCCCCCGCGTCATCCAGGTCCCGTCGCCTAGGTCTATTTCTTATTTCTTATTTCTTGTAATTTGAGGCTCTCGTCACTTACGATAGGTAATACGAGCTCTCCAGATGGAGAATATTATGCCGCAGGGATTCATTCGTCGGTCTCGAAAGTTCGCGAAGCTTAACGATGAAAAGAACATGATCAAAAACCAGCGTGCCATGGACCGACGACTACCTTCTAGGTAATCTTTTGGTCGACCGCCTCGATCTCTTAATTATTATTCACCGTCGATAATGTTGCATTCCCGCCTTCATATTCTTATTTATGCTCCTTTCCGTCTTATTCGCCTTACTATGTATATCATGATCTAGCTGGTAGCAGATATCTCTTTTTCATTTCTTAACATGTATAATAAGATCTCGCTACAGATATTTAGATGCCGTGGGTAACATTAGGATACATATACCTGTCAACAGATGGAAGTACAAAAAGACAGGATCGAATGTCATGATGCTAGGTTAATGACGAAGGAAAAACGGTCGGCTCATAACTCGGCCCAGATATTCCTTCCGCACATATACCATTTGTGGATGGGCTGCGCGTCTATTTCCTTGTTTTTAATTGCTGCAATTTCGGGGTTGTTGACCAGGGGTATCTGACCTCTGAGTGGCTCAGGACTTTGTCTGGCAGTCATCTCCTTTCTCGATTTGGTTATGCAAAGATCGATCTGCTGGCTGATCTTCATTCCAAGCACTGCATAGCAAAAGCACATACAGACCCAACGATGAATCTCAGTCCCGCACTCTCGTCACCCTCTGTTTCCTGCGGTGCTCCTCATTTGCGATCTGTTAAGGTATATCATCTCACGTGGGCTTCTGATTTATGATACCAATTATGAGAGGCAGATCAATACCTAATACTATCTACCGGTGTACCTACTGTATGTGGTAGGTACTGTATAACAGTGCT
Organism: Hypoxylon lienhwacheense; assembly: GCA_902806505.1. Classification (NCBI taxonomy): domain Eukaryota; kingdom Fungi; phylum Ascomycota; class Sordariomycetes; order Xylariales; family Hypoxylaceae; genus Hypoxylon; species Hypoxylon lienhwacheense. The sequence goes on along the minus strand of CADCWW010000003.1, from coordinate 1,731,752 downwards.
ACGTAGCATATCAGCCGTCACAATATCGTATTTTCCACTTTGCCAGGTCTCATGCAGTCACCGTTAACATGAGAAATATTACTATTTACTCTGGTTATTATGCTATACCTGGAAACCGTGTTGCGAAACAAATAATAACTCCATACCCCTATTAAGCTGACAAGCACAAATACAGACCTAACAAATGATATCCAGACAAATTTGGCAAATTTATGGAGCCAATACGAGACCTTGCTTATAGCTGTACATGATATGTTGCTTTTCGACGTGGTTAAGACTAGTCCGATCTACGGGGTATTTCCTTCAATTGTCGAAATTAAAGTGGCCTGCGTGTCTGTGTCTTCATGTCGAATTCACATGAACCAGCTACTCACAAACTATTACTACTATACTATTACCTACCTCGTAAGTTCCAAGAGGACGAGATAAAAGCCAAGCATCCTCAAGCTCCGTTTCATGAGATATATATCAACTGAGTCCCGTATCTACCTCCTAATATACCGTGTAGCCCTCCTCTGCGGGCGCGCCCCTTTTGCCAGGTATCTTGAGTTTCATTCAAGCACCGAAAATGGCTATGCCACGATCCGGCCGATCGAGCGAAATGCTATGTAGTTCGATAACGTTGCTTAATATTTGGAGATTTCATAGTTCTAGATATACCTAGAACATGGATTGCCCGTTAATTATTGCCCACGACGAATTTGACCATTATTAAGACATTTTCTTCATTCAATTGCTCTATCTACGTTTCTTCTATAAGCGTGGTTCTAAGATCTAGCATCTTCAGCATTGTTTTTCTTTTTTGGCCCCGGACCGGTCCTGACAAGCGCGTCTCATGTATCGTCTCGGGTACGCCGTACAGCCACAGAAGAACGAACCCAGTGGAAGGGGTACAGGGTCGCAATAGCGAAGATGACAATAGATATCGGCCTCGCAGCAACGTATAGCTGAGCATGATGACGATTATGTGCCTGTAGTTACGACTCTTTTCAAGAACTCGATCTCCGAAATTGCAAGATATAATGACTCTATTTTCGTGAAACAAGTGGTATTGTAGGAAATGCCTAACGTACTTAGCTATTATAAGCCCCTAGCCATCTTCGGCTACCACATTGTGAATGGAAAAGCTCTCGAGTGAACTTATAAGGTTTAGGATGCGGCTAATAGCTTCACGTCCGTGGATAATCGAAAGGCTACCTAGACTCAGATGCTATAGCTTAGTTCTCTCACACTTCCTACTTTCGGTTCGCTACCTCTCTCCTCTATGTCTCGAGGGAGTCATTTTAGTCTGAGGGCTTAATGAGTAGGTAGAGTTATCGTCAAATTGTAGGTCTGGAGACTATTCGTTGCGCCGGTGCAAGTAAAGCTATAGCTCGCAATCCCTACCTCCTTTAGGTATTTATGTTCGTTCGAGTGCTCCCTTTATCACGCACATACAACATATGGGTCTAATTCAAGGACGCCCAAACCGTATCAAAGCAAGTCAACGTCTTAGTTAGGTATCTTCGAGATGATGTATATCATTTAGGATCGTCTTGTTCAATTTATCGCCTACGTGAAAAGTTATACGCGAAAGATTCGTGACTTCAGAGTACGTCGAATAGTACTAGCTAAAACCAGCTCCAGCGAGCGAAACCCAGCACAAAATGCCCATGAACACTCCAGACGGAATTGCAATATCAGGATCTCTGACTCGCTATATCCCAACGCTAATAGCGAGTGGTAATCGGAAGTTAACCTGTACCTATTGCTCAGGAGACATTACGAAAAGGGGGGATATCTCCTGAAAGAGTATTGGGATATTCAAATAGGTTTGGAGCATATTTCTTGATCATAATGTACTTAAAATAAAGAAGAATAAGTCAATCAGTGTCGTGTATCTTCATCTGAAAGCTCTAGGTTCTATAGGTAGTATCATAAGACCGAGCCTACGTATAGAGGGGGCAACAATTAAGCTGTTGTGCAAAGAAAGAGCTCTAACCTACATGGGTTATCTGTTCATGGTGCGATATATATAGGATTCTCCCCTTGTTCGTTCCATCTTAGGTATATCCTATGTATCTATAGACGACTAAAGCCTCTGACAGGTACTACGCCAACTCTTTTGGCGGAATCACTATCTACTCCAATGAGACTACAAGACGAGGTGTAGAATCCCTGACAAGACAAGCCGTCCGCTCCTACGAATAAGAGCATATATATAGATGCTATATCGGTATATATCCAACTTTTCTTCTTGCTTTTCGTGCGAAGAATAGTTAAAGTACTTGACACGTGCGTAAGGCATGGCTTACAGTTGTCTAGTAGAGCCACGCTATTTACCTACTACCCCTATCTCAGGTAGGCAGACGAATATCTACGATCTAAACATCATAGTAAGCAGGTAACAATCTCTCTATATAGTATATTATTGCAATGGTTTGAATTTACGATATACACCTGGAACTATCGTCCCTAGTCTCTTATAAGATGCTATATTCTCGGTTATAGCCGTATATGTGACCTTGTCTCGTCTCAAGGTCTCGTCTAAAGCCTACATCAATCCTCAACTCAAGCTTTAATGACATCTAATTTCTTCAACTACGTTATAAAGCCCCATAAGAGTATCCCATAGGAGTAAATGCCTTCAGTGACCAATTTGTTGCGAAGTGACGGAGATCAAGTTAACGATGGGCCAGAGGGTCCTTTAATCGACCACTACAGGATATATACTGTTTCTATGGCCTAATGTCCAGGTCTGAGTGAAGTAACCTGAATAACAGTTTACGAACTTTATGTAAATCATGCTGATATCATTTCTGCTCGCCGGTCAACGGAGTAGCTTGCTACCCGTCTGGGTGTCTCAACGTGCAACATATCTAACATCTACATGTACAAGGGGTTTACACATGGTAGTTGCTGTGGAATATTGAAGGTATCGGGTAGCGAGAGGAATCCGGTAGGAAGGTCTCGTATAGAAGCTGATTCTAGCTATAGACTGTCGATGAGACTTTATACACCTTTAAGTCTAGGCTTGAGAAGCTGATTAAGAACTGTTCCCTAGTCCCTAGAGTTTCATACGAGGGATACTGGAGATGATTTAAAATACACAACAATTAATATTAACACTTCGTATAATAATTCAGAGCTATATGATATATCGAATAGTGCTGTGAAGTAACTATTTACTAGACCCCCTATCAACGCCTGGAAGATCATAAAAGGGGCCGACTTTAGGTAAGCAGAATAATTCGAATGCTCTAGGATAATCAACGCAGAAACATATCGATGTGTACATCATGAGCCAACTTTGGGTCTAAGTCGGATAGATAACAGGTAGACGGTAATAATAAGTCTAGCAAGAAGGAGGTAGACAACTAGGACGTTGCACAAGGAGGTCTGAATCTGAGTACCTCCTATCAAGGCCGCGGAGGTATACATGTAAAAAAAAGCCTGGATTACCTACCTTGTCAAGTTAGATATTAGAGAAGTAGGAGTGAGCGATAGGAAGAGTAACTAGAGTACGGAATAAAAGTTCTTTGATGATATTATACATATATTGACTATCAAGGGAGTGCTGTCACCGCAGCCATCAACTTCAAGAGGCCATCAGCTAGCTGGCTTGCTCTCTCTTATGGAAGAGCCTGAAAAAAGAATGCCACTTATTGCCGGACGTGCCGAGGTGGTGCATGTCTGTTGTCTGTACCTTATCACCCTTTTCTAAGAGGTATGTTACAGCTTACCAACAGGTACGAATTAAGGGATATCCACGATTATCATCATTCATGAGGCTTACGTACATAAGTAAGTGTATGTATTCGAGATTTGAGAACGTGTGGCGCAGTTTAATTTTTCTGACTATGTAAGTGAGAGAAACTCACGATGTAGGTAGTATGTACATACATGTGTTAAAAGCACATATATTTACTGTGTAAAGTCTGTTGTCAGATTCAATGTTGTCATAAAATGTACTTGTGAGGGCTAGGTACTTGGTACTTAAATAAGTGGCTGGCTCTATTATCACGAAGCATGGATGGGGGATCGATGAACCGTAAAAGGCCTGATTTGGACGGGAGTAGTGGAGACTTCGGCTAGTTTTGGCGACTGAGTGGCGAATCTGGCCATTGTGGGGGTTCCCATTTTGGTCAGCGGCATACAAATTATCTATGTAGCATGCATATAACAGGATCATTAGATAAATTATACTGTTCATATGCATATGACAAGAGGATAGTACCTTGCTGGGGTACATTTAAGTGTTATAAGTAGCGTGTACTTCAAGTTCATGGTAAGGAAATGACGATGATACCCCAACACCATACATGTACGGCATGAGCAACATGATTATGTAGGTATATACCTACCAACTTACATACATACTAGGTATGAGATACATATACGTACACCTAAGGATAATTAATATCAAAACCCGGAATTTACAACTTCAGAAATAGAAACCGAGAGTCTTGATATCATATGATCTGGTTTACCTTAGAAGGGCCACAGGCGTACTACGATGTATTACGATCTTGAAGATATCTCTACCTCTGTTGTACTTGCTACATATTATAAGAAACTGTAGTTGACAAATACTTTGTACATATGAATTCTTATAAGTGGTAGTATCTGATGTCTGTACATACATACATAGTATATATGTATTAGCAGTTGATCTTCACTGTGTACATGCTATATATGTGCTTAGGTAGGAGGTATGTATCTGTAGCGTACATATCAACCAATAATTCTAGTATGTAGGTATATACGTTATCAGTGGACTGTCGGGCGGGAGATGATCTCTGGTGATAACACTTTGCGCATCTACAGTATCTATGCGATGTATGGACAAACATCGAATATTGTAAGCGCCGGCTGAACCACTCTAATTTGGGAAAGGAGCGTTATTGGGTATGATTAAGCTGCTTAGAGGTAAAGTACAGGATACTTAGTATTATACTACCTACATACATCTTACTTGGAGGTCTCGTTAGACCTACATACGTGCAATATATCAATATGCTGATTATAATACATATCACTTAAATGATTCGTATGTTACTTATGAGGTAGTTATAAGGTATTGTTAGTTACCCATATCCGCTCTGAGATCTAACCCGTACGTATGGTATATGTACATATTCCAGGACTACGGATACAATATGATCACTGCATATCACCAGCTCAGCTGTTTGGGTCGTACAGTACTGGGATATGACTTAACACATGGTAAAATGCTTATCTCTTCCCAGTGCTATTTTTTGTATTTAAAATGTATGTACGGAGTATATGACGCTTTAACAAACGCCACATTATAAACATAACGTTCAGTACGAACTATAACTATAACTAACTACAACTAATACGAAGCAAGTTTTATGCTTTTGGTTATGATATAATTATGTATTATGCATTTATACTGTATAAAATGGGTATCCTGCATACTACGAAGTATGTATCATAATACGTATCAATACGTGTTTGTATGTAGTATGTACATATATATGCACAGTAAGTACGGAGGTCGCGGCCAAAAGTATGAAACGCCCAGTACTTAGGTTACTGTGTGCGTAAATCAGATCTTACTCATATCGCACTGTGTAAAAGCAGTCTTATAGCTATTTGCATTGCTGCTCGACGTACGTATATCAAAAGTATCAAAGTTATTTATAATTATGAGATGAAGAAGATTAGAACTCTGATTACCTTGGAGGTATTATTCATTTGTTATTATTGATACCTATCTAGTGTTCTTACAACGGTACGTAGAAAGAGTGAGGCACTTGTAATACGTACTAATAAGCTAAGTAATCTATCAGGTAAAAGGCAACAACTATCATAAAGAATCTGGCTATTAAAAGAATAATAAGCTGGATCATAAATTCAAATAGGAATATACTAAGATAGCTATATACCTCATCTCCTAATGAAAATGCTATTATGAAACCTGTAAAGAAGCTCATAGATTCAAATGACGATAGTAATAACAACAACAGCAACAGCAACAACAACAACAACAACAACAACAACAACAACAACAACAACAACAAGAACAATAACAATAATAATAACAATAGCAATAGTGATTAAACTAGCTATCTCTATCATCTCAACTAAATCTGAATAGCTTCAATTAATTGTATAATAAGGTGCTTTTGATAGAGTACCTAAGATAGTTAGTAAAATTGAGGTAGGAATATTCACACTGTGAAGTTGCAAGTACCGAACGTTTCATACTTTTGGCCTCGACCTCCGTACATGTACCATCTACATTAACGATAGTATAAATGTACTGTGTAAGTTCAAATTCAGTCAGCTGCAGTAGAAAGAGACTAAACCAAAATACTTCCGACACGCATTAGCCCCAATAAACAGGAACTTGCCGCCGCCTCCGCCTCTTTTTTTTCCCCTTCCCACTGCCACCTGCGCCTGCACCACCACAATTTGATGTTCCCCCCAAGCACTTTTTTTTTCCTGCTCATCCACAACCTACCATCTCGTCTTTGCGGCTCAGTCGTCCACTTACACCGTCGACCTGTCGAATCTTTTACCCGCTCAACTAAAGAGGAATTGTACTTTGACAATCTTATTTCCTTTCGTTGAAATTCGGAAGGATAAATCTAGTTCATCGATCGATTCCTCTTCTAAATATTTCTAATAAAGAAAAGGGGAGGAAAAAAATAATTCACCCCAAAACAAATCAGCACCTGGACGCGGCAACGCGCGGTCGTCAACAATCTTGAATACCATCTATTTCGTTGCAGCAGCCACGTCCTTCAGCCACACATTTAGCCTTACTATCCATCGAGCTCGACGATGCTTTGTTGATGCGCCTTAGCTCCCCTCGCGTTCTTTTTCAAGTCGATTTCGAATAATTTTCTGTAGGGTCTTTAGTAGCCTTCTTCGTCTTCGTATCCTAGGCTCATGGCGTCCGAGAAAGGTCCTGTCGCGACGGAAGCTCCGCCCTTCTCGTCTTCTACCTCTCAACCTTCGATTCCCTCGGATCCTGTATCTGTCGAGACCTTGACGGCCGAAGCCGCACGCGCGACTCAGTCGCTGAAACGACAGCGGGAAACCTCGCCCGTTTCTCCATCGTCGGTCCTGTCGGCGCTTCATCGGGAGCCTTCTCCATCAAAGGCGGCGAGGCTGGTAGGTCTGTCATCGAGATTTTCTCCTGCGCCTATGACTGGCGCTGCAGCTCTCGAAGAGGAACAGCGAAGAGAGGAAGAACAATATAAGATCCAAGTTTCAGGCGCTAGCGATAATCCTGCCTTTAAGGCTCAGTCTGCTCTAATGTCTGCGAGTGCTCTTGCCATGAGCCGTCCTCAGGATGCTCCTCTTCCTCAGGATGCTACCCAGGACGTTTCTCAGGACGTTCCTCAGGACATTACCCAAGATATTGCCCAGGAAGCCCCTCAGAACGTGTCCCAAACCGCTCCGCAGGTAAATGATGTGCAGCCTGCTCCACCCCCTGTTTCTATACCGCTTCCCGATGCTCAGGATCCCGAGCCGAAGCCTGACGACGTTAGTCCACAGAGCGCGACAAGTTTGGGTAGCTTAGGTACTGGACCCGGCGCACCGGTTACGACCAGTCCCGGTCCCATGGAGCTCGATGGACGTAGTGATCATCCCGGTTACATAGCGCAACCGCCCGTTCCGGTAGAGGAAAAAGCGCTTGCGTCGCTGTCGTATCCTGGTACCATTCGACCCAACGACATGCCTGCTCCTCCGGCCCGGGGCATGAGCATGCCGATGACGGCGAACCAACAATCCATCCCACGCTCTCCGAATTCCAAGAAACACCGGTGCCCGTACTGCCAGACGGAATTTACGCGTCATCATAACCTCAAGAGTCATCTTCTGACTCATAGTCAGGAGAAGCCGTATGTGTGTCAAACATGCTCGATGCGTTTCCGTCGCCTGCACGACCTAAAGCGCCACACAAAGCTTCACACCGGTGAGAAACCTCACGTATGCCCGAAATGCGACCGGAAGTTTGCTCGCGGAGATGCCTTGGCACGACATAGTAAAGGTCCTGGCGGTTGTGTAGGTCGGCGAAGTAGCCTGGGTGGTTTTCTCGGCGAGGAAGAGATCGACGGTGCGAGCCATATAGAGGGCGATGACTCCGCCATGGCTGGTGTTGTATATGAAGGCGCCAACGAGGGCGAGATGACGGAGGAAGAACGACGACGTTTAAGTTTATCCAACGTAAAGCTGCACCATGTTCAAGGTAACGAGACGCAACTCGAGACTTACACTTCATCTTATTTAACATATCAACTTTCAGGGTCTTCTACAGGTCGGCTTTATCCACCCAACGTGGATCGCGGTTCCGGAAGTTCGAACGCATCGCAAACTGCCGGCACCAGCATCTCATCACTTCCTGTGGGTGCAGGTAACCCAGCCATGTACGCCCAGAGCGCCATGACTGAGAGTCCCAGGCCTCTGAGCCCCTCTGGCGGCCAGGGCCACGATTCGGTGAATATAAATAGGCAGCGCTCGCCTAGTTTGACGGCCCCGTACCAGCAGCAACACTTCACTCGTCACCAAACAGATCAACATACGCCTCCAGGTTTGTACAGCCCACTGTCTCCAACTCCGTACTTTCATACTGAGATGATCGAAGTGCCTGGGTTTGCCGCAGTCGACGCTGCTAGGTACGCTGCCTCTGCAGGAACCCTTCAGGGCTCAGCTCCCACGCAAACGACCCCCGATCCTGGAGTTGGCCATGTTCACACGTCCAGTGGCCAGAGCGGCGGAAGCGGCGACAGCTCCAGCAATAATATGTTCATAGCCGAACAGGGTATTTGGGCTTATATTCATAGCCTTGAGGAACAAGTTAGGCAACTAAACGAACGAGTACAAGCAATGGAAGCGACAGAGAGGTCTAAAGAGGAAAAGATCACGTTCCTCACTAACGAAGTAACGGCTCTTCGGAACCAAGCCGAGATGAAGACGGACGTGGCCGATAAGGCCAGCTAATTGGTTCGCATCTCATTTTTTACCAAAAAGAATCGATGGCATTACGAGTTGGGAAGCGTGATTTGTCGGAGGATCTTAACACGTATGCACGTTGCATCATATAGTGGACTCGGTTTGCGCATCTGATTCTTTGCTGTCGTTGCCTTGTCCGCTACGGTGGATGCAGGTTTATCTGTATTAGGGGGGAGGCGTTTAAGGAGTTGTCAAGTCATCAACGAAAAAAAAAGTTAAGGTATGATTTTCAAGCCGCCTCACGAATATCTTGAGGTCTCTCGTTACATTTTTATCCTTATGATATCCTTACGGGGGTTTCGGACTCGGATGCTAGGTACTTCTATACCACTTGTTCCAGTTGTCCATGTATTATATTATATATGCGCAGATAGGATGCCCCGAGGCAGAACGAAGAGTACCGAATCATCGCTATATTAATGAATTCAATCCATGAATTATGTATCAGGTATGATAAGTCATTAAAAAGGGGTTGTGACTATATATGAGTACAGTATATCTGTACAGAGAGGATCTGTTACGGTTTAGAGGGTCTTCAAGTGATGTAGGAGGTACATGTAGGTACCTAAGTAGGTACATACATACAACATATGATGGATGGCCCTTGCGATGCTCTATGAGGAGATTATGTAATAATATATTAGGCGATGCATGGACCACATTGTCTATCACATTATCATTGGTAGGTGCGTCTGAGTTGGGGCCAGAGCCCTCACACAAAAATTTCCTTACAATTAGTGGGGGCGCTCTAGTGCAAGCAAACTAAGCGAACCTTTCTACCAAATCCATCTTTTATCCATCATTCATCAATCTTCTATCTTTTTTCAACATTTCCCGTTCCTCGATTTCGACAACGACAAAACCCAAATCGATCAGCAATATTAATTGTCAATTATAAACACGCAATCATGGCTGACGATCCCGAATACGTATGTGGTTTTATTTATTTTCATATATCGTCACGAACCTCGCTATCGAAATGATTTCGACTGGATAGAATACGATTGAAACTAACTTGATGCGCAGAACGCAGAGGAAGCCGCCGAGCTCAAGAAGAAGAGACAGTTCCGCAAGTTTTCCTACCGAGGAATCGACCTTGATGCGTATGTTTTCCGCCTTCCCTACTCTCGAGTCGAGTTCCTCATAAGATCCGATCGTCCCATTATCTAAAACATCCACCCATCCGTATTAACTGACGAGTGGGATGATACGATGAATTAATGTATGAGGCTAATAATCTCTTTCTGCGATCAATAGTCTTCTTGACCTCAGCTCCGAGCAGCTCCGAGATGTCGTTCACGCTCGCGCCCGCCGTCGCATCAACCGAGGTCTCAAGCGAAAGCCCATGGGCTTGATCAAGAAGCTCCGCAAGGCCAAGCAGGAGGCCAAGCCGAACGAGAAGCCCGACCTGGTCAAGACGCACCTGCGAGACATGATCGTCGTACCCGAGATGATTGGTAGCGTGATTGGTATCTACTCTGGCAAGGAGTTTAACCAAGTCGAGATCCGACCCGAGATGGTCGGCCACTACCTTGGCGAATTTTCTATCTCATAGTACGTTCAAGGACATCCCCACGGCTCAAAGATACGCACAGATCAACTAACAAGTTCTACAGCAAACCTGTCAAGCACGGTCGACCCGGTATCGGTGCCACTCACTCTTCTCGATTCATTCCTCTCAAGTGAGCCGTGGAAATAAAATGGAGGGGTTTTGCACTTGCATTCATGGATTGGGCGAACGGAACGGGTCTTTCTCGGTAGATAGGCGATGACCATCGACCGGCATGCGCTATATGATGATGAAATAATATCAGTCTGCGCTGAACACACACTACTACATGTGCCACCGTTGTTCTAGCTGCTACGTGATTTGGTCTTCGTCGTAGATCTCGTAGATTGACGTCGTTCTATGGCACCGCACGTAATTAGGCCACAGGAGGGTAAGGATTGTAACGATGTTATCCTAACTGATTTCATACCGTACCAACGTACGTTCTAAGATACTTTTCAAGTTTACTTAGGCGACATAGCTTGCTACTTCACGAGTAAACGGTTGTATGGACATAGTATCACACGCTCTCTGGACTTAACCAAGAGTCTCCTACCCTAGTACGACGGATAGTCTACGAGGGACTAGATGTGCCTGGCCTCTAGAATACTCGTAGCACCCTGCCGTGTAAGACCTCTCACATGACATGGCGGATTGTGATCTGGGGTCGGGCTTATGCTGGAATGTACGTGCGTGGGAGTGGCGGGTAGAAAACAACTGACATAGGGGAAGGTTTGGGGGTCAAGGGGGCTTATTTGCGTGGTAGATGGGACTTGCAACGGGTATGTAGTAGTTCGTCCAGGGCCGGTGGGGAAGAGTTATATCCTGCTATGACCAACCCGAGAGAGAGAGAGAGAGAGAGAGAGAGAGAGAGAGAGAAAGAGAGAGAGAGTATAGTAACACGGAGCATGCGTATGAGGAACATAAGGCATTCGCATTTGACCGTTTGGCGACGATACACGATCGTTCGCGGGTAGCTATTGCATGTCCTATTGCATGTCTGTCTGGTTTATAGGATCCTGGAATATGTACGCGTTTAAGGCGAGGATGGAGGTTTATATATAACGTAGTAGGTATGTAGCGTATAACATTTCGTCACCCCTACCCTCCTCCTCCTCCTCCTCCTCCTCCTCCGTCTGCTCACGCCTGCTGCTGCTGCTGCTGCTGTTTTAGCCGCTCTTCCTCCTCCTCGGCCGCCTTGCTCCTCGCTAACAGGACCTTGAACTTGCGTTCTTCCTCCTCGGCGGCTTGCTTCCGGTAGTGCTCTGTGACGTGGTCGATGTTGGGGTAGAACCCGGCCGGCACGTTCCGGGGGGAGGCGGAGTAGAAGAGCCTGGGCGAGGTCGGGGGATGTTAGCGTTTCTCTCTCTCTCTCTCTCTCTCTCTCTGCCCGTGCCCGATCTACGACATAAGATAGGCGCAATCGCCAGGCAGGGGATTACACATGTGCGCACGGAGAAAAAAAAGGGGGGGGAGGGGGAGGGGGAAGGGGGAAGGACGTACTCGGGAGTCTTGAGCTCGACGTGGGCGCTCGTGGTGGCGTAGGTGAGCAGGTGCTTGTCGTGGGCGGCCTGGTCCATGATGTTCGTGCGCGCGACGTTGCGCGCCTCGTCGCTGCTGAAGTAGTCGAGCGACTGCAGCCACTTGGCGATGCTCGAGGGCTCGCCGTCGGCGCCGGGCCGCGAGATGGAGTACGCGGCGTAGCACGCCGGCACCGCGGCCGCGAGGGCGTAGAAGGTGGTCTGCGGGTGCTGTTAGTTTTCTTCTTCTTCTTCTTCTTCTTCTTCTTCTTCTTGTCCTTCTTTTCTTTTCTCTTCTTCTTTCCGGATGGTTATTGCATCTAGCTAAGGGATAATGCGTACGCCAAGTTCCTCTTCCACCTCGTGGGTGTGGTGGTGATCGTGGTGATCGTGGTGGTCGTGGTCGTGGTCGTGGCTCTCGGAGGCGTAGGAACGCGATAGTACCGGTATCCTCGTCGGGCGAGCTCGTCGGGCGACGCAAGCCGCTCTTGTACGGAGGGCTTGCATCTTGTTGTTCGTGACTGGGGTGCGGAATGCACAATTGACCTTTATGATGTATTTTGAGCTCTTAATACTTATTCCCTTTTCCCTTTTCCCTTTTAAAGATGTTGAAGTTGATAGGAAATGGTGGGGGTGGGAACCTTTTGTGACCAATCAGCTTCTTTGAATGGGTAATCTTCGACGGTTATCATACTGTGATAGGCACTGTATGTACCTCTCAGTGCACAAGTGCTGCAAGAACTTATGGGTAGTACCTGTATGTAGGTAGGTAGTTTCTTTAAAGTACCTAAATAACCTTGAAGTACTTATTTTAGGTACCTATTAATGTAATTTTTATCATTAACGACGGTATCTATTTTTGATTTTCGCATTTTCTAGAAATTATTAAAATTATGGAATGAACAAGACATCATATCTTAATCCTGGGAGTTATAGTACTTGTCGTCGTGGCCGGTTTAGCTGTTGCAAACTGTCCTGAATAAGACGTCGCCACGCCACATCACTTATAACTTATAACTTATACTATGTAAAAAAAAAGGACTTTTTGATCCTTGACTAAGTAAACCCTTGATCTATCACTTAAGACTTCCATATTCTCCTTAACAAGATGAAATCTTCTCATAAAAACAGTCTAAAAAAGACTGTAGTCTTAATTTTCGCCACTTATTCCTCTTTCTCATTTGCATCCTCTTCCCCTTCATCATCTGAATCTCCGTCAGCCGAGACAGAACTCATCTGTCATACCGATAACCCTGCCGACTGTTATCCGAAGGTCTTTTCTGCTACGGAGCAATTCCAAATTGTTCATGACGATCAGGACCTTCCACCGGGTCTGCACGTGCAACTCGATATCCAGACCGGGAAGAAGCAGGCTAAAATCTACGATCCTAGAGAGGAGAACCCGGCTCTTGAGGGCTTGCCGGTAGACCGGTCCGTGCTTGTCGTAGATCCCGATGCGCCCGAGGATGATGTGCCCCGGATACCTCCCGGTGCACCAGCTTACGAGCCTGTCGGTATAGTCAAACCGCCCAAGGAGAAGAACGAAGGCTTCACTCAAACCCTTCAAATAGTGAAGGACTCAGGCGTCGGCGATCACTCCGTTCAATCCGGAGAGCTTTATAAAGCTCTCGAGGACTTGGAAGATCTTTCTCACGATATATATTACGGATTACAGATCGCTAATGACGCCGATGCCCTGCACTCCCTCCTCTGTCTCCTCGGTCAGCGAGCCGCAGATCAGGAGCAGAGGCAACTCACAGAGCGTCCCGATTTTCTCGCCTCTTCAATTATCGCTTCCTCTATCCGGAATAATAAACCAGCCCTCGAGGCTGTCGAGGAATCATGGGACTCTATATCAGAGAAATCATGCGTTCCCGGCGCCACTTCAAACACGCCCAAGTCCGACTTATACTTTAAGCTGGAGCCTACCACCGTGTCGGGCAGCACCGAAGAAGCTTCGGAGGCATACTCCGTGCGCCTAAACCTCGCGGTCCTGGACGGTCTACTTAAAATTCCTAAGGTTAGAGAGCAGTTCATGGCGCACGACGGGATGAAAAACTTCCTCCGGATCCTCCTTCGGAACGGAGAGGTCTGGGAAGCGAGGAAAGCCAAGGTAGCCCGCATCATCTCCGACACTTTTCTCGACGAGGAGGCTGGTGCGACGCTAGGCGTATGGCCGACAACCGTGAGCGTGGCCGACGCCAGCTCGTGCGCGGATGGGGGCTCGGAATTATTAGAGGAGGGGTGTTGGGAGAGCCACTTAGAAGCCATCGGCCGTAACGCCCGGGACGCGGAGTGGAGCCGTCCGTTGCTCGACATGTTGCGAAGGAGTCGACCGGAAAGCCTGAAGCATAAGCGGGATGAGCTGTAGCCGGGCAGTAGCTTTTTTATTTGATCCCAATATAGAGCATCATGTATGGGGCGTTTTGGGGGCGGCTGAGTGTAGTTTCACATTTTACTTCAGATTATTTTGAATATCTGGATTCTGTACCGATTCTACATAATACCTTATTTACATGCGGCAAGATGCAAAAGTTGTAGTCTGGTGTTGTATACCTCTGGTAGTAACATGCAAGCGGATTTACAAGAGTATTACTTAGGTACTTACGATTACCTCCTTTGTTTTCAAATATATAAAGGAGGTTGTTGTTGATATATGATGAACTGTTATTTATGTTCTTATATTCAAGATTGGTATTATGTTTTGTGTTCGGTGGAAATTTCCGAGCAAGCCCAAACGATGGCCAGCCCGGTTTCATACATAGTACCTCTCATCCAGAGGTAGTACGAACAGGCCGAGTAACTGGGAGTTTATTCTCGATATAACATATTATGAGGTAGGTAGGCTGAGTGTCCTATTATGTGACCATTCAATGTAATGTTCTTAAAGGAATAAAAAAAGGTTCAAAAGTTAGACGGACACTGCATCGGTTACGCAAGTATAAATAGATACTTTTACTATGTACCTGGTATGTAGGTCTACCTACATGTATGTAGGTAGATACCGGGACGTTACATGTAGGTATATATCGTACAGGTGATTAAGGTACTTCAATAAGATGCTGACTTATCCAAGGATCCACCGTAGGAATCAATGTGATAGGTAAGAATGTACAATACGTCCTTTTTTTAACCTTCTCACACTTTCTCACACCTTGTCTCAACACCAAGACCTAACATGAATACCTTCGATGTTATTGCTTCTCGCTTGCACATGCAACTCGGCCGTACGTACTTCACATATGTAGTATGGTAACATCCAGGGGAACGGGATGTGTGGGTCTGGTAGGGTTGCAGCCGCGATGTAAATACATTACCGCCCAACCATTGCGCTGGTTGTGTCTTGGTTATTGACCCCGTCAACCTCCGACCAATAGGGATCATCACACCCGACGACTCGGCGGCTACGTCGAACACTCTTCTGCGTCGACCCCAATCTCCACCATCCAGAAGCTTCAATCTAGCTCCTTTCTCATGAGTAGCCGCGACAGCTTCGAGGCCCCCAGGCCGAACCATGCCTTGGCTTGCTGTTGTGTAATATGGCCTCCGAGAGCCAACCGCCGCCTACTTGTCTCGTCTCTCCTATCAGATCCTGTCAGATGTAGGCTGATTGTTAGTTGTTTATATTTTGTAGTATAAGCCCTTGTCATCTTGTTTTATTCATAGTTTGTCTAGACATGAGTAACCTCTGTCTTCTTTACCAGTCATCTTGTATTCAAATCCATTTTTAACCCTGCTTCTTGCCAACTGTCTGTACTCACAATGAATCATTTCTTACGTCCGATCTTCTACTAACCTATTGTCTTTTGACCTTTCTTTTTTGTTCGATCACACAAAGACATTTCATTTCCCTTTGATTCTGTGTAGTCGAATGACTTTCAATAATTTTAAACCCTTCGACCTACTCGGCGAATGTCTACTTTACGCATATACCCTTCTGTAGTAGCCTGATATTCCAGGCAACTTTGCCCAACACTTAACATCAATTATTTTTTTTCGTTCATTTCTTCTTATTCTTCAACTTTTCAAATCTCAACGCGGGTACATTGAGATTAGTATATCATTTAAGACTCCGGGAAGTTTTATCGACTTAATATTATTTGGTGATATTTTACCATTCGCTTTCTCTTAGGTCAGTCGCCATGAAGGTGATAAAGCCTACCCCAAACACTCCTCTTGAGACAGTATCCAACAATCGAAACCTCAAAGACGACTGGGACGAATGGGAGGATTCAGACGAGGGTGTACAGGCAACAGCGGAGGATAGAGACATGCTCATCGACTTTTCCGATGAGACAACGCGCAAGACATCTAAGCGTACTACCACTACTCAGCGCAATTCGCGTAATACGATACGATACTCGGTACAAAAGCCTGTCCGCGTCAAGTCAAAAGGTAGGCAGAAAGCACAGAACGCGAAGGCCGGCATCAAGCTTGTGACAGACATATCGACGCTGCGTCGACCGTCGCCAGCCGCGCAACAGCCGAAGTTTGTGGACGCTGCCGCTCTTCATGCTCTGGAAGGAGAGCCTTCTTCTGCCTCGATTGGTAGTTTCTCGTGGCTGAAGCAGAAACCCGGGAATATTACCAGTGCTACAGCAAACAATAAATCTAAGCGTGGCCGTTCAGACCTTTCTCCAGCAGCTCGACCAATCGTCATCGGGATGGCGGTACCATCTGACAACCTATCAGAACATCAATTCAGTTCGCCCAACGCAACTATCGAGTCCTCAAAAGATTTGCATCAATATCCCTCAAATTCGATTGTGAGAGCTAGTAATTCTACAGCGACTCCGCAACAGTTACGCTCTGTGTGGTCCCCTGACACAGAGGCAAGCGGATCGCCGTACCCGAATCAGAGAACCATATCTAGCTTCTATCCACAGCCAAGCGTATACGACGGTCCTGCAGCTGGCGCTAATGTACCTCCTGTGCCTGCTTTACCAGAGGCTCTTAAGCTTGACCAGAAACAGGAAACATGGTTAGATCTTGATGACGACGATGGTGGGACGCCGTGTACTCTTTTCGAAGAGGATGGAAATCCCACAAGCAATCGCAAGTCGGTCAAGCCTCAAGTGATGATGGTGAGCCCTGAAAGTGCTAACAGTCCTTCTCGTGGCTGGTGGGATCATGTCACAACCCCGTTTATGCAGCAACCTAATCCCTTCAAGCAGCAGACACAAGAAGCGAGGCCTAATTCACCACAACATTGGAACCCGTTCAAGAATCAAATGCAAGAAGCGGGACCTAGCACTGCAGCAGTCCCTCAATCATCGTGGGCTAGTGTGGACGAGAAGGGTGGTCCTTCGCAGTCGAACGTGTCTCGACAGTTACACGACGAGCCGTCTGATTCTTTCCCTCCACAGGCTTTCCAAGAATGGTGGAATGGGTTTAACGAGAAACAAAACGTACCTTCTAAAACCCCGGAGTCTGCTGTTGGCTCGTCCGCGCCTCTCCAGCAGCAATATACAGCTCAGTCGACTGGTGCTTCATCTCAACAAGTAGGAACCGACCGCGGCGAGACACGTTCTGAAAAGGCCAAGATCCTCCTCGAGGAGAACCGGAGGCCGAGTGAAGAGCCGCCGCCGTATTCGCCTCCTAAGGCTGTCAACCAAGTCAAGTATGGGGTAATACTACCACCTGTACAGAACATAAGCTCCCAACGGGTACCCTCTCCTGGCCCGATGACCCCGGGCTTGCCGGGAACGATGACTTCACAAGGGGCCATTAGCATGACCGACATTTCACTAACACCCTCTGGTGTCCGACCCGTGCCTGGCGCAGTGCTTCCCGATCGGGCACCCGGCTCGTACTTGCCGGGCGACCATTTCTACGAAATTCGAGGACAGGCCAACCGGACCGAAAGGCAACGGCGTCGCCACGAAAAGGAAGAAGTAGTTGCTAGAAAAGTTGGTGGATTTTGGAGAGGCCGCGGCTGCATGCCGAAGAACGGATGCTTCGGGCGTACGGGTCGAGAAGGTCGAAAGAGGAGGCGGGTCTGGTTAGCAATTATCGCAGCCCTCATAGCTGCCATCATTCTCGCTATTGTGCTAGCTATTGTCCTCACACGAAGACGACCACAGGAGAGCACCCCCCCTTCTATTTGGCTCAACTTGACGGATTTTCCTCCAATGCCTACCGGAGTTATGACGGTTTCCGGGCCAGATAATTCCGAAGCACAGTCCGGCTGTCTGGAGTCAACGGCGGATACAGCTTGGTCGTGTTCTTTGCCAAAGGACCAACAAGGCTCGATAGCCCCGCATAAACCTGATCAGCCAGAGTTTATCTTCCAGATTCAATACGACAACAATACCCGAGCTCTTTGGAATATGACGAACGATGAACAAGCTACTGCCAAAAAGGGGCAAACGTTCTTGACCGATGAAGGGTTCACTCCAGACCCATCGCCGCCTTCTATCGCCGAGATGCGTTTCCTCGGAAATACCACAGATCATATCCAGGAAGCCGATAAAGCGGGAGAACCGACGCCATTCTTCATTAGTCTTCTGACGTCCGTTAATACGACCGTCGGTCCAAATATGCTCAGTCGGAGACAGGGACCTAACAACGCCATGGGCTCAGGAGATGACATGTTCAACCTCACAGAAATTCTTCCGCCCCCGGCGCTGAACGGTGATGGAACAGCTGCTCCAGTACAACTATTCCCGCATCCTACCCAGCAACCGGTCCGTCTATTCGACCGCGGCTTACCGACCGAGCACTACGGTTTCTATAGTTATTTTGACAAGACGATCTTCATGATAGACACGGTCAATGTAAATTCTGGCGATCAGGACGGCGGATCCGCTGAAGCTGAGGCTAAGTCTCTGGTAACATTCGCCCAAACCCGCTTTCTTGTGCAGATTTGGACGCGCATGGAAAACAGCACGCGGCTACTTGGCGACGGTAATGGTGCTCCCATATCTTGGACGAACGGTTCATCTTCGTCCAACACCCCGGGAACCATGCCGTACCCGGTCACTCTTACGCTGGATATGCACGGCGGTGACAGCAACAAGAAAATAAACTACCGCTACGGAGTCTTAGAAGATCAGGCAGTCAATACGACGGATGCCCAGCTCATCCTCGTCAACCGTGCCTTCGCGGGCACCCTCATCAACGACATGAATAATAGTCCTAACCTCTCCCTCGGAGGCATCGACGGCGGCACTGGCGGCTGCAAGTGCGAATGGATTAACTTTAAAGCTCTTAGTTCGGGCACAAGGTAGTTCGGATCTTTCACATAATACATCAAATCACACCGGAGTTTAGGAGGGAATGCCTCACATCATTTGAAATCACGGGTATCATAGCATTAGCACGAGAAGGCGTTTTTCTCCCACCCTCATTTTCTCAACATTGCATCATGGAATAGGGGGGTTTTTTTTCTAAAGGAAGACAAAATTGTCGGGTCAAGGAACGGTCACTAGTCTTTTCTTTCAATTTCTTTTTCTATCAAAACGTAACTTTGTGTGGCGACTGAAGCACTGAGTGTGTATGAAGATGCCAACATATGAATATTAATGGTGTTTACCGGACGGATGAAAGGGAGGCGGAGGTGTACAGTATGTTTGTTGTATTGGAATTTGGCACTGCGATCGACTTCAAATCAAGCGAATTCGTTGAACATATTTCTGCGGTTATACAATAATTAAAGCGAATAACTAAGTGATAACGAGAGCAAGAAGAATGCATAAATAGGACTCATACATGCCTGTCTACGTCCCGATGAATATTTAATAAGGAAGTAGTTACTCTACAAAGTCTTGATAGGTTTAAAAGGCCCCAACATGAAGCGATCTCAGCTATCACCTTTTCAAATCCAGCAATGTGAAAAGAAAAATCTTATCTTTTGACTAATAGTATAGTAGTAGGAGGTACATCTTTTTTTTTTCCCCTTTTCATAACCCATCATCTTTATCGTGAGATCCTCATACCTCGTTTATTATTATTTTTATTTTTTATTTTTTTTCGCTCATACATTATCCTACCAAGGTCGTCCGTAGCTCAAGCATCAGCATCCCGGCCTCTGGGGGACGGAGGCCCCGGTTCGAACTCTACAGGCGAGACAGGGCGCGAACTACCTGGTTCGGAGCGAGGGCTGCCCGGCGGGCTCTCGCGCGGGCCCTCGTCGTCGACGAGCGTGAGGCCCGTGTCGACCCTTACCGTGGACACGACGGGGTCGTTCTTCGTCCTCGTCTTCAAGCTCGGCTCTGCCGCCGTAGTAGAGCCGCTGTCGTCGTCGTCGTCGTCGTTACCGCTGTGCGGCGGCTTCTCCTCCTCGTCGGCGTAGCTGAGGGGCAGGTCCTTGAGCACCTCGAGGCGGCGGGTGCGGGGCACGGCGTCGGCGTAGCCGGTCCAGGCGCCGGAGCCGAGGCCCTGGAAGGCGAGGCGCTGCAGCTGCAGGATGCCGTTCGCGTCCCACTCCGCCAGCTTGTAGCGCGCGTAGCCCCGGCGGCGCCGCAGGCAGGCGTAGGCCGGCTCGAGCGCGTAGGAGGCGCCGATGATGAGCAGGCCCGTCAGGTAGGTGAAGTAGAGCCCGAAGAGGCTGAAGGACATGTACTCCGCGCTTCGGATTTTCTGTATTTTTTTTTTTTTTTTAGTTTTTTTAGTTTTTTTAGCCCACGTTGGATCTTGGAGCGAATGTGGAAAATTGAGAGAGGAGAAGGAGAAAAGGGGGGGGAGGGGAGGGGAGGTCTTACCTGGTTATCGCAGAGCTCCTGCGCGTCTGAGTTGAAGGGCAGGTCCTTGAATGGCTCGATGGCCGGGTCGCCTGGCCCGGACGCCGTCTCGACGAAGCCTTCTTGCAGAGAGGCGAGGAAGGTCGCCCACCAGAGCGTCACGTCGTTCTGCCACTGGTTGTTCGGTATAGGGCCCACTGCGGGTATCCCGTTAGTTACTAGCTTTTTTTCTTTTCTTTTTTTTTTTCGAAAGAGATATTCGAAGGCACGAGAAAAGAAGAGAAGAAGAAAGGGGGGGGGAGGCGACTTACTGACGCCGTTCAACAGGTTCTCTTGCGAGTCCAGGAAGTAAGCTCCTAAACTCGATAGCTGCGTCCCAAAGGCGGACCAGGCACGGGTCAGGATCAGCAAGTACCAGTAGTACTGGCTCGCGATGGAGCCCTCCGGGGGGCCGTCTTTGGCGAGGAAGTCGGCCGTGGTGTTGAAGAGCGGGCCGGCCAGCACGGCGGCGTCATTGACGCTGCCGACGGGGCCGCACTGGCCCTCGGCGTTGCAGAACTGGTTCTGCGCGACGCAGGCGAGGGCGGTGCCGGCCTCCTCGGGCTGGAAGAGCGCGTGCGAGCCCTCGAGGCCGTCGGTGTACAGCGGCGTCGCCGACGGCGCCGTCCCGCGGTACCACGGGTCGTCGGTCTTCTGGAAGAACTTGACCCCGTTGCCGGACAGGAAGATGATCTTGACGTCCCCGTCGGTCCGCGTCAGCTCCGGGATCGGCATCCACTGCGAGTAGTTGGCGTTGGGCTCGCCCTCGATCGTCTCGCTCGCGAAGTACCTGTCCGACGCGCGTGAGCGGCCCGAACGCGGACCAGACAAAGGGAGGCAGGCAGAGACTTACATGAGGCGGAAGTTGGCGCCGATGCCCTTCTCGGGGTTGTCGTTCTGGGCGGTATACTGCGCGTCCATGCTCTCGACCTGGAACGTGTAGTTCTGCCCGAACCAGACCGGCCCGTAGTTGTACGTGGTGTAGTTGTTGGACGGGGTGGTGATGTTCTCGGAGAAGCCCTCGGTGACCAGGGGCGCGCAGTGGAGCGAGGTCTTGTACAGGATCCTCCTTTCCGGGCGCGTGTTCAGGCCCAGGTCGGCGCTGCTGTCGATGAACCCGGTCTCGAGGCGGAGGTTCGACTTGGTCCGACACAGCCTCTCGTCGAAGGGACAGGGGGCCTCGTTGTCGATGGTGATGGGGATGTGGTCCTTCACGAACGTCGTGCAGTCAAAGAGGGCGGAGCTGTTGGAGTAGCACTGCTGGGCGTAGTTCAACGCGGTCTTGGCCTGGTGCACGGAAAAGGGGTACAGGAGGTCTAGCGAGTCCTGCGTGGTCGTCGTGAGAACGGAGTATAATATGCCGCAGTCCGATCCGTCTAGAAGGACGTCGCTTGCCTGGCTAGAGGCGAGCTGGGAGGAGAAGCCGCCGGCGAGGGTAAAGACGGTGAAGGACACGGCTGCGCATACTATAATCGGCAGGGTACGACGAAACACACTGGGCTGGCGGCGCCATGCCCATGTGAGCTGCGAGAAGACCCAGAGCGACGATACGGCTGATGCGGAGTTACGTAGACTGGCCTGCCGTTGGTGGTGAAGGGCGTCTCTCGGCTCCGGAGTCGAACAGTACCGGTGGAAGGCCAGACAGATTATGTTCCAGAAGCATGTGGAAACGACGCTGATGAACACGGCCGTGAACGCAATGAGGAGGTTTCCCCTGCTACGGATCAGCACGCAGTCCCGAATTCCGACCTCGGATACTCCTCAGCCCTTGAGCCTGGCTCGAGATTACACAAAGGAACTTGCAATACTAACTGTGAGAAAGTTAGACCGGACACCTGATATATAGGGGAGGCACGATGTGGAAAGGAATATTTTACAGTCGACGGGATAGAGAAGGGAATTTTACTGACCGCAGTCGGGTGAATGGTAAGAGTCGCGCCCAAGATCCGTCCGCGAGACCAGTTGACCCAAGTGCCTATATAGACATTCTGATACGGCGACTCGGAGGCGGTCACCCAGGCGGACGTGTTCGTCATGGCGTAGCGACGGGCGAGGTCTGATTTTCGAGGCTTCTTTTCGTGGTTGAGTGACCTATCGCCTCAAGTGAAGAGGAAAATCTCATGAGTGCCTTGTCCAAACCTAGGTCCTAAGCTCTAGGTTAAGTTGACAAAATGTTGAATAAGGGGTTTATATAAAGGGATGCATGATAGGGAATGGGTACACCAGAGAAGTATTAAAATATAGGCAGTTGTTAGTATGCACGTATTTATCATCAGCTTATTGTAGTATTCCGCGCACACGAGCTGAATCTATTTTAGTTATTTACGGTTACATCCTGAACAGCATCGTGCGATCGGCCGGGAGGGGGAGGCATTGCCTTCACGGCCAAGGTATGTATCCATACTGTTGCAGGTACTAGCATTGTAAGAGGTGGGTATTCGACGATGTTGGTCCTCGGAATCTGTAGGGAGAATCAAAACATAACGCCAAGATCATCGTACTGGCCCCCAAGCCACTTATCGGCCGGCAGCTTTTCCAGCCTTAGACCGTTGAGCCTTGGACTCATGCACGATCGCGGCAAAGGCTTACTCTATGGAGCTCTAGGAACTACGGGGCTGTTGGCTAGACCGAGACTTATGTAGGTGGTGGGTTATACCAAGTCGACGAAAGGTCCCATGTGTCGTATTATCTCAGAGTCGTATTGCATGCATGCTTCAACACCACATCGCTTCTATTACCAGATCACATTCGCGCGTGAGCCATGTGTAAATGGATTCTCCAATGTAACATGAAGATCCAATGGATATATGCCCTTGCGTTACGAATGCCACGGTTCCGTGGAAGCACCTCAAGAGTCACTCACCTAAACTAAGCCTCTTCGATTCTCAAGTATGTGTGCGTGTACGAAGAACACAAATCTATGTGGGTGGTATTGAAACTTATATGGATACTATCATTAGTTCACACTATGACTTGAGAGCCCTCAAATCCTAATTTCCAACCTCTACATTACCTAGGACCCTAGGTAGACACCTTTGAAGTCCCGGAAGTCAGTACACTACTCAGGCAGGCTTGCGAAAATTACACAGTATTCGAGTTCTGATAGGTCCTCCAGAAAACTTGGCAGGCATATGCGAATCATATTCGTAAATAGCACCATCGGACGTCGAAACTTGTCCCTGAGATTCTTACGTGAGCTAAGGGATGTGACCGTCTCGACCCTCCTATTTGTGGGACGACGGGGAGGATTGGGTGTCTAGCACGCGGAGCTTTCCAGATCGGCATCGTCTTTGATCGGGGTGCCTAGTTGTATTGATTTAACTGGTCCATTTGGTTGCCATTCCGTAGCATTGCATATGGTAGGGCAGGTTCTAGGTACATACACTAGTATTAGTGTAGAAGAGAAAAAGGAGACGCCAGAGATACGGGACGGTTTACGATATGCAAATAGCCTATTATGTAGGTAGTGAGTGACACACTTCTGATATAAAATTAAACATTGTCGTGTAGCTAATATAGTGGTGCCTGTTATACGAGTTATAGAAGACGAAATCACAGGACGAAGCCTTATTGCACACTAGGACCTGGACTATTTTGTTTTACACGTTTATAAACAAAACCTAGTGTGAAATATTATCAATCTCGCAAATCCCTTGACAATTACTCTAGTGTTGGAATATAGATGGTACCTAGTAACCAGTAAACCAGTAGTAGTTTGTAGTTTAAACCCCATAGTTTATTAAATACCATACATCAATATGAAGAACAAGCTACCTGTGTACGGCTCCATCACCACATCCATCTTCAACATTCAAAATTCATCGTCATATTAGTGATATGTAAATTACATCTCAGCTCATCTTCTGCACAAACCGCGTCAAATGCAGGCCTACCGGTATTTCACGCGCGCCCAGTATACCAAGAAAGAGCACAAGACGTACAATGTCTTTCTCCGAAGCGGCAGACCCGGGAGCGAAGGCGTCCTAGGATCGTACTTGAAATAAGTTAGGGCAAAGCCCGCGACGTTCAAGCCATGAGTTAACCTAAGAGTAGGGAAAAAAGTAAGTTATTATCGTACTATTACTTAGTAATAAAAGGTAGCAATTATATAGGTAAATAAGAACCAAAACTTACAGCCTGGCCGCGAAGATGGCGCACACGAAGACGGGGTAGGAGTCCCAAGGCGCCCCGCCGTCGAAGACCTCGGGCGCGGTGTGGAAGACGGCCGGGGCCCAGACCAGCGTCGACGCCAGCTCGAGCGGGAACCGGTACCGGGACGTGTTCGCGTTCTGCAGGAAGTCCGTCGTCAGGAGTATGACGGACGCGAACGACGAGAAGAAGTTGACCTGTCAAAAGGGGGGAAGGGGGATATTGAATATCAGTCGTCCACGTCGACCTCGTAACTTGACCTTGCCGCGCAGTAATAAACCCCCAAACACATGCCAGAACATGACGAAGGCGCCAGGGGGGGGAAACAGCCAAAAAAAACTCACCATAGCAGGCACCATGACCGCTGGGACATGCGCGTACTCGTCACACGCCGCCGGCATCGTCAGGACCAGGAGGGCGAAGTACACCGCGCTCATACTCCACCACACCCCGTTCAGCACGAACGCCATCCTACGACAAGGGACGTGCATCCTACCCTTACCGCTACTATCATTACCTCCATCATTATCATCAGCGCCGCCCTCCTCCTCCTCCTCCTCTTCCTCCTCCTCATCGTCGTCGTGCTCGTGCCCGCGCTCTCGACCGTCGCAGATCGGCCACCCGCAAAACACGCACACGCAGACACAGACGTACCCCCGCCGCCGCTCGTCCACGAGCACGACGCGCGGCCGCCTCCCTCGCCGGCGGAAGCACACGACGCGGCCGCGCCCCGCGCGCCAGCAGCGGAAGCACAAGGAGCGCCAGCCGTCGTCCCTTTCGCCCGCGCCCGCGCCCGCGCCCGCCGGCTCCGGGTCGTCGAGGACGAGCCGGCGCGGCGCGCGCGGCATGGCCAGACACGCGCTGCAGCAGTACGCCAGGGCGGGATCGGCGCGGCTGGCGGCGCTGGCGGCGGTGGCGAAGAGCCTGCGCACGGTGCGTGTGGTGAGGTGGTGGTAGTACAGCGGGCAGGCGTGCCGCAGGCGCAGCACGCTGCGGACGTCTAGCTGCGCGATGATCGCCAGCTGCAGCCCCAGGGCAGCGAGGTGAGGGGGACGCGGGCGGCGCGCTCACGGCCGCCAGCTCGATGGGCGGGCTCGGGGTCGTCATGGGGGATGGCTCTGCTCTGTAGGGTGCTTGGAAGGCTTGGGGGCCTTGTGCTGGAGGAACATGGTCGTGTGATGGGGGGGGGGGGGGCTTCGTATGAGTACCTAGGGTAGTAGTAGTGGGTGTGGGTGTGGTTTTGGTGTCTGACGATCCTGTCTTGAAGAGAGTCCTCGGTTCGGGAGTTATCTGATGACAGGTCTAATATATAGAGTTTAGATCAGATAGTTACGAAGGAGAACGGACGGAGGATGGTTTCATATGAAGAGGTCTTGGTGAGCGTATTTTGGAATAAAGTGAGTTAAGCAAGAGGTCTGATCCCCGAATGTCGACTCGGCCATGACGTTGTCTTGTGTTAAAAAGCACCGAGTAAGAGGTAATTCGATCTTTGAGAATTAGGTAGACTTGATGAAATAGTTGATTCGTCCAAGTATCCAATGTTATGAGGTATATTTTTTCTTTTCAATAACAACTTGGATAACACTCATAAATCATCATTTCTGGGAGAGCTGCGACTATGGTTTGTACCTACCTATAATTCATTCATGTGATCTGCTATAAGTCTTGTAAATATGAATGTGCCTTTACTAGGCAACAGAACATTGGACTGATGAAGTAGTGGTATCTTAACCATTCGACTCCCCAAGGTATCCATACAAATAGCTGACTGGCCACATAGCCTCGCTACATATCCAACCAAATAATAAACAAACTGCCCTCATGCCAAGTTCGGGTCTTGGATGGATCCCGGCTTAGGCACGGAATTGGCAATCTCACCACATTTCTTACACTTTCGGTTCTCCTCTTCAGACATGAACTTCTCGATCGCGGCCTTGATCTGAGTGCCGAGGTCTGTGCAGTGGAAGGCGGCCTCGTGGACGACCTCGCGACATTCCTGACAGTACCAACGCATGCGGTCGACGGTGTCCTTTGGTCGCTTCTGCTCGAGCACGACGCCGACAGTGTTGGCGAAGCGCACCGGGTTATGAGGCGTGTTCCCCGGCAGGAGGAACATGTCGCCCTCCCGGATGATGATGTCCCTGAACTCGCCGTTGTCGACGACCTTCAACATCATCGCGCCCTTGTACTGGTAGAACCACTCCGGGGTCTGGTTGATGTGGTAGTCAGTCCGGGCGTTAGGCCCGCCGACGATCTGATCAGGAGGTAAAATCAGCTACACGAGCGGAAGAAGCGGAGCTTACGGCTTGGGCAGACGCGGTTGCGCACCATGACGGTAAAGTCTTCATTATAGACACAGTAGTTGTTGACGGGAGGTTTCAGGAGATGAGCGTTCTCCTCGAGCCTTTTTGGCTGCCGTTAGCCGGGCCATCCTATGTGATGTCACGCAGCCACGGATACAGGGAGCCGGAGGACCTTGATGGCTTACCACTTGGGGAGATTGACTGGCGCGGAGAGCATTTTCTTTTCTTTTTCTTTTTTTCTTTTCTCTTCTTTTCCTTTTCTTTTTTCAAATTAGAAAAAACTAATTGTTCGCTATAGTTTATAGATGTCCCTATATCAAATTCGTGTGTTACCGTTAATGATGAGCCTATACTGTTTGTTTCTAGTCGAAGAAATCGTCATTGTTGAATAATAAATTCTCAGCAGAGGAGATTATTAATGAGTGATAAGGATGGCTTACACAGCATCCGCTAGTTCCCGCTCTTATCCGTTACCTCTAACATCCTTATTTCCTATGTATACACAGTAACTCGTACATACATGTACAAAGTGTTTAAGTTAGGTAACTTAAGCTTTCTTCTGGTCGGTCTTTGTAACAAATTCACCAAAGAAACTATGTGCTTACATTTATTTCCCTAATATGGTTTCTAGCTTTACCTAAGGAAGGTTAATTTTCTCGTGATTTTTAATGAAAACTACTTCGCAACTGCTATTGTTGGTATTTGATATACATGCATAATAAATGATGATCTAATGTTATACCACACTATGTACAGTACCTACCTAAACCGTGCACCATCAACCCCTTGTTACATAGCTTTCGTAGGTCACACCCCCACTCCCTTTAGACTTGTTTGGGAATAGGTTACAGAAATCCTTGGGGAGTTTCCCGCCATCCGGGGTCCACTCCTTATCATGAACCATTTATTACCATACGATCTTCTAGCCCGTAATTATTTATCGATGGAATTGGATATTTGTGGCCGATGATTGAGCAAGTTTAAGCAAGTTTCAAATGGAATTTTGAAGGTTCATGATAATATCTCACCTGTGTATTTATTTACTTTTAGCTTTGTTTTTCTTCATCTTTTATTCTTCCTTTCCTCTTCTCTCTTCTCTCTTAATTCCGATATTTAAATCTTATTTTTATTTTTATTTCTCATCCCACCAATTTCCTTCATCATCGGCCGAATCCAACTCGGACAGATCAACATTAGTTTATCATCAAAAAATAAAATAAAATAAAAGATGGACCATGACAGTATGCACCACGGCGTTGTGGCGTTTCCGATGTGCAGAATGAATGTCAGTTACCTGTACTCCCTGTACTCTCTTCCTCTCCTTCTCTAGCCTCTATGCGCCGTAACTTGAATTGCACCAACCAGCACCATTCTCTCAGCGCCACGAGAAACCTCTTCGGGCCCTCGTCCACCATTTCATTGGGTACCGACAGATGGGCATAGGGATGATGAGATGGAAATAGGAAAATATGGAGAGAAATAATGAGCTAACCTTTAGCTTCTATATCTTCCACATAAATAGATGCTCTTCACTTGGGATACCACCAACCTCTGTATCATCTTCCGCGAATGGCACGTCTACGGCCCCGTCTCGCTCTTCTTCAGCCTGCTCGCCATCGTCGTTATCGGAATTGGCTACGAAGCCCTACGAGAGGGTATCCGACGTTATGAGGTCTATATCGCAGTTAAGCAGGACTCTGTTATTAGTGAGTACAGTCTCTACCTCCCTCCTGTATACTATCCTTCCCTCGTTCCCAATTCCAGATTCCCAATAAAACCCACCCTTTTCTTTCCCCTCCCCCTTCCCCAGTCGTGTCGACGTCGTGTCAAATCGGTAGCAGCCGGCATCTGCCGTATAACCTGCACGGACGTGATACGACTCATGCGACCTTCACGTACCCAATAACCCCCGTCCTGTCGGCACGCACGCCTCTTTTTGGAGGGGGAGGAGAGATCCTAGGCTAAAGATCCTGCCGTCGCGAACGATCGAGTCGAACCAAATACTGAGAGCACGACGTTACTTGGCGTAGGGAGAAATCAGTCCGACGTGATCGGACGACGAGGTCATGCTATCAAGTCGGTCCTGTATGCCGTGCAGAATTTATATGCCTTCATGATCATGTAAGTCAAAATCGCCATTGGCAGCCATCCAGAGGAGGTCGGATAGTTATCCTGTATACTGATCGTGTGTCGCGAATATAAATAGGCTGCTCTTCATGACATACAACGGTGCGGTCATGGTCGCCGTCGCTGTCGGCGCCGGCATCGGATATTATTTGTTTGGTGGGCGTACGACAGCTGCCAAGGACACGGCATGCCACTAAACCCGAGAGGAATCCGAAAACGCCGTCATAGTCTATGTAATAGAGGGGCAATTTTGCAAAGTATTGAAGTCGTGCACGGAGGAAACATGGGGGGTTGTTAATGTAGGGAGATCTTCATCTTGTCAATCCATAGCTCTTCTCCCTCGTAGCTAGAGCGAGCAGGGCCACAGCATGCTATTATTTTGCCTAGGTACCTAGCTATGGGATTGGTTATTCGTACAATATGGCTCGAGCCTCTTTATAAATCTACATCGATGCGATGCCGACGGTTTTATGAGGGTGGAGGGAAGGATGAACTTTTTAAAAAAAAGAAACAAAGAAATCGCATCCGTCTACATCTTAGCGTCCTTGACTTCTTCGTCTTTAATAGCTTCTTGTCCTATTTCCTTTGTTTTCTTGTCGGGCAGCTGGCCCGCGTCGTCTAGCCTCGCTATCAAGTGCTCGTCGCCGTAGTGGGCGTTGTGCTCGAACTCGGGCTCCTCGCCGTACGCGATCCGCGCCGCGTCGACCAACATCCGCGCCGTGAGGCCCCACACGTGGAAGCGCTGGATCTCCCGACCCCCGTCTCCCTCTTCCTCGCCCGGCTCGTCGCCGAGCACGGCCTGCCCGCCCTCCCTGACCCTCGGCCGCGTCACCTTCTGGTTGTTGACCGGCACGTGGAAGTTGTGCACCCTCCAGGGCTCGTCCTTCCAGTGGTGCCAGTACCCGTCGTACCATTTGCCGGGCGGCACCACTTCCCCCTCGCGCGGCGGCTCGTCCTTGGCCTTGAGGCAGTTGTGGAACGGGGCGCTGAAGACGGCCGCGACCTCCTTCGGGTCCAGGCGCGGTATCATGCCCTCGTCCACCACCGCCGTCGGCTTCCCGGGCTCGTCGTCGGCGTGTAGGAAGGCGACGCAGGGGCGCACGGCCATGTCGGTCTTTGCGAGGCTGCACGGTAGCTGGCAGAGAAGTTCTATTCGGAAGGGCTTCGGGATCTTGGCGTCGTCCATGGACAGGCCGATCTCCTCCCACGCTTCGCGACGGGCTATCTGGTCTGTTGTGGGAGAAGAGAGATGCATCAGTCTCGTGATCTTCCTTTTCTCCGTGCTCCTCGCTTTCGTACTTACACGGCGATTCCGATAGCGAGTCCGCCTTGCCGCCGGGAAAAGCCGCATGACCTAATTCAACCGTCGAGAAAACGTGTTAGAGTTACACTGTCCCTATTCTATTACATATGTTCATGTTTTTTTTTTTTCCCCACGGATAAAGGGCGCGGAGTCACCGTACCAGAGAAGTGTCGTAAGCTCGTCGCCCGCATCGTGATGACGACTCGTAGATCGCCCGTCCGATCGGCGAAGAGCAGGATCAGCACGGCGGCGCGCCGGCTCACGGGCAGGTGATCCCAGGTCGGGAACGGAGGGGGCACGTAGGCGCGCAAACGCGCGAGGGCGGCCTTTGAGCGCATGAGCATGTTTCTAATGATCTCATCTCATTCTTCGTGCTTCCCTCGCCCCTCGCCCCTCGGCCCTTGCCCCTCCCCGCCGCCACGCAGCGACGTGCTGGCAGCAGTGGTTTCTACTGACTAGACTAGAATCGCATGGGCGCGGACACGTATGCTAGGTGGGTGTTTCAAATTGTAGCTATACTGACCGCCGAGACTATGTTTATTGGGGCCATCGTCGACGCATCCCAGTAGTATGAGGCTAAGTCTAGGAGTTCTTCGGTCGGGGTTATTAGTTGGTGCCGTACATCGAGCGAAGGAACGTGATCGGCGGACAGGGCGGACAGGGCGGACAGGGCGGACGAAGACTCGGTTGTGAAGTTGTGGATGCTCTGCAAGATTTCGGTAGATTCGATATCTGTCAATGGAGGGGTCTCGTCTCCGTTTGCCGTGTCGGAGATATGGTTGGTGAAGGACATTGTGAAAAGGATAAAAAAAATGTGTATGTGGCTAATTTGGAGATTTGGAGATTGGTCGCTGACTTTACTTCTTTACCTTCACGTACCTCTTCTTCCTATGTACATGCATAACCTTGTACCATATAGGTAATTCAAATGTTTATTATAGGTACCTTGTACTGTAGTAGTAGTAGGGGCTAGCAGCTGCCCAGGTGGTTGGCCCAATGTGGGCCATCCTGACCTGTCATTTCGTGGGGTACCCTAGACTATTCGATACCCCCCACATGATGTTGTTTAGGTATGTTACACAGTAACCTAAACACTCACTTACATATGTAGCGGTTAGTTACTTACATACATATACAATACATTATAAGCCCACTTACATTACGCTACTCATAACTACCTAGGTACTTATAAGTATATCAAGACTGTTCCAATAGGCCGGTATAGAAAGAGTGAGGCTGCCATGCTTATTCATTCTCACTCTTAAATAATATTAAAAATTGCAATATTAGAGAGGTAGTTACCCTTGAGTTCAAATATAATTCTTAAAATAAAAGATAGAATAAGTGTAAGTGTACCGAATACCGCGCTATAACAGAGCCTCGTCTTTTTTTATCGTCTTTACGTTACACAGAATAGAAGAGTCTACCGCCGATCTCATACAGTTGGGCACCTTGGGTAAAGAGGAAAGGAGGCGAAGTGGACGGGATGAGCCTAACAAATGACGTTTCTTGCTATCACTAGGGCGGCGCCAGAAGCGCTTGGTTCCAAGCCACAAAGACGCTAAAATTAATGTGTCATTCTTCCTTTTGACTTCATCTTATCATCTCAAAGTAGTTACATACATATGTAAGTCTAAAGGTAAGGTAGTTATACCCATGGTTAAGGATCTCGTCATGAATTTATCTACTACCGCCTGCTCTCCTCAAGCATGGACTCATTCGGTGACGGACTAATAGATAGATATCATCTAAAATAAAATAAAATATTTTGATAGGTAAGCAGTTTACCTAAAGCATTTATAGATAAAAAACTGGGTTATAAGTGTATAAGGGAGATAGTCGAGCTATATTCTGTAAGTCAATGGCCATGGGACAAAAACTCGAATCCTTGAAGCAAGTAATATTTTCGGAGCCTTGCTCATATTTCAAGCTGTATTTCGTACAACGGTAAAAATAAAACTTGACGCGCCTTGAAAATGAAATAGTACGTTGATATAAGAGGTTAACTCATCAATTATTAACCTCCAGTTACGTAGATACCTATAGGATTCAAGGATTAGAAGCATTTACTATCTCTTAGTTATACCTATTCTAAATGCTTACAAGTCAATTATATTAGTCACGACATAATGTATAAGTCTCTTATTATCTCTTAAGCTACCGATAGAAGGTACCATGCGTATACACTTGCCCGGGGTCAAAAACGGACTGGGCCATGCTCTTTTCTTACAAATAACCTACCTACCTGGTATCGATCTTCCCCATTACTGATATGTCCATAATATATTATGTACCTAAGTACGGTAATAAAGCAGGCTACGGGTACGGTAAGCGAGACCTATGGATAAACCAGGTAGTTATCTAAACATGTACGCACCTAATCTATACAAAGCACTACTTAAGGCATCTATCTGCTTACATCCTATGAACGCTTGATATTCAATCATTGCCTCTTCTCCAACTTTGATTAAAGCAGGATTTAAGCAGGACTTAAATTTTTTGTATCTCTTCTCTCAGCCTTCAGTCTCCAATCTCTAGTCTCTTTTCTCCAGTCTCCAGTCTCCAGTCTCCAGTCTTCCCAAACCACGTATCAGGTTCATAAAAAAAGGTAAAAAGAAATAACCACCATTGATCATCGAGACACCACCCCGACAAATACCGACCCCATAATCTAGAACACCAGCTCCTAACGCGGTACACCACTCGAATAATGGATAGTGGTCCACAATCTTCTAAAGACCTGGTCCGGAGTGGCTCTTTTGATAAATGTAACCTAACTACGCCAGCATCCTTGGTCCCTCTAACCAGGCTTGCCGACCCTCCATGAGAGTGCATGCAGCATGTAATGCTGGCTTCGTCGGATTTGTTGACTATATGCTGCCCAAAACGTCTTCATATCAACATTGATCGTCCCTTCTAGAGGGATGAAGCATCGTGCAAGTCCGAAGACTCCCTTCATCTTGTTGTAAAGAACTTTCAAACTAGACTCTTCATCTCACTTTACTTTCACATCATGGACGTCGCCAGCAGTGTCATAAGCCTTTTAGGCACCGCGGTCACTTGCTTCGAACGTATTCAGCTGGCTCGAGAATTCGAGAGTGACTTTGCGACGTACCAGCTCAAGCTTGACATCATCCAACTTCGGCTTTCCCGCTGGGGCGAAGTATTCAAAAATATCTCCCACGGCAGCGATGCGTTTGCACCCCGATCCACCAGGAAGGAAGCAAACGTAGACGACGACGACGACGATGACGACGATGCGCCTCCGGCCAAAAAGGCCGAAACCATCCTCGAAGATATCCAAGACATCCTTTCCAAGGCCCAGCGCAAAGCGCAAAGCATAAAGGCCCCTTTCCTTCGGTCCCGTAACAACAAGTCTGAGGGGATCGAGCCCGAATCCTTTCCGAGCGACCTGAGGAAGATCCGAAACAGGCTCCGGACATGCCTTCGCAGACGGATAGCCCAGGTGGAGAATGTTGCCAATAGCGTGAAGTGGGTCTTCTATAAGAAGGACAACTTCGAGAAGTTTATCACGGACATATCCGAGCTCGTCAGTAGTCTCGAGGGTCTGCTGGGCGAAGAGGCACAGGAGAAGCTCCGTGAGCTCAGCAAGGAGGAGTGTAAGGGCATTAGCAAGTCCAACCTAGAGGATCTCAAGGAGATCGCTCACGAGTGCGATCCTTGGCTGGAGGGCGCTGCGGAGGAGAAGATTCAGACGAAATCCAACGCGGCTTATAACATCAACCAAGCGCACAACGTTGGCATGGTGACAGGCGTCCACCATGGTGATGTAAACGGTGTTAGCAACGGGAATAATAACAAGACTGACAACTATTGGGGTAAATGGGGTAAACAATGCTGAGGTAGCTGAAGTCAGGGTTTGAAAATAAACCAAGAAAAGTACAAGGGGGGGGGGGGGGGGGAAGGGGTAAGGGGTCGCCGATGACTAGGGACAAGGAGGTAGGGGGAGAAGGGTAATCATGTCCCGACAATTCATCATCCCAGTATACCTACCTACCTACCTTTAGAATTTCGACATCATATTCTCTTTCTTCTACCTTTTTTTCTAAATGCCTGTAATACTCCTGTAATGCCCTCCAAGATGTGCGGAATGCTTCCAGATCGAAGTCATCGTGCGGATCTACCGCGACCGTTTCATCGGCGCCTGCATTCGCTCTCCCAGAGGGAACGTACCTCATATGACAGGCGCAGCCCGTGGTAGAGAGCTCATTGGCCGCCGGGCGCTTGAAATATTGGCACTGCGCATATCAGAGCCTCATCCAGGTTGCCGTGCTGATCCAATCGATCAGAGCTACTCCATAACCGATGCCACCTCCATTCTCGGTGTCTGTTGTTCGCAACCGTGGTCCGTGGATTGCCACCCATCGCCCGTCCTATGGTGCATCCCCGTCTAGTCGTCGGGCAGAAACTCCCACGGGCACCAGCTGTAATATTGAGGCTCAAGTGTGATGTGTTCACCTTGCTCGCGCAAAACAGGGCTCGTGAGAGGCAGAGGAATGAGAGGACAGGGATGTATATCGACTGCGGGATGGTAGTAATCTGTCTGTATTGGGAAAAGATTGAGCACGGCCGCCTGTCACTTAGGTACTTGGAGTCTTGGATGGACGATTGGTTGGGCGTTGGAGGTTGCCGATGCTCCTTAGCTGCTCTCGGTTTTTTTCCTCATCGGGCTTTGAGCATAGCGATTCATGGACCAGCATAGAGTCGGCTCCTCCGGCCTTGCTCTGATACAGCCACGGCGGCTCCAAATGCGAAGAGTAGGTAGAAGTATATATATTGATCCGTGATAGACTTCATAGTAGAGCCTTTTCGATTGCCCATCCCTCTCACAACTAATATCCATTCCCTCTACCCACCGATTATCGTTACGGGGCCAAAAGGTACAGCAGTGAAGAACGCAAGTTCTGAGCGTCACAATGTCTGTATATAACATCAACCAAGGCTACAATGAAAGTCTCGTGACAACGGGTG
The DNA here is from genome assembly GCA_902806505.1 of Hypoxylon lienhwacheense. Taxonomy (NCBI): domain Eukaryota; kingdom Fungi; phylum Ascomycota; class Sordariomycetes; order Xylariales; family Hypoxylaceae; genus Hypoxylon; species Hypoxylon lienhwacheense. Next base: position 1,696,119 of record CADCWW010000003.1, on the reverse strand, counting down.
TCCACCATGGCCATAACAAATTTTACAGCAGTAAGCCTGGTCTATCCACCTCGAAGCCATTCATGGGAGTGCTTACAAGGTATTGCTTGCAGTCACCAATGTCCAAGGTCGAACGATATTACGACAAAATGCCGATGATATACAGAAGGGGGTGAGGTCGAACTGGTTCGAAACCGGTACATGCGATTGGCTACCGCAAAGAGCGGACTTCAAATCATGGCTCAACATGGACCATCGGCACTCCCTCCTCTGGCTCTACGGCAATCGTAAGTTTTTTATGAAAACTCATACTTACATGGACTCAGGCTAACTATATTACAGAGGGATGTGGGAAAACAGTATTAATGCGAGTATATCAAGCGCGAGAGTGCTTATCTAGACATCACGAGCTTCGCTAGCTAACCTTCCTCTCTTCAGGTCGCGTGCGATAGAAAGTATCCGACAGTGCCGCATCCATGAAACCGGCCCCAATTCTATCTATCTATTGCACTACTATATCGGTTTCGAGAAGGAGAAAGGTTCTTACAAGAAAATGTTGATGACTTTCTGGGAGCAGATCATCATGAAAGATGATGCACGAGCAGAGGACTTTTTTGGCTCTGATGCTGCCGACAACTATATCTTGGACGCCGTAACCCAACGTGTGGAAAAAGCAGAGCGCGACGTGTATATCGTCATTGACGCACTTGACCAACTCTCAGAAACTAATCGGGAAAAACTGCTGCAAGGACTTAAAACCATCATCGAGAGACACAAGATGTCAAGAAATCCACATCGTCTTGCCGTAATGGTCAGCTGCCGCGACAGCATAGGATACGAGATATTTGAAGAGCACAACCGACATCAGATTCATTTGAAATCGAGCGACAACGTCGAGGATATCAAAAAATACTTGGAAAAGAATCTCGTCTCGAGACTTCTGCGGAGAGACTCCAAGCTTAAGAAGCGTGTATTTCAAGAGATCGTTAGTACGGCAGATGGAATGTTAGTATTAACATACTTCCCTCCTCCCTCTCTTTTCTTTCTTTTATTCTTCTTCTTCTTGCTAACACGTGTTGTTCAAATAATTAGGTTTCTATGGGTGAGACTACAAGCGGCGAACTTCTGCTCGATGTTATACAAGGAAGACGTCGATAAGGCGCTGAAATCCCTCATTCCGCCTAGCGAGATGTCTACAATGTACGCAAGTTACGTCGAAACGTTCAAGTCTGAGTCCACGGACTCACAAAAAACAGTACAGAAGATCGCCCTCAGGACTCTGGCCCTTCTAGCACAGAACGCTGGTTCGATATCGAAAGAAGTCTTGATCTCAGCTATCGCGCTCAACCTCGAAGATGGGAAGCGGAATATGGAAACCTACAAGAATCTATGCGAAGAGCCATCTCAGATCGTCCAGACATGTAAGCATCTAATCGACATCAACGAGAATCTCGGGACCATTCGGTTCTGTCATATCTCTATCTTCGAGTACTTCAAAGAAAGAGACCCCGTTGGCGACAACGCCCTGATTACGGAACTCTGCTTGGCCCATATATGCTCGTCGGACTTCTCCGGAGGACCCCTCGACGAAGCAAAATGGTATTCTACCGACCCTCTCCGACCACTGTTCTCAAAGCACCCATTTCTAGAATTTGCTTCGAGCAACTGGGCCTTCAGCTTGAGGAAAAGCATTGGTCCCGGCACTGAAGAGAACCTAGAAACGACTCACAAAACCATCTTGGACTATCTCCAGAAGCTTTTCGGCAAGTCTGATGGAACTGAGACGAACAAAAATCTACAGCTGTCCTTTCAGCTATACCTCATTTCCCAAGGCCAGCTAGTCCCAAAAGGTGTTTACCACGAGCATATAATCAGCTACTTTTTACTACTGAAATTCTTCGATGTCTTCGCCAGGAAACGTTGGCTTGACCTGAAAAGACGTGATGCCGAGGGGCTGACGGCAATCCACTGGGCCATTCGAAACAACCTGGAGTGGCCCGATAGAGAGAAAGAGACTGTCGACGTCGTGAAGTGGTTGGTCAGACACAAGTGTGATAAAAACGCTAAAGATAAGGAAGGCCGTACCCCCTTATATTATGCCTCTTTTCATGGAAATCTACCCGCGGTGGAGCTGCTTCTGAAGCTTAGAGCCAATGTGAACACCGCCAACAAGCATAAACAAACGCCATTGATCGCCGCCTGCATAAGCCACCACGAGCACATCATATCGAGGCTCATACAGGCTAAGGCGGACGTTAAACTTCAAGGTGTTGACGGCTCCGCCTTGCAATGGATTTCCTTGATCGGCTGCGTCCCTTGTGCCAAGCTGATACTCAGTCGATATAAGAAGAAGCGCATTGTCGAGTCCCAAGGCCCATTCGGTACTTCTCTCCACGCTGCCTCGTATTACGGCCACGCGGAGATGGTGAAGCTCCTGTGCGAGAGGAATTTCGACGTCTATGCTACACACGAGACCTACGGAACCGTCCTCACGGCGGCTGCCACCGGATGCAATGCTGCCATGGACCCGGCACCGTTCTACAAGATCTTCGAGGAACTCATCAAGCGAAAGGTGGATCTGAACGATAAGAGCGGCATATACGGGCCGGCCCTCTGCGCGGTGGCCTACTTTGGTCACGCAGATCTCCTCCGCATGCTTCTGAGCGCGGGAGCAAGTGTCAAGCTGGCTATAGGCATGATGGGAACCGCCTATGAAAATGCAAAGTCTAGGGATAACACGCAGATCATGGAGCTCTTGGTGGAGAACGACCCGGCCGCCGCGAGCTACCACGGCGAAGCTGAAGATGGCGACGCGTTCATGCGCCGAGCATGGTTCCAGAAGCGGCTCTTCTACTACTCTTTGAAAGCCAGCAACATGTTTGTCTTAAACACATTGGTCGCGCAGTTTGAGAGGCTAGCTAACAGGGAGATTCGGCGAGGACAAGCTAAGATTCTCGAATGGATGGCTAAAATTGGTAAGGACGTCTTCAACGAAGTGGTCCAACAGGCGACTAAGACGGAGACCAAGAGAGGAAGAGGGGGGGGGAGTCAAGGGGGAAAAGAGGAATCGAATGGATGCTTAACAGGATTCATGAATTCTCTCGGAGATATGTGTTCTCTCCTATGCTGCTTCCGCGCGAAAGAAACCTCGGGCCCCATTTCCGAGAAGGGTGCATCCCAACCCCAATCCTCTCACGATAGATCAGAAGCGCCTAATGTAGAAGATATCTTTCTGCAGGCGCGGTCTTCTTCATTCGGAGGAGCCGACCTTCAGGCGAATTATCTCGGTGTGTTAGACCGACTGACAAAGGCCGCGGTCAACGTTCTGGAACAGGCGATCCGATTCGGAACCGCTCCAGTGATCAAGCTATTCGCCGATGCTTGGCTTGATGCGTTGAATAACCTCGTTGTAAAGGCCGACTTCGGCGAATCAATGCTGGAAAGGGTGGTGCGGAGTCGCCAAATAGAGCTTAGAAAATACATCGAGGACCGAAGTCTGGACCACGAGTCGAAAGTTCAGAGGGCCGAGGGCCTGGGAATGGTCGGGGTCGAATTATTGCTAGCGGCTATCAGACGTGGCGAGAGCTTCAGACACTTGGCATTCCTCCTTTCCAAGCTCTGGGTCTCGGCAGTCAACGGCGTAGACGAACTCGGGGAGGAAGGTCAACGGGCCATATGGGCGCTGATTCTCAAATTCGCGAACCGATTCTCGGAAGCCATCGATAAGAAAGACGAGATTCCGGCGAAAATGATCTGGAACGCCGGTCTGGAGTTCTTGAGAGGAGCGGCGCTGAGTTCGAGGAGAAGCTTGCTGAATAGATGCAGCGAAGAGTGGACGAGGCAGTGGAAAAAGGCGGTCGATGCACAAATGGAAGAACTGACCAGTGAATTAGTCAAGCAGAGGTTGGAAGAGTATCAGAAATGTGTCGTAAACAAGAAGTACACCGAGGTGATCAGCTTCGCCATCGCAGCTCTGGCACTCCTTCGCGCAGCCATACAGCAAAGATTCGGTAGGGTAGTGGAAGGCATCCTGCCCATCATCTCCGAGGGTTGTGAGTGGACCATCAAGCAAATCATACCCGAGATGGTCAGCGGAGGCGGTTTTCAGCTACAGCAGATCATTGACGACAGCCCACGAGCAGAGGGCGGCGACGCCGACGTCAGAAGCATTCTTGATACCATAGTTTACTTATTCGGCGTGGCCGAGTTGTATGATGCTAACCGCCTAAAGTCCCTCGCTTTGGCACTTTTAGACGGTTTGGAAGCTTTCCCGGCCAACATTCGGGACACGATGATGGACTTGGTCAAACAACAGATTGAAGTTTCCCGGAAGGGATTCCACTCTCCCGAGCTTGATGAGCAATTGAAGCATTTCTCTATAACAACCATCTACCTCCTCGACACGGCATTGCGTCCTGATAGCATACCCAGGCCCCAGACAGTGGCAGCGTTGAAGAAGGTTGCTATCGAACTCCCGATGGTATTGGGGAGGGACGAATTTGTTCGATACGAACATGCACTCGCGTTTTTATGGGAGGAGAGACAGGATGAAGCAAGGCCCGCCTTGGAATATCGATCTCCATTGACGATCGAACAGGGCAGCAGCCAAGACAGAGGAGAGCTGCAGGGTAATAACGAAGACGCAGAAGATTCGCAGGGCAGCGCTACTGCTTCTTCCGATGCTTCGTCAGTATCACAGTAACTGTTTTTTTATCATGTTATTATTATTGTTGTTGTTATTGTTGTTAGGGGGCATGTCCTTTTTCCTTTCTTTGTATATGAGTTGAAGGAGGATGTTCAGGATGGGTACCAGATTGGGGGTTTAAAAGTTTGAAGTGTCTAAGTCAGTAAGAAGTTGGGAATATTTGTAATATGTGGGTATGGAAACTTGTATGTTCATGTCTTGTTCCTTCTAATGTTTCAATGTTGTTAGATACCTCTCTATTATAGCTTATACTAAGTACCTAGTATAATTAGTCTTTTACTTATGTAGATTTAGGTATAAGATGTGGTAAAAGTGGTGATATTTTCTAGGTTTACACTTTAACTGAAACGGTTGAAAAAACTCAGATATTGATATGTACGGTAATCAGCGAAGACAGTTACGCAAAAGTACAAAGCCACCCTAGACTTACTGGATAACGGACGAATAAGAACTCGACAATGTCCTAGTACTTGCCTCTTTAGGAGTAGTGAGTAAGGATCCAGCCAATCAACATCTAGATAGCTTATATTGTGGGCACTCAGTTGTAGACATCAGTACTTTTCTTATAAGAAGTATTTTACCCTGAACAAGATCTGATTATCACCACTTAAAAGGAATAGCAAAACATCTTCTAATAAAACAGACATGTAAAGCATCCAAAATATAGCAGCTAACTCACATAGAACCACCTTACTCTTATAAACAAAGCCTCAATTACTTGCTCATACCCATAACTAAGAACCCATCATCACTCATCCAAGCTGCTGTCCATTTATCCATACAGATGCAATCAATTCCCTGAATCTAAACCCATAGACAATGAGATTCTCCAGATACTCCGACATATGATTAAATCCTCTCTCTTCCAGAAGGACACGTACCAACAAAGTCTCCCTCACACTCCATACCAGACACTATTATCCCTAAATCCTAGAAAATCCAACCCACTCACTCCCTATCCCATCACGCCAAAGGCTCCCCGATCCTGATCTGTCTCTTCAACTCCGCCCTTCTCCTCTCCCTCCTCGCCTCTTCCGACCCCAACCCCAGCCCCATCCCAAAGCCACGGCCCAACCTCAGTGAGCGCGCCTTAGTCAAGAAATTCTTCACCCCGGGACTCCGCTGTCCCTTGTCTCCTCCATAATCATACCCCGTATCACCCTGCTGCTGCCGCTGTCGCGCCGCCGACCCCCCCGCCCTCAAAGATGCGCTGCGCGCAAGCGATCTCGCGAATCCGAGGCCCGGAAAACTCGACACACGACTCCGCCTCTTCGGCTGTCCTCCTTTACTCTCTTCCTTCTCCCTTCTCCCTCCCCCATCCTGATTCCGCCCTGTCATAACAGCGGCAGCAGTAGGATCCGAACTACTCCCGCGCTCCTGCGGCGGCGGCGGCGGCAGCGGTAGTGGCGGAAAAGGCGTCTTGACGTAATACTGGTCCGCCAGCGGCCTCTCGACGAGCCTAAGCGACAGCGGCGGCGGCGGCGGCGCGCTGCGCTTCCCGCTCTTGGCCCCGGGCCGCGAGCGCGTCGAGAAGCTATCCACGACCGCCCCCACGAAGGCCACCTTGGACGCTGCCGCCGAAGACGACGGCGCTCTCGCGCGGGCGTTCTTATTCTCGTCGCCGCCATTGCTAGTACTAGCAGTAGCACCATCCTCCTCGTCTGAGCAGCAGAGCCGCCGGATGTTGGGGTCGGACGGGAAGGACGTGGGCGGGTGGATGACGGCGCCGCTGAAGGGGCTCCCCGGGTCGCTGTGGCGGAGGTTGACGACGGGCTGGGCACCGCGCGTGCGGTGGTGGGGGCCGTCGAGGTAGCCGTAGCTACACACGGGGTACCGCTCGCCCGGGCGGCGGGGGCGGAACGTCGCGCTGCCCCTCGTCGAAGCGGAGCTGCGGCTCGCGCTCACGCTCGCGCTCGGCCCGGACAAGCCGTCCGACTCGGAGATGGCGGAGCAGAAGCTGCGCGCGGAGTCGTGGGGCGAAACAGGCGAGACCTCATACTCCTGCTGTTGCCGCGCGGCGGCGGCGGCGGCGGCGGCGGTGGCATTATCTCCGCACGAGGGCGGCGAGACGGGGCTCACGACGGCCTCGTCGCTCGGCTGCAGGCGTGGCCTCGGCGGCCCCGTCAGCCGCAGCGGCCGGACCATAGCCAGCCCGGCCTCGTCCAGGACCCCGGCGGGGCTATGCGCGAGGCCGCCGTCCGAGAAGGAGGAGGAGGAGGAAGAAGAAGGGGAGGAAGGGGAGGAGTAGACGGACGAGGATCTAGAGCTCGGCCGCGGCGGCAGAGCTCTGTTTACATATTCGGGCAGCGCCGCCGGCGGCGGATACCGCTGCCGCGTTCCCGGGTTCGGTCCCATCCTCGCGCAACTGTCGACGTCGTCGCTGTCTTGTATGCCTACCTCGCTGTCGTCGCGTGAGGTCATCTTCCCTGGTACGTGGTATGATAATGATGATGATGATGATAATGATAATAATGATCTACCTCCCGCGGATGGCCCCCAGGAGCCTCGCTCGCACGAGAAGCCATATCCGCACGTCGTCCTCCTTTGCCGGAATCACAGGACAAAGGGGGATCCGTGGGGCGAAAATAAAAAATAAAACAATAAAAAAATTCCAGGCTTTGTTTCCGGACTAGTTCCGATGGCGTCACGTTCGACCTCTTTGTACGAGCGAAGCCACAAAGACATCTTGCCGCGTGATTGGTGATGATGTAACCTGGCCATGTCGCGGTGAATGACATAGACTGGAATGGAGAAGACCTGGTAAAGATAGGTAGGCACATGATCGAATAAAGGAACTCTTGGCAACCTACGTGGATGTGAGACAGACTAGCTCGTCGGTGGTCAATCATGGTATCCGATATTTCATTGGAATGCTCCAGCTGAGCAGTTTATATTATACCCTCTGCCTATATGATGAAAATCGCGAGTAACCTCATCCCCCCCTCCCCCCCCCTTTTTTTTTCAAAGCTGCGGAAACGTTGAACCCAATCCTAGGCGCCGCGATTCGTACACGTCTTGCAAGTATGAGATATTTCCGTTAGAAAGCAAAAACTACAACATCCCTTGCAACTGGAGATATACTTGGCAGTTAAAGAAGGTACATGTCACCCACGAGATATCAATGGGCGAGCGGTCCCAGGTTTAATTGACAGATTGTCCTCGTCCCATCGTAGATCATTTCCCGTCTGTTTTAGCCTTCCCTTTACCTTTCGCCTTGTTGCCCTTCGCAGCAACAGCTTCAGGTTTAGAGTAGAAACTTGTCGAATCGTTCCCGAATAATTCTTGATCCCCTTTACCACCCATTTCCATAAACTCCTTCGTATTTCGTGCGTCCGCAGGCCGTGGTTCTGCCGGCGTTGTGCTATCCTGTTTTGCAGTCGGGTTCTTGGAAAATACTTTGAGAGGGCTCTTCTTTGCGTTGGGACTCTGAGGGATCTTGTTGGTTACTTGGATAGAGTTGATGGAACTAAGCAACGTCCTCTCCCGGTGAGCACTTCTCCGCTGTACATCAAGGTTCCCAACACCAGCCACGAGGCCGTCTGTACTATCGTTGACGGCTAGGTCCTTTTGAGTTATCCACGGGTGTGCGAGACATTGGTCAACCGTGTAACGTTTCTCTGATTCAACGACCAGCATATGGTCGATAAGATCCACTTGATACATACGAATTAGCCTCCAAAGTAACATACAAGTACGAGTGACAAGGACTTACACGCTGGATCCCCTACTGAATCCCAGTAAGGAGAAGGATAATCAAAGCGGGCGGCCTTGATCTGTTCCGAAAGCTTATATGGAAAATCACGACGATAGAGTTCGTCTGAAAAGGGAGGAAATCCGCACAGACATATGTAGAGCACTACTCCGAGAGACCAAATGTCGACCGCCTTAGTATATTTTCTGTGCCTTCCGTCCGCCAATATTTCCGGAGCAACGTAGCTTGGTGTGCCGCAAAGGGTGGTCGTGAAAGACTCTTCTCCGATGATCTTGGCGAGGCCAAAATCGGCCAGCTTAACGTGAAGATCTTTATCGACTAATAAAATATTCTCAGGTTTCACGTCTCGGTGAACGATATTTCGATCATGCTGCCTCAATTGTTAGCTACGCCGATACGGACGAAGATGTGGAAACCCATACCAAGTACTTAATGCCCTGGAACAGCTGAATAAATAGCTTTCTAGTTTCCGTCTCGGTCAATTTCTGCTTCATCACAATGTAGTTGAACAATTCGCCTTCCGGGGCAAGTTCCAACACTAGATATACCGCATTCTTCTCATTAAAAGTGTCCTTCAAACACAGGACATTGGGATGGCTGACACCCATCAACACTGCGATCTCCTGCTGCAGACCCTCCGTCTTCGACCTCTCGTCCATGCCAGGATTCTTAGTGAAGATCTTAACGGCATATCGTTGACCGCTAGACTTCTCCACGCACAGATATACCTCGGCGAAGTGGCCTTTGCCTAAGCGGTCGAGGAGGGTATATTGCTGGAGGAAGACGCTAGACGCTCGGCTCCGGGGGTATCGAAAAATGAATCGGGCCTTGTCCATGACAGCAATTTCGTCCTGCTCCTGCAATTCACGGCGCTGGTTCCTCCCGACGATAGCCTCGTTCACAAAGGTGCCATTACTGGATAAGTCTTCGAGGATGGCGATCGTATCGTCCCCTTTGTTTTCGGTAAATAGCAGACAGTGACGATTGGAAACTATCGGGTCATCTACGATGACATCTATCGATGGACAGTCAGTATTACTTTTATCCAGTCCGTCCGTCGAGAAGGAAGACAAGAAAAGATAAACATACCGCATTCAGGATGTCGACCAATAAGATATCCACCCGACGGTATGCCCTTGATCTTGCATCTCTCGAAGCTCTCTTCCTGTTCCAAGGCGGCAGCACCAGCCGAGCTGGACTTCTGTTTGACTAATACGCTTGAGACGTCATCAACCGGCGTACAGGTAGATCTCTTCCTCAAGACTATACATCTCCCTCCGTGTATTGTCGGATCAAGAGGAAAGAGATATCCCCAAACCCCCTCCTTTTCCTCGTCTTCGACCTCGTCGGAGAGAGCAGCGTTCGCGTCAACGTATTGGGAATTAGGGAAAGCTTGGGTATCATGAGGAGGGGAGGAGAGGGCTTGAGCTTGAGAAAAGGTTTCCTCGGGAGTGCGATGAGTGACTTGACTAGGTCGTCCATCTGGAGGTTCGGCTGTCGGTTCTTTATACAATTCATCGCTATCAGCTTGGTAGGTGACTGGAGAAGGTAGTTTCTGCTTGTTGGTGACGACGGGAGTTTTTAGTTGTTCGGCATTCTCTGCCTTCTGTGATAATCGACCGGAGCGACGAGGCTTTTTGGAGAGATCATTGTCGTTCTTTGAAGGGGGAGAATCCTATACGATGGGGGCACGTTCATGTTAAAAAGATAATACGGCATAGAAAGAAGAGGGATAGGAAGTACCCTGACTCGTTTCAATTGGCTCTTTTCTCGTGGAGCCATGGTTGGTTGCCTGGGCTGGCTGGGAACGAGGATCCTTGGACTTATTTGTGATGAACTGACGAACGAAAATGGTCGGTTACGATTTATAATAATATAAATTATGTAGGCAAGTTACCCTATATACGATAGATAGGTTTATGTATAAGAGTATAAATGAATAACAAGATTAGTTACGGAGTATAGGATAGTAAAGTTATCTTTAAGTTCTTGTAAAAGAAATATGTAAGTAGTAAATCCGGGACGGTTTGGGTAGAAATTGGTTATGGTGTTATACAGGATGTTGAAGGTGAGAAAGCCTTTAATTTTCTTTTCTCTTTTTTTTTTCTTTTCGGGGGAGCTCCCAGTTCTACAAGGACCCAGGCTACACTTGCCCATGTGGTATTTATTTGTATGTACATACAGTACATACCTAGGTACCTATCACCTTATACCATACTAAGTACCTTAGGTACCTTATACCATACATGTTATACCCATGCTACACTAACGTAATGCTCCGTATATCGTACATGACATGTATCCTATATATACATTCCGATGTCCAGGTACTTCTGGGTGGGCCGAGTCTACATGCAGTTATGTTACTATGATATAAGAAATAAAAATAAAAATAAAAATAAAATAAAATAAAAAAGAGTTATGGATCGGTGGAACTTGACCGCAGGATTGGCAGATTGGGTGGCTGAGCAGGAACCGGACTGACTATGTACCATACTGTAACTGATCAGCCTATGGTACCCATTGACAGGTGATAGGTAGCGACTGAGGCCACCCCCCCCGCTCAACCGTTGCCCTATGGCTACATGTGCATATAAGTACTGTACATGTAACGTACATTCATCCACAGTACGGAGTACCTCTTAATATAATCGATAGGTGGGGAAGCAGCAAGCTTCTTCGTTTTCGTAGGGCTGTGTGACTAATACATACATGACCGGTAAGTAGAGGCAAGTGCTAGGGTATAGGGGTATATGCATGCATTATACATGCATACGGAGTATAGGTAGTGTAGTTAATGGAGTCCTCCCGCTCTATTTTCGACGCTATTATTTAACCCTTAAGTTTGTACATAGTGTATACACTCCATACCTACTGGACCTGGCTGTTATGTAACCATACATAATATAAAATGATAAATCTCAAGAATATCCGTAGTTATCTATTATATTAATAAGCTTTAGGACAACAGTATACATACAGTATATAGAAGAAGAGAAAAATAAAAATTACCGAGTAAAATAGTATCTCATCGAGTGAGTCTTAACAGCGATCACATGTAAGCTTAATCTTGACACAACACGTTGCAGATGACTATCAGAAAGCACCTGCAAACTTCACATGCAATTTACATTCACGAGATTCAACTTCCTTCGACAGTGCTCTCTAATCAATATTTCCAGGTACCTCATATCTTATGTACGTATGCAGTATAACGTACCTACTAGGTAACCCCCCCTTTTTCTTCAATATTTCACGCATTATTCCTTAATAATACATATCGAGGACCTAAGGATAGGTACCCCTTTATAAAAATATCTGGTCACGATAGACTCTATACCTCGAATTAGTCACGATTAAGAGTCAACTTCAACCGTGTTAGGTATTATTTCCATAGCTCAATCCCGTGCCCACCTCCTATGTACGGTGCTTGTCGCCCGTGTTGTACACGATTACAATTACCAAATGCTCCCGTATCCGTAGGTATCGTCCCTTGAAACTAGACTCTTCCCTATTCCATAATTCAAAGCTATGTCCTCGTAACGTGGCTGAAATAGCCAAACCCGATGCCCTTTAACTGCTGCTCGGAGCACGGTAGCCCGATAGGCTGGTAGGCCTACGCTGAGATTATTCTCTCTCCGGTATGCTCCATAACGCCCCGGACGAGGCGACGTTTGCGCGCTCCCCCTATACCTGAAAATAAAAATCCATATATCCTTTACCAATGTTGGTGTTCAATGCAATCCCAGCCTTCCTCACATACGTGCGTTTTCATCAGTTCGTAGAGGAATTGTCGTCGAGTCAATCGTACAGCGAGGTGGGGAAGGTGTTGTCATACTCAAAGGAGCGCAGAAGATCGGTGGGCAAAAAGGCGTCAGGGTAGTCATGGATAGATCTAAGTGAGGTATATGGAAAAAGGAGCGATTCGATCGTCGTTTCTACCGTTCGGAAGCGGACGAAGAGGATTTCGAACTTGAGATAGCTGACTTCCGCCGGCAGACTCCATTCTTCTGTGAGCACGATGGCGTCTGAGATGAAGACGAGAGGGAAGCGATCGACTTCCGCCGTTTCTATCGTTCCGGAATCGGCGACTTTGCCAAGCGCCCACCAGCGCTGATACGCTTCTGCAGACGCGCGTCCTTATCGCGCTGAAGCCGCTCGCTCGGGCTAGGGCTCACGCTCCCTGGCAACGTCGAACCTGAAGCCTCGATGGCGGCGCTGCGACCTCGTTTTTGCTCAATGTACATCTGAGCACTTCGGCTCAGCGGGAATGCAGGCATCGTGGTCGGTATTTCGGCCCCGTTTTGTATCAACATTTCGGCAATAGGAAACGGAACGACACGAGGTTCCGATTCTGACCGGCTAGAAATGGGGGTCGTAGGCGACGGCGACGCCGGATCAGCTGCTGCGAGGGCTAGGAAGACAGGATGGGTCCCGCGGACTTTATCAAGGACATTGGGATTGGCCTTTAGTGCCAATGCATAAATGACCTGTTGCACTTCGTTTCGCTTTATAGCCGCAAGAAGTGTTTCGTCTGCGGTTGGATACCTAGATAGAGTAGCTGATATTGGCTCTACGTAAGCCTTGTCTACGTACTTGGCCGTTATAAACTTCAGACGTTGCTCTCGTGTAGCCTGCGAACTTGGTTTGAGATTTGGGTCAAGTTTAGCCTCCCAGATCATATTAGAGACCCTGTTTCCGACAAGAAGTAATAGCTCGATGATATCGGGCGTAAAAGACGTGATGTCGAGCGTCAGCGATCGTACTTTGCTGATATGCGTCCCTAAAGATCGGTGAATGCCGCTGCATTCGATGCAGAGTATAATAGCCAAATTAATCGACACCCACTCGACCTTAGACCCGCTACCGCAGTCAGCGCACCAGCAGTTGCCCTGGTCGTTATCGCGGAGCATCTGGAGTAGTTTGTCGGGATGCTCATCAAAGCTGCTGCTAGGCGTCCGTGAAGATGCGGGTCGCGCCCCAACCGTAGTACGGCGAGAGGGAGGGGCAGAAGTAGTGTTGGTGTGGGAAACATGGTGAGAACCATGATTTAGAGATATGCTCTTTCCAGTCAGAATCGACCCAATATCGCGCTTAAGACTGGTCGACTCTCCCGGAGCCATCGGCTTCTCCTTGAGGCCACGACCTTCAACTGCGCTCTGAAGAGCGTTGTTGATGGAAAGAATCCAACTATTCATGTCTTCGCCCGAGGTGGCTTGATATACTCTCTTGTAATGTGGCGTGATCACTTCAAAGCAGAATCTTCTCTCTGCGTTTCTTGCTTCGCGGACAGATGCCATGCGAAGGTCAATGGGATCCATGTGAAGGTCGAGCTTCTGTTTCCAATTGCTATACTCCGATAACTTCCCCTGGTCCAGTACGACCCAGAACCTAAAACGATCAGTAAGACAACACGCGCTGGATTGTGTATGGGCGCGTTTTTACGTACTTGTGCCAACCTTGCTTGTTCAGTGAGAGGGGATCTACGTGAGTCCCCGGCCGGTTCAAGGCCCAAAGAAGACCTTCTTTTCGGTGCGTCGAGTTTTTCTCGGCATTCGTAAGTTGACTGAAGTCTTTTTCCTCTAGATCCCGTATACCCTTAAATTTCAACGTCTGAGCAGGGCTGTGAAGCGAGGCATGTCCAAGGCTCCCTGGCGACCTCGAGAGGTCCGTACCTGCTGCGGCCGTAGGTCCCGATTCGCTTGTTGGAACGGCTTTCAGTCGGGAACTAGTGCTGTCCGCCCTGCCAAGCTCGGAATCAGAAGTATGCTGGTTGCCATTGGTGCTGCTTGGGGCCGTGTTGGCTGCCGAAGTCACCGTCTCCGGTTCATTATACTGGAGATTGCTCTTCTCTAGCACTCGTCTCTTTTCCTCCCGCTCGCGTCTTTGGTACTGGAACTCTTTGTCGGCATCATGCACCTCGTTCGTCAAAGCCTCTAATTGTGGCAACAGACCCTCGACTTTCTGGGCGGTGGCTAAAAAGGTCCTGGCCTGAATGTCGGCATACTTGGTTAAATGTGATAAGACTTCCTGTTCCTTGCGACCGCCATGGAGGTCTTGCATAAACGACGAATAGTCAAAGCGCTTGAGCTCAAAATTCCTCCTCTTCGTCTGATATTTAGTATCACTTTCAGCAAGCTTCTTAGTTTTGACCGAGTCCTGCCGTTGGCCAAGATACCGAGATACGTAAGAATAGTAATCCTTGCTCTCCTCTTCGAAGTCTCTCCTCTTCGATTCTGCCTGTTTGATGTCGTATGTATACAATTTGCTTATGGGATCAATAATGATTTTTTGTAGGTTAACCGTATTTTGTTTTTCGTATTGAATAATCTCCCTCGCAATCTTGTCAAAGTAATGGTCTACGGCAGGCTGAACCGCATTAGCGTTTGTCGCAGAGGCTTCCCGAAGAGCTTCTATGAATCCCACGAAAGCGTCGTTTGCATCGTTCTGGGCGATGTATGCGTGTTCGGCTTTCTTCAATACCTTCTTCATCTGCGTTCTCATGTTACCGGTTTTCTGTTCGAGCGCTTTGATAGTAGCTCTGAAAACTGGACCATCGTCGCTCACGGTCATGTCTTCGCCTGGCCGGGGACATGATATATCAAGCTTGACCGATTCTCGCGAGTTTGGAATGATGGTGGGCGCAATAGATAGCGCATCACTTTGTAGATGTGGTGGAGAGCTTGGTTCCTCCAGTTCGCTGATACGTGATTCGACCGACTGAGACGATGGCGCCCGAATTCTCGGAGGCACTGCTAGCTGAAATGCGGGAGATGGGGAATTAGGATGACTTGGGACAGGATTAGTGTCTAAATATGTTGTTAGATACAAACGACGGAGGCAGATTTGGATAGTCTGTATGCTCACTGGCGACCCAAAAAGAGAACCTGGCAAGGGTGTCCAGGCGATGTGCTCGCTGGTCGTACTCGACGAACTGTGGCATCATCATGATTAGCAATAATCATGGCACATACGTGAGTTCACATACGCTGCAAACGTTCTTCCACCCGCCTCCTGCGTCTTCACCCGCTTTTGGCGGCTTCCATTTCCACGACCACTCGAAAGTTACCGAAGCGCTCCCACTTGTGCCATAGTCGCCTACTAATTCGACATTTGCGTTCTTGTGTAGATTCGGGTCGGCGTGGAACTCGCGAGTAACAAGATTCTCGAGCTCTCTGTTACTTGACGCGTATACATAAGTTAGGCCATTAATTTGCGTATCATTACCAGACCCGCCTTCTTCTTGGCGTATAATAAAGCTGAAATTAAATTCGAGTTCATCATCGTTATTCAGTTTTAGAAGGAAGCCTGGCGCAGTCGAAGGATCCATATCCTAGAATGATGCTATTAGGAACTCCTGGCCATTCTAGAGCAAATATCACTTTAGCTCTTTACAAGGGGACAAGGACCAACCTGAACAAATTCAGCGGAGCTAGAGTCGCCTGAGGACCGTGTGGCCGTGGCCCGAGTGGCAGGAAAGGCATTGGGAGTTATAGTGATTGACGAGCGCTTGCGAGGACAGGTAATGACTAGAGAGGCAATTGATACTAGACACAGTCAGTTCGAGTTGCGCGCATCGTGGGGGTCGTTGACGAACATCGATTCTGATCTCTCAAGTAGATGGCAGCGCCATCATCAGGTCTACTACTCACGATCCCCATTGTGAAAGAGGTGGCCGGGTGAAGGCCGTGCGAAATAGGAAAGGAAAGGAAAAGAAAAAGGGAATGAAAGGAGACAGAAGGTGAAATGGAAAGGAAATATACGAATAAAGAGTAAAAGAGGTACGGATACGAGGTTGATTATATTAAGATGTGTGTAGTGACGTTGTAAGAGAGATTGATCTGTATCAGATTAGAGAAAAGGTGGTGTCGCAATGGTCGCAGCGACCGCAGTGCTGGGCGGCTGCGTATTGCGGACGACCAATCCGGATGGGGACGAGTGATGCGCTGTGTGGGTTCTTCTTTTTTTTTTCTCTTTCTTTTTTTTTTTGGCGGGGTTCACACGTTGTTCATTCGCTACTAGGAGGGTGTCGTTGCATAGTATGAGGTAAGTAGTCGAGGCGTTCGTGGTGTTTGCCTTGTGCTGAAAATATAGGTACACATAGGATGTATGGTATGCTGTAACCTGTAACTTGTAGCCCGTGATTCGTAACTCGTAGCTCGTAACCTGAAGCCTAAGCCTTAGAGACTAGGGCCTAGAGCTTACCAAGGAGATACGTAGTGGACGTACGAGTCACCGACGAGGCGAAATATATGACACAATATATCTAGATGAATTAATGTCGAGACCTATAGATGGCGCAGACAGTGTAAGTACGTAATGCAGTATTCACGTTCATCACACGAACTGACTAAAAAGAGGATAGACGGAAACACGAGTGCGGCAGAGCAAGACGTAAGGAGATGAGACAGGGGAACTGAATCCTATAGGTATTCTGACAAAGACGAGAAGAGATGTTGTAGTTAGCTGAAACAAATTTGGTTGGTGGGCTGAGATGGTTAAAATGAATGATATAACTGAGATGACTCGTACCTTTTTTTTTTGTCAGGCACACGCATTCAATAAGTTGTTTTAAAAAAAAAAAGTCTTGAGTGAACACTCTTAGACGTCAACGTCGAGTGTAAAGAAGAAAGAAAAAAAGAAAGAAATAAAAGAACAATAATTATTGGATGTTCGCATGTGATGTCGATGCTTTTAGTAGGATACCTATCCAACATATATAATTGTTTCTTAATCGTTGTCGCGTGCTTGTGGAAAATAGTAAAATGGTAAAATAGTAAAAAAGACTTGCACGAGAATGTTAAATGCGATGTAGAGTAAAGAAACCCTTTTTCCTGTGCCGTTCTTCTCTCATGTATGTGATGTGCAGGAAAATGCAGGTAACCTTACAGCATTTAGTATTCAATGTTTGAAAGTCGTCCATAGCAACACCCTAAAAAAATACTTACCTAATAAGTTACCACTTTTTTTACCTTATGTAGAAGGAGGAGTCTTGAGCATCAAGGTTCGACCGGGGAAACGCAATCGGCTTTTCCTGCCATCCCATTCACATTGGTCCCATATAGGTATGTAGGTACCTAAGACTTAAGCTGGAGGAGGTATGCAACACTCGGACTAGCCAATGCTTAGAATAAAATGCATCTTAACAACATACTCCCTGCATGCTACACACTCTTATAATACCTTAGGTACTCCGTACATATTAGGTATAAAATGAACATACAACTTATACGAAATAATAAACCAATACAATATGCTAGAAAAATGTTTATACTAGGTACATACACAAGCCCTTAATACGGCAAATACCTATTCATCAGCAAATTTGATGACTAGATGTTATCGATATTTCAATATCACTGACTTGGCATAAAACTGACAGACAATCTCACATACGTGTACTATGTATGAAATCTTTGTGTAATATAGTATAAAGATAGTTATAGGTTCTGGGCTCACTTAGATGAAGCATTACCTTACTACGTGGCGATTTAACGAGACATCAGCTTAATTAGATTTATTATAACTCAATATTATCTATACCGATCAACGACTACCTGTTATCGTAGTATTTAAGAATCTATCTCCTATACTTATTGAAAGTGAAGGCCCAACAGAATGAGACATATTTTGAGGTTTAAAAGATTTGATACCTATCTTTAATGTTTCCTACATTAACTCAGAGATTCTAAATAGCTGCATCTAAGGTAACACCATTTTTTTTAAATTCATCTGACTACCTCATACACTCAACACTCAATAAGTATTATAAACATGCAATGCTGCGCATCATGTAATTGTCTCGTGAGACAACCTTGGATGGTGGCCCCGCAGGAATTGGACATCAATGACACCTATAAATCCAATCATATTATAAAATTTCCAATTGACTTCGTCGCCTAGTACCTAAATATATGTATTATGCCCATAATCCCTAAGAAAGAGAATAAGATCAACAACATTGAAGTCGACGTAGTGACAAAATGCGAAAGGAAACCTTCAACTTGGCCATGTACAGTGTACAAATATGGCACCCAAGAACGTCTGGTATCGCCTACCGAGACAGATACATACTGTATTGAATGTATCATCTTCCCGATACGGTATGTACCAGATAGAACATATTATCGATAGATGTAAGTTGATTGATTCTTGTAAGGCAACATCGAATATAACTTTCATACGATAGATACATCGATATCATTATAAATGACTCCCTTTATTTAATTGATGTTACGAGTACACAATAAAATGATAACTCTCCTATTTGTATTGCATTGTGGGGGATAGTACGGAATTCTCGACAATAGGTACATATGACGTTAGTTGACGCGGTTGACACTATGTAGACAAACCTTCGTTACATACATAGGTACGGGTACTATTATAGTACATGCCACGCTTTTGATACATGCACATGTATCCAATCTACTTCGTTAAAAGGGAAAGGGCCCAACCCCCGGAGCCGCCCAAGTGAATCTATTTCTGGACACAAAAACTTAGTGGCCAAGTGCCGGGTGGGCGTCATGTACGTAGTACGAAGTACATAGTACGTACGGGCTACAAGTACAACTCAAGTAACCTTACCACCGCCTGACCGACTAGACTTTATCACCTCCCACCCTTTTAAACAATTACATGTATCTATCATAACTTTGCAACTTTGCAACTTTACAACTTCGCAACTTCATAACTTCGCAACTACGCAACGACAATTCTCTTTACTCCTTTAATATCACGATTGACGTAATGTGGCAATTTTTAAAATATGTCGGCGCAGATAATTCGTAAATAGAAAGCTAATAACTACACCAAAGTCCGACTACTTTACACTTCCCTTTCTTTTACATCATGTCGTCGGCGTCGAGGAAATCCTTCCAGCAGCTTAATCGCCGCGTACAAAGCGTGCAGAATAGCGAAAGGAGAAGCCGTGCCGATTCTCTCGCCCGACAATTAGCTGTGAGCCATGATGATGCTTATACTTACGCCCTACGAGTTGCCTACCTTCATTACCTTCTCCAACCCAAGGCCAAACGAAAGCAATGGGTTCCTGCACCTAAACCCCCATCTCGGATTCATACGTCCAACATCGCGGATTTGGTCAAGGAATTTGTTCCGGGAAATTCAAGCAGCGTCAAACTGCCCCATGGCTTTCGAGGTCCGCTCGAGAAGAGAATGGAGCGTGTTATCATGGGTGCTGAAAGAACCCCTGGCTTCAATGATGCTGCCGTCAAGAAAACGTTTGCGCAAGCATATACGGCCTTTACCGAGCAAGCATTTCGGAGGAACATCGATAAAGAACGCAAGATAGAACCTCTAGTGCTAATATTCTACTCGGCTGCTACGAAGGCGTGTAGCCTCGGTCATGAGCCAGGCGACGACTCGTGGAAGCTCCTCGTGGATAGGCATCTCGCGCTCTTCATCAGGCTCCTGGCCAACATATTACGCGACCAAGGGCATGAGCGAGACAAGCTGGATCTCATGAGCAGGTTAAATACGCTTGAAAAGAAGCTCTTGACCAATGACCAGAACCTCTTCATTGATACAGGTCAAAGCTCAGGCAACACAATCGAGGTGATAGTGCCGCTGAGCTACGATGTCAAGGATATGCCCATGGTCCAAGCTGTCGCTAGAATATTTGGCCTCTCCCAATCTGACGTGCAGGCTCACATTGATGCGCAGCGGCAGACTTGGACAGAAGAAGCTGCGCTGAGGGACCTTAAGGCGTACCAGCATCGGTTGAACTCTAACATGAGCGGAACGCTTGGGTGTCAAGATTTTGAAGTGGATGAAGCATATCAGGAATGGAAAAAGGCGGAGGCGCCTTTCCTCTCGCAAATGATGCTGGAAATTCTAACAGCTCAGCCGGAGCTGGCTAGAAGATCTACCACCATCAGCGCACTCGCGGATAAGCCATTACCTTCGAGCCCTTCTTCGCCACATGCCGAGGATAAGACATACCCAGACTTGAACAGGATGTCATCCGGTGCCGACAGGACATCCATGTATAGTCTCGATCACGTACTTAGCCTCGGTTCCATGTCGCTCGAAGACACCAGCAGTATTAGGACCGTTGACGAGACGAATTACACATTTATTCCTCCCGAACCCCGCGAGTTCTTGAAGATCATCGCAAAATATGCCCTCGAGTTCGATGCCATGCACGAAAGCGAGGCCGAGCAGTCTAGCTTATTCTCGAAGCAATCGATGGATCTTCTCACGGAATTATGTGTCCGCTGGCGGATACCCCAGTTTACTCGCCTAGTTGTCTTTTTAGAAGTAGCTGCTCGCAGGTTTACCGATACTATGTTCACCGTAATTGATCTGGATAATGCTTTTGAGCTAGTCAAGAATCCGCCGCCCGAGGTCAAAAAACCCCCTCACATATATCTTTATCACGAGACCCTGGCCACCATAGACCCGAGCAAGTGGACGGTTTCGGATTATGCTGTGTACCGACAGACGATTCACACGTTGAACGACGCGCTCCTACGTGATCTCTACGATACTCTCATGCATTGTTACGAACCAAAGCCCCCGTCGGTTGGACCGGCGTTACACGTACTACAAACTCATATTTTCGACGACCCAAGCTTCTCGCGAAAGGAAGAAGACACGCAGGAGTACACCCGCATTCTCGGTTCAGGCTTGCAAGAACAAGCCGCGCTCGTCTATCGTGAGTTTCTTGATACAGAGATTCCTCGTAGCCAGCAGGACTGGAATTTTAGCCATGTAGTGGCACTAGGAAAATCGGTCGTGAAACTTTGTGAGAGGACCCAAAAACGTTACAAGAAAAATCCAGAAATCTTAGGTGTCAATCCTTTCATGGTGCTCGTGGAGACAATGTTTCCTAACTTTGAGGACGACGCCCACGATTTAATAAGAAGAATTGTGCAAGTTGCACAAGACCGGGGAGAAGAGTTGGCTCTGCAGGATGGTTTTGATTTATACGGAGAACTTGTGGAAATCCGGCGTATCCATAGATCATCTCTCCCTGGTCGGCCTTTCACGTTCGACATCGAGGAGTTACTCGTTGACTTTGTCTGGCGTTGGATCCAGAACGCTGAGGCCCGGGCGGAACAGTTCGTTGATGAAGCTATCAAGCAAGATAAGTTCCAGGTACGGGGCCAGGGGCCAGATCATATTTCATTGGATTCGGAACGTCACAGCCATTCAATCATCGATATATTTCAGCTATTTCATCAAACTGCCGACCAGGTCTTCCAACTTGAGTGGGATAACGACGTTCACCATGCTCGGTTTATGACTGCGCTGTCGAAGATTTTCGCCAATAGCATCGCCCGATACTGTGAGATCGTGGACCAACAATTCATAAAGGAAATGGACACGCCAAGGCTAAGCGAAAGAGAGGCGGCGGCGGCAGCTCAAACGACGCAAGGAAGATTTATGCAATACGCCAAGGACGCCTGGAATACCAAAGACAAGATCGAGCCGTTTCAATTTTATCCAGAGGTATAGTTTAGCTCTTCTAACTCATCGTCACTTTCACTAATATGTCATCTAGTCCCTGGTAAAACTTAACAATGTTGAATGGGCCATGCAAGAGCTTGACAAGCTTGAGAAGTCAATGAACGTAGATGCTTGTGCTGCCATACTTGAAAAGGTAGATGGGCCTAAGAAGCAGGTCAGGCGGCCAGCCAAGTACGTTTTTACTATTAAGATTGTTGAAGCCGAAGAAATCAAAGCATGCGACCCGACCGGAACAAGCGATCCTTATTTGGTGCTTGTGGACGAGTATCAAAAGCGTTTGCACAAGACACGAATTATCATGAAGACCCTGAACCCTCGATGGGATGAATCGGTCGATGTTACAGTGTCGGGACCTCTTAATATCGTGGCTACAATCTGGGATTATGATACGTTCGGTGACCACGACTTTGTTGGCAGAACGTCGTTGAAACTTGATCCGATACATTTCAGCGATTATCTTCCAAGAGAGTTTTGGCTTGATCTTGATACCCAAGGGCGGATTCTTTTAAGAATCAGTATGGAGGGGGAACGAGATGATATACAGTTCTATTTTGGTAAGGCATTCCGGCACCTGAAAAGGACGGAGCGTGATATGGTTCGCAAAATTACAGACAAGGTAAGTTCTCAACCATGGGGGCAACCGTACAGGCCGTTTGCTAAATCTTTGTAAGCTCACACGGCACATCGACACGACACTTTCCTCTGAGGCCTTACGAAGTCTTCTTGGACGCAATCTTGCCTCGCAGGTTAATTCATTTTTTAAACGGTCATCTACCATCCCCCAAGTCACAGATACTGAAGTCGAAAACGCATTGCAATCTCTTTTTGCATATTTTAACGAGAATTTTGCTACCATGAAGGAGACGTTAACTGATGCCACCATGGTTGCGGTAATGACGCGCCTGTGGAAGGAGGTGCTAATGGCCATCGAGGCACTTCTCGTGCCGCCGCTGTCAGATAAGCCGTCTAATCAACGGCAGCTTAATCAGCGCGAGCTCGACGTAGTTTACAAGTGGCTACAGCTCCTGTTTGATTTTTTCAACGCGCGAGACGAGGACGGGGAGGCCCTCGGTGTTCCTGCAGAAGTTCTTAGGTCGCCTAAGTATCACGAACTCGCCTCACTCAACTTCTTCTACTTCGATAGTACCGACAACCTGATCCGCACTTCGGAGCGCATGGCCGCAGCCACCGCGCAACGACAGCAGCAGCAGCTCCAAGGGCAGATGAGTTCTAACCGCCTCTCCGCGCCCGCGACATTAGGCAGCAGTGCTCATGCCGCCCCGGCTTTCGCGAGCATGGGGACAATTCGCAGGGGAAAGAGCATCATGATGAGCCGCAACTTAGGTACCATGCGTCGGGCCAAGGAGGAGAAGCGTAAAGAGGCTCAGGCCGATCCGTCCGACGACATGATCCTCCGAATCCTGCGCATGCGTCCTGAGGCGGCACCATATCTCAAGGAGAGGCACAGGCAAAAGGAGCGTATGGCTGCGGCGGCTGCGGCTGCGATGATAGTGAAGCAAAGCGTAAGTCAGGGCTGGAATTCGGCCGGCGGTGGTTTCGGCCGTGGCGGGATTCCACGACGCTAGTCCCTATATCCTTCAGAGCCAAGACTAGTGAGCTACGGATACTTATCAAGTCGAGAAAGTCGTCGTGTGGGGTTCAAAGAGTTTGGTTCCTAAGGACTTTAGCAGATGAGCAACGAGAACGGCAAGAACAAGTTGAATTTATCGGGAATTAAAGAGCTAGCTTTCGCATGAAAGCCCATTATCTCTTAGATACTATCTCAAGCGCGTCTTCATCGCATTTTCTCATAGTTTGCTGACGAGGATGGTCATGGAAGGCGTTGGGGACGACGAGTTTTGTGGCATTAGCATTCGATAGATACCCTCACGAAGCACGCTTTGGAGGTTTCACGGGCGCTCGAGTAGTGTTTGGTCCGCTTTGTTTCCGGGAGACGCCGTCTTCCTTTCCCTCTCCCCCTTTCCTCTCCCCCCTTTTTTTCTTCCACTTTCCTTTACTATACAACAATTGTCGAGAATCTAATGCGGGCTGCCTTAGTATACCAGAATGAAGCTGTCAAGTAACTTGAAATGACGACTAATGAATACAAGTTAATTCTTATTTCAGCCTATCTCGCAAAGCGTACTGCCGTGGTCGTACAGATTTTCACCCACGAGACCCTGTTTCTGGTTGTGAGAAGTAGTAGATAAACCAATGCACGTAAGCTGAGGCGAACCGAGCTGGGGGGGGGAGAAGGAGGGGAGGAGACATTCGCGTACGAGTTGGGGGAACACAAAGAACAGCGCCGAACCGGCGCTTAACTGGTCGCTCGCGAAGAAGGAGGCGTCTCCGTGGACACCACCACCACCTCGTCTTTTCGTCAGAAAAGATAAAAAATAAAAATAAAAACTTGACCGATAGCGCAGATCTCCGCGAACCAGAGAACCCAACGTAGCGGTAGATCCTATACCGTATCCATCCCCTCCCTCCCTCCCTCCCTTCCATCCCCCTACAATTTAAATACCTGGCCAGCGAGAACGTAGCTAGACGTCGGGAATAGCTTCTTCTTCTCCTCCTCTCTCGATGTGATTGACGTCTCCCGTGCTCCCCTTCTTTCCCCCCTTCCCCCCTCCTTCGCCCACACGTAACCTACCCGCTAGTGAGGCATACGGCTGCTCGCCTCAGTGACGTGATGTCGTTACTGCTATGGCTGGGACTGGTGGCTCACGTACTACACATAATTTATTCCTAGCTCGAAACGATATCCTACGTGCACTCTAGGCTCTATACTTGGCAAGTCGTCCGTCCATCAGCGACATCATATATCCAAGTCGCCAGAGCCGCATACAAGGTACAGACGAGGTAAGGTAGGTAGGTAGGCAGGTAGGTCATAAACCGTAACTCCGCTCCGACGTCCCAGCCTTCCTACCTCCCCCCCCCCCCTCCCCTTCCCTTCCTCTTCTATGGTAGGGGGGTGCATACATACATGCATACAAGGTATATATATGATCGTTAAGGAGGGAGGGGGGAGAAGAAGGCGAAGAAGAGGGGGCGGAGGACGATCGCATTCCCCAAAAAAGTCTTCCCACTACGTCCTTCGACCCCGGAATTGCCATAATTTCGCCGCACTTATATATACCTAATACGTACTGCTACCTGGCACACACACACACACACACACACACACACACACAGATAGCCAAGACACGCATCCTATAAGATTTCGCGTTGAATTAGGGTAAAGTGCCTAGTAATTTGCACGCAAAACATTGCAGATTGGGGAGACAAGGGGGGGGGGTGTGTGGGTGAAGGGGAAGGAGGAGGAAAGGGAAGGGAAGGGTGTTTTTTTTTTTTTTCACACAGACGATCTGCTCAACCTGAAACACAACAGATTGTTATTTTATTTGACAGTTCGGATGAAGAAGAAACTCGGGTCTGGTTCGATTAGGCATCACCTACCTACATTTTTATCACCCGGTACCGCATTCCCATTCCTACCGTACCTACTTATTACCCTCTAGGATAACTTACCATATCCAGATGATGGACATTAGATATAATATTATCGACATCTCAAAATCCCTTGAGAGGTACCATGAGTTAGGTAACTTGAATAAGTAGTGACTCGAAAAAAGTCCAATGAATTGTCACCGTCGTATCTCCATAGACCCGTGATTCGTCTGTTTCAACCGATAGTCGTCAGGTCTTATTCGTCGCGAAGGCTCTCTCTCTCTATCTCTTCTATTATCTTACTGATCACGTAGGTCACATGGAAAGGTCAAGCGTCGAACTTGGCACTACCCACCCAACTCTCTTCTGGGGATGCCGTTCCTGGATGGGCCAAGTCTTTCCGACCTCGTAGGATTTATTAGGAGGTAGGCATGGAGAGAAAAGAGAGAAATGCTTGGGACACGGACTTGTTAACCGTATTGCCCCGGAGTACCGGCACCGCCAAATGAAATCGTACTCGCGTGCGCCGATCGGCGAGGATAGGTAATAACGCTATACGCTACACGGTAAGGTAAGGTACCTAGGTTCGAGCAAAGGCCAGAGAGAGCAGTCTGCTTCTTTTTCTTTCACCCTTCTCGCGTGCGAAGTGGAGCCGCATTTTGGGTCTGGCGGTGTCGGGATATGTTCTGGACGTGAGCAAAACTTGGCTCGTCTGGCTTGATAATCAGTCGATCTACCGTGGAAGATCCAAGCCCGGATGCTGACCTGCAAATCTTGATCCTTCATTTTCTACACTATGTATGTGTGGTAGGTGTATGTATGTAGGTTACTGTCTGTGTAGTGTATGTACGGGATTATGAGACTAATCAGACGTCCGACTTCTTTTAACCTTGGCGCCGGGCAATTCTCCAGAGTTCACAGACGGCTTTTCCGCTTCAGGTACGGGGGAGGATCGATATGTGAGCTGCGTCGATGCGAAACGTTAGCGCGTGCAACTTTTCGCTTTATGTAGACCCTTTTCCCGGTAGTTTATGGCGATAACCGAACGCAGATTCTAACGTCTTAGACTCTTAGTCTCTCCTCCATACATCATAGATCGTAACATCATACATGCCCCTAGATTCCCCTACCTCTTGGCCACATCTACCATATATTATGTAGACATGGGATATCGTTGTACGTTGTATACCGGTTACACGTGGGAGGTGCGTAACCAAATACATGTATGTATGTATGTAAACATATGTATGTACGGCTGCCCCGTCCCGTCATACTTCTCGTACGTCTCTCAACAGGACGCTATTCCAACTCCAGGGAAGTTCGTCCGGGACGACGGACTAAAGACGGAATAGATGATTGATCCAAGGTGAAACCAAGAGAAGTATTCTGTAGACTAAGTGGATACTATCGGCCACTCCTTGATTCTCGGCGAAGGCCTGTTTTTTCTTTTCGACTGCCCCTCTGTGGGGTTGGCGTAGTAGTCGACGTACGTACGGGACGGACGAAGGGTCTTGTCACTAAACTAGATGATAGTAGTGTATCTAGGTAGTGACCGACTCTCCAAGTTTAGCCCCCGTCGTCCACTCAGGTACCTTATTTCTACCCACTTGAAGTGCAGGTAAAAGAAAAGTTACTATCCGTACCTAGTGACAAGATTGAAGAAAAAAGAAAATAAGATGAAGATGAAAAGGGGGGGGGAAACAGGAACTGTTGATAAGCGGCGATAAGTACATGTATACCTCATAATGTATATACTTCTAAGGTTTAACTATACATCAAACACATGTATACATACATATGTATTGATAGTATAGGTAGCACAATATGTATGTAATCTCTAACTTTAACTCTCCTCTTGATACCTAGTCCTAGGTAATCTGTACTTATTACCTAACACTACATATATTATTTAAGGGTACGATAGTCGGTCGAGATATCTAGTCTCTCCTTTTAAACTTAAGCGCTAGCCTTACGAATCGGGAATGTTCATAATCTCTCCATATGCCGACCATTCGACACTTCCAAATCTTAGGCTATGTATAATATATAAAGGTACAGATATGGATTGTTACTATGTAATTGCTTCGAAGTTACGGTAGAGAACTGGAGGACGGTTTCATATATGTGTGTGTACCTAGGTACGGCATCAGTAAATATTAATGGAACGGTCTCTGATTTGCTCCGTCTCTTCTAGAGGCCAAGACCCGGTACGGAGCTGGCAGGTCTTTCAAGGGGGCCCTAGGATTACATAGCACTAGGTAGTCTCTACTGGGGGCCCAGCTGGGTGCACATGCAGAATTACAGATGTTATGACGTCACCCTGCATAAATGGGGGGTGGACAAAAAGTCCTGGAGGTAAGTAGCATCGATAAGGGAGGTGGGCTTCTCAGTGTTGAATGTCGGCAATGATGGCTTCCTGGACCTGGTCGACTTAAATGATACCTACATTCGGTCTATATTTGTATGGACAAAATAATACGTTGATGTTAGACGTGTATGTAAGTACGTATCCATATCATATAACATTGATCAATAACATTAGGTAGTAACTCTAACTTATGTATGTAATTTTAAAATGAAGCACTTACAAGGTAACCTACAATAATAAGTGCTAAATAAACACAAAGGGGACCCTTTGGTAAAGCGTCAATATTCTTGCTCAACACAATTCTCGGAACAATAAAAAGAATAAATACCTAATATCTGCTGAGGAAAAACGGAAAATATTTTGCCACCTAGGAATCATTATCTACATATGTAATCACCATGCTTGCGACTTCAGGCAGCTTATCATTTACGTCTACGGATGAAATGCACGAATGAAGACGGATATCCAGTTATTACCTGTCCCTTCATAGTACACGAATGGAACGTTTTGCCCGTCCGATACGCGCAAAGTACTGTACATCAACCAATCCGGCAACAGATCTACTGTCGTTGGTATCAAGGTTTAGAACCAATCCTCCAGGGCATTGCCTCATAGTATGGTAGGACTACAGCTAAGTAATATGTATAGGTACCCTATAGGCATGTAATCACATTCCAGAAAGATGGTCGAACAAGTTTAGATGATCTTGACTGGTTATATGGAAAGCCAGTTATCATGAATATATAAATAAACATAAAGATAATAGATAGATAGATAATGCTGGTGATAGCTCACAACTGCCCCAGTTAGAATATTAACATAGTAAGTAGTATTTGATTGATGTATGGGGGTATCCAATCTTGCTTACATCCATATGTAGATGTATGTTGTAGGTGAAAATGCGAGAGACATGCGAGAAAGTCAAGTAGGTGACAATACAACGTATGTGCGACTTTTACGGTTCAGGGCCAATTGGAGAAAGTTAATAATCGAAGAGGGAGGGGGGGCTACGAGGTACTTTGTCGAATCTGAGCCCAGATCTTAAAATAATTTTATATGACCACATGACGTCAGTGCAGCTATCATCTGCTCGGCTCTGAATGGCTTGAATTAGAATACGGCATATTCTAGGTATGACAATAGTTCAAGTTCTGCCATATTTCTTATCGAGTTTTTATACCATGTAATAAGTCGGTAAAGTCAGTCAGGCTGTGTTCCCTTTCTCGCCTTTCTCCCCCTTATCTAGATATCTACCTGTTAAATACCGGCAGCGCATTCGTCTCGCATCTAGGTATGTTGTTGGTGAACCCATCTGGGTGGAACGTTTACTACGGCCTGTGATGTGACAAGCTTGGACCCTGTCTGCGTGCCCCCAGGTCTAATAGTCGTAAAATATGAATGGTGCTAGTCTCGTTAGCTACATTAGCAATGGCGTTACCTCCACACAGACACTTTTACGTCTTCCTCCGAGATGTACTACTATGTATGTAAAATAATCTCTTGCTGTTGTTGGATGGATAGATGCCTGGTCGTGCTATATATACTGAATATAAAAACGTATACCTACCTAGGGGTACGTATAAACTTGTTCAACCGCTAAGAAGAATCGTATGAACATGCTGAAGATGTTTAGGCATATCTATACCTATACTACCTGCCTCTTATTACTAGTAGCATGGGGTACCAGAAACCCAACCGTTCGTGTCATATTGTTCATGTGGAGCTAATGAATTGGGCTGTTTGGGAGGGTAGAAGACATCAACATTATGTACTCCGCACTTTCCTCCCCTACCTCCGATCAGATAACGCATTCATCTCGAATATGTTGCCCTTTTAAGGGCGTTTTTGAAGATTCGAGTGTACAGGACTTATGTAATATGCTGTACCCACCCCGATCTCACTTACACGAGCACAGTCTACATTAGAGAATCATACGTGCTATGTATATGTACCTAGCCATGTTAGTGTGGCGGGTACGGAGTACCTAACACATGAATAACATCAATTAAATAATAACAAGAGTCTATTCGGCACCTAATACCTAAACGGAGTGGGTTGCAGGTTCCTTCAAATGTTCCATCTCCCACAATTACGTATAACTTGAACAAAGAAGCCCAAGAAATGTGTAGCTATCTTATAAAAGAGATGTACTGAATTTATTAATAGAAATATAGATGGTAAAAAAGGATAAAGCAAAGAGAAGAACAAAGATATCAGATAATCAATATGAATTATCAGACCTTGAACTCAAAAGTAAGACAGCTTACGACTACATAGACATATATGGTACCTAAACACACATATATTCTAATGTTAGCACGGAACTAAGTATGTAGGTACGTTGTAGGTCCCTCCAGTCTTTAAATATATTCGTAATGGTGTATACGTCAGGTACCTAAGGTACCCTTACCAGCATGTGCTGGATGTAGGGTACAGGTATGTACCTAGGATGTATGTATGTAGGTAGGTAGTAACATCCTGATGTCCACAACATCCATACCTGGTACCTGTAATAATGTACATAACGTTAGGCCCAGCGTGGCTGGTTCGACCCGGGTAATTCCTTCCCCAAGCCGTGTTGCGACCAAGTCAGTAGAAAATGGAAAGAGTGGCTACCTGGTATGTACCATAGTATCATAATACATTCATAGTATGTAGCGTGGCCCGTAGTCCATCAAGTCTCCATTCTCTTTCCTCTCTTCTTCTTAATAATAATAATATTAACCTTCACCTTTTAACATCCTGACCCATTTCATAGTCCCCGCCTAAATCTTCGCTCTTCCTCGTTACATCTCTCTTTTTTTTTTTTTTTTTTTTTGTATCAATTTTTTTCCCTCTCTTCTTTCTTTTTTTTATTACAAGGGTCCTAATTGGAAAGTGACAAAAAAAAAAGAGACCCACTTTGTGGTCTACACTACATGTTAGGTTAACGTAGCGACCCTTGACAATACGTACAATTACAGTACACACCTCCTCTCCCAACCTGTGCCCTCGCCTCTCCACCCGCTCGCTTTCAAGCAGGGTCTCTCCTTATTCTAACAAGAGAAGAGACCTCTCTTCCCGATTTATCCATCCCCATTCCAAGTCACACAATTATCCCTTTATCACGACCTATCATCATAATTACCTTTACCTTTATAGTCAATCAAGTCTTTTCCCCTGTTGTAATTGTATAGTTTCAAATCCGTTGCTTTTGCAATCCGAATTCGACACCGCTGTCTAAATCGCTCCCTTCTTCCCCCCCCGACCGCCATCGAGGCGGGTATGCCGCGATCCTTCTTTGCGATATAGAATATAGACCCTTTTTTTTCTCCCCTATCGTGCTTTTGTCGCTCTTCTATCTCTTGTATCATCGTCATCGTCATCGTCAACGACATCGGCATCGCCTCGCTCCATGCGTTCGTCATAAACTCATCCAGCGCTCACTGAACGCTGGCACACCCGTCTCTATATTATTCACGATTAAACGACTACCATCCCTATACGATTTTGACCCCCCTAGATTTTAAGTCATGAGGGTGATGGCCGACGAGGAGACTTTGGTAGCAACCGCTGCCATCGTCAGATCATTAGCTACCTCTTCCCATGATCCCGCCTCTGCTCCTGTTCCTATCGGTACCAATTCTCAGATCAGACTTCCCGGTCGCGAAAGTCATGCCAAAGAATCTCTTGAACGTGAACTTTCTGCCCTCGTTGTCAGGATTCAACAACTCGAGGTCAAGGCCTGTGTTGCTAACGGCGCAGCCTTCCCCGACACCCCTAACGAGACGGCTGAGTCTCTGTTTGGAGATGAATCCCCGAGCACCATAGGTTCTAAATCGTCGACACGGTCACGATTTGCAGTATTCCCCCCTTCCCGAAATGGTGTTGGCGAAGAACGGACCGTTAAGGTTCTCCCCCTCACCAATGAGGATCTCGAAGGACTTCACGAACGTGTCATTGACCAATCCAAGATTCTCGATAACCAACGCCAAGAGCTGACCAATGTTAATGCACAGCTCATAGAGCAAAAACAATTACAAGAGAGAGCCCTAGAGTTAATGGAAAAGGAGCGAGTTGCGGCGCTAGAGCGTGAACTATGGAAACATCAAAAGGCCAACGAGGCTTTCCAAAAAGCTTTACGTGAGATTGGAGCAATCGTCAGCGCCGTCGCACGTGGTGACCTCACCATGAAAGTTCGCATGAACACAGTAGAAATGGACCCCGAAATTACGACTTTCAAGCGAACTATCAACACTATGATGGATCAGCTCCAAGTCTTCGCCAGCGAAGTATCCCGTGTCGCGCGTGAAGTCGGCACGGATGGGATATTGGGTGGTCAGGCTATGATCGAAGGTGTCGATGGAACGTGGAAGGAACTTACTGACAATGGTAGAGCGCCCTGCAAATCATCTACTGGAATTCGCTGACATCTTCATAGTCAACGTGATGGCTCAAAATCTTACTGATCAAGGTTTGTTGAAAACGTATCTGTGCTTTTGATTGTGGCTAACCCCGTGCCCGCAGTGCGAGAGATCGCATCGGTGACGACTTCCGTTGCTCACGGTGACCTAACTAAGAAGATTGAGAGGCCGGCCAATGGTGAAATCCTTCAGCTCCAGCAAACTATCAATACCATGGTTGAGCAACTGCGTACTTTTGCATCTGAAGTCAGTCGCGTTGCCAGAGCTGTGGGGACCGAGGGGGAACTGGGAGGCCAGGCTGATGTGATGGGAGTCCAAGGTATATGGAATGAACTGACGGTGAATGTGAATGCCATGGCAAATAACCTCACTACCCAAGTGCGTGATATCGCCAAGGTCACCACCGCAGTTGCAAAAGGAGACCTGACTCAGAAGATCCAAGCTGAGTGCAGGGGTGAAATCTTTGAGCTGAAGTCGACTATCAACTCCATGGTTGAACAACTGTCTCAGTTTGCGCGCGAGGTCAGCAAGATTGCGAGGGAGGTCGGAACAGAAGGTCGCCTCGGTGGCCAAGCTACGGTGAATGATGTCGAAGGCACCTGGCGCGACCTCACCGACAATGTCAACGGTATGGCTATGAATTTAACAACACAGGTGCGAGAAATTTCCAAGGTCACCACAGCTGTAGCGGCGGGAGACCTATCGCAGAAAATCACCGTCGAGGTCAAGGGTGAGATGCTACAGCTGAAACTCACGATTAACTCCATGGTGGATCGCCTGGGCAAATTCGCTTTCGAAGTCAGCAAGGTTGCTAGAGAAGTCGGAACCGACGGGACCCTTGGCGGACAGGCCAGGGTCGACGACGTTGAAGGGAAATGGAAAGACCTCACCGAAAATGTGAACACCATGGCCTTGAACCTGACGTCCCAAGTGCGAGCTATATCGACCGTCACTCAAGCCATCGCTGATGGTGACATGAGCCAGAAGATCGATGTGCAGGCAAAGGGAGAGATACTCGTGCTGAAGGAAACTATCAACAACATGGTCGACCGCCTGTCGGTGTTTTGTAATGAGGTGCAGCGTGTAGCAAAAGACGTTGGTGTAGACGGAAAGATGGGAGGCCAAGCAGATGTTGGCGGTCTTAAGGGACGATGGAAGGAGATCACGGCCGACGTCAACACGATGGCGACGAACTTGGTAAGACCTCGGCTCGTATCGAGTTACATGCTCCATGCGTGCAAGGCTAATGATCTTTCTAGACCACTCAGGTGCGAGCTTTCGGCGATATAACTAACGCTGCTACCGACGGAAACTTCACCAAGTTGGTCGACGTAGAGGCTTCTGGTGAGATGGATGAGCTCAAGCGCAAGATTAACCAGATGGTCTACAACTTGCGAGATAGCATTCAGAGGAATACGCAAGCAAGAGAAGCAGCCGAACAAGCAAACAAGACCAAATCCGAATTCCTAGCGAACATGTCCCACGAAATCCGTACACCGATGAATGGTATTATCGGGATGACCCAGTTAACTCTCGATACTGACCTTACGCAATACCAGAGGGAGATGTTGAATATTGTGAACAACCTGGCCAATAGTTTGTTGACTATTATCGACGACATATTGGATCTGTCGAAAATCGAAGCTCGAAGAATGGTGATAGAAGAAATCCCGTATACTCTACGGGGCACCGTCTTCAACGCTTTGAAGACCTTGGCTGTGAAAGCGAACGAGAAGTTCTTAGACCTCACATATTGGGTCGACAGCTCTGTGCCTGACTACGTGGTTGGCGATTCTTTCCGTTTACGGCAAATTATTCTGAACCTTGTAGGTAATGCTATCAAATTCACAGAGCACGGCGAGGTAAGCTTGACGATTCGAAAAGCCGAAGGCGCGCCTCCCAAGGACCCTCGGGAATACGCAATCCAGTTTGTCGTGTCCGATACGGGTATAGGAATACCGCCTGACAAGCTTGACTTGATTTTCGATACCTTCCAGCAGGCAGACGGGTCAATGACCCGCAAGTTTGGTGGTACCGGCTTGGGTCTATCGATCTCAAAGAGGTTGGTTAATCTAATGGGCGGAGATGTCTGGGTCAGGAGTGAATTTGGCAAGGGCAGCTCGTTTTACTTCACCTGCGTAGTCAAGTTGGCAGACGACGAAGTTGCATCGATCGAGAAACAGCTGAGACCTTACAAAGGGCACCAGGTGCTGTTCATCGATAAAGGACGCACCCAATATGGGAGGGAAATTGTCAACATGTTGCAGAGACTCGGTCTGGTACCTGTTGTCGTCACGGACGGAATCCCTAGTGTTCCTGGTTCAGACGAGCCTCCATACGATGTCATCATTGTTGAATCGATCGACACCGCTCGCAAGTTAAGAGCAGTCGAAGACTTCAAATATCTCCCAATTGTTCTCTTAGCCCCGGTCGTTCATGTCAACCTGAAGTCCTGCTTAGACTTAGGTATCACATCTTACATGACCACTCCCTGTAAACCGATTGATTTAGGGAATGGAATGGTTCCCGCTCTAGAGAACCGCGCCACTCCGTCACTGGCAGACAACACAAAATCGTTCGAGATTCTCTTGGCCGAGGATAACAGGGTGAATCAGCGACTGGCTGTGAAGATTCTTGAGAAATATCATCACGCGGTCACCGTAGTTGGAAACGGTCAAGAGGCTGTGGAAGTTGTCAAGAAAAAGAAATTTGACGTCATCCTGATGGATGTTCAGATGCCCATAATGGTTTGACACCCTGATGGAATACTCCCGTTTAATGTAGTTCGCTAATTGTACGCAGGGCGGCTTTGAGGCCACTAACAAGATACGAGAATATGAACGCAGCATCGGCTCGCATCGCACGCCAATCATCGCACTCACTGCCCACGCTATGATGGGAGATCGAGAGAGGTGCATACAAGCTCAGATGGATGAGTATTTATCTAAGCCTCTGCAGCAAAACCACTTAATACAGACTATCCTAAAGTGCGCAACGCTCGGTGGCGCCCTTCTTGAGAAAAATCGAGAGCGAGAGCTGGCACGTCAAGCCGAACAAAAAAACAACAATGGCAAACAGAATGGGTCGGCGCTGTTGAGACCTAGCCTAGAAGGTCGTTCGATCACGTCGAACGAGCCCATGATGGGAAGCATGGAGAGCCCATCTTTCGTCTCGACGAACCAAGATGATCCATTGCACAGGGCACGTTCAACCCTTTCTGAACCTTGCGTTCAAAATGACTAACATGGGGTTACCCCGTTCAGCTCCTCATCAGGGCTCACAGCAACTGATGTGTTCCCCATACCGGGCAGGCGTAGGGGGGCGATCACTCAAGTCTAAAATCACGTGTCCCTTTACTTATCCGGAACCCGTGTTTTAATCAAGACTGTTTCTTGGTCATTCTCACGATACCCACGGCCTACGAGAATGCCATCAGTTCTGGGCATCACCACGTAACATTCTTGTACTTTGGTTGGCACAAGTCCTATCGCAAGTGGTCTACGCCTCGGACTGTTGTCGTCCGTTCTCAGGGCTATGCTTTTTATCTCTTTTGGCGAAGCATGGGTAGGGGTGGAGAGGGATGTGCTACTTTTGGGGAGGACCTATCTCGAAGATGGTGTTTCATTAGGCGTTCTCTATGCTTCGTGTTTACGGTAGTCATGCGTTGTTTGCAGATATCTTAACTCTTAGGTTAGGATTTCCTCACACAGTAGCTGGTTTATACGGGACGGCCGAAGGGACCGGAAACCCCCTTTTTGGAGGGGTAACGCAATCCCAGGTCGAGTAGCAGCACGCAAGGTTCCTATTCAAATCTTGGCGGCAGCTCGTGTCATTGAGAAATAAGTGTCGGGTCCTGTATCACGGAATTTTGTTGGTACTTCCTATGTTCGCCAGCGCCGCTAACCAGCCCCGCGTCGAGGAGAGAAAGGGGAAGGGTGGAACGGAAGGAAAGAGTAGACGGTTATCCTTGCATGGTATCATGGTAAAGCAGGGGGGCTGGCGATAAGAGAGGGATGTGATGTTCGTTAATGGATAAGAGATGACGAGTCCTCGGTTTTAACAACTTCATATGCTCCCTTCAGATTGCGCGGTGACTGTACCTACCTACCTACCTACTTACCTACCACTCAACCCTACCCACCTCTTATGTAAAGCGGCGGGTTTCTCACGCCATCTCATATATACGAAGATCATCTTTTTAAAATTATAGACTTATGTACCTACCTTCTGCTATGAATCATCACATCTTCGAGCGTACCTACAATGTGGCTATGGTATTCTAACCCAGTCTCGGCTTGCGTACGTGATGGTCTATCTATCTATCTATCTACCTGGTAGAGGTGATCAAATAGCTATGATTACCTGGACGGCATAGTTTATGGATTCTATGTAAAATTTTCCCTGCAACGCTCTTAAATGGGCGTTTTAGGGTGCTATTCGACTTGTCTTGGGGTATGTGGGTTTGTATCTCCTACCTACCTACCTACCTACCTAGGTACGTACGTAGCTTAGGTATAGGAGGAGGTCTTACGTGATCGTGCTAGACAGGTAGGTAATTTAATTCATACAGGAGGTTACCTAGGTAAGTAGACCCTTCATTGTTTTTTTTTTTTTTTGTTTATTGTTTCTTGGATTGTTGGTATGGGGACGTGGAAGATGTGTGGATATTTACATACCTAGGTAGGTAGGTAGGTAAGAGATAGGTGGTAGGTGTAGGTATGGGTACGTTAGGTAAGTAAGTAGGTAGGTAGGTAGGCAGGTTGGGTAGGGGTATGTAAGAGAGAGGAATAGTCTGGCTCGAGGCACTCGCGTGTCTTTCTCCTTTATGCTTACCCCCTACCTAGACGGGTGGGAGAGGTCTTGTTTGGGCTTGCCTATAATGAAAAGGGCGCTGTTGGGAAGGAAGGAGGTAGGTAGGTAGGTAGGTAGGTTGGGTAGGTAGGTAGGTACCGTTGGTACGGCGCTCCATCTTCGGTAGGACTGGTGCTTTCGGGATCTGTGGCGTCTTGTCGTGCGTAGTTTTCATGCCTGGTTGGTCGTGCGTGGGAAAGCTCAGGGGGAGCAGGTCCGGAGAGGAGGCTAAGATGAGCGTGGAGAGTAGATTATCTGGTATATATGTATGTGTGTCGAAGGGGGCTGGTCTAGTCTGTCGACGGAGAGGACTTGTGGGAAGGGGATGATACCTGAGAGAGAACGTCCTACGCATGACGATATCCATTATGAGGTTTTGTCAAAGCTGCCTGTGCGAAGACGGTGTGGTAGAAGGGTTTCCGATATGTCCCGGGGGGTAAAGCATACCTATATCGGGGAACGGGAGAGAAGGGGTCCGCAACTAGCGCGCGAGAAGCGGAGCCGACGCCGGAGACGCGTGTTAGGAACGCGGGTCTATGTGGGCTACTTCGTGGTGCGTTCCGTTTATTCGGAAGACGTGAGGCGCGCTTTTTGATACCATATCTCCCTCTCTGGGACTCGGTGTTCGATGAGAGGTGGTGTTGTATTGTCTTCCTGGGGGGGGACCAGGCAAGCGTAAGGTAAGACTAGTAAAGGCACCTACGTGATTCCTACGCCAGACGTCCGAAGATAGGTATCTTTCTCTTGCGGTTCCCGGGGTGCTAGGTCAGCAACGTATTTATTTCAAATACACGTGCATTTTATCGAGTCCGGCTACGCTATTACGTATATAGGTAGGCAGGTAAATATGAGCTCACGTCCGAGCACGTACATGACGCGTTTTTTTTCTCTTTAGTCCCCGTCATACATAGTCCCCCTCCCCATTTGGTGGCTTACCTACCTACCTAGTTTTCCCTCGAGAAGTCGAGGGGAGCACGAAAGATCCTGCCCCTTTATATGTATATACGTCGCGGCAAACCCCCCTCCCCCTTTTTAGCATTCCTCCTCCTCCTCGAAGACGCCGGCCAGTTAACCGACCCGCGCAACTAAGGCCGCCCGGACCTTTTACCGAGTAGGCTAAGCTAGGGTAGAGGCATACGTAAGGAGTCGGTAGAATGACGTCGAAGAGAGAAGAAGAAGAAAAGTTGGGGTCGGCTGGCGGATGGGGCTCCGGCGCGTGCTTGCTTGCTTCTCCTTCCTGAAAAGACACGCGTGCCATTCGTAGGGACGGGACGAGACGAGACGAGACGAGACGAGGCAAGCCACGGGGACTGCCGCGTGCGGCCAATCGCGACGGCAGGGCCAGGCGTAGCGCCGGCTAGGGCATCTCCCTTTATACGCCCGTGACGTCAATGGTGGCTCGGGCGACAACGAGGTCTAGCCCGGATTATGTATATGTGTAGCCTGTCACAGGATTTCTAGGCCTGTGTCTCTGTCGGCCCGAGGGGGAGAGGAATCCAGGTACTACTTGCTCACCAGGTATTTTACGTCCTTCATCAGGTGTTTGCAAGTCGTTGTAAATCGCCATCACGAGCTTCTGCATATCCCTAAGGAGGAAGGAAGGGAGATATACAAGTATTCGGTAGATCAGATCAGGAGCTCGATAGACCACTTAGGAGGAGGTAGGTACCTACCTACCTGCCTACCTGCCTATGTATACTGAGATACTTTAGATTGGTGAGAAGTGGTCTTCTACTGCCTACGTATAAGAAATGTAGTTAGTTACCTTCCTCCTCTTCTTCTGGGCTGGCCAGTCGTCAGATTGTGGAACCATCCTCGACCTGTTACCAATCAAAGCGAATGATTTGGTCAGGAGAAGAAGGACGAGAGGGGGGGGTAAGGGACGGACGGTAAGATAAAAAAAAAATTCGTTAGTAATAAGCCAAAAAACCCAAACGTCGGTCTACGATCCCACGATCCCAACGATCCTAGGAGAGATTCTGCGAGCCCGCAGATCGGGTTTTGGGTCTGTTCATCGCTCTCGTCGATCTCACGTGCTAAGATGCCGAATCCCCGTCCTCGACGAATGATCTGAAGAGGAAAAAGTCTTCTCAACACATCATGTAGTTAGGTGCGTTTGTGTGTAGAATGCCACATTGCCGTGTTACATTCACTTTAAAATATCACGAGGCTCAGTCGCAGCTATAAATGGAGGATCGAGACTTGGGCTACCGCTCTCTTTTAGGCTACGCCTTTTCTTTCCCAACCCATCCCGTCGCATCGCGATTATCACGGTAGGACTACATATGCATTCACATAATCCCCAATGGACGAGTAAACACCCTAATCTATATCGTCCCATCCAGGTATGCCGGTATGGATCTGTTCCATCGACGTCTATGTGGGGTAGTCAGTATGATAGCTCACCCTGGTATGGAGATGATCGCC
This sequence comes from Hypoxylon lienhwacheense, assembly GCA_902806505.1. Classification (NCBI taxonomy): domain Eukaryota; kingdom Fungi; phylum Ascomycota; class Sordariomycetes; order Xylariales; family Hypoxylaceae; genus Hypoxylon; species Hypoxylon lienhwacheense. The sequence continues at coordinate 1,656,733 of CADCWW010000003.1, read as the reverse complement.
TTGAACTCGATTCAGAGTCGTGTACCGTATATATGTATATAGGCGTCCTGGAAATGAAACGATATAATCAGGATAGCCTCACGGTAGAGGTTATCTCTCTTCGCCATAGGCGAGCGTCAGGGAGATATTTCCCGGTCGATAAACCTGATGTAGTTCGGGGAATGGAACGTGTCACTTTTTCCCCTCAGACTTTTGTTCGGGAGAGCTGCCTTTCGTCTGCTGACTTGCGTCGGACGAGGTAGAGCTACCTTCGATCGAAGCTAGCAGGGCATCGAGCTTGCTTTCTAAGCTTGTCAAACTCATTTCCAGAGCCGCGGCTTGCTGTTCACCTCTGTTTGAAGTATATGTTAGCACTGCAAGGTTTTATCTCTTTAGTAGATATCATCAGATGTGGCATGTAAGTATTTGGTCTATCTCAAAGCTAGAGCCGGAAAGCAAGACTAGGGTTTTTTTATATAGTTCTTCAACCTATACGGTTTATTAACGAGAGATTTGACAAGCTAGTCATCTAACGCTAATACCTCATCAAGGAAAAAGACATGCGGTACAAAATTTTCTTCTTCTCGTAATCTCGGTATGGGCATCGCCATGAGGGAAGACTGGCAACCCAAAAACAACTTTGCTAGGTATTTGACAAGGAGAGGGGCTATATTGCTAAGGCAACTGCTTAAATATGAACATCGACGATGTGGGTAAGGCAACTAGCTAACCACTTTGTCAAACGCTCGGAGAATTCCACAATGATAACATGGCAGACGGATGAGGTTAATAGGACGGAGAACATTCCCACCAACCAGGCGGGATCCGATTATTGGGTTAGGTGTGTGTGGTTCGAATCAGGTTTGTCGTAGCTATTAGGCAGGGATCTAGACTTCGGAGCAGATAGGGGGTTGCGCAATGGGAGAAGCGAACGAGTATACAAAAGGGGCAGTTTAGTTTGACAGAAAAGACGGACAAACCCGGAGAATGGTCTAGAAGTAATTTGCATGACGAAAAATAGGACGGATTTGGACGGATTTGGACGATTTGGACGTTTTTCATACGGGCTACTCTCCCGAATTTTTACAAAATAGTAGAGTAGATAGACTTAGTTTGAATAAAGATCTACCGTCGATCTTTCCGAGGAGCTACCTATGAATCGACAATATGTCTGATAATAGGCATACATACGTACCTAGCAAGGTCTCTGAACGCCTGATTTCGAGAAAATTGAGTCAGATCAGGAGACATCTGATGCTCGGGACATTTTCCAGGGGTACCGGACTTACTCGACTCATTTCAGCCTGGGTCGATGCTGGCGAGGCTGAAGTATTTTCTGAACCACCGTTAGGCTCCCGAGCCTCAGACATAGAGACTCCAATGTGGTCTGATGGTGATTTAGACATGGCGACAGCTTTCCTGTGTTGCCTAATTTCACTAGTGGCCTGGTAAAGAAGTGAAAGATCGGTTACAACTCTCGGTTCCAAGATTCAAGGTGGATCTTGAAGAGAACGAGGGGGGGAAAGGCGATGATTGGGTTAGGTAATACTTTGACAAAATGTTGGTTAGATGTTAGATAGCGCTATTAAATGTTGTATTTTTTTGACGTTGGATTTTGAAATGGGAATCTTTCTTCGTCTTTGCCACTTGAGGTGACAATTCTAGCTAGGATAGGGTAAGGATGTGGTAGAAATGGTCAGTCATGTCGACATTGATATATTGATATTGATATTGATATAGGGATTAAGGGTAAGGAAGTTGAAGTTCGATTTTTGATTGCTCGATTCTCGATTCTCGATGTTCGATTTTCGATTGCTCGATTGTTCAATGTTCGATGATCGATGTTTGATATTTGATGATCGATATTTGATGCTCGATGTTCGATGTTCGATACGCGGTGTTAAAGAAAGATTAGGGTGGAAAGACGGATCGATCCGGATGATAAACGGTATCTTTGATAGGTTCTAAAATTGTCAGCCTCCCCCACGTGAGTCCAGTCTAGGGTTTATATTAATTATTAGGAATAGTGATGCATGCAACTTGGGGTATTATGCAAGACTTAAGTACCCCTACATGATGATACGGAGTACAGGTAACTACGTATTTATACAATTTTGTACATGTATTATGTATGATGTATGTAGACGGTACGTGTTATGCAAACATGGTCTTATTTCATTTAAGATCGGCAGGTAAACCGGTGGCCTCAAACGCCGATCCTCTCTCCAGCTAGTAAAATAACCCCGATGTTAAATAGAGAGAGATATTAATATATTGATGTAATCCGTAGTAAGTACGGAATACATAATCTTCGTCTTTCGCTTTCGTGGTATTAAACTTTTAACCTCCTTTTCTTCCCCTTTTCCTCTTCTCTTTATTACTTGACTATCCCTATATACCAGGTATACATACATATATATAGGGTACCTATATATACACAACACATAAGAGGTACATACTTATCAACCACTTACCAACAAGCAAACTTCTAGTGTCAATGCTAGCGTGTAATACAAAAGGCCTCGTGGTACCAAAGAGATGGATAAAATATCCTTGTCCACGTTTTTACGCATCGTATTTTTTTTTGTCCTTCTTCCTTGCTAGGTACTGTGTATATATTATGTACTATTAATTCTACCGCTAGTGTGGGATTACTAGTTTGGTGGATGCCGAGGCCGTGGTTGGCACTGACGGCCAAATAGGGCGTTTTTAGCTTGATGCTCTTACTATTAGTCCGTCATAATATCGAATAATGGATGTCAGACAGATGGAAGAAATATATGGTAATGATGAAGAATTCCATCTGCTTTGTAAGGGAAACTACGAAAATGCCCAGTCGCTTAAGTGTTTGTTATTTTCCCGCCTGTCAGCTTCCTTTGTCTCAACCACGAAGCAGTGACACGACAAATAGTGTAGTCCTAGCTATACGAAGTAGGATGGATGTATGACTTAGAATAAGAAAAATACCTGGTAAATATTTCGATGTTCTATTTTAAAGATTAGGTACTTCGTACATGTAGGAGGTAGTAGTTATCATGATTTATAGATGCATATAATCTGTACATATACCTAATACAATAAAGATAACTTATAATAACTACCGCATAAAGACATTTACATACATATATGTATACCTCCTAAGAAGTAAGAGGTAGGTATACTTCATGTATATATGTATATATGTAGGTACTGCGCGAATAATCAGGTGATTCTCCATCATTTTTAGACCGAGCAGGATCGATCGATGCGGCATATCATTTGGTGGACGGGATTTTCTACAACTGATTAAAATAAAACATAAAAAAAAAAAACTTAAACCGATGCAACTCATGCAAACTCACGTCGTCGTCGCCAACCATTATCAACGCACATAAAAATGATGATGATGATGGTGGTGGTAATGGTAGTGCTAATGGTGTATTGAAAATCAATGTACTCGGCTTGACAGCGGGAAAGCTCAAAAGCTCTCAATCTCGAATCTCGATCTCTTGTACCACAATGACGACCGATGTGATATCTTTCTTCCAACATTTCTCTCCTCACCTGGCCTCGATCATGTCTACTACATACCTTACGTATATGTAGTAGTAGTATACCTATACATAACCTATATACTGTACGTATGTGTATACGTACTCAGGTATGATCTTGAACCCTAGCCTATGATGAACAAGGATATGGTAACTCATGGCTTCGTTAGAGCACGATGACATCTGACTATCGTTCAGAAACATCATTATATTGTCCTCTTTTTTTTTTCTTTCTACCGTGACCGAGAATACCTTTCCTATGTGGGTATTACCTTCTAGCAGGGTAGTCAAGAGGGGAAAAGGATGAGATGGGGGGAGGCAATCGCCGATATTTGAACGCAGATGCAATAGGCAAATAAAATATAAAAAAAATCCATTTTTAAAGAAAATAACGTCTGACGGAACTTGGGTCTTTTTTCCAGGAGTCTGGGGTTCGTTAGCTGGGTTGGCGCCAAGACCTTCGATCCCGGGCTGAAAAGTCGATTGCGGCACCCTGCCATCTCCCCAATCTGCTTTCATCTTATTGGCAGGAGGTTGACAGCCCTTCTTGGCTCCCGTACTCTCTTCTCTCAACATTGGCTACTGGTCCGACCCCCCGACGCCTACTATGGAAGAGGGTACCTGACAAGATTCACATCACCACCATCCACCACCGAACCGCTGGGTGGCTGCAACAGAGCCCAGTCCCGTTTTGGGAGACTTGGGTTACTCTTTAAATGAACCGGGACATACGAGCAGGCGGAGGAGGAATCAAGCGGCTCTCCTACCAGACGTTACCACTACATACCACTGCATATATGGGCACGACGTCAAAAGATACCTTAACAATAATTACTTACCTACCTTATGAAAGGAGCCTTGGCGCCGATTCGGAAATAGACGCACTATCCTGGCTGGAGACACGAGATGAAGCAACCCGCTGATTTGTCGTCAGCGTCGACCACCGATCTCGATCTCCCTCAGCCTGCAACCCTTTGTTACTACTACCCCCCCTTGATTTTCCATTGCAACATTAGCAATATTAGCAACATCCCTCCATTTCCATGATAGTCTACACGCCTTTGTAGTATCTTTGCCTATCTCACCTATCTCACGAATCGTGAAGCTGCAAAAGCTTTCGATTCTTGGATTCCTGGGGAAACGGACGTCCTTTCTTTACTATGTAGGTATTGACGAGATATTGTCTTAGGGAGTACTAAGCTCTAGCCCCGACTAGGCTGCATATGCTTAATTCTCGTTACTGCACCCTATGGGTCTTACAACAAGTCAGGTTATGATCTTCTGGGAATAGTCACGTTCTTGGGCAGTCTCGCCCACGTCCGGGGGGCTGTAGAGCGTGACCTCATGCCCCGATATATACATAGCATTTCCAGGTACCGTGTCCACCGGCCGATTTATTATTGTCCAACAACCCATCAGGCCATTTTTTTATGCTTGCATGTTTTCCCAGGACTCTCTCCCGCCGGCTTGTTCTGAGAGTAAGAGAAAATTAGAGCCAGCGAGCGAGAGGAACTGGGAAGCTAAGTCCTGTAAGGGTGAGTTTCCTTATTTTTCTCTCCTTAAAGCAAGCGCTAGCTTTTCTGGGTCCTGTCTTGGTTTTTTTTTCTAATTGTAACGGTTATTTATTTATCTTTCTTATTCTTATTATAATTTCTATTTACTTTAATTCGGGATTTAATTTTATTTTATCTCATTTTCGGGGGTGTCCTCTTTTTTTTCTCTGACTTTCCCTTTCATTTTTGGCTGTCACACGTCAAAGTTGTCCGATTCCCATCGATTCCCATCGATTGCGCTACTCATCGAGATCTGGAAAATGCAGAGGGATCGTATATCACCACAACAGCCCGGGATCCAGAATGCTAAATTTCCACATTTCCCTTAAACATTGCCATTGACTATTACGGGGCAAACAGACAAATTCGATTTTCAGTCCCTTCTCATGCCACAGCATTCACGATTCTCACAATCAATATCATAGTACTCACGCATCTCTAACCAAAGCGTAGTGTACTTCTCTTTCATCCAGCAAGGCTTCGGGGATTTCTCATTAGGTTATCTCGGCATTCTTTTCTCTACGCACACACGCAAATATACACATATACACATACACATACACCACATACAAACACATATACACATACCCATTACTCTCGTAATTCTAGACCCCACTCCTCACGCATTGGCTTTGCATCAAATCTACGACGCGTCTCTATCTTCACGTAGTTTCGAAGCAAGTCGACTGCTGCTGGTTTACAGCCTGCCCTGAGGAAAGCAAACAGTCTCGTCGTTGCCCTAGTGGGCTGGTTGCTAAACCGATCATCCTGGTTAAAGAGTCGTCGTTAGGTGCTGGGGAAAGCGGTTGAGTTGTCAAACGCTATCGACTATTAACAACAGCTCAGTCTCGATTCGTGAAAGTTTACGGTTTACTTGACGGAAATCGCCAATAGACACATCGAGTTGCATCGTGACACTTGCACATACGGGCAATTTGAAAGCCCGATGCTGAGTTAAGCTCTTTGGCGACTGATCCGCATAAAGAAACGGCCAAAACCAGCTATATGAATTCCCTCGAGGTAATCTTCGGCGAGTTAGGCATCTCTCAATACCTCGACGCCTTCGTCGAGCAGGGCTTTGATTCATGGGATACTATTCTCGACATTACTGAATCCGACTTGTGAGCTTTGTTGTTCGCAGCGTCTTAAATCTTTTTGACCAATGGCTGACGCGGTAACATCCAGGGACGCGCTTGGCGTTAAACTCGGTCATCGGAGAGTAAGGCGATTCCCCTACCAATAAAACATGTAAGAGAGAGCATATTAACAATTAAAAGAAACTCCAGCGTCGAATAGCGAATTATCGAGGCGTTGCACCCGAGACATCCTTGGTGTCGCCAACATGCGCTAGCATCGAGGATGTCAGGCTCGATTCAACCCGACCTGAACCAATGAAACTCGACAAACCGGACGGAACGACTGTCGCAAAACGTAAATATAGACGACATCCAAAGGTTCGCTACACTCCTTACCATTTAAAAAGCCTGCCTCGTTTCCGCGCCTAGACGACTTCGGCATCCTTGTGCTCGTATATGATCCGGGTCTAACTTAGCAATAGCCAGATGACAATGCCCCTGAACGACCGCCCTCAGCATACGTATTATTCTCGAATAGTAAGTGTTCCATGAATGCTTGCATTTAATTATTATGAATGCATCATTCCACGATTGCTTCATTTATGTCGAGTTTTATTTCTAAGACCTGCATTCTAATGTGTGGTAGAAATGCGAGATGATCTGAAGGGACAGAACTTGACCTTCACCGAGATCGCCAAATTAGTCGGTGAAAACTGGCAAAATCTGAACCGGGACGAAAAAGAGCCGTTCGAAAGACAAGCGCACGAAGCTAAAGAGAAATACAACCGTGAATTGGCGGATTATAAAAGGACTTTCGAGTATAAAAAGTATTGCGATTATTTACACGAGTTCCGTAAGAGACAGGCGGCTCAATTACAAGGTAAATTATCATCATCATTATTGTCATTTTGAGGATATTAAATTAATAATTGTAACAGAGAAGGATGTTTCGAAGCGTTTAAAGACGGAGTCGGATAGTTTACGTGGTAGTAGCACCAGCGGCGGTTCATCAGGGGCTAGTGGTGCGACTAGTGGTACAGCCAGCGGTTCCGATAGCCAACCGGGTAGTGAACCTCCTCCCACTCGGCAGCAAAGGATGGGGTCATCGGCGTCGGCTGTGGAGAGTAATTTGTCGCCAGGGTTGAATGGGATGTATCATGGAGACGACATGCTCCGCTCTCCGAGGAATATCTCATCATACGACGAACCGAGTAACGGAAGACCGCGCGGATTGTCGAGTCCTACCTCCCGTGACCCCTCCATGCACTACCCGAGTCGTCGATCCGGTTGGCCCGATAGTCAGCGAATCTACGGAGACTCCCCCAATGCGTCGATTTCATGGTTTGACCCAAGAGGTGTGCAAGGACCTTTGGTACATTCGCCCGAGAACGGGTTGTCTAGCAGCGCCGCGTCAAGCCTTGGTCTAGGTAGCAGTTCTGGTCGTGGGTCAAGATCGTCTGGGTCATCATCGATATCACGGCCGCCGTCTTTGAAGACCGAGCAATCTTCGACGACCGGAAGCATGAGCTCTCTTAACTCGTACACCATTCCGAGAACACCGAGCGACGCGTCACTGCCGATACATGCTCTGTTATCATCGAAGCCAGAGCCTTCATATGCTTCATGTCCGCCTCCAGCTTCACAACCGCAGTTACCGATACCTCAATCACAGTCTGGGCGTCCGCCGGGTGACCAACTGAATTGTAACGGCTTTGAGGCTCGGAGTAATGGTATGATAATAGTCCTGAAAACTTGTGACTTACCGATTAACACGGCTGATAGGATTCCTCCCCGGACCTACAGCTCCCAAATATTCAACGCCGGGTCTTCAGAAAGATGCCGTCTTTGCAGTACCAGCCGAGTCAAAACTATCTAGTACCTCGAAACTCAATAATTCGAGCGAAAATGGTCTCGATGGCATCAGTGCCCTTCTCAAAGCACGAGAAATTGTTGATCGGAGACGATGAACCGGCACGAATCATTATCATAATCTCCGACTTGGCGTGAATTTCTGTACTGGGTACCTCTATTTGCATATTTAGGTTCGGCGGAGCATGGCAATTGCGATTTTTTCTTTACTATTTATGACTGGATTTGACCGAGGACAGAAGCGTTTGGAAATTGCAACACGGTATGACACTTACGAGGTAATCCACTACAGCTGACACAGCTATTCGGGGCTTACGAGCTCGGTCCTATATAGCTGGATATGTTGCAGCTATAAGAGTTATGAAGCTTATTAACTTAAATACCCATTTCTATCCCTCTGAGACCAGAGGACTGTAAAAGAAAGATTTCCATCTATGATCATGACCTTGCTAACGCGTTGAAACATGATTTCTCTTATTCTACCACCATCACCATGAATTACAGGTGTTTTTGTAGATTACTACCAGGTAGCCCATGAGAAAGGGGGGATGTGAACAGTTATGTTGGACTTGAAGGCATCTTAGTTTTTAATAATACATCGCGCTCGCCACACGGCGAAACCAAAATTTGAGACTATCTTCTGTTCTACGTGTTAATATGCAATACCCCTATCCTTGTGCAGCAGATATACCTACCTACCTACCTGTAGCTGTGCTAGACAAGAGAGTCCTCTGCCAGTTCTACGACGATACGCACGAGATACGGCAACGGTGGAATCTTAGATGAGCCTGTATAATATTGATACAACACGGAGATCATATTACTTCCATGGATAGGTAGGTACCTTTGCCAAGCTTCGGTACCTACCTAAATTATAGGGAATCACATAACAGTCCTGCCAGCGGGCTTAGATACCTGTGGCTGTAGCTGCAGTGGTGAAGCTCGACGCCTGTACCTAGGGCAACCATGCTTCATGGAAAGTCGTGTTGAACATACCATTTCAAGAGGCACCTACCTACCTATATACCTGTGTAAACTGAGATGGTATAATGCAAAGATATCTCTAATGTTAGCTCCGAGAGCACATATGTTAGTACCTGGTAATTAACTCGCGAAGATAATCGCGTGTGTAGGTAGGTAGGTGTTTAGCGGTTTCGTTCCAATAGAGCAGCGTCTCTCGCTTAGTACCACATCCGAAGCCATCGTCACCTTTGCCAGCTCCTGTTATGTGGTTAGATGACGGGTTAAACGACATTGTGGTATTGGTGGATACGGATAGCTCTTGCCTTGCGCAGCAAGGCTGTATGTGTTACGTACGTATAAGAGATACGAGAGACAGGCTCTCCGAGCCATTCTCTCTCCTCTCTTATACATCATAAGTTTACTAGTCTTTTGAATCAGCGTATGCCCGAGCCTACCAGGTATTCTTTGGCCATTTCTCCATCATACTAGGTACGCATGATCGCAACGGAGCGCGATATACGTAACGGTAGCCAACGGGCACTGTTTATACGCGCGATTTACTCAGAACTTCGATACCAACAACTAGAAAATACTCGCACCACCCGTTCAAACGAAAATAGTTTTCCCCATGGGGTTTTATATCGATGATACGGGGATACTTCACTAGGGCGGAGGAAAGTCCGGGTACGAACTATCAAGGGGATCGGGGGGACGACTACGCACTACGGCGATAAGGAGAGGAAACGGGGCTTCGATTAGCTTTATTTAGTAGAGGTTACCGCGTGTAGGGTTCTAAAGTTACGGGAATATTAAGTCTATGAGATATGGTTTGGTATTATGTATATATGCTTATCACGTCCCATACCCCTAGGGAGGTTGGTGATCTAGCCCGCCGACAGATCCCTCAGACGTTAAACACTTAAACACTTAAACAAGCATCAAATTACTATCTATCATGTCGGTGTAATATCGTATAGACTACTTAGACTATTATTTTATCTCTGTTCATCAACTGCAAGACTTTGAAGAACGGTCGGGAAGAGGCTCTTTTTAGGCCTTGGAATGATCCATACTTGAGTCCTAGACGCTCGCGCTCTACTTAGATACTAGGTATGGATAAATGTGCTTTGTGTAGAGTGGATTGTCGTCAGTGACAAGGTAGACACCATATAGTTACCGTGAGTGATTGGCGTCTATCGGTCAAGGGTAGGTAGTCAAGTGGGAAGTTAACCACCAGACCTTGAGAGTAGATATTCACCGGCTTCGTCACGCACAGTAGATCATGTACACCCTGTGATTCACTACACCAGCAAGTGCCTCATTCCTGGATAGCTCTCAAAGGTTCGTTATAATACGGTGTCCTGGCAGCAGCCTCTCAGGCTAGTGACATGTACCGTCCAGAGCGAATTCTTCGAATATATAAACGGCCAGGCTAGCCTTCGATCTGGCTCTACTCAAACATCAACCACAATAACCACCAACCATAACAATCACCAACCACAACAACTATCAACCATAAGAACCATCAACTATAATACATTTCCCATAATAACACCCAACAACAACCCCAAAAAGTCAGAATACTGTTACCACCATATCGATATTTCCCGACCTCATACATCCCCACAAGCACGATGCCGGGTAACGCTAGCTGGGAGAAGAAGGGGGAAGGATGGCAGCCGGAACCCGTCAAGACAGATTCTACCACAAGCACATCTAAGGTGAAGACGAATGAGATGAAGACGTTGCGCGGCTACACCGGAAAATACACCGCGACGGAGACCCTGAAGAGGACGGCGGACAAGAAATAAAGATGACAACTAGTATCGCTATCGTGATAGATCATATCATGATCTCCACCGGCCTTGGTTGAACTTTTGGGAGGGGCCTAGTCCTCGGAGATAATAAGTAAGAGATAGCATGTCTTTGGTATGAATTAACATCATAATCTGAACCGTCTAGAATGAAATCGTGCAAATTGAGTGTTTGTTGTGATGATAAGGTACGGAAAGGGGGGAGATGTAGGGTTCTGAGAAGATAGAAGTGTTGTAGACAAGTCTTATACTCGGCTTGAGAGCTTAGCCAATGACTTGGAGCTAGTATATAGGTGTACCTTATATAACTATGAAATGCATTTATTGTGCCGAAAGGAGAACGGGGGCTTTGTTACTCTCCTAAGTATAAGCTTGTAGGTGGATCATCAAGTATGGAAAGCATTTGTCTGCTAATTCTAGCCGATCTGTAACCTATACTATACCATAGCCCCCTGTCCTTCTTAGAAGGAATAACTCGAAATCCCATGAGAGCACGAGGCTGCATCACCATAATAGTTAGCCCCCCTTCGAACTTGTTTCGATACAAAACCACCAGAAAACAACAGGATCCTCCTTCGCAAACACATTTTCCGTCTCCGAATAGCTTCATAATTCGTACGAACAACCTCCAACAATATCTTCGACCATCTTCAGCACCCCCCCAAACAAAGGACCATGTTCACCCACAACTCCTATATCGCAAAGCACGCCGCTCCGATCGCGAATGCCGTGCTCCGGAGCGCCGGAGGCCCGGACGTAAAACGCGGCCCGACGCCGGGCTTCTTTGTCCGGAAAAAGAAAATTCTTCACAATCCAACCATCCAACCATCCATCCATCCATCCATCCATTTATCTATCTATCATCGCCTTCGCTCACCCAGCACAAGACAAAGAGAGAGAGGGAGAATAACGCAAAGATCAAAAGGACAGAAAAGCCACCGACTGAAAGGAAAGTCGTCCTATGTTCTACGCCCTACCCGTGCCCCGGCAGACCCCCGCGCTAGCAGAGCAAGGGCAGCTAATCAAGCGAAAGGTCTTAGCAGCGACCATGCCCTCGCGCCTAGCCGCCTTCTTCGGCTTCGGCCGCCACGACCGCGACCGGCAGAACCGGGACCGACGCGCGCGCGACCGAGCGCGGCGCGAGCGCCAGCGCGACCGCGAAGAGCGACGACAGCGCAGGAGCAGGTCCCCGTCGTCGGGCGCGTCGTCGACCGCGTCGTCGATAAGGCGCCGCGCACGCGCCGCGGAGGCGAACCGCCAGCGGCTGCCGCGGAGCGACCTGCGGCGGCTAGCGCGGCTGGAAGGCGTCATGCTGAACGGGCCGACGTCGTCGTCGTCGCGGGACGGGGGAGGAGAGCGGCGGTGGCGGCTGGCGAACCAGCTCGTCGCGCGGCTCGCCAAGGACCCCGCGGGCTGGTACTACTTCCTCGCCGACTCGGGCTTCTTCTACCGCTCGCGCCACAGCCGCGGCCGCGGCGGCGACCTCGAGTTCGTCGTCGACACCTACGTCCCCATGGGGATACGCATCCTCGCGTCGCCGTACAGGCAGCTGTGCAACAGGTAGGCGGGCTTCTTTACTAAATAAGTAAGTAAAATACATACATACGTACATACATATATACATACCGTATACGTGTAGTTGGTGGGTAGGGGTGGCGGCCTAGGTATGTATTAAAAGGGGGAAAAATCCGGGGGGGTAGGGATGGATGTGGACGTGGATGTTTGTCGTGTCTTCGGTTGAAGATAGGTAACCATGGCACGCGCATAGCAACAGGTAAAAACAAACAAATCAATAAACAAACAAATAAATAAATAAATAGATAAATAGACAATATTTCAATCTAAAGAAATACCTAGGAAACTATCTTCGATTAATGCATCATCTCCTTCTTCATCACCCCGTCAACGTGATTGTTATGTACCACATTGAGAGAGGTAGAGAGAGAGAAAAAGAGAGAGAAGCCGATCGTCTCTCGTTTTCCCGGCCGAGGTCGAAGGAAAGGAGGATCCTCGAGTCTGGTACTCGACCGACCGACCGACCGACCGACTCGGTCGTCCCGGCACTAGCAAGCAATCAAGAACACGACGAGCTCCAAGGATCTGTACATGAACTCTCCTATCTTGTCAAACATGGCTGCGAGGGTCGACTTGTCCTTCGTTTCCCCCCTTCTCAGAAGATCGGTAGGGAACGGGTCGTTATCGCCTTTCGATGCGATTTCGAGGTATGTTTTGCGTCCCCCCTCCCCTCCTTCTTATCCTTCGCCCAAGGGGAAAGATCTCTTGCCACATGTGCTTCTATGTCTGATATGTATCACTTTTCTTTTCTCTTTGTTCCCGGAAAGGGGAGAGGACGTGGGCGCAGTTATATACCTGTAGCATTAGCTTAGCTCGACAAACAATTCCATTGATGACGTGTGATGTAAGGAAGTCTTGATGGGACGCCATCTTTATTCAGCTGCTGAGACATGATGTCTTATTCCCTATACGACCGACTAACAATGCCTTGTCATTAATCTGGGTTATCTTGCCCCATTCACTTGTATTCATTGTTTCCTCGCACGTCTTTTGTTCGGCAAGTTCTTTAAGTGAGTGAAACTACGCAGCGAGTTAGAACAATACCTGAAGCAGCTCGTGGGTAAGACAAAGAGCTAAGAAAGAAGAATAGATGTCAAGCTATGAGTTTATTGATTCATTCATTCACAACGTATGAGCAAAAGCTTGAGGGATGATTACAGACAAAAATGAATTGATACGTAGACCTTCCTGCCACTTGTTCATCGCAGAATGTAGTCGTGATTCGTCATGAAGGGGTACAGATCTATTGGCGACGACAACTTCCTCATTCCCTGTCGGACCCCCGAAAATCTGTATTGCATGAACCATCTCCTTATTCTGCCCCTCTTCCCTTTCCTCATGCTCCCCCTGCTTGCCAGTCGTCTTTGCTTCGCAGCTCTCAAATTCTTAGGGTTATTCCACACAACATAGGCAGAAAGAAAAAAAAAAAACTCGCAAAACCCATGAATAAAAGAGGAGGGTCCGTTGACATCTAAGGTACTGCTAGGATCATCGTCCGACAGGACCTTAACCTCTCGGATTCAAACAAACGCGCATGCTATTCTTGGGAGCAAAGACTGCTCACATAATTCATCGAGTCGTAGTCTGTCGATCACTGCTAAAGCAAAAAGCCCTCGCTACAGGCTCTGTTGTTTTATGTTAAATCGACTATTCTCAATTCAACTTACGATCAGAGCTTGATCGGAAGTTTCACAGTGCTAATGAGTATAGATTATCCGTTCACGGACGTCTATCTCTGAACTGGTCTCTTATCCAATGAAGTATCGGAGGGCTATTATTCGAGGAGCCTCTCCCGTCACGAGTCCTTCCGCTCTGTGATCCGCTCTGCGATCCGCTCTGCGGTGAGCGACTATTAGGGGAAGGGGTTCTAGTACGAAGTAAACCTGCCAATGGAATACTCTCTGGGACGGGGGGCAAAGTTCCTTGAGTTGATGATCGTCGGTTAGGTGAATAAGCCTGGTCAGATCTCTGGCCATCGACAGATGGAGCTCCATCTCGCCCGTTATGATGAGATGACGAAGAGGATGGGATAGGGTGTGAATCTGACACGGGGCTGCCGGGGCTGCCGGGGCTGCTAGCAGCTTCTCTATCGATAGAACTGCGGCAGATAGGACAAGTTTTGTGTTGCTTTAGCCACACCACAATGCAATGTTCGTGAAACCAATGTTTGCAAGGCAGTACTATGGCCTCATCTCCAACTTTGACCTCATCGATACAAATTGTGCATTCACCCTTTCGCTCGGGTCCTAGCATTGCCTCGTCCAACTTCTTCTTCGGTAGTCTTGAAATAGCATGATCGGAAGCAGGACCCGGCGCCGATCGAGTGTGTTCTTCCATGATAGTTGATACGAGTTGTTCTATCGCCTCATCATCGATAACTATGTCACCATAGATGCCCTGTAACGGCGTCTGAGGGCTTAAGATACTTGCTAGGAGTTGATTGAAGACTTGGCCGAGATCTGCCGGCAGGGGGGGATGCCCGACATTATCGAAGGGGTTTGACCCTAAGTTGTTCGACCCTGAGTTGTTCTGTCTGAAGCGGCGCGGTCGTAAGAAGTTCGGCCCTAAGTTGTTGGACCCAAAGTTGCTGGACCCCAAGTTGCTGGACCCCAAGTTGCTGGACCCTAAGTTGTTCGACGATAGAGGAGAAAAGTTCTGGCTAAAGGGCACTCTATCTCCCATGCTCTCTGAGAATGCGCTGCATTGTGAGTTAGTGATAGATCGACAGAAGTGGATGTCAGAATGGGTAGATAGAAAATAGATACAACCTTTGAAACCCATTTTCAGGAATTCTAGCTCCCGTAGTATTGGCTGGATGGTTTCGTGCGTTCCCAGAAGAGAAAGTTAAGCTCCTAACGCTACCAGAGAAACCAGGTCTAGAAAATCTCTGAACCGTCATATGCGGACTATCGCTGGAAAGTGACATATTTGAGCCAGGTTGACCGACTATTCCGGCTGGGTACCCGATGGATTGCATTATATCCAGAATTCTATCACGCTGCTGGTAGTCATTGTCAGGAAGCCCTCGTGATCTTCGGTGAACGTGAGACTGAGAAGTGGTTTGTCTCGCCCTGTGGCGATTACGAGGCTGAAAGGTGGTTGGGCTGTCCATAAATCCTTCAGGCTCGCGGATTACAGTTTCCCACAAGTCGGCACCACCAAAATCGTCCGCCGGGTCGTATTCATGGAGAAGGTTATTGTGGTGACGAAATAGTGAGTCTAGATGGGGGTCATCGATCCCGGATGAAAGCTAGTTATTCGATTAGTAGGATGCTAAGCTGAGGAATTTCCAGTAGACATACTATTTCATTAATGTCGCTGCCGCATCTAGGGCAGATCAAGGTACCTGAGTGATGTTCATCGCAGTACCATTCGTTGTAGCAGTTATGGCAATATACAACAAGTCGACGACCAGAGGTCGCGTTAACGTGGGGTCTAGACTCCATCCGGCCCTGCCTTGATTGTTCATAGGCAGCAAGGGCAGTGAGTCCAAGGCCGACGGCTAGGCCGGTAACTCAAAGAGCCCTGAGGGCCACAACAATTAAAATCGTAGATGAAACTAGATGGCCTTGGGTATCGTAGTTGTTTGTCGGCTTTGTTATTGGTGTGGTCGCTATCGCTATTAAGGCGATTCTGAGACCTTGAGAGGAAGTTGGAATATTACGTCAAAGGGTAGTAGGTAATAGTAGAGGTAGAGATGGATAGATGTAGGTTGATTAGGTCGGTTAAATAAAGGGCGGGTAGTTGCGAATATGGAGACGGATAGATGAGGCTGACGTGGGGGAAGGGTGCTGATGTATGCATGCAACCGCAAGTGTTGTGCTGATCGAATTAATATGTCCTCTCGGACAAGAAAGGACAAGGCGTATTAATTTAGAAACCAGGCTGTCAGGTAAAGACTTCAAAAAAAAAAAAATACCCTGGTAAACAAGAATTGTCGAGGACTTGTAGCGAACTTGTAAATATGATAAGGTCGCAAGAAATAATAATAGACAGCGTCAATGATAGGAATTTGTGAAGAACCTGGATCGAGGATCCAGACGCGATGCTACCTTGTTGGTATCCAGACCAAACTAGTAACACACGTATCCGAATAATGTATGTAGAAGTTTAGGTGAGCGGATGCCACGGGAAATGTTAAGAAGAGATTTATTATTTTTTTTTTTCTTGTTGATTAAGAATCAAGACGGCCGGAAGGTTGAATAAGTACAGAAGTACCTATGCAATTAAAGTCAGTTAAAGTTGGACCAATCACAGTCGAGTTAGAAGTTCTGTTCTTAGGTACATGTACCCTCTATGATGTACGTAAGGTTATATGGGTTAGTGAGGGTAAGTACGTATGTACAGTACATAAGGTATCGTCCCTATCTCAATACTTACATATGTACGTACTTATGGATTTAATGTAAATCCGCCTCCAGGGGTGCATGTAACGTACATCTAGCAGTTAGCGATAATTTTTAGATTTCACCCCTTGTTACGGCTTCTTTTTGTTTTGTTCTGTGTTGTTTTTCTTCTTAAGAGAATGAGTGTTCATGCCTGAAAGAGTACGGACGTGGAGATTTCGACGAGGCAAAATAATAATAACAACAACAATAATAAAAAAAATAAAAACAAGAACAAAATGGTATGTATCTTTCGTAAAGATGCATGTAATAGTTATTCATGTTAGGAGATGATAATAAAAAGATCTGTACATCAATATGTACATGTATGTAGATAATAGGATAGTACGTACTATATCTGTAAGGTAGGAACAGGCAACTACGGATACATAACGTACCATATAAATACATGTTCTCAAGTCAGGAGGGTGTATCTCCCTATTCAAACATTTGTCATTTTACCTTCACACGTGCGCGCCCGATACACAAGAGAACCTGGTGAAGAGATGTACATATACTGTACCTACATGTAGGTAGGTATTTACTGATACCTAAGAGTAAATACCCAAGTCCATAGGTACCTATAATACATCCCATATCCTTACATATGTATGTAGCCCTACGTAGAACTACTTTTACCCGATGTCGACATATTAGTCTTCAGATTCTATTTTACCATTTGATCATGACGAGATGACACATCTTGACTAAGATACACGTCGTGCAGTGAGTTGTACCGCGGGGCAACTTGAAGCCGTATTTCCTAGTTGTGGCACAACCCTTGCAAGGAAGTCGTGGCGTTGATCGAATGGATGATATCGACGAGCCGAGGTTTTTTAGTCTCCTGGTGTATGTATACTATTATTACGAGTTAAGTCTTACATGGTTAGTCACATCTTTCTACCTAATATGCCAGGAAGTATAGGTTATCCATCTATATATATATTTACCCCTTATCTACCTAATATCTCTGTCGATGCCCTCAAGTTTAGGAAAGGCACATTCATAAATGACAACACTTATCTCCTAACCGTATGATTTGTACATAGGTAGATGGTTGGTAATGATAGATGTAATATCGTATGTATATCATTGGTATTACACAAGAAACCTCATATGACAGTGTGCTTCACCTGCTCCGAAAATATGGATAGATTGCTGGTGTCTGTTTTAGGAGGTATGTATGATACAACACCTTCAGCGCAAAGCTTGAACAGTATCCCTTACTCCATGATATCCATCCCACACCAGGTTCTATCACGTTAGATTTTGCTATTCTCTTTGGCAAACTTGTTTCTTTGTCTTCAATGTCTAGGAGTGTTTCTATCTCGCACATAGTCAGCAATGCCTCATATGCGTCGATAGTAATATGCTTCCCCCCCCGATGCCGGCCGGCACAATGTCATCATGTTCAAGACAACTACATCACCGACATCTTGTCCACTTATGTCTCTACATCAAGTGCTGACCCTCCTTTGGAGAGACCTCCGTTTCCCTTCTATCGTCGTTTGCCCCGGAACAGAATTCCACCAACCACGCCAGCAGCGATGGCGACACCACTTATGATCGCGACACCCACCAGACCCTCCTTGGTAACTTTATCATCGATCAACCTGCGCAAGTCCGTAGCTTGATGGTTGGCGGGTTCCTTATCCAGCAGCAAATCATTGTAGCGCCTTGCCTCGCCGTAGTTCCCAAGCTTGTAGTTGGCTAGCGCCAGATAGTAAAGGCATTCGCGACGGCGGTCGGGCGACACTCGAAATATGTCCGAGAGCAGACGTACCCCCAACTGTTGATCGCTGCGAGTGTTAGATTTAATTAGACCCTGTAGAAGATTGTAAGTATATCATCACTAAAGGAGCGCATATCCTGGCGCGGTGCTAAGCCGGACGCACCCATGCGTAGTTAAATTTTGTTTGGATGCCGGCCATATCGCCCTCTTTATCATACTGTGCTCGGAGAGCTTCGAGTTCCGCTTCCCTCAGCGGACTATGCGAATGCAAAAGTTAGCCGACGACTCAGAGGCGGGGTTTGCGGCAATGAATCCATACGTTTCCGCATCGACAGCATCTAGAAGCAAGAATAAAAAGTTAGTATTGAACAGTCTTTTTCTTAAGTGACCAGAACATAAATCAGGAGATAGGCATATTTACAAGGTAACGCCGTCATATTGATTGTATTGATGGATTTTGTCACTCTAACTCGGATCGTGCGGGCGTCCGATGAGTACGTAACCTTGAAGAAGAAAAAAAAATAAAAGAAATAATAACGCCGAGTGAATTGACTATTAGTAAATACCTCTTATTTACGAGGTAGTCTACCCTGAATTTAAAATGCGATGCTTCTCTATTGTTGGATGACGAGGAATTCTGGTTAGGGAAAATAAGATAAACCTTGAAGAATTACAAAGCGGCGATAGAGTTGATGCGGCATTGCGGGTAGTACATGATGTGCGAAAATGTGGCGGGAGCTCTCAAGTCGTCACCTGTCAGTGGTCCGCATGTGGCGCCAATGACGCAGGGCTACAGGATAATTAGTGGGTCATCTCTTCCCTATCTGGTAATCTAAAGATGTACTCACTGAGTCCCACTTCGCCATTAGTGCGATCAATACATTACGTTGTACAATTTACTTCGTACTCAAAGTTTGTTCTAGAACCAAAAACAGTCGTCCCGGTGATAACAACGCTTTGTTTTCCTCATTTAGTCAACATCCAGTCCGCACCTAACAATTTCTTCTTATTCTGATTATTATTATCATCACACCGACAAAGAAAAGGCACCGTGAATAATACAAATATACAACCCTCTACATTGATAAATCAATAATAAATTACATGAAGAGAGAAAATTGAAAGAAAACAAAACAAAATCAAATCAAATCACAATAAAATAAAATAGCCACAATGCTGCTTGACGAGGATCCCGCGACTGTACGTTCTACCATATGCGCCTTGAATCCGATAACTAATGCCTGTCCAGCTCATCCACCACACAATCAACAACTTCAACATCGCCCCCGACAAGCTCGCGGTCTCGCGCATCGGCGACTCGCTCTCCACGTTGAAGCAAGCGCGAGAGCTACGGATCAAGGAAGCCGAAGCCTCGCTCAAGAGTACGACCCCCCCCTCCCTCTAGCATCTGCGCCCGCGATGATGAATCCTAGCTAACCCTCGGCGCCCCCGCGCCCCCCCCAAACCCAACAGAACTCGGCCGTTCCCTCAACACCCTACAGGCGCAGCACGAGGAGCTCACGTCGACGCACTCGTCCTCCGCGCACGCGTCCGAGATCTCCCGCCTCGACACGCAGAAGTTCCGCACCGCCAAGGCGGCGTCGGACCTGGAGATGGAGGCGGAGCGGCTGTCCTCGCAGCAGGCCGACCTGGCGGCGCGCCTGCAAGAGCTAGAGCTGCAGGGCCTCGAGGGCTCGCCCGACGACGCGCGCCGGGACCCGGTCGACGACGAAGTGCTCCTCCGACTTAAGGTGTACCGGAGCCTCGGCATCGACCTCGAGCGCGACGACAAGGACGGCGAGTTCTCCAGGGCCGTCGTCCGCAACGACCGCAAGGGCGACGTCCACGTCATCAACATGGACAAGAAGTTCTCGCGCTTCTTCTACGCAAACTATTTCTGGCAGACGCTCTGAGATGAGGCTTACGCGTATGTTGCTTGAGCAGGCTCTTGTACGATCGTCATACTTGATTTAATTGCACGGCGCATGGCGTTCTTGTTTGCTAGGATACCAAAGTTCTTTCCTAGGGGGTTTTTGATGCAATAAATTCGGCAAGTTCGCTCACGAAGTATGCCTCAGCTCAAGTATGAAGAAGTTCAATAATTGGTCTGTTACGTTGAGACTAGGTAGTAAACAAGACTGCTATTCATAACTTTTGATTTTAGCCATACTCCTGATTCTTCTTCGACCAGCCTTACTCCGAATATAAGGATTTAGAGCACTATCACGAAACGCCCGTACACTCTTACTCATCATGATAGGGGGGGTTTTTTTTTTCTCCATCAGCCGGGTTTTATTATCTAGTCCTCATGCTTGAACCTGTTCTTTTTTCCAATCACCTAACTCCACTTACCCTGAACGCGAATAATTATTTATGTTTTCCGGCTAGCGATGAGGGGTATTCGTCCTCATCGAGTTTCGTGAATCCCCGTGGTCTACTCGTCGGCGTCCTTGACCTTGAACTGTTAGATGATGAGTGCATTTTTACTCCTTCAGGACTATTAACAATCGGTGGGATTGTGCTTTTCGTATGAAGGTCTAGTCCGCTGATTCCTGGGAAGATAGCACCTCCGCTTTGCGATCTGAAATGGTGACGGCGATCAGGAATTTCGAGTCGTGAATTAAGCTTATACCACTGCTCATCGTTCGCGCTGTCAGTGTCGACGTCTACGCTGTCCAGCCTCCATCCACCCACGCCTTCAAAGTCTCTCTGAAGCCCAATGCTAGGTGTTAAGGCGAATCCGTCGAGGCCCCCAATGGGTGTTGCGCTACCACTACTCAAGCTGCCCTGCCGCCTACGTCGACGCCGATGTCGTAGCTCGGGCGATGATGGAGGTGAAGACTCCAACGAGGGTGGTGTAGTGGCCGAGGGGGTACGTTGCGATGCTAAGGAGCGGGTGTGGGACGCATGGCCGACCAACACGTAGCGCAAAGTCTCTAGGCCGACATCGAAGTATACGAGGAACAGACGGAGGAACAAGACCATGAAGGCCAAGATGGTCGTAAAGCCAGCACATAGAGCAAGTGGGAGGGCGACGAAGAAGAGGAATGGGAATGCAAAGAATTGTAAAGGGTTGAGGCTCACCATCGCGGATGTCCTAATAGTTGTACAGGACGAGTAACGATGAGAGGGGGAAGATAAGAATATTCGAGATGCTTAACGAGGATGCTTAACAAATCGAAGATATATTAGTTCACATTTTCGTTGGAACTTGGGGTCAGCCCAATTGTGTCTGACAGACCGCATTCGAATCGGTCAATGCCAGATCACTTAAAGGGTTCGAAGACCTGATAGGAATTAAAAAAAAAGAAATTCAGGTTCAGTCCCAGAAGAGAGTAAAATGTAAGAAAGGGGTAATTATAGGGAGTTGATAAGAGCGGAGACAATATCATATGTTCGTAACACGGGAATGCACGGAGAAGCTCGAGACTAACGCACTCTATTCGTGTTACAGCCTGTAAGCTCATGAACTTTCAAGTTCTTATTTTTAATGCCCACAGTAAAGAAAAAGTATGTTCGAGGTTACGTACTACCAAATTACATGGGTGTACCCTTATTCGAAAACGGCGCTGTATAACTTGAACTTTCACGTGCTTAGAGTCCTTGGAACTTTACGTACTATATAAGAGCTACATAGAGGTATACATCATGTGTACATATCACTTTAGCAATTTCGACTTGGTATATGTAAGTTTAAGTTGTATACTCATGTAGATAGGTCCACTACATGTAGGTATCATATACGATGCATGTGAGATACAAGCATATTTAGGTACATATGTCATAATTGTTTAGACACTGGAATTCTACAATTTGAATTGATATACCCGGAGTCTGGAGAACAAAGACACAGGTGGCGGATTCTATAATCTACTTTATTTATCAAACATGAACAGGGTAATATAACGTGTAGAATGATTACTAGATAGCTTTAGGTAAATTCAATATTACGGAACAATGGGATATGTGCGAAAGATTTCATCACATATGATTATATGATGGCAAGGCTCAATCTAATATATCTATACCTATTATCTTAGCCAATGTTAACACCTCCTCCGTCTGAGCCGTTCTACCGCCGAATTTGCGGAATTATGGATATCAAAAAAGACATGGATGTGGATGTTCGACATTTATCGGTAGCGGGGAAGGAGGAGGACGGCAAGGGACAAGGGTAGAAGTATTCCCTGACGTCATGATATATAGCAACGCAGTATGGAACTCGGGATTTTTTCTTGCGCAGTACTCCGTACCGCTAATATAGTCTAGGTTTAGCCTTAAACCGCTTCTACCCCGCCATCTACCTGCGTACGTACATACATGTATCCGTATACCTCGTACCTTACATTACTCTAATCATTTATATGCATATATCTAATATTCTTTTATCTTGCTGCTTATTGTTTACTTGCACTCTAAAACTAACCTGGTCCCTCGAAGACTACTACGGCCCTGCACATGTTCCATCTGCGGTCATTATTGGTTTGTAATAATAAGTACCTAACTTGCAATAAAAGTAACTAATATCGAATCTTTTAGGTTGTTATCCTTTTTCTATATTTGTAACCATATACGGATACTACATAAAGCGAAGACCGCGACCTAAGGATTATACGAGGTTACGTCCGAGCTGTTAGGCCTTATACTTCATATGTGTCTATGCATGCTTGAGTTTCAGTTAAGCCAGACTAAAGAATAGAGGGATAAAAATATCAAGAACCTCTTTGAACAGAATGTGTCAACAGCACTCAGTTGAGCCAAAGCCAACCGCTACGACATTATCATCACCACTAATACAAGATGACTCGGATATCTCCAGAGAACCATTCCCTTGGGACGTCGGAGTCTTCGATGCCCATTGCCACCCGACTGATACAATGACGTCGATAGCAAGTATAACGCACATGAAAGCGCGTGCTTTAACCATGATGTCCACTCGGTCTCAAGACCAAGACCTTGTATCCGATGTAGCCTCTCAACACGATGTTAGAGACGATGACTCCTTATCGTTGCTTTCAGATGAGAGTCGTGTAATTCCTTGTTTTGGCTGGCACCCGTGGTTTTCCTATCAATTATACGACGACCTCTCTTCTGACTCAACGTACGACGGCACTCCGTCTGGCAAGATCTCGCACTATGACAAAATATTAACTCCGTCGCCTTCATCAAAAGATGCATCTTTTAGCGAAGGTCTCTCAGACCCACGACCCCTATCAGAGTTTCTACGCGAGACTAGGACTCGTCTAGAGAAGTATCCTCTAGCTCTTGTTGGTGAAATTGGCTTAGATAAGGCATTCCGGCTTCCTCAGAGTTGGACCTCCACCAATGAAGCCCAGCGCGACGAAGGGCTCACACCTGGTGGCCGAGAAGGCAGGTCACTAAGCTTCTATCGTGTGCAGGTGGCACACCAAGTTACCATCCTTCAAGCTCAGTTAAGACTTGCAGGCGAGATGGGCCGCGCGGTTAGCGTTCACGGGGTTCAGGCCCATGGTGTGCTCTACGATACGATAGCTAAATTATGGAAAGGATACGAGAAGGAGGTGACAACAAGGAGACAGCAGAAACGTATTGCCAAGGGAGCCGAGGACTTCTCAAGTTCATCCGAACAAGAGAGTGATGATGAGGGTTACACCGTACTCAGGGCCAGAAGGAAAGGCGAGAAAGCGGACTTAGATCTCGGCAAGCGGGAGGCGAAGCCGTACCCTCCACGTATCTGCATGCATTCTTTCAGCGGTCCCGTTGACGTTATCAAACAGTATCTTCATCCGTCAGTACCAGCAAAAGTGTTTTTCTCATTCTCGGTTGTCATAAACTGGAGCACAGGCGGTGGAAACAAAGCTGAGGAGGCAATTCGCGCTATACCCGACGACCGCGTTTTAGTCGAGAGTGATTTACACATGGCGGGCGATCAGATGGATAGGTATCTTGAGGAAGTATGTCGTAAAATATGCGAGATCAAAGGATGGAATTTGCGCGAGGGAGCTAAACAGCTTGGTAAGAATTGGAGAGACTTTATTTTGGGCTAGCATACACGTAGAAAGAAAGGGGTTTCTCTTATACTACATGCTCGCAGTTTAAGAGACAATTACTCTAGCACAGAAGGAGTCACCTGTCCACCGGAGACTGTATAAGAGAATTGGAGGGTGAAAATTGACGTCGTAGATCTAGAGCTGAAACTTGGACAGCATTTGGCTACGTGAGTTGGATATCTCGAATTGCCAAACTTTCATTCCCCAGACACAGTAAGGTTATCGAATTTCAGGTATGAAAGAGTCATCGTTGACGTTGGTCTCAAACGGTTAAACGCACTCTACTACCAACTGACCAAAAGAAGATGAGCCCAGGCCGGATAACCATGACCTTGTAAGTGGCAGTATTAATATATGATAGGATTATGTTTAATACCGACATCGACGCATTATGCAACCTTGACGACGAAGGACCCAGACCTCATGATTGGGCGCGCTGTTTAGGACCATTCTTAGACCTGCAGAAACGTTCATAGACCTCCAAATGCAACGCGCGATTAAAATATATATTGTTGAGCTTCCTTTTGTTTAGGGCTCGCAGATTAATCCCTTCAGCCATCTGACAAAATAAAGGTTGGCTGCAGCGGGTTGAGTACTACAGGAGAAGGAATCATGTATCTAGGACGTACCTAGATATCGTATATAAGTGAACATCGTATTGACAATTAATTGTTACCTTCCGTGAGGTAGGTTAGGTAGGCGTTCAGTGAATTTATAGATTGAAGTCTTAGACTTTTATAGATGTGTACCAGGTATGTAGTTACCTGTTATATTCATTGCAATGGATCATTCAGGGGTCAAGTGATATAACTATACGGATTTGAATTCAAGTACATAATTCTATTGCTATATAGTTGTAGTTACATACTAAGATTCCTTCACTTATATTAAGCATAACTATCCGTATTCTTATATCTTCTATGGTTATACTTTGTAAACATTAGGTATTATGGCTTAATCATGGCAAAAATAAAGGTAAAAATAAGGTAAGAATAATTAATGGCAGAAATAGTTGACGTTTACGGAGTATAAGTAATGGAAACCTCAGGCTATTGTGCTACGCTAATAGCGTACATAGTAGCTTCTTGTGTTGTTATGCGTTGAGCAAATTATGCATTGAGCAAGAATGGAGACTAACCAGATTTGGAAATAGCATACTGTATCAGCAGTGTCAAACTTCGCCTAGTAGTTGTGCAACCTGCAGCACCTGCACATTTCTCCTTAAAAAAACATTTCTTATTTGTTCTTTGCTGAGCAGATTGTCTTACTCCATAACCCTCCTTTTTACATACTACGTACGTAGTAGCACCCACCAAACGTACCTCTACACTATTCATCCACTCACTCATACACACAAGGCACCCACGCATCCACCGCCCGTGTGCCCGATAATTAGCTATTTAATTGCTACCTGCTACTACATAACTTAAGTCATCTACACCTGATAGAGATCAACAACCCCTAGTATGTACCTAGATATCCTCAGGTTTTTGGCAGGATACGAGCGTCCATTTTGACGCATCCTCCGTCCTATAGTGGCATTCGTTCCATAACCAAATCCTTGCTAGGACTGCATAAGGCCATCCTGTCAAGACTCGGGAAGCTTTTCTAACCCCCTACTTACCTTCCTTATCTTACTTGACCTACCTCTACTTCTACTAGTACCTCATTAGCGGCCGCTGAGCATACATATCTGAGACTGGGCGTCCAATACTTAGGCGTCCGATGTATGTATACAAAATTTACTTTATATGCCATTTTACACCAGGAAGCCTTCTAGAATCTTAAGCAGTTGGTCTACGGGAACTGATAGCAATCGCAGATTGGTGAATCATTGATTCATTGTTGTCCCATATCATCTTTAACCTACCTAAGTATACATAGAGCTGTTTTAGCACCTGATTTCTCCCTCTATTCAAATCGAAATTTTCGCCCTATGAGAAAAATAGCCACACATGAAAAACGACACCTTGGCTGTTCCTTGAACGAAAAAGAGGCCTGGCGTTTCTCATATTAGCTTTGTTGGCCTATATTTATATATACACCTCCTATACGTATAGGTACTTGATATTTCAACACAGTACAGCTCAGTATAGGCACGATATAATAGGACAGGTACATGAGACTATTCGGGCCTACATCTACTATACTGTTACGAATTTCCTACATAAGTTGCGGATGTGTTGTGCCTGCCTTTCGCCGATTAAGGGACAATACCTACCTCTTACCAGTGTATATACTCGGTATACATCAAGTCGACTACATTTTACCAAATCCAATCGATTGGGGAAATAAAGGGTCAACCTCATAGGCTAGGAGACGTTCGATCCAAGGTTTAACGTTTAGTGAAGTGACACCAAGGTCCTTGTAAGGTCCTGTTGTTTGGTTCTCACAGTTTCCTAACGGGAAAGAGAATAAAAAAAGGGGTTCGGGGTGCATTAAGATACCTTTTCTACCTTAGGCACCTAAAAGTTGGTATTTCATCGTCATACCCCCTTGTTATTTTCGGACGCACCCCACACAAACGCGCGACACACCACTATCTTTTTTTTTTTGGCTTGTGCGTCGTGCATCCAGGTTTGTTCAAAGGTGGTGAACAAATCTGAGAGCCCCAACGAGTCCCGTTCCAGATCTGCCCTCGCCCACGTTCTCACGCCCACTCCACGCCCACCGCCCACGCCCACGCCTACGCCTAAGCTCTCACGCCCACACCCAACCGGTCACACATACCCAGTCCAGCCCAGCTGAGAGCTGTACTAGCCGTGGTGTGCTTGCTTGCTTGTCACCTTATCGAGAACCCAGAACCGTAGGTCCATAACCATGTACGCAGGCAACTACGGTCTTCCCAATACCATTCCTCCTTCTGGATCACAATACAATGGCGGCGCCCCACACCCAGCTTCTCAAATGCAGCCCGGTCAAGGTCAAGTTCCTTCCAACCAGGCTTCGATGTACAATCCTCAGCAGTTCCCCATGGGCAACCAGCCTGGTGGTTCCTTCCCCGGACATCCTAACATGATGTCGGCCCCTAGTCCTGCAGGAATGATGCAGAATACCGGTATACCACACATGGCCACGAGTAATGGACCTAGTAAGTACCCTATCTACTTCTTCTTGTCATGCTTGCTTCTATTGTTTTTATAATTGCATTCTATCAACGTAACTCTTTCAATCTTCGCAAATTCCCACATGACATATTTCCCGTTTAAGTCGATTGTTGGTGAATATACGTCGCGCTCACGGTGGAAGACGCGGGTGCGTTGTTTGCTCTCAACTCTCACGCCAATTTAATCGACGCAGACGCAATTCACTACATATCCATTCACTTGATATCCATTCACTACAAATCCATTCACTGGGTATCCATTCACCGAGGATTCAGCATACTAATTCACTGATATCATAGTGCCAAATTACCAACCGCCGTATACAAATTCACCATACGGTACCGGTGTCCCTGGTTCTGTCATGCCACAAATGCCACAAATAAACGTCCCTCCCAACTATCCGATGGGAAGTGGCATGCATATGTCTTCATTTCCGATGCACAAAGGAATGAACCCCCAACAACAACAGATGATGCAACGCATGCAGCCTCATCAACCAAATACTCCGGGAATGTCGCCTACACCTCAACGACCTTTCCAGGGTCAACCTCCCCACAACGCGCCTACTCCTAACAATACTGCGACGGCGCCGCACCATCAACCATCACAGCAACCTCATCCACATCCCTTGTCGACTCCTCAACAATCCCACATCATACCCCAAACCCGAACGCCGAATAGCACACAGCAACCCTCACAACAGCAGCCCTCGAACGGTGTTCAGACGCCACAAACACCGACATTTCTAGCATCAGTTCATGGTAACGTACCTAACAATGCGTTACCTGGACCTACACCGCTGAGCCCCGGGTCAGATGCTAGAGACAAGGAAAGAGTTCGTGTGCTCTTCGACATCAATACTGTGCTTCTGATCGAGGCCATGTATATTCAGGGTATGCGAGAGGCGGCGAAGAAGGAGAAGACTTCTTCTAATGGGAACGATGCTTTGGGGAGCGACCCGGAGAAGAAATATCCGGAGGATGAAGTCTTAGCGCAAGACTGGCTCCAGTAAGTATGAGTGTAGATAATATTCGTATATCATGCTGACTTAGTCTTATAGCTGTATGCGCAGACTCCAGACGAACCTGGCTTATTTGGCAGCATTAGCCGATAAGAAAGGAAACGTCCCGGCTGGGCCTTGTCCTGCATACCTACAGGCACCGCCAGTTAATACTGGCTTTAAGTTTAATAGGGCGCTGGGTCCAGATGGCCCAGAGAGAGAGGCTCGAGATAGAGAGGATAGGGTTAGAGACCTTCAAGGATTGTATAAGACACTCCAAGGTCTCTACCCAGATATTGATCCGACCAAAGAGCCAGGGCCGTCGATGCCCTCTGCTCGACAAGGTGCCCAGCAGGCTAATGTGGCCAAGTCTGAGCCTCGAACGTCTGGTCAGTCTAGCCCCACTCCCGGGAAGCAGCAGACTCCATAGATGGCAACCTCAGCGCCACCGCCCAGGTCCGAGATAAATACAACTACAAACTATAGGACTTGAGGACAACTGAAGTAATCAGACTCGACCACGAAACCCCGATATTAGGTGTTGGTCCGTTTATGGGCGTATAATATATGTATGTTGGGACTTGGTGGTCTGGGTGGGTCACGTTTTCTTTCACAAAGACATCTTTTACGTTACGCCGAGTTGGATGTATAAACAAGAGAACTAAATCTCCCTGTGAGGAACAATGCTGTTTCGGCGCGATCAATTCTTAAGAATGGCTCTTTTTTTGGCGTTGGCATTGCGTCTCTTTATGGGAGAGGGACACGGAGGATACGTTGTTATGTAGGTAGTGATTCGCTTTTATCACATTCATGTCCACGTACACGTATATACCAGAATCAAAATTACCGGATAATTGCTGTGTCATTTGAAGCCTGTGGTTAATGTCTACAATTGTAAAAGGGTATGGGTGGGCTTTATATGTCTATCTCCTACCTAGTAATCTTGCTACGTTGGATGTGTTACAACTAAATGTCATACCTGGAAACATAAGAATGTTTTCCCTTCTTTGACTTTAGTCACCAGTAAAGATGGACAAATACCACATAGGCTTAATTGGCTCAGATGTTGACAAACATACATGCCTAGGACGTCCATGGTCAAATATTATCTTAGTGCTCCTTCTTTCTTTTCTCTCATGACTAAATTGATAAAAAAACCAACCTCGTAACACGTAAAGGCTACGAGAGGACAGCCTACCTGCCAGGAGATACCTTAGGTACCTACATAATCGTCGCGTATCAAATTCGCTATCTGCTCGCTGATGTACCTAGAGAAAGAGATAGCAGATGCCTATTAGGAAAGACTTCCTTTCGACCTTCTCGCGAAGCTACGAGGGCACGGTCGCTCTTCGCTATTGACGTAAAGCTGCTTGGGCAAGTGGACCTCCACGGTGCCAGAGATCTACAGTAGACATATAGGTACACGTCACTGACCTAGCTCTCGGGTTGGCGAACATATCACATGATATCGTCGTAACTAGACGGAGAGCCCGAGCAGCGCGGACTCCCGCGTGAGGCAGCGGAATCCGTTTCATTGACTCAGAAGGAGGTTATAGAATTAGAGGAACTGTGACCTCATAGCACGGCGTTATCAACGGCGCGGTTGAGAGGCCAGGTGTGGGACGGTAGGCAGGGAGGGCTGAGCGAGCGATACGATACGATACGTCTTCTCCGGACCTGTGCGTCTACGCAAAGCGGTAGACGACGCCTAGACGCGAGGGAGGAGTGCCGGGCAAGCCTTGTACGCGGCTGGGTGGCGGCTAGTGAGGCAGGACGCGTAAGAGACTACGTTGTACTTAGTGGGTTTTACTGGAAGGCGAGGGGTTCGTAGGGAGGTGAATAGGTATCTTTATGATGGCTTGTTTGTGATGTTTAGCTGTTGTGAGGGTTGTTTCTACGTGTCAAGTCTTGAGTAATCGTGCTAAATGGTAGGTACTGAATTATAGAGCATTAGGTACCTAGACGTACCTAAGTATAGTTCGGAATGGTAATACAGAATAAGAGAACCTGTAGGACTTTGATTACTAGATGTTGAGAGTCGAGATTTAGAAGTGTGGTTACTGTATATATGTACACAGCATATACCTGAGCGCTAAGAGATGATATTAAATTACTGTTACGCCAACCGGAGTATAGCAGTTATTTGGTTCTGACATGTGTACCTTGAAAGGAGAATGCTGAACAATGTAAATTACGACAATAGATGGACAAGAGGGAGAGAAAGACATGACGTTATGGTATAACTAGTCTCTCGTATTAGGTATAATGCATAGAAAGCATTGAATTTATACTGTCAAGATCATATTCCATCACTTTGATAATATAGGGTGTTTATAGTTGAGTACCTATATAATACCGTCCTTGACATTGATAGTTAATAAATGGGATTAGATATACCACGTGATCTACGATGGCTCTAATCAAGGTTAAGTGGAGACCTTTATGCGCTAATGTCGCGGGACTATGCGAGAAAGCGGCTCTGATAACTCAAAATCATGCAGGGCGACTCGCCTTTAGAAATCTGACTTACATATGTATGTGTGTACCATGTGGGCCGTACGCCGTAGCTGCGCGCGCTGCAGGGAGATGTACATAGTATTACACGACAGATAGACGCATTTATGCGTACGTAGTAGTTAGAGTATTGTAATGCAAGATGTAAGTAGATTTGTTTAATTTTATCAATGGATGATGTGTATATTATGTATATTTCACTATTGAAAGGAACGAGAATCCGTCTACGGGTAGATGCACTTTATGGCGTGTATATATATATATATCATAGAACGGTACCTCAATCCTGAGATGTATAAAATATATCCTTCTGATTGGATATTTTTATCTTTACCGTAAACTCAGGGGGAAAAGGCGTGGGCGTTCGGAGTTAAATAGATGGCCAAATGCGTAGCAGCTAATGCAGGGACGGGGCCTTCCAAGCCTATTAGTGGCTACTCGACCTGAAGGTTGGTGTAACTCATTAAACCAATGATACGGGATGGATGCAACCTAACTCGATAGGGGATTTTGGTGGTTCATGCTGTAACTATCAAGTTGCGTCGATATTGTTTGTACGTACGTATTAGTATTGTACCTATCTTAATGTTGCTATACATTTCCTTCCTTTTTTCATCCTACAAATGTCCTTTTTCTATTGTCAGGTCTTTAATTAATGGGTAGTTAATGATTTTCGTCATTGTTTTTTTTCTTCTTGTTGAGATTGTTTTTTCTCGTTCATTGAACATTCATTATATCCCTACCTATTCATGGTGACCAAGAGTTTGTCTTTGCCCTTTCATGGATGTTGTTTTTTATGTATAGTGACCCTCGTCGACTCGCCCTCACCGACGGGCCCTTGCCTAGACTAGCAATTGACATTGCATAATTCTGAGCTATCTCCTACGCTACTTAACACACAGTAGATCGAAGCCGACCCCTCGACAGAATTCGTACACAGCTGATTGTCTCTCGAATCCCTGAACGGAGAGCCCACTATTGTATCCCGACCACCCTTGTTTCCCTGTTTCCCTTACCAGGTCAAGTCCAAGGTACTGCTCGATAGCTCTCTGAGAGAGCCCATTTTTGAATCCTGTCTGCGTATACAGTACGCAGCTACAATCACTACTGCTACCGCGAGTAACGTCAGACGTGGCGATCGTCTTCCGAAAGCCACAGTCACTTTATTTTTACCGCCGTCGACGCATCATTCTGGTGTACGAGACGCGGGACTAACATAAGCTAGAGGAAAGAAGTAAAAGTCTCAAGTCTGGAAAGGAGACTGAGAGACATTGGGTTGTAGATCGGCCATTCCAGTCACCGCCGACTACCGACCACCTTCGTTTCGACTTGGAGAGAGAGAAAGAGGAAGAGGAAGAGAAAGAGAAGAAGAAAGGGAAAAAGAAAAAGAAACCTGCCGCGTGATGGAGCGGGACTCCGAGAACTTACAGAAAGATGGAAGTTCACCGACTACCGCGGACATGGCAACTACCGGGGCTGAATTAAACGTGTCGAAGTTACCGGTTGAACAAGAAAAAGACAAGAAAAAGGAAAAGGAAAAAGAAAAGAAAAAAGAAGAGGAAGAACGAAGGATGCCGGAACACGACTCGATGGTGACAGTTCGATTATCGGAGCCGCCTTCCTTGTCAGTGAATACGGACCTTCCACCCAATGCATTGCCTTTTAGAAGGAGCATCTGGGGACATGAATGTACACCTACAAGTGCAACTCCGCCAATTGCGACATTTATGACAACAGTGAAAGAGGGGGAAGTTGCGATGGATGAGAAGAAGGATGCATTTCAAGTTCCAGCACAAGTCGAACTTAAATCTCCCACTGATTCTTCTAAATCTTCCACCGATTCTTCTAAATCTTCCACCGATTCTCCTAAATCTCCCAAAAGTCTACCACAGGCATTACAAGACAAGAAACTCGCCGTCGTCACCACCACCACCACCATCAATGCCGGTCCAGAAGAAA
This sequence comes from Hypoxylon lienhwacheense, assembly GCA_902806505.1. Classification (NCBI taxonomy): domain Eukaryota; kingdom Fungi; phylum Ascomycota; class Sordariomycetes; order Xylariales; family Hypoxylaceae; genus Hypoxylon; species Hypoxylon lienhwacheense. Next base: position 1,623,648 of record CADCWW010000003.1, on the reverse strand, counting down.
GGAAGGAAGACGACAACGACAACGACGAAGATTTGATGGATGAATCTGACACAGAAGAGGTCAATTGGGACCAATTACAAAAGACAGAGGACGAGGAAGTGAAAGATCAAGACGATAACGTATGTTTCGTGTCCCCTTCTATTTTTATTTTCCATGATATTTTTATATATATTTTTATATATATTTATATATTTCCTTCCTTACATTCTCTCGTCATACCCAGTCAGCATTACCTGCTTTGGACAAGACTAGGCAAATCTACGACAGTGATTATGCTGACATGATCCTTCTCTCCCTTAGTCTACCGCCTTACTCTTAGCACGACTCGAACAAGAGAATAATAAAATAGCCACGAATCCGAAGAGTGTTAAAGTTAAGGTCGTCGAGCAACCACCAACCCGCAGACCAAGGCCACCTTCGATGGCTCAGCTACGAGATATGGTCCACGGGCCGACGCCTATGGCCTTGCGATATTCGGTCTTACCTCCCCCGCCTATGACTGATCTCGAATTCTACATGGCTCTTGTCAAAGATTACCAGCAGACTGCCGCTCGTCTTCCCACTCTATTGTCCAAGAAGATTCGCAAAGGAGTGCCGCCGCCGTTACGAGGAGTCGTGTGGCAGAGTATGGCAGGTGCTCGCGATAGTTACCTTCTCGAACAATTCGATCGGTTCAGCAGCGAGTCGAGTCCTTATGAAGGGATCATCGGTAAGGACCTTGGCAGAAGCTTTCCTGGCGTGGATATGTTCCGTGATCCCGACGGCGACGGCCAGCGAATGCTCGGTAGGGTATTAAAGTGCTTCAGTCTCTATGATCAGAAGATTGGATATTGTCAGGGGCTCGCGTTCCTCGTTGGTCCTCTGTTAATGCACATGCCAGATAAGCAGGCTTTTTGTGTCCTAGTCCGGTAAGCACCTATCTACTATATGAAATCTAAAATCTCGATGATGCATCTGGCAATGGATGCGACCAAGCTGACGATCGATAGGTTGATGGAGTATTATGATCTACGATCGTGCTTTTTGCCCGACCTGTCAGGGTTGCACGTGCGCATCTATCAATTCCGAGAATTGCTTCGACAGAATCTGCCCACGGTATGGAGTCATCTGGAGGAACTCCAGGTAGATCCCGCCTACGTCTCGCAGTGGTTTCTCTCTTTTTTTGCCGTGACATGTCCCCTGCCGATGCTGTTTCGCATCTACGATGTCATATTTGCCGAAGGCGCGTCGGAGACGATCATGCGCGTGGCCCTGTCGCTCATGCAAAAAAATGAGAGCCGCATCTTAGCATGTACCGAACTCGAAGATGTTATGCAACTCCTTTTATCTCGAGGTCTCTGGGATTGTTATCATTACAACGCAGATGAATTTGTCGATGATTTCGTTAGCCTGTCTAGTGTCGTATCGAGAGAGAAATTAGCCCAACTCGAGCAGGGGTATCGCGAGGAAAAGATCGCCAGTGCCAATGCCGCCCGAACGGCCGATGTTACCACAGCAGCCTCCCGCTTTTTGGGCCGTCTCTGGACCACAAGCACTTCCTCCCCGAAATCAGGATCTCTCTCTCCGGGACTTACTGCACCATTGAGGCCATTGAGCATGCTGCGCCGAAGTGCATCGAAGCAGAGTCTAGCTTCGACCTTGAATTCCATGGAAGCCAGTTCCGTTAGCGTCCTCAGTTCTGCATCGACCGACGCGACCACCGTCTCCCGCGACTCATCCAACGCAGACGATTCATTTATCCGCGAGTCGACGCCAATTGTCGCGAAACAGCAGCCGAGTCGCGGTGCGCCCGACAAAAACCTGCACACCCAGATCGAAGATCTCCTCACCGCACTTAGCGAGCTGCAACGAAATCATGCACTGCTAGCCACGCAACTGCAGCAGGAACGGGAAGAAAGAGATGAAGATAAGAGAGCCGTTATATTGTTACTGGACGGGCTGAAGAAGGTTGATAATGGATTGAATGAGGTTAGAGATGATAAGGGCGTTGACGACGAGGCCACAGATAGGCTAGAGGACGGGGAAACGCGTAGCGAGAACCGATTCTCTCAATTGGTAGAAGCGGTCGAGGGTCGTTTCTGTACCGAAGAAGAACGAAGACGTACGTCGTCCTCGGTACAGACCAAATCACAGCTTCGCGAAGAACTAGCGAGGGCGAAAGAGCATCTCAGAATCGAGACGTCTAAGTCTCGAGACTTCAATCGTCGCATCGAAGAACTCGGACAAGAAGCCAACATGCTACGCGAACAACTTCGAGAAAGCCATGCTCACGTACGGAACCTACACCAGGATAAACAGCGTCTCGAGAGACAAGTTCATACTATGCGTGTGCGAGCTTCAACCGAGGCAGTTGGATCGGCCTCCGAGCCTGGGAGCTGGTTTTCGTCCGGGTCTAATCTGAGTGCCGGCAGCGCTACTGCCAACGTCAGTATAGCTGGTAACGGCCTTCGAGAATTGAAGCTCGGACGTAGCAAGTCGACGCCCAACACGCAAACATCTTTCGTGAAGCGATCGTCGTCGTTAGTCAGAACGCAGACGGACCCCGTCCCCTCTAGCGAACATGAAGCGATCGTTCTGGAACTGGTGCAGGCCAAGACAGCCGAGGCGGTGGCTCGCCAGGAAGCCGACGAATATAAGCAGAAGCTCGAAACCCTACGAAGATCGCATGGGCTTACTCAGGTAGAGGGCGCTTCAGCTACGATGACATCGACTGCGATGGGGGTGTTTGGGCGGCTCACAACTTCAATCTCGGACACAGGTAGTGGCACTAGGAGCGCCGCTCCTGCGGCGGCATCAACGTCCACTGCTAATGCTGGTGGTTTCTGGGGTTGGCGACGTTCGTAGTCGCTTGGAACTCGACAGCGGAGCGGCAGAAGAGGGAGCAGAGGAGAGCAACAGGAAACACGAGCTCGACTTTTGTGATTGCAGGAGCGAGCATCCTCCAAAGAGAGAGAGAGAGAGAGAGAGGAATACATGCACATTTCTAGAGAACTTATCAAGACAAGCTACGTTTGTTGATGGGTGCACATTAAGCTTCATCTTTATTTTATCCTAATCACTTATCCCGGTCCTACATATGTAGCCTATGCAAGGGTCGATGGGGGACATTTTTCTTTTTGAGGGACTGAAGTATTTATCTAACCGGGCATGTATATGAGCCTTGAAGATGCCTCCACACCTAGTTAGCTAGAACGTGCAGGTCAGAAAGACAGAAAAAAGAAAAAGAGAAGGAGTCAGAGACGGAGAGAGAGTGAGAGTGAGAGAGAGAGAAAGAGAAAGAGAAAGAGAGAAGTGTAGGTAGCTTTGGAAAGGGACGTGCGGGCTGCTTTTTGCTTTCGTTTGCTCATAGCGAGAAAAAGGTCTCATGATATCCGAAATATAACTTTGCTTATTCTGTCGTCCCCAATATATGAACATAATACATTATGGGTGTTGTATGAAGTCTAAGTGTGCATATCGTACCTAATATACGATGATGTACGCCATATTCCGGTATGAGGTATACGACAGAAGTTGGATACCTAGAAGAGAAACGAAGAAGAAAAAAAAAAGGGGATCGACTAGGTAGTAATTGGGTTCTATCTCGTTGTTCCTATTATTAGACACCTACTTTTTTTTTTTCTCGTTTATTTTATTTTTATTTATTGATTTAATTATTTTCTATGAGATGAATGAGGATGACGAGTCGGGAGGGCGGACATGATCAAGAGACGATGATCACAATTCGTGGCAGAATGACGCATTCTGGTTGCCGTCACACCTCGATACAACCATTAGAAAGGTACTCAGGTATGTATGTATATATTTAATACATACATGTAGCTTGCCTCGTGTCTGTAGGAAGTACCTACATGTAGGATGTATGTAGGAGGTAGGTAAGATTGATAGATGTACAGTACATAACTTGTTCATGTAGGTGGGAAGATGGAGGTGTCGTGTGCTCTTGCTCCAGGTAGAGAGCTCTAGTGGATAATCACATGCAACTTGAACGTGGGTTGAAGTGATGACATGGGGGGGGAGGAGAGGGGGCGTGCTAGGTATAGGTAGTGGCTTCCCTAGTATATACTATGTATGTACCTACATGTAGTGAAAGGAGGTGGGTAGGTAGGAGGTAGGTAGGTAGGTACATGTAGGTTCTAGGTATGTTTCGGATTGGAAGGAAGAAAGTTGCACAGGACACGGTATCATAATAGGGTTGGTGCAGGTGGTTCTTATTTCTTTATTTCCCTAGTTACCTAGGATCTGTTTATCTATCTGTATCCTTTATCTACCTAGGTATTTATATACTATAGTGTGTAGTGAACTAACCTTATCATTATGATGTTTTATAGGAGGTACCTAGGTAAATCTATCTGTAAGTGCATATGTACAGATATCAATGTATGGTAGGTATATCTGTACCTAATCATGTCTGGATAGATTAGGTAATGTCGCGGTTTGATAGGACGGGAGCATGACGTTTGTGCACGAGAGGATCAGAAACAGGAGCGTTTGAGGTGTGGAATGTATAGATACCCTTAATATCATCAATGCTAGGTCAAGGCACATACCTTATGTACCTACATAATCTACGAGAGTAGATACCTACATAATATCGGTAGATGATAGATCCAATGGTAAGCATGGAAGTATTTCGAAGATAAAGTCTAGAATGTATGGAATACGTAATTCTCATAATACCGTACCTGTATCCCCTATGTACCTACATATTGAAGGTATGTATTCTTATGTAGCATAGGTATTGTACGGTACATAGGGATGTAATTAATTGTGCATGTATTGAGTACATATCAATGTATCAGACACTTTCCTTCTAGGTGTGGCTGTCACCGTAGTAGCTGCCAGGTAACGAGCTACCTAGGTACCGTTTGTCGTCAGTCAGACAAGTTCGACAAGGTGCACCTGCATCATGGTGGTCCTGGCTTGGCGTCATAACACCAGTTTACTAGCCACATTTGCGGTAAAGCAGCTGGTCCCGTCGGGGGGCGCTAATGAATACATAAAGTACCTAGGTAACAATGCTGATGAAATCAATCACTCCTTTTTATTTGTTCGAAGTACACTGAGCTTTACCTACATTTTTTATTTTTTATTTTTTTATACTTATTTTTTTTTATTCTTTTATTTTTTTGCTTCAACCAGATCGGTCAATCCGTCCAAAACCTCATCCCTACTACTTTACTACACTACTAATCAACCTGAAATTCTTCCCACACAAACCACAAGCAGCAGAGAAAAAAAAAAACCTCGGCATCTTAATTATCTCTTCTTCTTGCTGCTTGGACTTCTTTCTCTCCTGTCCCTCTACATCCTTTCCTGCTCCTTGACATCGTCCAAGAAGGAATAAGAGAATAAATTAGTGATATCCATTTAATCCGATCAGGTAAGTTTTCCAACTATTTTCACTCTTCACCTTTTCTTACCTCTTCTCATTTCTCCTTTCTCTTCTCGTTTCTCGTTTCTCGATTACTATTATTATGAATATGAATATAAATATTATTTCCCCGTTTCCTCTTCCCCTCGACAAGTAAAGACTGGAGCTCATCCACAAATTTTAGAAAGGAAAAGGCATCCGGAATTCCGAATAATAGAGATATATCCTCGACCTTGATCCTTTTAGCTTGACGAGCTACGAGAACAATTCGCGTTTATCTTACTACAACTTGCATTCTTATTCGCACATCCGTAACAAATAACATCGACCGTTGACGCCCATTCGTAATGGCCGATTCCAATGATTATACTGCCAATGGCAGTTCTATCGATGGATTGAAAGGCAGTAAGGTAAGTCTTATTCGATTCCAAGCTTATCCGGAATCTCCCCCTCCGCCTCGACTCTCTACAGTATGCCTTGTTTACCTGCTAATTCATCGTAAATAGTATTTAATAATTCCGTATCTATATCTCTAAACTTGTTCATCGACTTCATCGGAATCAAATAAACTAATCTGATTTCATCGCAGATGCAAATGCTGCCTACAACCAATTTACAAATGGTATGTTATATCATGTGCCCGTCACCGATCTAATTTTTTAAGATCCTTCTCGTCGTGAGGTCACTACCGTAGCTCATTTCACTGACTCGTTGTAGGCCCCGTTGCCCAGAACATCAAAGACCAGAGTGCGAAGACAACTGCCGAGCTTTCTAACCTTGCTAACTCCCGAAAAACGCCCTCGTACCCTACTGCTACTGGCCAGCCTCTAACTCACTATCACTCTCTCTTCTCTGAGTTATTGTCGTGGAACAACCCTCGTAAGTCTAGATTTTAGCCATTATACTATCTCCCGTATGTCCTGTTTATATGCTGATAAGTTTTTATAGGAGCATCCGCTATCGCTTACGCTTCTATCGTCTCGTTCATATTCGTGGTTAGGTACCTCGATGTTTTCCGCTATGCCTTGAAGCTTACCTACATCTCCCTGGGTATCACGGTCCTCGCCGAACTGGCTGGCAAGACGATTATTGGCAACGGTATCGCTACTCAGCTCCGCCCTCGCAAATACTACACTGTCCCTCGCGAAACTCTCGATGGCTTGATCGGCGACTTCCATGAGCTCATCAACTTCTTTGTTATCGAGTCTCAGCGAATCTTGTTTGCCGAGAACACCACCGCATCCGCTGTTGTAAGTGTAGTAGCACCTACGTAACATATGATATGTGTATCTCATTGTAGCTCTTGCTAACAGCGCGACGATAGGCTGCCATCGGAGCATTTTTGTCGTACTACTTGATTAAAATTGTTCCTTACTGGGGCCTTGCCTTGATCGCTACTACTGTTGCTTTCTTCGTGCCCCTGATCTACAGCACCAACCAGGAACTTATCGACCACCATCTTAAGCAGGCCTCCGACGTAGTCAACAGCCAAACTGAGCAGCTACGCCAGATCGCTAGTCGGCACACTTCGCAGGCGACTGAGATCACCAAGCAGTACATGGGTGACTACACCGCCAAAGCCCAGCAGATGCTGCGTGGCCGATCAGCTTCGGGCGAGGTGACGTCGAAGCCGGTCCAGCCTAACCTCAAGGAGTCTGATTTCCCTCAGGCCCCTAAGGAGGGCTTCAAGAACAAGGACGAAGAAGAGTCGGAAGAGGAGGAGGAGTCGGAAGAGAGCGAGGAAGAGCCTCTCGTCGCCTAGACGAAGGCTAGTCTTTGCGATCTAGGACATCTCTCCTCGATACATAATATCTTACCCGCCCTCGTTTTTGAGATCCGACTGGTACGGCACGGCGACTTGATGACTCATGGCATAGAAAGATATGAGACTGCGGATTTGTGAAGGCTCCATGACAGATGACGGGGGCTGGATAGGTCTCGCCTACGACGTTCCTTAACAATGACAATGGGCCCACTAGGCGAATTTGGTTTCCGGCGTGGGGTTTGGCAGCTTATTTCACCACTTAGAGGAATCTTTTTCGGCTCTTGGCAGCCTCTTCCTTTCTATTAACCCCTGCGATGTATGGCGGTGACTTGTGGTGATCCTTGCAAGTCTCCGCTTTCGCATCCATCAACCCGAAAGGACATTGTTTTTGGCGGCGTTGGGCTGATAATGATGATGCAAAAAGAAGAGAACGAAATTCCCCAGGAGATGAGAGAGATGACAGGATGCGGATTAGTGAAGTGCATGCATGAGAATGGACTTTTTTTTATTTGGCGGTAGTAGTAAATAGCACGACATTCGAGGTGTGGTGTATTAACAAAGTGAAGGAGAGAAGAGAGGGAAGAAGGGGGGAGGGGGGCATGCTTGAGCATAGTAAGATAGTAATTTCGACTCGTTTCTCTTCTTACGGAGACTTAAATTATGTGCTTACGTCCTATTTTCTAAGTACCTAATATCAGCTACGCTCTTTTTTTTCTTGTAGACTTTGCGACGAAGTATTGTTGATGTCTTTTATAATGTCCTATACTATAGTATTAATTACCTGCGTAGAAGTATATTTGGGATATGATGGTAGTTACTCCCGCTACAACGCGGTTATCGTGGAGTGTATAGGTAGGATAGTTAACCTCCAGGTAAGCCTACCTCATAACCTACCAGGTACCTTAGGTACTTAGTATCAGGGAAGTAGATTAGGTAGGTAGGCTAGGTAGTTGGTAGGAGGTAGGTAAGGTACTTTGCGTAAACATGATTAGGGTACATATCTCCATCTACTTAATTTATTTAGATCTATTCCATCAAGACGTTTTGGGAGAAGGGGGGGGGTTGAGAGAGAGAGAGAGAGAGAGAGAGAGAGAGAGAGAAGAGTACACTTTGGTACCTATTTATTAGAGGGTAGGAGGTTGGAGGTATATGTATATCCCTAAAGCTGCCTCTCTGGGTCTTATTCCAAATTACTTTAGGTACCTACTTACCTACAGGTACGCTCTTAGAATGTTATAAGATTGAGGAGGGACATTTACCGAGTAGATACGTAGCCTAGCCTCGCTACTTCCCGTGTATCGGGGGTGAAGGAAGTTTAAAAAAGATTTACGTGATATCTTCCTTGGTATAGGTACCTAGGAGGTAAAGGGTATAAAGGAGCGAGACGGCTTTGGTATTGAGGTTAATACAGGTTACCTATGGAAGAGGTGTGAAGCGGTATATACCTATTTCTACTTCTGAGGTATACCTTGGGGTACCTAAGGTAGAGAGTATGAGAGTGACGGACGGGTGGTGAGTTGCTTAGGTAGGTATCTATTTCTTATACTTGTGCCTACATGCAGTAAGGGGTACCTACCTACCTACCTACCTACCTACCTACCTAGATAGGTAATATAGATTTAAGAGGTAGGCATGGAATAGGGGCGTGTTTACGGGCAGGAGGTTAAGTAGATAGACACCTCCGATCTTACTGCAAGGTCTACTATATCTTCAGAACCTCTCACTACAACTCTGGCCTGCCTTACGTGAAGACAAGTAGACATGAGCTTATGCCCCGTTTACGCTTTAAATCATTACCATAGTCTGTAGCTTTCACACGCAAAGAGAGAAGCCATGTTTTCTATATTAATATAAATACACGCATATCATGAGATAAGAGGACAGTTAGGAAACCCCCCCCCCCCCCCCCCCCCAAAGCAGCAAGGGAACAGGCCGCGAGGAAGGAAAAAGAAAGGTGGAAGAAAATGTCGAGTATTAACCGCCTAACGCCTCATCATCATCGCCCGAAAGCGTTAGCCCTTTAACCTGGTTCCTATACCCCTGGATGATAAAGAACTACCTTCCCGCCCCATCGCGGAAAGACCGTACGATAGGTACCGTATAGATGGCCTTCGCTCGTCGTCGAGGGCTCTTAGACTGTAGTTGAAGATATAACCAGCTACCTCTTGGTTTTATGAAAAGAAAAAGAGAAGACCCGCCTTCGTCTATCACGCAACCTGTCTTCCCTTGCAAGCTTATGATCGACAGGTACAAAAATGGGGCAATCCATTATGAAGATCATTCACTATCGTCCATGGCAAAATCGTCGCTTTGTTCGTCATCGACACCATCAGCCGCCTCGAAGTCATCCTCCTCGTCGTCGTCATCGTCAATGACATAAACAGGCTTTGACTTCGTTGCCGCAGCGCGGCTGGTTCGTCCACGAGCGGCAGGTCTCGGGGGTGGAGAGTCAGGCTCGGCCGCTTCGACATCTTCGTCTTCATCGTCGTCCATGTCGAAAACGTTCTTCTTCGGCTTCGCCTTCTTGGCAGCGTAGGCCTTTGCTGCCGACGATAGTGGCGGGGGTTTAGGCGCCGAGGCTTTCTTTGTAGGCGCGTCTTCTTTTGCCTTATTCCTTGTTCCTGCAGGCCTGCCTCGAGTCTTTTTGGCTGCCGCTCCACCAATACTACCAATAGCAGAGGTGGCGGCTGGCTTTGCCTTCGGCCCTTCGGCTGAGGATGCAGAATATTTTGGTTTGCTCAAGACCTTAGAAACGGGAGGTAGATCGTCATCGGAGAGGAAACTGTCTAGTTCGTCCCCACGCGCGTTTTTATGAGGCGATGATTTAGCCAGCATTTCATAGTTCGTGTCATCGTGGTCATCCAGGTCCACGGTCTTCGAAGATTTGCTCTTGGCTTTCAAACCGGTGCTGTTGCCGCTACTGCTCTCCGGCCGCGACATGGAATACAAACTAAGTCTGCCAGTCTTGTTCTCGGAAGCGCCAGCATTGCCGCTCGAAATACCTTTGACTAGGTCGCCAACGTCACCAAGCATGTTGTCGTCGTCACTTTCTGAATCATCATCTACGATCCACGCCTTGGCCTTCGTAGCTGCAGCTCGTTTGGTTCGCGGAGTCGGTTGGGCTTCTCCTTCTGAATCTAGAGTAGCCGCTTTCTCCTTCTTGACCGGGTTCTTGAGCTTAGCAAAGTCATCATCCGAGAATGGATCAGAGTCAGAGTCTGCTGCCCCACCCGCACTCGGTGCGTCTTTCTTTTTCTTAGCGTCGCCGTTGAACATAGCAGCGAAACGTTGAACAGACTTCTCCTTAGGCTGCTCCTTTGGCTTGGGTGCGGCTTTCGATCCAGGTTTCGGACCGGGCCGAGACTTCGCGACAGGCGCGTAGTCGTCATCATCCTTTGCCTTACGGCCACGTCCGCCTCCGGCTCCTATCTTCTTGGACGTGCGGCGGTCCATTCTACGAATAGTAGTAGTGATTTCCTTGTCGAGCCGCTCTTGGGTTTCCCAAACCTCTTCAAAGTCATCGAGGTCTTTGCACCATAGATCCTTCTCGCTGAGGGCTTCAAGCTCATCACGTTCGGCCTTCTTCTTGACAATCTGATCTTGGAGACGGTTAAGTCGCTCTTGAGTGAATGACCAGATAGCCATCTATCAACTGTTAGTAATTATGTTTGATAGGCATTGTTGTGGGCACTTACGCCTAAAAGGTAGTCGTAGCCACTCCTGTCGGAGTCTGTATCAGCCTCTTCCTCTACAGCACCTTCTTCATCACCCCCTTCGTCGTCCTCTGATTTGGTCTTTTTTGCGTCTTGTCCCTTCAAAAAAGCCTCATATTTCCGCTCGCGAAGCTCTTCGACGATAACCTGCTTCTTCTTGCGAGATACCACAAGCTGACCATCCATTATCTCGCGGATAAATCGAGCTTGATTCTGTAGCTTTCGGTACTCTGCGTCGTACACTGCAAGCCAATGCATCTAATCAAGTCAGCACAATACTCGGTGATATCTATGCTATCTTTAACATACCTTACGTTCGGTGTACATATTCATTCGGTAATGATAGTACTCCTCAAGGATATCCTCCACCTTCTCGTACTTGCGGATCATGCCGCGTGTGTCAAACGCGACTAAATTAGACGTGGGAATTTGTTTAACCAGCTTGAATTTCTCAAGTAGGCCCTCCTCAAGAGCTTGATGCATATGCTTTTCATCCATTTGGATCTCGAAGTGGACATTTTTATGGTCGTTGAATTCCTTGTAATCTTTGATAAAAGAAGGTGCCTTTTCGCCCCGAATTATATCTTCTAGCTTCGCTTTGAAATCGTCGGTCCACATGCGGATGGGCAATTCGGTGATGATCACTTCATTAGGCTTCCTCTCGTCTTGAGTCGCGATACCATTAAATTGATAACGATTATTCTCGACGACTTGCGGGTTACCTTTCCAACCTCTGAACCATGGAGTCATCGTCTCGAACGGTTTTTCTTCCTCGCCGTCTTGACGCCCCATACGCCGTCTCAGGTTCCTGATAATGTCCATCGGGTGGTAATTCGGAATTGATGTGCTCCAACCCGTACCGATACCATCAGCACCATTAACCAAGATCATGGGTATGACAGGTACATAGACCTTAGGCTCGATTCTCTTCCCGTCTTCGACCTGATATTCCAGCTTAGGTTCATCGAGGGGAGAGAATACACGGCGTGCGAATGGAGAGAGGCGGGTGTGGATATATCGAGGACTGGCGGCATCCGAACCGCCTGCAAGTCGGGAACCGAAGTTTCCGCTAGGTTCGAGGCAGTTCACATTGTTAGAACCGACAAAATTTTGGGCGAGGCCGATAATAGTCTGGTGCAAAGACATCTCACCGTGGTGGTAAGATGTCTGTTCAGATACATAACCGGCCAACTCGACAACCTTCTTGTCTCTGGTAAGATTTCGTTTCAAGCAGGCGTAGATGACCTTCCGTTGACCTGGCTTTAGGCCATCAACAACTGAAGGAATAGAACGCAAATTGTCGGCCATACTAAACAATATCAACTCTTTGTTGACAAAGTCATCGTATGATACCTCCTTAGTCGAATGGTCGAGGAAAGTGCCCGGTACGAAACTGCCGAGCCATTCTTTACGAGCATCCGCTTTCTTCTTGGAGAAAGCAAGCTCGATTAAATCAGCCTCTTCGGGTCGCATCACCTCGAACGTTTTCAAATGGGTATCTAAATCTTTGAAATAGACCTGGGCGTCATCGTTATCACTGGTACCCAAACCCTTGTAGTATTTCGACTCCCATCGCCTTAGCTCAGATTTATGTGCTTCTTTCCATGCCTCGTACTGAGGTTGGGTGAAGAACGACTTCAGCTTCTGAGGCTTCTTGGGATTCGAACCTTGCCAAACCTTCACAATTGGCGTAATGAACTCTTGGAAGAAGCCTGGAATCTTGAGTAGAGAGGGGTATTGGACTTGCAGGAAGTTGATAAGAAGACCTTTAATATGGCTACCATCGTGATCTTGATCGGCCATGATCATCAGATGCCCGTACCGAAGACCTTTGCTATCGGTGTAGTTTTGTTTATGTTTCAATCCAAGAAATTGCTTGATGTTCTGAATTTCCTGGTTCTTCATAATCTGGTCGATGGAGGCATCGCGCACGTTGAGCATCTTTCCTCGAAGAGGAAAGACACCGATGTGATCGGGATCTAAGATAGCACGGCCAGCGACGGCCAAACTCTTGGCGGAATCACCCTCAGTTAGAATGAGAGTACATCTCCAGCCCTCCTTGGTTCCTGCCATGTTAGCGTCGACAAGTTTCGCGTTGCTAATTCTTGATCGCTTGCTCCCGTCACTCTTGGCAAGCATCTTGTCAGCTTTCAGTTCCGCAAATTGGATAATGTTGTTGATCGCATCCGTTTGTCCAATCTTTTTGAGGAAGGCTTCAGTCAGAGCACATTTGCTCCCGAACTGAGAGAGCTTGGTCGTCATCTGCTCCTTGGTTTGTGAAGTAAACGCCGGGTTGGTGATTAGGCAGTTGACAAAGATGAAGATGTGGTTGCGAATATGGTTGGCCTTCAGCGCGTGACCCTTCTTCTTCTTATTTAGCGCTTTCAAAAGGGAGTCGCAGATCTGATCAGAAATATAGTTGACATGAGTGCCGCCCGAGGTTGTAGCAATAGAGTTCACGAAGGAAACCTGCTGGAAAGATCCGTCTGAAACTGCAAAAGCGATCTCCCACCGGGGATGCAGCTTGTTGTCTTCTAGAATGACTGTAGCAGTAGGTTCACTGCCCTCGTCGGCGCCGCGCTCACGAGCGATGGCCTTGGCGTACATTTCGCAATACTTCTTGAAGTCTAGCTTGATGTGGGCGTCATTGAGGTAGACCTTGATGCCGCGGACTGTGCCAGCCATATCATAGACTCGACGGTAAAGCAAAGACTCGAGATCATCGTCGATGCCTTCCGGCATACCGAATCGATTCCAGTCCGGCTTAAATGTGACACGAACGAAATCACTGGATTTGCTACTCGAAATTTTGGCCTTTTCCATCTTGCCCATATTATCTCTCCACGTCTGCTTGTACCTCTTGCCATTCTTGGAGTCTTGACACTCCAAAGTGAATTCGGTACTGAAGACGTTACAAAGCTTAGCACCATAACCGTTTCGGCCACCCACTGTCTTTTTCTCGTCATCGTCAAAGTTAGATCCGGCAAGGAGGTGCCCGAACACCATTTCAGGAATATAGACCTTCTCTTTGTCGTGCATCTCTACCGGGATACCTTTACCGTTATTCTCGACGGTGATCCGGCCTTCTTCGCGATCTATCTTTATCTTCATGTATGTCATGCTAGGGTCTCGCTGTTTATTATCCGCGGCGTTGACAAGAATCTCGTCGAAAATCTTGTAGAGACCAGGGACAAAGCCAACTTTGGATCGCAGTTCCATCTGGTTAGTCTCCCTATTGAAAACCCACATCTGTTGTTCCGTGCGCTCGACGGAACCGATATATGTGTCAGGTCGCTTGATGATGTGTTCCAGTTGTGTTAGCTTCTGGTACATCTCCGTAGCTGTCTTCTTCTTAGCCGGCTTCGAGCCGTCATCGAGCGACATGCTATCATTCTCGATCTCGCCCAAGGGTGCGCCAGTAGACTTCTTAGAAGCGGGAGCCTTCTTCTGCTTCTTAGAGCTCGGGGGCGTATTGGAGAAACCCGAAACCTCGTTATCATCATCGTCATCGTCGCTATCAGGCTTTGAGCGTTTCTTAGGAGCTGTCTTGGTCGTTTTTAGGGTTGTCTGAACCATTTTCTTTGATGCAGTCTTAGCTGCAGGTTTTGATGCAGCTTTCTTTGGGGCTGCCTTAGGCTTAGGCTTCTGCGAGAGGAAATCATTAGTACTACAGATGGGCCAGAAAGGAAGAAGAAAGAAGAAGTAGGTGTTGTTCTATTTAGATTGTACAAAAATAAAATAGGATTCTCCATACCGCTTCGGGCGAGTAGCCATCTGAGTCGTTGTCGACGCCAAACACCGAGTCGTCCATAATATCAGAATCCATGATGGATGTTGTTGATGAAGTAGCGCGCTCACACGCGACGTGAACTAGTATGGGGATTTACTCAATGGAATAGATCAAGGAAAAGAATGTCGCAATCGACTAGAACGATAGAAGAATTCATGAAAAGGGAAAGTTTGGCGATCGAGATCACGAATCGAATTTGAGAAGAAATAGAAAGTTTTTTTTTTTTTAGGTTAGTAATTGAGTTTTTCTTTCTGCAGTAACGAGGGATGGAAGGGGGGATAAGAAGAGATTGGTCTAGGGCAGGAGCAATGTGATCGTTGTTGTGTTGTTGCATGTAAACAATTTATTTTCACTTGCAAATAAGTAAACGAGCAGTCGCGTCCTATCCTGTAGAGAAGTGGGGCCCCGCGAAGAAATAGGTGAGCAGCGCCTTAGCGTGGTTTCCAATGCCTGGTAGGTAATTCATGTTGGACAATGACTAACGAAAAGTTGTTCATACTATGTAAGCCACACATATACAGCCACATATTGTAAGGTACATACACAGTACCTAATTCTATGTACGGGATACGAAGTACTCCTTCTCAGCCACATCGCTGTCATAATCCACTATGTCGTCAACTTCTTCTACGTACGTTCATCCAACTTTCATGTTAATTACACCTTTTTTCATCACTAATAAATTACATGTCACTTTTTTCTTTTTTACAACCCTTTTATTTTCATTTCATACTCGTGCAGATAGCTCATTCTATGTTAATTATATATTCTCTATAAAAAGACCTTTCGTCCCCTTAGCCAACTACAACTACTTGATCTAATCTCCGTCAGACGTCCATCGCCTGCCTACATGAAGCTATCAAGATCCAACCACTGAGAGATGGCATAATGTTGCCCGTACTTAACAGTCTCGTACGTATGCAACGTGTAGGCAGGCATCCAGGCTATGATTAGAAGATCCTTTCCCTGCGTACTTAGGTACGTACAGCTATTTCTACGGCTTCTCGTCCTACCAGAACACATGGCCCGTCTAAGGATTTTCTGAGGGGACGGGAGGAGGAAAAGGACAAGCAATTGGTGCTTAATTCTCCGCCGCGCATGTGTCGTGTGATGTTGCTTAGCAATGTTTCCTAACATGCAAAGAGACACATAAAATTTCCCGAAGTCGACCATACATCCCCGTGGCTGTCCTTGCAAAGTTGCACCACGCATGGTATGTATCCCCAATCTATTCCTCAACGGCGGTCTTCCTGTCATCCTACGCTGTACGACGACAGACAACATGGCAATCATCATCTGAAACTATTGATCTTACCCGAAGTAGCTTTGACGAGCCTCAAGCTTGGCCTCTTTGGGAAGTATGAAAGGCGAGAAACCCGACGAGGCCGGATCGCTAGTACATGCCATCAGCCTTCTCTGCCGCCGGTTCCATCTTCCGCGTCTATTCAAAGTCTTCGCACTCATGTCCAGGATATCCTTTCCATCTTCCCGTCTACCGGAACCGGTGGGGCGCTCCAGCCCTGACAGCCCTGGCATGACCTCCTAAATGGCATCAGGTCTTGATGAGAGTGAGTCCAGGAAACGCCGAGTCCTTTCTGCGCTTAGTAGACATCTGCAACGTTTCTTGGCTTGACCGTGCTTGATATTATCACTCCATCCAACGTGACGTGGTATCCGCTTTATATTTCTGTTTGTTAGAGACGCATTTGCGATAATGCAATCTGCTTGGTGCTGTTAAGTCTGGTACTGTAGCGGAAAGCCGCAGGCTCTAATGTAGTCAGAACCACATCTTATTGAGAGACATCCCCAGGGGCATCGATGACTCGAGGCTTATGTGTCCCACGAAGGCAGCGTATCAGCCATTCAGCTACTTAGTTTCCTAGGGCGATTATAAGTCTAGGGATCGGTCAATAGTCTGCCCTCGTCCCATAGTTGGGTAGATAAAATTAAACCAGAAACAAAAGACAAGAGGTCATCATGCCTCTTTTTAAACTGTCCAGGTCATGCCCTCCCTAGTGTGTTTTTTTTGTCTATTGCTTCCCAACCCCATTTATCTAGCCGTATAAGTTACTCCTTTAAAGCTCATTACGCGCACTCCAGTTACGCAAATAAAAACCCCCCCACGGCAAAGCGGTTGATCTCTGCTCAGCGGCGGGTTATTATTGACACAACCCATCTGTACCTCGGTGAACAATACTTCAGAGTCAAATATGGCTCCGCTTCTGTGTTTCCTAGGAAAGCATCCTGACTCTTACAGGAAACATGGGTAAGATGTGGTGACAGCTACAAGCTCCGCATTCACGACACTCATTGCCGACGGGAAGCCCCTTACGGTGCTTCCAATGCTTCTCGAAATACTCACAGCATTCTTTCAGCCAGGAGAAAGAGTCTCTTCGATGTACGTGGTCCCCCGGATAGGCACAGAGCTCTCCACCACGACAAGTGAGTCGCCTTTACGGCGGTCAAGCCCAAGACTCCCTCTTCGTTCCCTGTCTTGGATGGGAGAACAGCGAAGAACGGCGTGGGTGAAATGTTCCAGAGTAACCTATTGGGCCTACTCCCTCACAGGATGAGAGGCACTGGGTACACGTGTGTCGAGTCTAGCAATCGCTGTCTGGGGCTCAATATGCTTATCATAGACCTTTCTTTGTTCTACCCTGTTGAGAAACCGCCTAGCCCTAGTAACTTGGACGGCACTATCTGCAGTCTCCCGTGAAGTTGCTTTCTGTCAAAACCTCTCTATCCATTTTCCAAACAAGCCTAGTCCCTGTTTGGGGTCTTTGCGCTGAAGTATTTGCTGTGCCAAACTCATTTGTTGTCTTTAGCTGTAAATCCGATGCGTCATGCGGTCGCCTGTGATCGCCCTTTTCGGGCCATCGTCAGAACTGGTGAGATGTAATGAAACCGACCTTACCTCGATGTTGTCCTATAATCCACGGATCGATGTGATACATCTAATAGTGCTTGAGATTATCTCGTCGGCAGGGCTCCGGCATCGAACGTACTTCAAGTGATCTCAAGAGTCTCCTGCTTCCGAACCTGCTCCGTTCAGACGTCGCTCTGCCGGCCTGCAGCCTCCTCTCGCCTCCATTTTAACCGTCCCGGATCCGCCATCCCTCACCTAATGATACTAGGCAGCTCAGGACCGCTTCGGCCGTTTCCCAGCCTCGTCCTAACCACACACACACCCCCTCCCTCTCTCTCCTCCTTCTCTCCATCACCTATCACTTTAGTGACTTTGAACTCGATCCTCTAAAGAGCGGTGGGCGTACACAAACGCGCTCCTCTACTCTCACAGGTCGATTCCAAGACAACTTCAACAAAGAAAAGGTGCTCCGAATACCACGATCAACAAGGCAGTACCGGACACCGCCCAGGTGCTCTGCAGACAGCTGCATGACTGGGTACAGTCAAGAAAGGAAGCAATCTCGGTCCCCTTGTACTAGCATGGGCTCGCCGTCTCGCGAGGGCGTGCCTCAATAGTTCGTCTGTTTGCCAAGTTCAAAAGGACTTGGTTTCCTCTTCTCTGCCCTTTCTGACTTGCCTATGCAAGCACTGCCTGTCTTGAGTCTCCCTGCCTAGTTTCTCCTCTGGACCTTTCGTAGATAGCCACGGGCAACATTGCTTGCATCAGTACTCCATCCGTATTCGAGACATTTCGTACCCACCGCTGCTCACCGCCATGCTGTCGCTGGCATCTCTTCTTAACCCTGCCCCTCCAGGGCCGCCAATCAACCGGCTACCCCCAAGCCCAGCCTCGTCGTCGTCTCCAACGGTTTCTCTTCCGGACGAGTCGGGCCTTCTCGACGAGCCCACCATGGCTAAGCAGAAAATCCCGAAGAGCGCGGCTCTTCTCCCCATGAGCAGACCCAAGGGGGTCATCAACTTCACTCCCTTCGAGAGACTAGACGAAACCTCTCTTCGCCAAATTCGGAAATTCCGCGTCCATCCGTTCGGGAACATACAGGACCACTCCCGGCACATCCCCTACAATAGCGGGAAGAAGGATTTCTTCGAGAAGACTGGGCGAGAAAGCTTCGAAGGTAAAGAAAAAGAGCCAAAAGAAAAAAAATCACTCACACATAACACACAACAAGAATAAGAAGAAGAAGAAAAAGCACAGCCCCTCCCGAGATGCGATAGTCGATTTATTGACCCGAACGTAGTCTTCCAGTATGATTTCAAAGTACCCGGAGACGAGACCGAGTATACGGTCATGTGGGATTACAACGTCGGCCTCGTCCGCATGACCCCCTTCTTCAAATGTTGTAAATATCCCAAGGTGAGCCCACAGAGCCTCTAGAGTCCCACGATGACCTCCGCTTTCGACTTAAGAGCTAGCTGACCGGGACATATTAGACGACGCCGGCTAAGATGCTGAATCTAAATCCCGGGCTGAAGGAGATTACACATAGCATCACAGGAGGCTCGATTACGGCCCAAGGTACGCGCTTTCTAGAATATCTCTCATCCTACTTATCTCTTTGTCCCTGAAAAAAAAACGCTAACTCCTCCCTCAAAGGTTATTGGATGCCCTACCACTGCGCGAAAGCCGTGTGCGCGACCTTCTGCCACGACATCGCGGGGGCCCTCATACCCATCTTCGGCCCGGACTTCCCCTCGCTCTGCACGCCTTCGGAAGCGCCAGAGTACGGGCGCATGATCATCGACCCGACGACCGTGGCCCAGTCGACGCGGGAAGCGGAGCACTTTCGCAGGCTATACAGCAGCAACTCGCTCGCCTCGTCGGCGGGCGGCAGCGGGAGGGCCAGCCCGGCGCACGACCGACGACCGCTGTTCCGGAGCCCGTACGATGATCCCAGACAGAGCGGCGGCGCCAGCAGCAGCGGCCATCACCACCACCACCACCCTCCTCCGCATCACCCGCACCCTAACCCTCACCAGCACCACCACTACCGCCGCACGCCGATACGAAAAGCCTTAGTGACCCCTACTGGCTGCAACACCCCGTACGCCACAGACACGGACAGCGACGTATCGCCCGTAGTCCCAGAACATAGCGTCCGCGACCGCTTCCCCTACTCGCCCATCCCACCGCCGCCGCGTCCTCCTCCTCCCCGTCCCACCAACCGCCTCCTCACCCCCTCCGACCTACCACGAGCAGCGGCTGGACCCCGCCAACGCGCCACCGCCTCCGCCGCCGCCGCAGCCACTACAGCAACAACCGCACCATCACCACGCCCACCACGCCCACGCTCACGCCCACGCCCACGTCCATCCTCACCACCCCTACGACCCGCCGGGCCCGAGCCCCTGGCTCAGCGCCGTCCCGCGCTTCACCACGACCGCACACCTCGCGCCGTACCACCCGCCGTCCCGGCCATGGCGCGCCAGCACCGGCACCACCAGCGGCAACAAGAGGACGGCCGAGCACGTGGAAGCCGAGTATACCTACGACGACGACCGGGGAGGGGGAAGGAGCGCTGGCGGCGACGGGATGAGACGTAGCAGAGGACTACCGCCGCCGCTGCCGCTGCCGCCGCCGCCGACAACGGCGGGGACGAGGGCGAGTCCGTCCCGCGGAGGCGCAGGGAGTACTTATGCGAGAGCCGAGCAGCAGCACCCGCACCCGCACCCGCAGACGCATCCGCAGATGCATACGCATACGCAAGAGCGATCGCCCGCGGTGCCGGGAGCAGACAAGAACGCAGCGCTGCTATTGATGAATCTCAGCGTCAGGGACTCGCGGCGGGCGAGAGACGGAGGCGGTACCGCGAGCGGCGGCGGCGGCGGCGACAGCGCGGTGCCGTCGGCCACGGGCCCGCCGCGGAGCGGGCCGGCGGCGTTCCATAGGGTCAAGAGGGTCAGGGCTAATTCGATGTAGCGAGACGTCGCCGCATGCGGGAGCCAAGGGGGGACTATGGGCGGACGAAGGAGGGGAGAAGAGGTTTTTTTTACTTGCTACGTAGACTAGGTCGTTCTGGCGTAGATGCCTGCCCCCCCCCTCCTGGCCTAGAGGGAGTAGATAGTGTAAGGTAGGTACATAACATAGCAAAAGGAGTGTATGAGATTCTAGTTTGTGGGATGGGGAGGGGTTAAGGATAGGCAGGATTACGATAGGACGAGGGTTTGACGGACCGGTCGGGGCTAGAAAAACGGGAGGAGACGAGAGCTAACCCGGCGTTTTTTTGGGAGTCCTTTCGTGTTAGCAGATTAGGTCGTTTACGGGGAGGGCGGGTCGTTCTGTCGGTTTACATTGTACTTACCAGGTAGACAAGCGTATTGCCTTCTCGTCGTCGTTTTGCCCCCTCCCCCTCTCCTCCTCCTCCCCTGCGGCTCGTAAAAGGGGTGTATGGAAAGAAATGGACACACACACACGCAAAAAAAAAAGAAACAAATGAAAGCATAGCTTGAATTGATCCTAACCACTCCACGTGTACCTAGTACCTAGCCAAGCACGCGCGTTAGACAGGAACCCCTATACTTCCATCTCCTACGTACACACAACCCTTCCCTGTGCCCTTCACGGCCGAGCTACGTACCTACCCACCGCCCCTCTCGGCCGCCCTCTTGGCCTTGAACTCCCTCGCCCACGCCGCGGCCCTGGCCTTCGGCAGCACGAAGACGCGCACCACCTCGTCGACCACCTCCACGTTCCCGGCCGCCAGCACCTTCAGTAGCGGTACCTTCTTGCCGACCTTGGCCAGCCCCCCGGCCGCGGTCTCCACGTAGCACTCCACGGCCTCGGGGCCGCCGTACTCGCCCGCCGCCGCCGCCGCCGCGTCCCACGGCGGGGGCAGGACGTAGGCGAGGTGGTCCGCCAGCGCGGCCGTCTCCTCGAAGGCCTTGACGAAGTCGGACTGCAGGTGCGCCGGGTAGAGCAGGACGACGGGGAAGGCGAGGGCGCTGCGCGGGTCGTCCGGGTCCGGCACGAGCCTGATCCCGGCGTCCTCCATCTCCGGCGGCCGCGCCGTCGCCCGCGTGCGGATCCCGCGCGCCTCGAGCGCCGCCTTCACGAGCACGCCCCGCCGCTTCTCGCGCGCCAGCCTCTCCGCCTCCCGCCTCCGCCTCGCCCCCGCCTCCTCGCTCGCGCGCACGATGTCCCGCGCCACGGCCCGCAGGGGCCCGTTGTCCGCGGCTAGCTCCAGCCCCCGCGCGCATGCCTCGTCCGCCTCCGCGACCCGGCCCACGGCTAGGAAGGCCCGCGCGGAGCGGTAGTAGGCCTTGATATTGGTGTCGTTCAGGCGCAGCGCCGCGGCGCAGTCGAGCCAGCAGCTGCGGTAGTTGCGCAGCTCGAGGTGGCAGGCGGCGCGGTTCACGTACAGGGACTCGAGCAAGTTTCTCTGGGCCTTCACATCACCTTCCTTTTCCTCCTCTCCTCCTTTCTTCCGTTCGAGATCCTCCTGCTTCTGCCGCTCGCCGCCGCCGCCGCCGCCCGTGCGTTTCCGCTCCTCGGCCACGAGGACGAGCACGCCCTTGGTGTAGAACTCCTTGGCGTCGGCCCATCGCTTCTCGCGGAAGCACTCGTTGCCGCGCTCCTTGAAGTCGGAGGCGACCTCCGTCGGCGTCCCCTCGTACGCGAGCGCCTTGAGGGCCTCCGTCTCGTCGTTCTCCTCCAGCTCCGTCATGAAGAACGGCGTCTTCTTCAGCTCCGCCACCACCTCGTCTATCGTCTTCCTGCCCCTCGGCTCCGGCTCCGGGTATATAGCCGCGGGCGCGGTGGCCGCGACATCCTGCGACGACGAACGCGGAGATTCTTCTGTTACCTCTTCTGGCTCGGGTCTATCGCCTTCGTTTTGCGAGAACTTAAGGCGCTCTGCCACTTTGTCTGTGATCTCCTCGATGTGCATTTTATTTACACTGTCCCCCCGCCTCCGGTTATTTTAGATATATTTATGTTTTCCCGGCTTCGGTTAGAGCTTTTTACTCTGCTGGTTTTATATTGGGTTCTTGAGTGTCGTCTTTAGAAATGTTCGTGAAATAAAAACCTGGAAATTTTTGTGTAAGTGGTAAATGGATTTTTCTCAAAGTCAGAAACCCGCGAAGCCAATATGTAGAATTACGTCGTTTTGAAACTACCGAGTATAGTGCATGCACACTTAGCAGGACCTGTATTCATCTACCTATGCATATGCAAATAAGCAAAATAACCTATATCCTTCATCACCCCCTTTTTAATATACTATACCTACAAGTCTTCGCCCAAAATTTAAAGCTCATGAACTATTCCATGCATTTATATTCCTTTTCGTAAATCTATGGCCGACCAATTCTCTATGACCTTTTCTCCTTTTACCTTGATTACCGTCTATGCCACCACACCGTTTGCCTCAATCTCCTTTTTGACCTCGTCCGCCGGTGCCAGTGATTTGTTCCCGTTAATACTCGCGGGAACCTGCTTTATAGACTCTAAAAACCTAGTGACCTCATCTTCCGTACCAACCGTGATCCGCAGGCACCCTAGACACCCGTGCTCTTTACCCCTAAACCGCACCACCACGCCTTTGTTTTCGGCCAGCGTCTCGTATACAGCTAGGGCGACCGTATTATCCGGTTTACCCTCTGCATTCAGCATTTCAAAGAGCAGAAAGTTGCTGCTCGTGCCCCCACGCAATCGTCCTATGCCCTCGATCTTAGGTAATTCCCTAAGCAGCCTTTCCCTCTGCCGCAAGATTTTCTCTTTGTTAGCATACATCGTTGCTAAGCCTTCCTCCGTGACTACGTAAGATGCTAGCGCGCTGGTAGGACTAGAGATGTTATAAGGCGCCTTGAAATTGTTGAGCAGACGTGCGATGGACGGCGATGTAAACGCAGCTCCGAGCCGGATGCCGGCCATCCCAAATGCTTTCGAGAGTGTCTGCATGACAACTAAATTAGGCCACTCGGCAACCCACTCTGCCAGTGAGGTTCCGTCTGGCGCAAAATCGATATACGCCTCGTCAAGGACAACCACGCCATTCCACGTCGGGTGTTCCAGGATACACTTTATGTCCTCCTTAGCTAATAACGAGCCAGTGGGGTTTCCCGGAGAGCACAGATAAACCAGCTTAACATTTTCCTCGTTCGAAAGCGCCTCGTTTATCTTCAACACGTCTAGCCCAAACGTCGGCGCCGGTAACAGAGGCACCTTGACAAGTCCCACGTCGTTGACATGCGCCGACACGGCGTACATGCCGTAAGTCGGAGGACAGACGAGGATACGATCCCGACCCGGTACGCAGAAGCATCTTAGCAACGCATCGATAGCCTCGTCGCTACCAACGCCAACGAACAAGTTGTCCGGGTTTATGGTCTTATCCGTGTGGTGATGGGTGTTGCGCAAGTTGCAAAGGAGCTGCTTCAGATCCCGCTGATGGGGGTCTGGATACCTGTGCAAGCCCAGGAAGTCTATCTCTACGCCTGAGCCCGTAGACGCCCGCGAAACGGCAGCCGGCGTCAACGACGGCCCACAGGCGTTTTCATTGGCGTCGAGAAGAATATTGGTGCCATCGTCTTTGTAATCACTATGCTACATATAAGTATTATTCTCTTTGTTAAGTGGTAGATTATTATAAGATCTCACTCTCTCGCACAACGGTATGGCTGTAAAGTCAGGATATTAGGTCTAGCACAAGTCTCTAGATTGAAAGGCGACATGATGAATCCGGGTCGTAGATAGTGGCCGACAAGACAGTCGTCTTAATCCTCAATCCTCCAGATGTCGAATATATTTAATTATTTACTCTAATATTGAGGGGACAAAAAAAGGAGTTGAATTGATATAAAAAAAGAAATTGAATTAATATTAAGAAAAAAAAAGGAATGCAATTGATTGCTAATTCGCTAATTCAACATGAATAATTTGAGTCACAAATTTAATCTTTCATCTTTTACCGTTTGAATTTATTCTTAGTATCTTGTAACTCTCGTTATTCGCAATCTACCTAAGACCTAGGTACTTTCCGACACGCTAAGCCCTTAAACAACGTCCGATCGGAGGACCAGGGGTTCCACACTTCAAGTGGGGACATGCATACAAAGATTCTCACTGTTTATATACATAGTATGCATGTACCTGATATATAGGTAGATATATCTATTACTACATACAGCTGATAGGTGCATATCATAAAATCATGAAAATACCCATTAACTACAACTGATCCTTATACTACATATGTATTTACCTCGTGATAAATAGCAAAGGTAATCGATGAATTTCTCTGTCGGGGGTGGTCTGCAAAGCTTCTAATAATACATTTTGCCTCGAACATACAAAAATAATGCTGCTGTATAAAGAGAAGCCCGCCCCTTGATGTCTGGTTTCTTTAAATTGCCACCGACGACCTCTTCGCCGAAGCAGTTTGGAAATAGAAAAACTCAAACGCCGATGCTATGCCAATGCTCTTCCTATCTATCAAGAAAAAAATCATTTCATCATGAGAGGCTCAGAACTAAGACTGAACCGAGCGCTACCAGCGCTATGCGCCCTTTACTAACAGCAGACATTCTGCTACCTGAGTCTAACCGCTTAGTAGGCGAGGGCGAGGACGAGGGCGAGGGCGAGGGCGAGGGCGAGGACGAAGACGAAGGTGAAGGCGCCGACGACGAACTGGCCGGGTTCGTAGTTGATTCTGTGCCGTTAACACCTTTCACGTGTTTGATCTCGCCTGCTTTGAACGGAGGCAGAGCCTGCTGAGCAAGGAGCCCCTGCACGACCTCCAGCGCCGATAGCTGTTGGCCTAGCCCGGACACGCCGTCGTAGCCGCCGACGTACCACTTCTGCCCGCACACCGTGCCGTTCCGTCCTCCGGAGCAAGCCTTGGCAGCCGCAGTAGCGGACGTATTCAGGAACGTCTGGACGGTGGGGAGCGTCGAAGGCATCATCCGCGTCGTCGCCCACATGAAGCGCGAGAGGTAGGCCTTGAACGACTTCATGTCGTTGTCACAGCGCCCGTACGGTTCGCAGGCGTGCTCGAACATCACGTTCGTCGCGTTCTCGTAGGGGCCGAAATAGGAGCTCGCCGCCTTCAGCAGGCCGGACGTGCGATCCTCCCACGTCTGGTTGCCGTTCGTGTAGTTGAAGAGGACAGCGGCGCCGTACAAGTAGATCCCCTGCGCGTACGAGAAGGACTCCTTGTTTGTTTTATTGCAGTTGTTCTCGATATCGGCACCGTCGTAGACGTTGAAATTCGCGTCTACGAAGCCGACGTCCCTAGACCAGTCCCACACCTTCTCCGCCCAGTCGAGATACGTGGTATTGCCGGTTGCCCGCGCAAGGCGTGCCGACAGCTGGAAGAAGCCGCCGTTGGAAACGCTATTCTTGTAAGTCATCCCGTTGGGATTCGATGCGAAGATCTGCCAGAGAAGCCCGCCTCCGCAACTTGTCGCGTTCCATCTGACAACCATAGTATTCCAGATGTTCTCCGCGATGTTAAGCCAAGGGGGAGTGCTGTCGTCAGGCTGGGGAAAATTCCTTTCTGCAGCATTCAGGATAGTGAAGGACCAGAAAGCTTGGTCGTCGTTCCCCTCGGAGCCGTAGTGCAACGGCACCATCAGGTCAAATTTAGGCCCGACTTGGGACAACAGCGCCTGCGTGATAACATTATCGTAGCTGGAATCACCCGTATAATGCGAGTAGTCCAGCATAGCTCCCCAGGCCGCGCCTGCTTCCCACCAGTCTGTTTGACTCTTGTTAGCAGGAGCTTATGCCACGAGGGAATAGGGGTGAGTTAATATTGCCTTACAATATGGTTGTGGGAATACAGCGATAGTCTAGGGGGGAAAGTATGTTAGCGCTTGCTTAAGCAAGACATGACTTATATATGGATGCATTCAATGTTGTTACATACCTCCGGAGTATCTGTTACGTTTCCAGAATACAAGGCCATGGTTCCATATGCAACGGTGCTAGCCACACTACGGATTGATGCTATAGACAATTTAGCACGTGCTACTCAGCTATTTCTACTCGAAATAGTTTACATGGGATGCCAACCTGGGTCGTTAATATCAATATCCTTCGGCGCTATAAATTTCGCTGCAGCTGCCAGCGCAGCTGAAGCGTGAACAGATTTGACGAACATGATTGTGTCCGCTGCAGAATAGAATCGTATCGAGCGGCGATTCTCTCAAATTTTATGTTGTTTTTTTACGGAAATTGCAAGTTTTGTCTCGTGCTCTTGATTAATTCCTGTGCTGCCACTCATCGAGAGGGTAGGGGAACACTAGGTGTGATGAATAGAGCGATCCTAGGAAAACAGAAGCGAAGAAGATGAAGTTTACGACTGGTCGTAGGAAATGGCGATGAGGCCGTATAGAAAGTAGGTTAGGTACAGATAATAAATGACAAAAAAAAAATAAGGTAGGTACCCTTGATAGGTGAATTCCAAGGATAACTGTATATATCTTAGGTATGTACAAGAAAAGTGAAGTAGTTTGAAAGGAACGAGTAAGAGAATGACGAAAGAAAGAACAATCGACACTGGCTAAGCAACAAGAAACAATGGAAGAAAGAATGATTTGTTACTTGAACGGAGTCATTTAATAATGTCCATTGTAATACGTTAGGTAGGTAAGTAGGAGTCAACGAGATTCCCTATTGTGATCCGAACAAACAGACGAGGACTGACATAGGATCAATAAGATGACCGGCTTGTTAATATGAGGTAGGTATGTACATATTATATCTTATGCCATGGCATCGTCAGTAGCGAGGTAAGCAGCCACCGACACCACAAATCGACATGACCGTTCATCATAGTTGTTTTAGTTATGTGTGTAATAAGGTCATCATCAGTACTCTATAATGATTACCTGTAGTGTAAAATCAGGCTTACATAGTAATACCGATCCTATGGCACTCCGCATTTGTATCGATAATGTAAGATTTAAGGTCGAAGTTGTATGCACATCAACTACGGGCCGTAGCGTTGAAGAAATTACTTCATGATAGGTTAAGAAGTGAAGAAATTACAGTAAGGAAATAGATCGGATGGATTTTCAGGGGTATGGTCCCTGGGAGTACCCACGCCGGGGGGATGTTTATCTGTAAAATTTGACGTCTGATTGGCTATCTATCTAAAACAGCTTTCTTTTTTAGGGCTGGGGGGCGTTAATTACGTAGTTTATGAAACAGGACCCTTGATCGTCCTTGCTCCATCCTTAAACGCCACAAAGTATCTCTCGTAGTATTCTTGCCGCGCGATTACCTTGACTAAGTAATGTCTTAAACTGTAGAAAGTTCGTTTCTTACAACTTGGATTGGCTACATGGTATTCTAAATATTCTTATATATACTATATATATATATATATATGTACTTTCTGCTATCGACTTTGACCATACATGAATCTACAGATTCTACAGATTCTACACAGTAGATGCACTTACTCATGGATCCAAGATCAGACTCTACTCGACTGACCAGGTACCTAACAGAAGCCGGCCAAGATTCAGAGAATATTCAGGTCTTATCAAAGTATAACCCAATCCCTATTGTAATAAGTTCTTCAAATCCTGAATACCTTGTGTGTAACATACTTACCGCTAGTTTATAGGTGTATAAGTGTATAAGTGTCTAATAAGTGCACTCACTTCTTCAACAAACACAGTCTCGAATCTAGACGATTTGCTCCTCACTTTCGCACAATAGTGGCACGAACGACCAGCAAACCCCTCTTTCGCCCTTTTACTACAGATTTATTATAGATTCATCATAGATTTATCACGGAAATATGCTTCGTACGTATAAGACAAGTGCCTCGCTTCTCGCTTGCTAATCCTCTATACTTGTGTGCGTGAAAGCCACCTCGCCCGAAGCCCGCTACGTCGGTACTCTAGTCTAACCAGTTATTAAGTGACATCTTGATCAAATCAAATCGGCATATATGTCAGTTCAAGTTTACCAATCCGCCCGTCTTTTATTGTTGCGCCATGGTAACGGAGCTGGGATGTTCTGCCGCACGTATGTCGTTTGACGTGTGACTGTCCGTCACAGATCTAATCCACAGACACAGACGTCTCACACATACTACATGGTTACATCAAATACTTACCTATGTTGTGCTGTCATGCTGTCCGGTCGTCCTGTCATCACGCCGTTGAAAGACTACCGTCGCCCGGTGGTGCGATGAACAACATATTCCATACATTATGTGCCGTAAGGAAGCACAATGTAACATGTGATAGGATCACCCAGTGCAGCATACAGTCACACCCGTATACCAGGTAGCTATTACCAAAGATAGCTTCACAAGTGTGCGGCACCGAGTCGCTGTTCTAGATCGGCTATGCTGGCCGATGCACTTGCGTTCCGAGTCATGCATACCATACATAGTACAGGCAGGTAACCTCGCTGCATCCCACAGAGCCTAACTGAAATCATGTGTAAATAGGGGGCATATTAATATGGCATCGATAAAATAAGAAAACGTTACTTTTGTAAATATTCAAGATCGAATTGCGGAAGAAAGATTATAAAAAGATTTATGTTAACAATAAAAAAAAATAAAAAAAAGAGAAAAGGGGAAAAAAAGATGGTACAGAAGGAATCTAACCTCCGAATGTTGGACTCGCGGGGAATCGAACCCCGGACCACTCCCATGCTAAGGGAGTATTATACCACTAAACCACAAGCCCGTGGCCCCGAACTGGGATCTTCATGTCAAAGTTCCGCTTGATAGCATTATAACCGTTGCCACAAAGCCCCGCTCAACGGTCCCGCCCCGCCCCCCTTTTTCCTTTTTTTTTTCTATGTACAATATATAGATAGCACTGACGTACTACAGTACGGATATGTTACAACCAATCGTAGAGAGATCTTGGCGCATCGCAACCATCGAGACGACGTCGAAGGATGTGTTACAGGGCTCAACTGATGCGAGATACCGCGAGTTTAATAATTTGGTAGCAAATCGGCCTCTTCACCGATTCTGTTCGCCTATAAGCTTTGATGTCGATCAATCCTATCATCCTAGGGCCTAGATCCTGATAGGACATAACCGTGAAGAAGACATTAGGTAGAGATATTAACAACAAAAGGGTAAGGTAAAGTTGTAGAAGTCATCTATCTACCTGTACATACATTTCACTTATCAAACATAACTATAATCTAGAGAGACGTCAGACGTCGAGTATCTATGTTCGACAGGCCGGAGCAAAGGAGACAGTCATGTTCCGGCCCTCGAATCTCGAAATAGCGGCGAAAGTTCAACGATCCCCCTGCAGCCCGAAGGATCGTAAATGTATATCCATCGGTGCATCATAAAACGAGCGTGATCAAAGACTCTGGAAACTATCCTAATTTATCAGTCTCGGCCGGTTTCCTCCAACACGCAAGTTTAAACGTACGACCCCCTTCGAACCAACTGCGCTCCCACCCCCTTTATTAGAAACATGAGCTTGGAATAAACCCATCTCGTAATGGATTCCCGGGAGGGTGGGGGGGTTGATAGGCGCAATCCTTCAGCAGATTTCCGTTTCCGTATGGCTCTACCCACGCTGAGTCTGTTAAGAGAAATCGTGATAGAACCTCAACCGCTGTACATTTTCTTGACTGGTCAAGATGTGCCTGCACTCGAAGTAACACGAGACGTCTATTAGTATTCCGTAATTTTATCACATAATGGTTGAAAGAACTTGACCACGTGGTACGTAAAATCCGGGGGGCGAGTGAGCAGAGATATTTTGGTAGATGGTATCTCCTTGGCGCCTCGATATGCGATCTTAGTTTCATACGTACCTCCTAAACTAGCTAGACATGTCTATCAATATATTCCATTCTCGACGGTCTACTTAGACTCAAGAGTCAAGATATATCTGATGTCATCACTTAAACTCGACGTTCAAATGAGCGCAGCACACACATCGACGCGCCCTCCATTGTAAAGAGGAAAACAACGACGACGACGTCCGGCGAGTTTAGAATTATTCTACGGGGCAGACTCTATTCAAAACTTGTGCTTGGCGATTTGGGGACCGGGGAAAGTTCGCTAGCTAGCTTCATCCGAGCCTCGGGACGTGTAAAATAGACACTGTAGGAAACCAGGTACCAACAACACCTCCACGTATACGAGAAACACAAGAGTAGGTAGGTCGTTCTATTTCTATACGGCGATGAAACTCCCGTGACCGAGTGCTACGCATGTAATGCCACGATGAGGCGTACGCCGTACGTACGTACCTAGCAGATGTATGAATGTATACCGGCTAGCGTATCCGAAAGAAGAGCTAGGTAGGTAGGTAGAGAGAGAGAGAGAGAGAGAGAGAAAGAGAAACACATGCTAGCGAGGCCCATACCCACCGTTAAACCCACCGCCGTGCAGAAGAGACAAGCTTACGACTCAGGCGGCCCGTGTCCGCCCGGCTAAGGCGAGCGGCGTGTCTGACGTAGACGCTCGGTTACCTGCTAAGGCGCCGTGAACGGCCCCTCCCCCTCAGACCTTATTTCCTTGCTGCGCGACGCTGATGAAGCCGACGAGGCTGCATTCGTCGCCCCAGGCCCCGCCGCACGGAAGCTCTGTGTGCTTTTGGGGTCTCGAGGTCAAGCGGCGAGTTACGTAGCTTGCGCTAGCGATCGTAGACGCGCCCGTAGCTCGTACCTACCTTGATATCCCCGCGCTCTTTATATCCCGGACACGACCCCAATCGTCCATCCGGCGCCCTCACGTCCGGATTTTCTCCTTGGTGGTTGGCGGTGGGCGACTTTTCATCGTGTCTGCGGAATGAACCCATTTTGGGGCTTCGAGATCCCCCGACTACGGCATATACCCTGAAGTCCGGTGCGCGTCTTTACCGATGTACCCTCCCTACCTAATCGCGAGGGTCCGGAGCAGGCACGAGAGTGTGGGAAACGTAGTCGAAATCCCGGCATGGAGCTCCCTGGGGATAGTAGATGCGTGGTCGAGCCATCCATGCGAGTAAGTAAGGTCGACCGTTCCGGCGTCGTTTTGAATCGTAGACGGCCCTAGGGAAATCCCCACCACCTCGCTCGCCGCACTGGCGCCACACTACTACCTCTTCCTTTCTCTCCCGGCGGATTACGACACGAACATGCGGCCTCAAACTCTGGCGCGAGCCAGTTTCGAGCCGCCGCGCTGTAGACGGGCCCGACGGCAGCATTACATATAAGAAAGGAGCAGGCGAGAGCAGTCGTATCCCTCTCGAACCCGCGCCAACGCCCACAACTCCAGCACTTAAAGAAGCCTGCCCATCTCTACCCTTGACGAACCTTTCGAGAGAACAGCTATTTCACGAAAAAAAAAAACGTTCAAAAAAAGAAGATTTTTTCAGTCACGACGATGAAGTCCTTCGCCATCCTAGCCTTCCTCACCGCGACCCTGGCCAAGCCGTACGGCATCGCCCCGTGGGACGCGCTGTCGTGCTCGCCCCCGTCGTACGCCTGCAAGCCGGACTTCTCCGGCTGGCTCGTCTGCAACGTCAACGGGACCTACGTCGTAAGTCGCCCCGCCCCTTCTCGGACGTGGTCGTTGTCCCATACGCTGATCGTATCTACAGAATGGCGGAGACTGCGCGTCGAACACCACGTGCCAGTACATCAACGACCTGCCCTACTGCATCTAATTTTAACTCCAGGGGACGGTCAAGGAGGAGGAGGGAGGGGTAGGGGGGGAAACATGAGTCGTTGCGGTGGCTGGTATCCGATTGGGGAAGGCTCGGGTCCGGGAGCTCTGGGATGATTTGGGGGGTTTTTTTTTTTAAATAATGGTCGAGGAGGATTTAATAGGAGCTATAGGTAGGCTATCGGCGTTGTCATTCCTTCAAACTAGCTAGATAAAGAAAGGGGGTAATACATATCAGTGAGAAAGTTCAATTATCTGCGAGCTGGATCCAAAATAAAGATTTCAAGTGAAGGTCCAGCCGGTACTCAGTTTATTGCGCCCCCACTACTATTAATTATAATCTAGGTATGGTAGAGGTGTTCGTGTTCCTATATAGATAGGTGGGTAATAGCCATGTAAGGTATACGCCAAGAGGAATGTAGCCATGTAAAAGAAAATAATAAGCCACTCCCGAGCTCACTACCCTTTCAATTCTGGTGCTCCTGGCTCGGCTTCTTTTCTTTATCGTCTGCCCGGTCTTTCTTATGCCACCGCTGCAAGACGATGGCAAGATTCTTGCTGCCCACGACAACACACCATTCCCCGCTAGCGCTCCACGCAACTTGGCGGCCGACAAAGTCTTTGACGGTGATGTTGCTCTGTGCATGTGCTCTGATAGGTTCCTCCACACGTGTCATATCGTATTTCAACTCCCATGATTCCATAGTCTCCTGCGAGTAATTGGTATTAATGTCCAGGTGCGTCTCGATGTCGACACTACCAGTACGTCCCGACGCAACCGACTCTCTGTCGCTAGCGGTATCCTTAAGCTTGCTGATAGCATCGCCCTTATGCCTATGCTGAATCGGCGCAAGCCATCCGGGTCGGTGGACTGGCTGAGTTTTATCGCGAAGCGGGTTTCTGACTTCGGTGATGAATTCGTGATAGCTCCCTAGACGTGCAAGATCCCAGAAGAAAATCATAGCTTTGGCATTCCCAAAAGCTAAGACTGGATGCTTATCCTTGTCATGGAAGAGTTTGAAACGAAGATAAAACTGGTGGCCGCAATGCGGCGTCCAGAATTCCAATAGACGAGTATACTGAGGTGGACATGCTGACGCTGTGGCAGGGGCAAATGCAGAACGTGTTAGGCGTTCTGTGTCACTTGTAGTAGGCGCTTCAGACATTTCAGGTAGAGGATCACGGGATGAAAACCCCTCAATCCGCCATAAGACTATGATATCTTCATGACAAGCTCGTGAAAGTACGAGATCGCCGAAGAACGCTACACTACAGCGATAGTCAGAGATTCCCTCTGGGATCTTAGAACTGATGATAGCAACTTACCAGTCTACAATACCGCTATGTACCTCTGAGGTGAAGAAGTGAGGATAGTGAATTACGATAGGTTTGGGGGGATTTTTGCCGCCGGACTCGGGAGGCAAGTTGGGTAGTGTCCACTGGTAACAATTTAGCAAGGCGCGCCCAAATGAGTTAGTTAGAGACTCTTACCAAACATATAGCATTATCATGTCCAGCCGAGAGAACATAACGACCACTGTTGTGGAATGCCTAAGACATCTTAGCTACGAGTTGGGGCTCAAGAAGTCGTGAGAATGGTGAGGATACGTACGACGGTCAGTAACCCTGACGAATGACCCTCTCCGGCGAGTAGGCAGACACACGGCTGTTTGGAATGTGCTGAATCGAGGCTCCATATTCGAACGGTAGTGTCCTCCGACGCAGACGCAATCAGGAGGAAATTTGTTGGACACGTAGCAAGATCATTGATTTCCTCCAAGTATTGTTAGCATGATCTCTATCTCAGACAGACTTCTTTCAGACTCACACCTCCATGGCCAACAAGAACCTATATAAATCGCATTAGTCGAAAATTAGAACGATATGGTATATACGGCCACGTTACCTTTACCAACGCCCCTTGAACAACATCGTAAACCTTGATCTTAGCGTCTCTGCCGGCAACGCATAAGTAAGGCACCTCGGTCTCAGGATCCTTGGACCATGTACAGCTGCAGTTCAAGGCTTCTTTCTACGCGCACTGCTGTTAAGCCATGGTAACGATAATGCACATGATAGGGGAACTTACGTCGTCATCCCTGAAAAGCTGGACAAGCTCGTAAGGGGGATTGGTTTTGGTGGAGAGGCGATATATGACAACATGTTTTTTGCTGACAGCAGCAAAGACGGGGTCGTGTGAAGGATCCGCGTAGGGATAAAACTTGACATCAAAGAACTCTTGACAGGACAAGTTAGAAGCGCCCCCACAACTCAACTCAACTCAACCCAACTCAGCTCATAATTGGATGCCTCACCTGTATCTTGATCGTCTGAGGCCAGATACTGAAAATCATCCTATAAAGTAATGGCCAATCAGTATCTGATCTAATTCATGTAGAGAGAAGCATGGGGCTTGAATAATCTCACCTCAAAGCCAATCGACGCTTTCAGGCGCGGGAGATCCCATTCGTCACTACCAGTTGCCGATGGCATCTCGAGAGCACACCTAGAACTAGGTGACCCGACTTCTCCTTACCTCCTCCTTACTACCCTCACCTTATCCTCTCCTTTTCCTCACCGAATATCCCTTCCGTTCAAGTTACCAGTCTCAGGCTAAGGGGTAGGGGGGAGACAGTATGTTAGTGAGAAGAGTGTGAGAAGTGATATTGACAAATATGTAAGGGGGGTTTTTTTTGTCTAGGACGCAACTAATTTTACCTAAAAGGGTAGCCAACCTATAATTTGTATAAGTGATGCTGTGTGTTAGAGGCTAGAGGCAGGAGACTAGAGGCTAGAGACAAGAGGCGTAAAGTCGTTAATCCGGTTATGATACGCGGTATAAGATACGCTACGCGTGATGGTAAGATTTCGGCATCCCGCCTCATTCGGCTTTCGGGATCGGAATCTTAGTATTGGAATCGGAAGAGGATGTTAAAGCATGATCGACGATATAACGTTGCTCGTTGCTGGGTTATTGATGTTCAGTAATCAACAAATCAGGTTAGTGTAAGTATACCTAATGTATTATAGATAAGACTTATTAATATTATGAACATGAAAAGAATAAAAGACTTATTAAAAAGGTTACGATTTGGTCAAGCCGCACGATTAAAAGATATGGCGTCAAATAAGTCACTAGTACAAGCTAATTCCTTGATGCTAACCTAAATAATACTTAGCTTGAACAAGGTTGTGGCTGATGCTTCCCTGATTGCTGTTTATCTCAATGTTATTTCCGGTATTTTACAGGGCTTGATGTTCTTTCCGAGGTCCCGATTGAACGGGCTGCCGTGGGTGGGTGCGCACTACTCTAACAGAGTATAGTATAGTGTACGTACTATGTAACGAAGACCCATCGTTACGGCCGTTTGACTTCCAAGGTTTGTTTGAATTCGGGTTACTACGTAAATATACCTAAATACATAAGCTCGATTAGGTACGGGAATACATTCGTCAACGCTTTTCATCAGATCACCGTTGTAAATTGATCTTTCAGCCGTTCCATGTTGCTTATGGATTTAATATCAATTGATTACTTCGTAGTTACTATGTACATCTAGATGTACTTCGTAGTAGCTTTGATATGAATGGAAGGGCTCTGGAATTCGCCTAACTTATTTGCTTCTATCATTGGGGTAAGACTCGGGATCCCAGTAACATGAATAAGTCCCCGTTCAGTATTTTTATTTTTATTTTATTTAATCTTGAATCATGCTGACTGACGATGCATTCACTGGTTCTTAGTCCCTAAGAATTATCATTTATTTATTTATTTATTTTATAACTACGGTAGCAGCTAAATAGAAACAGGTCCAAGCAACTTTTACTACAAGGTATGTAAGCATACATACATATAACTACATTAATAATGAACCAATACATATATCATTCTGGAAAGGGGTCGTGTGTTCAGGTATGCAACTAGTTATACTTGCGTAACCGACAAGGCTTCAAATGATGTATGGAGTGCATTTGATTTACCTGTTAGATTATGTTAACTAAAGAAATGATAATGTTGTACAAGGACGTCAGCATACGCGTAAATTTTACATGGGCTCGACTGGTTATGGTACATATCATTCTTAGGGTCAGAATGGGACGAACATGAACGACAATTGGCTCATGCTGGTAAATAATGCAGTATATCAAATGGTTGATGCTGAAGAATAGGACCGCCACTTGCCTTGGCGTCGACCTGGTCGCATGTTTCTATTGTTTACCCATGGCAATACGATATTACTATTACTATTACATACATACCTTCAATGGTATACAATGGGTAGTTCTACACATGGATTTCGAAGGTACTCCTGATATATCCATGTACGTACCTAGCTATAAGGTATGTAGGTATGTACGAAGTAATCTAGTATGTATGTATGTGAAGACCTATCAAAGCTAAGGAATATTCCGTGCTGCACGCCGCTCTCTCGGGAAAGGGAGTACGTCTCGTGCTCCAATCAGCGTTCAACGATCAGTGAAACTGGTCGGGGTAGCTTGATATCGTGGGTTATAATTGATGGGAGCTCTAAAATATTTTACATAACTTCAACGCCCCTGATGTCATATGCAGAAGGGACTGGATAGAGATAGATCAAACATCCTTACGCTAGATTTTTTCATGTATCTGTAACATGCCTTTCTGTCATTATGAATGTATCTAACGTTTGAACTGCATGTATTCTTTTGTATCTATCAGGTAGGCTTACTCTGATGCTAACCATTATACATAGTACAACATATAGGCATAGCAGCGGTGACTAGCTAACTACGCATGTTTTGGTACCTTAGGTACCTAAGGTATGGTTAGAGGTAGATGTAGGAAAGGAAAAACCACCTACCTCATACAGGTATATATGTACCTAATTCTCTTAACTTGGAACTTGGAAGGCTACTTACCTACATGTAGGTAGGTAGGTAGGTAGGTAGTGAGGTATGTCAGAGACCGGAAGCTTGGTTGACCCGTCTAGTCATAGTAGGGTGAGAATGAATCCCGGCAGTAGATCCCAAGGACCTGGTTTGTTCGTCTGAATAGAGGTCGGTCATTGCGGTCTCCGGACGCACCAGGTCTACATCGCATCATCTGGGCAACAAGCTCCCGTTTACTACTATGTATGTACGTGCATACCTGTACAATTTCTTCATACTTACTACATGTATGTAACAACCATTAGAAGCGTTGTTTCCTCTACCCTTGCCACACGCATAGCAACACATATTATACTTACATCCAGGGACTAGAAAGGGTTATCAACTCCGCTAGATCCTTGTGGCTAGCCCTTCTACTTCGCAACTTATACCTAAACCGTACACTATCCACTCTGATATCATCCCCGGCGTAGCACGGAGTTAACAACCAAACTATAACACTTACCACTTACCACTGACCATTTACGAAGCAACACTTACATAATATACGTGGGGAACCAGGGGAGGGAGGGTTTATAATAAGGCGTTTGTTGTAACGATTTAAAAGAATTCACATTATAATATATCGAATGTATACCTAATATATAATAAAGGATAATAACTACCTCCTAGTCCATGTACATAATAGTAGGATATGGTAGAGACACTGCGTTCGCTTGCGCGGAATCAATGCCGAATCAACTTCTAATGCTACATATACTTAGCTCTTATATACATTTATACATACGTTATGTATATCGTAATGTTACGAGGCATCGTATATCTAACTATAGAATGTATGTATTAATGGGTAGTATAAAAAAAGATAAACTTATTATTATAATTATTGAACATCGGGATACTTTGTAATTGAAAATCATATCTAGAAATGTATAAGCAGGAGCTGCTTCCTGTGTAGTGTAATCTGTGCTTACAGCAATACGACCCCGGTGAATTGTACATACATAGTACTGTAGGTAGGTGCAACACGTCGACCCCCGTCGAAGCCTAGACTTTAGCAAGGCCATGAGAAGCCGTTCCCCAGGGATTCGCCCACAAATGGGATCTTTGAAGTAAACGGGGGGTTAAGTTAAGTTGGGCGGAACTCACGGGGGGCGAAACAAGCTCGTAATTAGGCTACATGCCTATGTATATATGTAACTATCTATAGTAGGTACATACATATGGTAGGTACGTAGGAGGATGTAGGTAGGAAAGTGATTAATATTGGATTAGACTTCAACGCAACTAGAGAATACCGTTGCCGTTACGCTACATATGGAATAGGATATGTTATGTATACCATACTATACACACTTGCATATTATATATGCATATTATATGTGCATATATGTATGCATTACCGAGCAACATCAATGAATGCTATAGTAGAAGAGTTATGTAACCTACATGTACCTCTTGTTGTATATGAAATAAGTATGGTACTTTTACATTAGACCACTAAGAAAAGTTGATTATATTGATATACTTGCATGTTCAGTATGGGTACATATTGATGCAGGTGAGGTACATGTTAACGCTAAGACCATTAGGTTTATAAAGAGTACATAGTACATGTAGTATCTACGGCTGTACACATGCAACCATTTCTCTGCCGGTGGGTATTGGCAACCTTGGAACCTTGGAAGCTTGGAAGGGAAGCATTGGCAAATGGGAAAGTGCACTTTCAACTGGCATAAGTATGAAAAGAAAGAGCCTTGAGGTAATAGATTAAAGACAACGCCGCTACCTTCCGACCACCATTCAACGTTCATCGTTTAACGTCTAACGTCTTAACGTCTTAACGTCTTTACATAGTATGTCCAACATCTATCTAAGCAACATTTTTAACCTAATACCTTGATAATCATCATACTTTTCTTTCTTATCATCTTCTACATACTTACCTACATACCACCTACCACCTACCTTATATGTATGCAGATATAATAATGCATCATTAAAGAACTACGCGTACTACTTCTACAGCTGCACAACTAGGATACCGGGGGTTAGGTTGGACATTAAGAGAAAAAAAAACGGTTAGGTATCCCTTGGGCCACTTCGAACCCGGCCTTCTACCAAATTCGTCTTCAGGTTCCTCCACGTCGCTAAGACAAAAAAGAAAACGGGACGAATCCTTGGGCCTGAACTTGGAGTTCCTCTCTCCCCCCCCTCCCCTCAAAGTCCCAAGTCCCAAGTCCCAAGTTCCAAATCCCCAGTCCCCGCTGCGCGCCCGCTTCTACCAAACCCACCCCCCTGAATCTTTAGACTTGTTTTCAGACTCTAGGGAACTCTAGAGCTTCATCTATTCTTATGTACTACTTATTCGTTCGATTTACTTAATACTTCCTCTTAGCCCAGCATAATCTAGCCCTACGATAACTTACTTACTTTCCTACATAATATGACAAATTGATCAGCTTGGATGTGGATGTCCTATCTACTCTTCTTCTTCTTCTTCTGCTTCAGGTCTCATCCTCCATCATCCATAACCAATATATCGTCTTCCTGCTCACTGGCTACTGTGGCTACTATCGCCCCTGTCGCCCCCGTCTCCCTCTCGCGTATGCCGGTCCTTGTTCGCCACTGCACCGAACCGATGAACTAGAAGCCGCTGTGATACCACAAGCGGCGACTCTCCTGGTTGGCTGCTACGACGCGTGTGGAAGACACTTGACGGTTTCTAACCAGCACCTCCCGCACAACACCATACGGCCGCTCTAATCTCGTCTCTTTCTCGATATTACACGAATCCTGTTCTGGGACTGACTTGTATGACTTACCTACCTATCCGACGGTGACGGCGGGATCTGTGTCATACAATACTCGGTTATCCAGAAACACCTCGTTGGCTCGTCCACCTGAGCCTTTCCGTAACCGTTCTGAACAGCCGACTCCCAATTCGGTTTCTCGAAACACAAATTTCGGAACTTGCCATCCCATCACGCTCTCTTCTCGAACTTCCCCCCCTTTGGCGCACCACGTCCTGCTCGTCCCCGGGTTTTTTGGTTGGAGCTCTCCGAAACAAGCATTTAGCTGGTGCCGGTTGAGTCTTAAAAGTCTTGGCTTATGGGTCGCAGTTCGATTTTCGTTGAACAACAGTAGCATCTTCCAGGAAACTGGAAATTGAATCAAATGGAGCAGACTTTTATGACCATTCATAGTCAGTATCCCTCATACTCGAGACACGATGAACGCGCCATGCTCCAAGGCGACGCGATCTATTTGATTTGTCTTTCATCGTTAACTACTTGCTGGTTGGGGGAGTAACTAATATATGCTATTCCGCAGACCTGTTACCCGACGCTAATATTCTCTTCGTTTCTGAATCCATTGCCGATATCCTAGGTTATCAACCGCAAGATGTGCAGGGCAAATCATGCTTCGACTACTTTCATCCGGACGAGGTCCCGTTCGCACGCT
Source organism: Hypoxylon lienhwacheense (assembly GCA_902806505.1). NCBI lineage: Eukaryota > Fungi > Ascomycota > Sordariomycetes > Xylariales > Hypoxylaceae > Hypoxylon > Hypoxylon lienhwacheense. Next base: position 1,583,150 of record CADCWW010000003.1, on the reverse strand, counting down.
CTGTACATAGCAGGGGCGTATTTCTCGATAAAGCGGCCGTTCTACACTATGTCCAGATCCTGTCGAAGGACGGGCAATGGACGAGCTGCGAGTGCTGCTTTACCATAGTTCATGATGTCCTGGTGGCCTGCACAAGTATCTATCGACGTGGTGAGAGGAGTGAGAGTATGCTGCCGATCCTTCATACCGCGCTTTACGTGGCCCAACTGCTAATAATCGGATAGGGAGAGCGATAGAAGCACCGCAAATTCGGCGGATCTTTTCGTCTTCGCCGAGAGATCCACGGTATCATATGCTCGAGCACCTTTCGCCTAAATTCAAAATGCAACCGATGGAGAGGGAGCCTCGTGCTGCTCTCATTCTCAACAGATTTACAAGAACTTTGACGGTTATGTTCGCAACTAATGCTGTTTCTTCTATCCTTGGCGTGAGACCCGATCAGATTCAGGATAAGAGTTTCTACGAATGTATCGCGGAGAACTGCTTAGCGGATGCGATCAAATGTTTAGAAAGCGCCAAAGCGAATGACTCGATCGCCTACCTTCGGTTTTGGTATCGCGATCCTCGAAGGGAAGAGGATTTTGAAGAGGAGGAGGATGACGAAGCTGAGGGCGACGATGAACTCGAGAAGGAGCATGGGGAGGGAATACCTACCGGCGACACTAGGCATTCGGACGGCTTCGCCCATTCTAGAAGCGCCATGGACGTAGACATGGGCGAAACCTTGGACGCTAAGATAAAGACCGAGTCCAGCGTCAGCCCGGAGCTCTCAAAAGTTGCCATTCATACCAACGGAGAAAGTCGAAGTCGGTTTCCGCCTCAGCAGGTGGACTGCTCGCCGTTGTCCGAAAATCGGACGTATCAAACCTCTGGGGACGCTTGCCACCAAAGTCCGAATTCGACCATGCGGACAAACGGGAGACGGAGGAGTCGTCGGAATCCCCTTCCCACATTTGAACTCGAGGCCGTAGTATCTTGTACATCAGATGGTCTAGTTGTGGTGCTGAGAAAAGCTCGACCGCCGATTCCCTCTCTTCATCCGCCTCTGCTTCCCGTCGACTTTGAAAATGGGCTTTTCGCCGCGCCTTGGAGCGAGCAGCCTATCCGGCCGTATTATCCTCCGGAACACTTCTACACATTTCGCCCGCCTCTCCTACCGCAGTACATGCCTCTACGCGAACATGTTAAGTCTGCTGGAGGACCGCCGATCGACCAGCTCATGAATTCAATCCGAGATGTGGCGGTGTTCGCGTGGGCGCTCGTGGGCATCAACGGCAACATTGCAGCATATGGGCGCGGGATACCGAGAGAGAGCTCGCGGCCTTATGATGGACTACCGATACCCGAGCCAAAGGCGAAGAAGAGACTCTGTTACAACCTCGAATCGCAACAACCTCCTCAGCATTGGGGAGGGTCTCCCTCATCCGATGGCCGTTCGGTCGGGGCAAGTGTACCTCCCGATGCAAGATACGGATCTGCCCCTAACGTTGAGGCGTCTCGAGTTGGTTACGGTCCTACGCCAGGGGAAGTACACAACGCGAGTTCCAACTTTGCAAATATGGCGGCGTGGCCACCCTCAAGGCCATATGCGGCCGGGTGTGGGTCTTGGAATTCGTTTTCGCAGACGCAGCAGCCGCCGCAGCCGGCCGCGTCTAGATTTGACCAACACGCGGCAGAACCGTGGGCGGAGGCTTCGGCCTCATATGCTCGGCAGGGCACGAATGACTACGCGATCCCTACAACACAGCCGCGTGTGTTTAGAGATGACTCACGAGGTTACAGGAACATGTGGTAGTAGGCAAGGGTTTAAGATCTCGGTGTTGTCGCTTTTGCATGGCGCTTTTGTGTATTAATGATGTGGTCATAACTACAAAGGGTCACGATCTTGGATTCGGCCTAGGCGTTCTTATGGAATCACGGAGAAGCATTACTACCGCGGCGCATCTTCTGAACAGTGCTTTGGTCATGTCGTGGGAACAGCCGGCCGCGAGCAGGTGAAAGGTGAAAGGTGAAAGGTGAAGGGTGGACAATGGCATGGCTGCATTTGGACCGATTTAAAGGGGCAGTGCCATAGGGGCATTCGTCATTACCACGGTTTATCTTGGAGACTTGAGGGGACGGGTCCATGGCATCGGTCATAAGTACAAAGACTCAAGAGCCTAGACCCTCTGAAAAGCAAACATCAGGCGCAGAAAATTTGGAGATACCCGCACTAGATGGACATTGGATTTTACATATACGCAGTAATTGGTAAAGGATAACGAAATGGTATTTACTATTGGAGTTACGTTTTACATTGCCGGGTTTGATTATAGCACCATTGGTTTTATGTGACTTTCCTCATCTAGCGGTACGGACATAGGATGTAGTTAATGAAGATCGAAGTAGGTGGACGGTAAGTATCACCAGGGGTAAATTGTAACTTGGTCTTACAGGTCGAATTCCGTGAAGCGTAATACGATATGTAATGTCTATATTTATGTAGTCTTCGTTGCTGGTGGCATATATACCCCTAATGTATGTATGTATATATGTGTATGTGTATGTAAGTGTGTGAGTGCACTGCTAGTAGGTACATAGTAATAATACGTAACGTACATTGTCCTACATGCTGAGTTCAAGTTCAATGTTCTACGTAATGAAGACTAAGAGGATGTACCTACCAACTAACATATGCAGTACAGGGGAATACGAGTACTTTGTATGTATGATGAAACCTTAAAGCTCGCCAGGGGTAGCGAATCAGATATTAGAGATAATATGAAGTGTACCCCATGAGGAAGCTTTGACCATTTAAAAAAAAGAAAAAGAAGAAAAAAAAAAGAAAAGAAAAGAAAAGCTCAGACCTTTGAATTGACACGGTGGTTACCTGAAGCTTTTTTAACCTTTTAACGTTTTGCAGGCCTTTTTTAAGTGCGTACCTAATGATATCAATCACAAATTCCACAATCCCTTTTTTTTTTTTTTTTTTAAACAAAACATCTACAATTACACAATTACACAATTACCGACTACCGATTAATTTACTCTCTCTACATTCTCGGACAAGATCCCGATCCCGATAGATGACGGTCCCCATACTACTATACATCTCATAGCGCTTGAAGGGATAGATTAAGAATATATATTCGGAACTTGGTGTTGCGCAAATCACCAAATCAGACCTTTACACAACCATGGCTTCGTCTAGCCATTATCACAGTCCGCAGATAGAGGATGATGAGTTGATCGATCCGGATGATGGTAAGTAATAAGTAATGATATGTTAGATCTAGTCCAACCCCTATGGTTACCATCCTCGGTCCTCCCCTACTTAGAAGACGATAACTTACATGTATTCGCCTACGATAGCCGATCTCAACGACTTCGACGATCCCCTCTCCAACGCTCAGTCACAACGGGAGCCTCTGACAGGCAACATCGGCTCCTCTTCATCCTCGCGACCACTGAATGAAAATTATCTGACATCACGGATCCCGGGCGAAGACCGACGGGCGCCGCAGAACACGATCGACGAATCAGTATGGGAGACGCTGCGGCGCGATCTGCTGGCCGTGTGGTCCAAGATGCGCGAGGTCCTGTACCCGCGCTACCTGTTCGGTGGCACCATGTTCGAGAGTGCCGACGGCCTCCGCGGCGCTTACGCCAACCTGCGCGGCGCCGGGCTCTCGGGCGCCCGCGAAGAGCTCACTAGTCTCGCCGGCCGCGTCATGGACCCGGAGAGCCTGCTGAACCAGAACAACATGAGCCCCGGCCTCCGTGACTGGGACATGTGGGGGCCCCTCATCTTCTGCCTCGCGCTCTCTACCCTCCTGAGCTACTGCTCCATGGATGGCCAGAAGGATATCGTGTTCAGCGGCGTCTTCGCCATCGTCTGGATCGGCGAGGCTGTCGTCACGTTGCAGATCAAGCTGCTAGGCGGAAACATGTAGGATCCTCTCTCCCTCTTTCTTTCTTTCTTTCTCTCCCCCTTCTTGTCCTACATAGCAAGACACCCGAGACTAGAGGATACGCGCTGACAACCCTTCTCTGACAGCTCGTTCGCGCAAAGCGTGTGCATCATCGGCTACACCCTGTTTCCGCTCGTGATCGCGTCCCTGATGTCAGCCCTGGGCCTGCCCACTATCCCGCGAATCCCAGTCTACCTCGTGCTCGTGGCATGGTCGCTAGCGGCGGGGGTCAGCATACTAGGAGGGAGCGGCGTGATCAAGAACCGCGTCGGGATCGCCGTCTACCCGCTCTTCGTCTTCTATCTCGGGCTGGGGTGCCTCTGCTTCATCAGCTAGATCTATTTTGATCTTTCTTTTTTTTTTTCACGGTACTTTTCGCGCGAAAACGTTTATCATGAGGGGATATGTACTACGTTTGAAGAAGATGAAAGGGAAAGGGGGGGAAGGGAAGGTGAGAGAAATGGACTATAGCTACGTACATGTAGGGTCGTGATCCATGATAGATTAGCTTTTCCCCTCCTCCCTCCTCCCTCCTCTCCTTGGTACAAAATATGACAAGTACGGATTTGCATGGACTGGCGCGCAAGCATGTTTTTGCAAGGGGTTTTTTTTTTCTAATTTTCAAACCCTCTTCTTCTTTTTTCTATTACCCTTCTTCGTGTTCTTTAAGAGATGTGTATTACTCGTCTTTTTTTTGTCCGTCGTGTATCTTACTGCGATGTCTAGGTCGTGTTCACGGACTATATAGGCGCGAGAGAGAGAAGCAGGAGGGGGTGTCGTAGCTTGTGCCATATCTAGTAGGCTATGCGACACAGAGGAGAGGAATCGAGGTGAGAGGGCATTTATTTTACGGCGGTGAATGGTGTTTTCGGTTCGAAGTGCTCTGCTCTGTTCTGCTATATTCAAGACCTCGGATTCGAGTTGAGGTTGTCGTAACATACCTAAGGGAGATTGTGAGGTACCTACCTAAGTATAAGGAGGGCTAGGTACCCTAAGGTATCAGCCGGGCTACCTACCTGGTAGGCATCTATCGTATATTACAAGCAGGAGAAGCCAGCGGTACGGGATGGTACGGTTGGCTTGTCTTTCATCGGGTAGAAGAGATAGCTAGGTACCTACCTAACCTATTCATTTTATGCGTCTGTGTCTGCTTGTATACGTACCTAAACTCCTTTTCTAGTCCTTGGTTCCTTTTTTTTCCCCTTTCTGACGATTCGGAGGGGCTTGGTGTATGAGATAAATTGTGGTATTTATTCATCGGCTCCCTCTTAAGAGATGAACAGATTAACACCCCTTTCCCCCTCTACTTCCTAGGGATCGTAGACGAAGGCCTTATACCTTATACCTTGTAACCCATCTACCAGTATCACCAATATCCATATCGTCCGCAAAGCAGCGTTTGCTGTTTGCTGTCATGACTCCTTAAATCTATGCCGTTTCACCACTCCTCTCGGGTATCTCTCTTTCCCCTACCCAGGTATATATAAACGCCTACCCCTTGTTTATCCCATAACCAATATGTACCTGCCTACCAAGCTAGGTAATCAAAGGCCAAGGGACTACCACTTGCCATCCCCAACGCCACCGCCATCGCCATCCTCCCCCTCCTCTTCCCCTACCATATCCATAAACCTCTTCACCCACCCCTCCTCTACCTTCCCACCCGCCGCCACCATCCTCCTAAACAGCGCCCTCGCCCTGGCATGCTCCAGCTGCCTCTCCGCCAACGCCGCTCGCTCCTCACGCGTCTCCGCGCGCGCACGTAACACGCGCTCCACCTCGTCCTCCTCATCGTCCTCGTCTTCGTCCTCGTCCTTCTTCTTCGCACCGCTACCCAGCGTCAACCCCTCCATACGATCCTCTATCCGTCTATTACCACGACCACGACCACGACCACGACCACGACGACCACGACGACCACGACGACCGCCGCCGCCGCCGCTACTACTACCTTCGCCCGGGCGGGAGAGCAGCCGCGCGGGCAGCACCAGGTCCCCGACGAAGAGCGCCAGGTGCGCCCGCTGCCCGAGCAGCCCGGCGTGCGAGAGGTACGGCGGGTCCTCCATGAGCCGGTCCATGCGGCGCGCGACCTCCCGCGCGGCCGCGAGCGCGGCGCGCCGCACCTCGTCCCGCCCGCCTCTCTCCTCCTTCTCCTTCTCTTCCTCCTCCTCCTGCTCTTCCTCCTGCTCCTCCTGCTCCGCGTCATCGTAGTCGGAGCCGCTCTCTTCTTCGTCCTCGTCTTCCTCGTCTGCTCCTCGCAGGCGCGCGAGCGCCCGGCGCGTCTCGGCGCCGACGTCGTACAGCTCCACGCCGAAGAGCGCGGGCCAGAAGTCCGTGGCGTCGACGAGGCGCCTGTGGTACGCGTCGTACGGGTAGCGCTGGGCCAGGCCCTCGAGGTACGCGCGGACCGTGTCCACGTTGGCGGCGGCGCCCCAGCGGCGCATGTCGCTGTCTCCTTCTCCTCCTCCTTCTCTTTCTTCTTTTTCTTTTTCTTCTTCTTTCCCGACACCGCCGCCGACGCCGTCTCGCATCAGGATCTCCGCCCCGACGGCCCAGAGACCGCCCCGGCGAATGTCTACGTCCTGCGCGCGCGTGAGCATGCCGAACGCGCGCTTCGCCCGCGCTATGTCCCCCTCGCCTAGGCACCGGTGCAGGACGGTCGTCAGGGCGCTGAGGTGGCGCAGGCGGGCCGACGCGGCCACCCTCTCCTCCGCGTCCGTCGTTTGCGCGCCGTAGCTACGGCTGCCCGGGCGCCGCGGCGGCGTCCTCGTCCTCGTCCTCGTCCTCGTCCTCTTACGTCTGCTCTCGCCGTCTAGGGGGTTGTGGCGGTGGGAGGAGGAAGAAGAAGAAAAAGAAGAGGAGAAGGAAGAGGAGGAAGAAGAGGAAGGAGGAAGGGCCCGGTGCGGGAAGGAGGGGTGCGTGAGCGACGGCAGCTCGTCCGAGGGCGAGAGCCCGGCGGTGGCGAGCTGGCGGAGCGTATCGGGAGGGTGGCTGAGAGGGTTGATGGAGTCCGGGGGGAGGTGGCGTGGGCGGGAAGAGGATGTCATGGAGACGTCTCCTATCTCCTTGCCTTCTCCTTCGACATCTTCTTCCTCCTCTTCGTAGATCTTCTTCCGCTTGCTGTGAATCCCGATGCGGTGGTCGGGGATAGGGAGGGTGAACGGGGCCATCCTTTTTTTTTTTTTTTTTCGTCTTTTTTTTTTCTTTTGGCCGGTCAAATATTCAAGGGGAATTCTAGCCTTAGAATATTTACGACAACATACCTATTTATTAAAAGACACCAGTACAACAGGTTATCGCCAATAATGATCGACGGAGAGCAGGTTCTTGTTTATTGTATTGCATTGTTCCATGTTTTTGGAAGAAATTCACAACGGGAAATAAATCATAAATCATAAATTTGTACTTCGTACTGAGGTAGTTACATAGTAAAAAGCATAAGCGCTGTTAGGCGCTTCTCAGCGGGCCGGACCGCCCTTACGTTAGTGGCTTAATTGTCTTATCCATCGCTATGGCTACCCTAATTTACAGTGTGCGTGCACCGCCTAATCTACCTTGATAAGAGGTGTCCACAGGACCCCTATTTTCTACTTGCTCTTTCTTACCTTCTTTTATTCAAGTAGAATAATTATGTTTATATTTTATGCTTGATTTATTTCTCTCCTTGTGGCATCATATATATTGTAACTATCCTGACTTGACTTAAAATGTGTGTAAGTGCTATGCATTGTAAGCTGTAAGGACCATAGTCAATCGCATAGCAGTGCCAAAATTAAACAACGTCCTGAATCTCGTCTCTATTCAAAAAACAATCTTGTAGAAACATATGCCTATGAGTAAGACTATAACATATACAGTAGTTAACTGTAAAATCTAGCAACTACCTATTCGCTGATATTTGGATTGTACGCTCTTCATTACCATTTAATACAAGAAGCTAGCAGGTAGTCTCTGGACAAGAGTATCATGAGCACACAACCCCTTATCAACGCATCTCAGACGAACAAATAGTATTCGAACAAACAACCTCGGTTAGAGATCGAATTATCCTCCATAGTCAATTATATCCTATAAAGGACTTACGAGAGGCGCAATCAGGTTGGCTTTGCCATATACTTAATATACCCTAGGTACCGTATGTAGGTACATAGCATAACGGAAAACACGCCCCAACGTAGAATCTCTCCTACTTTACACGTGTCACTCTGTAGCATAGCTGGACGAGCGTTCTAAAGCCTCAGCAGTCATATTAAGGACTAAGCAAACATCGCTAATGGCGCTCAAAGTATGTCCATTGGCCCTCGACCGGCTTCTCCTCTAGGTCCTCCCACCTGTACTTCCCGTCAGCGACGTCACCTTTTCTCTCAACCCGGGAATTGTAATAGTAAATAAGGGGAAACCTACACCTTCGCCTCGCTCATGGCATCGATGAGCTTCAGTTCGCCTTCGGCAACCTGTATCACCTCCTCGATGAGGCCGCCGCCGATCTTATTCTCGATCTCCTCGATCCTACCCGTTCCCTCCTCGTCAGCGATCCAAGCTCTCGACAGCCCAACCAAAGAGAAAGAAAAGAGAAAGAAATAGAGAAAGAAATAGAGAAAGAAATAGAGACAGAAAAAGGAAAGAAAGAAGGAAGGAAAAAAAAAAAACTCACTGCTCAACACTCAACGGCGGCTCCGACTCCCACTCGACCCTAACATACGGGTCCTCGACCTCGCGGAAGAGGCCCTCGAGGTCCGCCCTCCTCTCCTCCTCGCCCCTGAGCCCCTGCGCCCCGTCGCCCGCGTCCGGCTCGCCGTCCCACTCCTCCACCCGCTCGTCCCTCTCGGGCGGGTCCGTCCGCTCCACGAAGGACATGCCGCCGACCTCGACCCGTCTCGCGCGCGCCTTCTTCGCCGACCCCGACGACGCCGCCGCCACGACCTGGAACTCGCGCGGGTTCGCCTCGGCCACGGCCCGCGCCCGCGCCGCCCACTCCCCGTACCCCGCCGGCTCCGCCGCCTCGACGATGGCCATCCGGTGCCGCGTCAGCGCCTCGACGGACTGCCGGTACAGCGACGTCGCCGGCACCTCGCGCTCCTCCAGCCGCTCGAGCGTGCGCGCGTACAGGTACAGCAGCGTCGCCCGCGGCGACCCGTGCGTCCGCAGCCCCGTCAGCCCCGTCGGCGTCCCCGCCTCCAGGTACCGCCCCGGCTTCGCCGCCACCGCCGCGAGCAGTCGCAGCGTCGGCCGCATATTCGTTCGTTCGTTCGTTCGTTCGTTCGTTCGTTCAGGATGTCTTTGCGCTAATTCTTCTTCTTCTTCCTTTTTTCCCCCCTTTTCTTTATGGGTTGAGCTTGTCGAGGTCGTGGGAAGTAGCCTCTTCGATAAGAGTGTGTAGGATGGGAAGGTGTCGACCGGCACGGTTGTTTGGCGGGTGACTGTGTAGGGGTAAGTAAAAAGATGAAGGAAGAAAAGCTTCGAAAATGGAGAAGGGCGAATGGTGGAGAATGATTAGAAATGTCAGAGCTCCGTTGTCACATGATATATCCTTAGCGGGGTTAATTATTGTTATCGTCATCGGTAAGATGTGCTTACGTAGTACGGTGTAATAATGCGTACTTTGAATTATGAATTTATCCATATTAACCGTTTACTGTGTACTATGTAAGTATCTCCTTAGTATGTAAACATAGGAGAGGCCGTCGAGATATAACCTATTATCTTATACTTAACCAATGTCATCCGTACTGCTGACAGACACAATTAATCCATAAGTAGGTACTTTAATACGCTTATACCTTAACCATACTACTACATATATCTCGCCGGATCCTACGGCACGGCAGAGTACTAAGTTGGCAGTTAAGGCATCGATGAAGGCAGTAATCCCGGGATGGAATAGCATTCATTCTACTACATCGGTATTCTCACATCACACATACAGGAATACGTAGAAATCCATAGTTTCAAAAGCGTTGATTGATCGGTCCGCAAACGGAAGCGAAAAATGAAGCATCTGATAAGGGGAAAGCCTCCTTCTGAAGGCACGATTCCTGTCTAAATCACCCCGGTTCGGGAGTGCGACGACATGTCAGACTAAGCAGCAAAAAGGGAAGAAGAAAAAAAGAAATGTAATCCTGATAAATCTGCCATCATCCTTGCAGGTTTCTCTAGGCAATATGTTGTCTCGTCCAGTTGCGAAAAACCTCGCATCCCAAGTTTCCTGCTGCGTTGCATGTAAGGGTATCGCGGGTATCAATCATTTACGAAGCGCTCTCGCGGCTCTTGCGGTAGTTGGCCTGCAATGATGAGTTAGTCTTATAGATGGGAAACGTATAGGGAATAACCTCTTCCTAGACTAACCTCCTGCTCAACCTGGAGACCCTCAATGACAGGGGCAAGCTCGCTCAAGATCTCGGCCGCTTTCTTGTGGTACTCGAGCTGAGAAGCGACTAATTCGGCAAGGTTGCGTAGAGGCTCGGGGGTGTCCAGAACCTGGAGAATGATATTAGCAAGACGAGCGTACAAAATGAATCATCCTGGACATAACCTACGTTCTTCATAACGCCCACCGCCTCTTCGGTCTGGGTCACGAACTCGTCCTCGGCCTTCTCGATCTCCTCCTGAGCCTCCGGGCTCAACTCGTCGGCATGGTGGTCTTCGCGCGGAGACGGCTGACCGATCTTCCAAGTGTGTCCCTTAGCGCGAGACTTAACCGAGTCGAGCGTCAGACGAGCCTTCTCGACATTCTTGCGCGCGCGTGTCGCAAACATCAGGTTGGTGTTCAGGGTGGTGTTCCAACCAGCCAGGTAGTGGCTCTGGATCTGGGCATCTTGCGCAAGACGAGCCTCGCCCAGCTTCTCGCTGGCGAGCGCATACTTCTCGAGCGCGGTTGCAAGAGGATCCTCGCCGGGGCCGGTATGCTGCTGGTGTAGGAGCTGGGAGCTTGCTAAGCTGGCACGGGCGATGGCGTGGGAGAAGGTCTTTGGCTGCGGCTTCGCGGTCGGAGGTGCGGTAAGTGCAGCTTGGGCTTCGGCAGGAGTAGTAGCTGCTGATAGAAGCTGGACCTTTTCGCTAACAGTGCGGCCGAGATCCGAGAAGCTTTCCTTGATGTTGGCAGGATAATCGTATGCTTCGTGGGAGTACTGAGAACTAAGAAATCCAAGGACGTTAATTACACATAGATGATATAATATACCTCTACTATTATAATAGCGCATCATCATCATCGTCACAGATATACTCACGTCACGGCAAGCATCTTCTGATGAACCTGCTTCAAGGCATCTACTCGTTTCTCGAGGTCGATGTAATCGGGGGGAAGTTGGGTCTATGAATCTCCTTCGTTAACAACATGATCATTATGTGACGAGTGCAGAGGAGAAATATACCTTATCCTCGGCTTGACCAAGCTGTTCCTTAGTGTACTGAAAAGTACGAGAAGCAAAGGGGGTGATCTGCGAGCCAATAGAGCTATCGTAGTACCGGCAGTATCAGCAGACAGCTCGTACATGATGAATAGATGCATGTGCATGACGATATCTCATACCTCAAGCTATTGCCAAAAGCCTTGAAGTTATCCATAATGGATGATGATGAATGATCGAGGATGCGAAGGAAGCAAAGGAAGTAAAGGAAGATATTTTATTTTATTATGAATTTTGATAATGTCTTGGGTGATGAAGAGTAAATTAGACCGACGATGTTTCAGTTTACGATTTCCAAGTTGTAAAAGGCATAAATCCAGATTCAAGTCCACAAAGTCCACAAAGTCCACCAAGTCCAAAAAATGCCCACAATTTTTAGGTACTGATACTTGATTACTGATTACGAAGTACACGCACCCCAGGTACATTACGTACCTGGTACCTACCCCATATCACATACCTACAATTCTTTATCAGGGGCAATTAGCAATACCTATCAGATCACGCTTAATTAGGTATATATAGTATAGGTAGTATATCTTGATACATACATATCAATTATCTTCGGTCCTTCACCCCGCCAACTACCTACCTCATATAGTGTACGTAATGTACCTGTAGAAGTCGAATACTTGTAATAAACCGTGTAAACAAAGCATCGTCTGCGAATTAAAAATTGGTGATAATATTTAAATGTTTTCATAGTGGTATGAAAGTACCATATGTAACTAACTATCTATCGTCTAATCGCTCATAAAAGTAGACGAAGAACGGTTCTTTATCGCTTATGGCAAAAACTAAAAACTCTGCACCTCGTAATCAAGGAATATGTTGCCAACAACGCGTATCTAACCTGCTGTCCTGTACAGCGTCATAAATTCTCTGCTTCCTTTTTTTGCTGCCAAACGCCGCCCATGATGTAACTGTCCAAGCTACCACATATTATGCAATCTCACTCTAACCCTTGCCCATCCCTCTCTCAATGCCATGTGGATTCTTCATCTCCATCATTAACCCCCTTATCTGGGAGCGTTCGGTCCACGCTGTGCAGAGTTTCCCGTGTTGGAAATGTCTATCTCCTCATCGCTCTCTGTCCCGGTCGTGTATACCTGGCTCGCTCGCCCGAGTGGGCTCCTCGCTGTTCTGGTGCGCTGGTAACGATTTCCCATAGGTACAGCCAGACCTTGACTTGGAACCCTGGGCGATTCTGGATAGGCTAAGAGAGACGACCTAGGTCCAGGCGAGGGTGCGCGAGAGGAGGACCGCGAATCCGGGCTACTGTCGAAACTGTCTCTGTAGCTTTGTTCGTGCCGACTCCTCTCAGGGGCTCTGTTATCCGCTGCCTCCCACCCTCCTTTGGCAAGCTCGATATCCGAGAATTCGTATACCTGTCCTCTCGGTGGGATCGCATATTTCTTGGAGTTTTCGACAAACTGGTTATACTGGCTGGCCTGAGCCATGCTGTACTTCTTACGGTCTTCTTCGCCCATAATGCTCTCGACCCGCCGCGGGAGATAGACCGAATTATTCCCAGTGGTTAAGAAACTGTCCATCGATTCACGGTTGCGAAGCATATAATGCGAACTTGAGGCGTCGTTTGGCGGAAACTCGGCTCCCGGCGTGGTAAAGCTGAAGGTAGACTCTCCCGGATATACATAAAATCCGTTTGCCTTTTTCTCGGGGGCGGCGAATTTGCCCTCGATCTTCTCCGGAGGCAGGACCTTGCTCTTGGATCGCTGGATACCACCAGTTGCCTTGCCTTTGCCTTTGCTCTTCTGTCGTTGCACCTCGGCTGCTGGGATAAACGTCTCGGGAACGACATTGAGGTCGTCTCCTGCCTTCTCGGCTTGCTCAGCAGCTTGCTGTGGCGTAGTGTTGGCATCGGCAGTAGCGGCATCAGCACGAGGACCACCCCAGGTTCTTTGGCCGGCAGTGAATATACCATACACCATATAATACCAGTTAAAGAAGGGGTTCAAGATGAACATGACTGGGTAGAGCCAAATCTTGAACCGCTTCAACTTGAAACCAAAGTATATCATCATCAGCCAATTTAGACCAAGCGAGATGGCAATAAATCCGACAGGAAGCTGATCGACTCTCATAGTCGTCGTCATTATCGAGAGCATCATGATGAAGAAAAGCAAAGCTGTCGTTCGTATCGTGTTTTGCATAAACCGCACCACGAGCAAGATCGGATATCGCTTCCAAAGACGCCAGTCAGTAAGCATACAAACTTCGTTTGTGATGAACCCGAGAAACCACCTCCGCCGTTGCTTAACCAGCGACTGAACAGTTTGCACCGCTTCCGTTTTGCAAAAGGCCGAGGTGCACATCTGGATCTGATAGCGCTTCTTCGCCCCGATCATAAAAAGATGCGTAAGCCACCTATCTTCGCCTAAATGGCTCTTCGCGAAGTCAAACAGATCCTCGCATTGCTCAGCTTTGTCCGCGAAGTAGTATTTGGCCATTCTTCGAAAGGCGGAGAACCGGAGCATCGTCAAAGCACCCGGCAGACAAGTAACGGCACCACATCCAGACTCGACGGTCCTTTCGAATAATTGACCGTGAATATATTCCATATCCTGCAATAAGGTGATGACGCTGTGTTTCCGGGTTGTCGAGGTAATAACACCTGTCATCGCTAACATATCTCTGCTATTGCCGGGACTTAGCTCCATGTCGTAGACAAAGTTTTGCAGACAGACTCTATCCAATATGCAATCCGAGTCGATGAAAAGGATAAAGAGGTTGTCGTTCCTCTTGAGATATTCCTTGTAAACTTTGTCGATGAGTTTGAAGGTGGCCTTCTGACAATGACGTTTACCTCCGTGAGGGAATCGAGAAACCGTGATTCGAGCTGACCGGTATGTGACGTCGATGCTCTTAGGATACGACTCTAGGGTGAGAGGAACACCGAGTTTCTCGATTGTGTTGAGGTAAAGTTCATCTTCCTGGTCTCCGTCAAATGAGAGGAATACATGAATGCACGAGGGAGGATAGTCACAGTCCACGACTGAATTTATGGCAGTGACAAGAACATCGGGTTCCTCCTTGTAGCAAGGCATGACGATGACAACCTTCGGAGCAGAAACCTCGTCCAACACTTCCTTAACGCGCTTCGTCCTCCCAAGCTGATGGGTAACCATTTGATAAACGCAGAAAAGCCACGGAATTGTCAGAAGTCCTGCAAAACTCCAGAATGCGAACCATTGAAGAATATCGACCATGTCAGGTGGCCAGTATTGCGTGATTTCGCTAGGGAGTGGCAGGGTAACGATCATGATTGGCAAGAAGATGAATCTATTATACTGTCAGCGACCGTCGGGACACGAAAGTTCAGATATACATACCGAAACCCAGTGAAGAGAATGGCGACGATGACTGCTAGCACTCTAATTGTCCAGTGCTCTGCTTTCTGGAATACTTTGACCAGGCAGTATAGAAAGGCAGACAGCCACAAGAACCATTCGAGGAGAGCCGCCAGCATCACGACGCCCACGATGGCGGTGTAGACGATCTGATGGTGAGTTAGTACGGATGTCTAATCTGAGCGAATTATAAAAAGAAAAAATAAACTAAAGAGCTTCTTACCTCGTGGACCGGCCATGTTTTGGTAATATCCTGCGTCATCTTTGGATCGGCCAAGTTAATCGTTAAGAGATCTTGCGTGTGAGATCCGAAATCGAAGGGGGGAGTTCTCAAAATAAAGAAAAACCGACGGGGTTATCTCTTAGGTTCGGGTCGGAGCTTTGAGGTGGTTCGCCTCTCATGCGAGCATCGTTATAGTCTTGTTAAAAGAAAAAATGATTAAATGGTAACAGGCTGCTTTTGTTACGCTAAGATGTTTATTTGCGGCTACCTGCAGCTAAATGCAAGGGGGGCCCTCGTTTTGGGCTGAGTTGGCTCGGAAAGGACACGGCGAGATACTTGCAACAGTGACTGGGTTCTGTTGATTGGTGTATCCCGGAAGTCTGGGTAAGAAGGTAAGGTAACGTCAAGTATCCGGAGGTCCTATGTGTTTAAATAAGTAGACTTGGTGTTGGTCTTGAAGAGCACAGACTTGAAGAGCACAGAATGAGGTGCCACGACAACTCGTGAATGACAGAAATAGATACTGGAACGTGTGTAACTGTCGATTAATTCACCCTGTCAAGATACCGAAATTTTCCTTCCCTGATCTAATTGACACGTTGATAAGTCAAATACAGTGGAATGGCTACAGTATCGAAAATGATCTCATCATGTGTGAGGGAGAAATCATATGGCTGTTCCGAGGTAAATCTGGAAAATAGACGTTAGAGCTGCCCGATGAGTAAATAGCTCGTAGTATGAATGTCGGCCTGAACGAGTGAATATAGTCTACTGTGCCCAGTTAGAGTAGCAGATAGAAAAGCTGAAGGCCTGTAGGTGAATAAGTGGTATAAAGAGATAGCGAGTGTTCAATGAGCAGAGAAGATGAATAACTGGGCGGCGAAATGGGTGGGCTCTTTTGTATAATAGTCGAGATACGGTTACGGTCTGGACTGGTTGCTTGGCGGATTGGTACAATGGCAGCTGGCCGGCGGGACCTGCATATGTGGGAATCCAACCCCTGATAGTGCGTGATCTGGTAACCGTAGGCTTAGATGGAATCCCACAAGGATTCAGGTTGACCGGAAGGTTGTTGCGTGTGTACAACAACTATGTAATAAGCATAGACGCGGTCAGTGTACTCCTAGGAGTGTGACGAGGACCAGCCCAACGAGGTATACAGGTCCAAAGTTTAGACAGATCGGACGTCTCTATCGTTAGACCGTGTTGATGATAGAAAGATAGAGGTAGATGGATAGACGACACAGTAGAGAATCGGGAAGCCGAGTGAGAATTAGATGCAGGGATATAAAAGACTTGCTGATGTTTACATACACGGCAGATGAACCGAGACTGGGCATGCGTGTGTTTTTCTAGATGGCAATGATTGTTTACATTAAAATAGGAAGAGGGAAAGCTTAGGATTGGAAGAAGAAGTTTATATCGAATCAACCTCGAACTGTCGATCTCAAATATACTTTAGAGTTCGGAGAAGACGCCGCCAGGGGTATGTAGCTTTCAAATTAGTTCAGTCAAAGGAGAAAGTAACGCCTGACAGTGAACTTAAACGGCAGGTACATTTGACATTTGTAACTACGGATACCGCTTTGAGAACATGGATATATCATGTATTACTATGTATGCATATGGTAAAAGGTACAAGGTAGGTAAGTAGGGAAGAAGGTTCATCGATGGAGGTATAATAACCCCTAATTTACAACGTACATGTATATATTGTAGGGGTTAAGATATACATATAAGTTATATGCCGTGAGGTAGGTATCCGTATTGGTATTTTCATTACTTATAAGTATCTTCTGTTAATAAAAAAGAGCATACAAAACCTGGTAGATGAGAGATCCTTTTCCAATACTTAAAAAGGGTACCCTATAAATCGTTGGATAGAAAATTAAATACAAGGAAGAAGGGGTAATTAAAAGAAAGAAAAAAAAAGAGTACTAAATAGATCTCTGCTGAGCATGTCCAATCAATCTTGTATGTCTGACTGCGTGGCCTAGCCTGCATGTAAGTGGATTCAACATACAATTCAGTCACAATCACTTTAGCCATCATATGTTTCGGTTTTCTAGTTCGTTGACATGATCGCGCACCCGGGCCGTTATGTTGACATGCAATTAATATTTCGTCTCTCATCGCTTCCAATATTAGGTAACTTTTGGAATCTGGGGGTGATGATTTGTGATATAAGTTACCTAAACTACACTATAATCTTTGTATATGATAAATTGCTTGATATATTTCTATCTATAAATTATCCGATTCATGGGTTAGGGTGGATGAACCTATAAGAGATGCTACCAGATACTACCAGATACGTATATTACTAGGTACTACATCTATGTATATGTGCCAGCCGTATATCTTTGGGTTTGGATCTTTAAGCCCTGTGCCGTCAGCCGGGTAATGTGACAGATGATTGTTGGAGGTATCGAAACTGTTGAATACGAGAATGTTCCTATGTACACTATATTATAGTACCATAGTACGGAGGTCGCGGCCAAAACTATACAGCGTCCGGTACTTAGAGCCCCACAGTGCGGCATTTCAGTCTCAATTCTACCCAGGTATAATAATAATACACTTACAACTAAAAATACCTTATTATACAACATATAATTGAAGGTTTTCAGACCTAGTTGATATAATTAAAACAATTGGTTTAATAACTGCTGCTATTGTTATTACTGCTATTGCTGTTGCTGCTGCTGCTGCTGCTGCTGCTGCTGCTGCTGCTGCTATCACTGTCTGAATCCTTAAGCTTCTCAGGATTTTTGATAGCATTTATATTATAGGTCTTTACTTATAAAAGGCCTTTACCTCTTTACCTCATCGAGGTAATCTATTCAGTCCATCGCCAGGTCTTATCGTCAGGTTCTTTCTAGGTACCTGGTAGTTGTTGTTTCCTGTATTATATCTGATTATCGTTGCTGTACTCTTTCTACGAACCGTTGCGCGATACTAAAGTTAGAAACCATGATTACATCGTGCAATTACATAGACTCAATAGACTATTATACTAGAATCTAATCATTCATCTAATTTTTCTTATTTTTCTAGTTTACGTTGAGCAGAATTAGAATACTTCGTACTATTCTAGGTGTTTTTGTACAGTGCATTATTGCTGAAATGTGATGTACGCACAGTATAGGCTAAGTCACAGACGCTGTATAGTTTTGGCCTCGACCTCCGTATAACTACCTACATAAGAGGTAGTGTAGTACGACATGTGCAGTACGGTTTACGGGGTATTACAGCGTGTCCTAGAGGTACCCATAGATGCATAACATCAATATAGTGTACATTAGGTACATTAGGTATGTACTATGTAAGTTTAAGATATTCAAATGTTTGTTTACATACGGTCAATCCGATATTAGTGCTATTGCACAGACAGCCTACATAGCCTATATCCTCCTCTCTCAAACGAATAATAATAATACTAATAATAATGATAATACATTATAATCCTAAACTGCTGTAATTTGACCTCATCCCATGTTTATTGCCTATACCTTGTAACAGGTAAGCTTTGGATTATAAATGCGTCCATATGTCTATACTTAGTATATACATATGTACACACTTGATGAAGGTACCTAGTATTTAACCTCAATATGTACAAAGTATGCACGAGTATATGTAGTGAGTGGCAAGTACCTACCTAAGTGGGAGGCAGGATGTACATGAACTGGAAGGGATAAGAACGCCACACGCGGCTCAAGAGGAGAGGACGAGTTGAAGGAAGGCGTGCAAAGTGCTAAATGAGGATCTAAGCGAGAGATCCTTGAATGATATCTTGAATGATATGCCACGTTACGGACCCCGCAGCTCTGGTACGCTACATACCGAGGTACATGGTATACAAGTTTAATGGGTACAAGGTATTAATGGAGAGTAGCTGCATTGGGAACCGTACATACCTGGTACCCTAGAGATACCTAACCTAAGTAGGTACCTAAGTACTTATCTCAGAGTTCAAATGGATGTTTCAATCTGTTCAAGATCTCTAATACGTAGGTACTTATGATGTAGGTGTGAGACAGAAGAGATACATGTACTAAGTACCTACATAATATAATCGATAAAAGCCTTTCACATTCGCATCCCGCCGCTTGAAATAAATCTATTTCTTCTCCTACATCCATGCGCACATGCGTAAGCCTCAATATGAATCTTCTATGAGAAAGCCGATGAATTAATTTATAAATTATAAAGAGTAGTAGTCGCTAAAAGGAAAGGAGAGAGACTAGAGCTAAGAAGAAGAAATCCATATTATATATGAGTATATTCTCGTTCATATAAATATCCCCGGGAAACATTGCGCGAGCGATGTCCAACCGTTGCCGTTGTCGTTGCGAGAGAGAGAGAGAGAGATCCTACCTTAGGAACTAGGACGAGCCTCGAGCTTTCGGCCAGCCGAGATCAACCGGTTTACCCGTTGCGCCGCTGAATAGTCCGTACGCCGTCGGTTCCGTCCAGTGTCAAACGAGTGACTAACGGAAACTACCTATATTCATAAAGGCAATATGGATCTATTTCGTACAGCACCGAAGCGAAGCACCTTGCCAATTTCTATGTGGCCAAGTTCGTGATCGTCTTGGTCCTAAAGCTTTGTGGATCCATTTCTCAGCCCGGGAGACGTCAAGACCCCCCCCCCCTCCTCCTCATCCATCGTAGTCAAGAAAAACTTTTTACCACGATCATAGCCGAAAGAATCAAATATGTGCATTACGTGCACGAGCGAGAATCGAAAGTCGGAAATTGGAGGAGAGGGAAGAAAAGTGGAAGCCGTAAGCCGTAAGCTAAGGGTAGGTAAGTAAAGTGACGGTAAAGTGATGGAGTGATCGGGTATTACATGAAAAGCCGGGTATGTGTTTAATCTAATTCGAACTTTTGAAAATTCTGTATGAAGGAGGTAGTTTATTACTTTAAGGCAAGCTGCTAAAATAAGACACAAGAACAGAAAACAAAAAGAAAAGAGAGGAACTCCCCCCCCCCTAAACACAGCCTTCTGCCAAGGGAATCACAATGCGTCCAAACAACTAACAAGCTAAAAATATCCACGCCTGAGTTGAACCAACAGCTGCAACCGCGCGGCACGGTTCCAGGCAAGAGAAGAGAGAAGAAGAAGAAGAAAATCAAAAGGGAACAAATAATTAATTACAGACCTATCGTATCCTTAACTGCACGGTATATACCATAATATCCATGTACCTAATGTATGTGTGTACTTCCGTGTATTTACCTCACTACATGTATGTATGTATGTGTATCCGTAGTGGTACACACATAAACAGAAACATATGATGCCCTATGGCGCATGTTTGCTCCTAACCAAATACCTACCTACCTACCTATGTACATACATACAGGACAGAAACTCGCCTTACCGCCAAGCCCTCGCGAATACGAGCCGCGAACGAAACGGCGAACCAGTCGGGAAAGAAATCGCCCCCTATATCTTTTTTTTTCTATCTTCTTTTTTTTCCCCCCTACTTACCGGTTGTCCGCCCAGGGGGGGCAAAGACGCCCAGAAGTAACGAATAAGACGACCGCAAGCACGTCAGACACCCGGCATCCGTCTCGCCATCACGTAGCTAGGTAGGTAGGTACCTCCTACGTCTAATACCACAGCATTACCTATGTAGGTACCTCTCTAATACGAGAGAGAGAAAGAGAGAGCCCGCAGCATTGGCCTAAAATATCACTTGCGTCTTCCCACCTACCTATTTCGTACTTAGGTAGGAGGTAGGGGAGCATCGTCGGATGTGCCCACATCGTATTTGTTTTTTTTTTTTACATACCTACCGACCTACCTTAGGTACTTGGCATGAGACTGCTACGTCTCAGACTTACTACATACGTGCGTCGTGGGCTTTGGTGGGTGAGCGAGAATGCTTGCAAACGGACTAGCTCAAAAAATTGAATCTGAAAGACTCGATACAGCTCTCCCCTCTAGCGACTTAGAATAAATCTACGTAAAAATAATTTATAAGGTATATATATATGCGTCGAGGATATGCGTTTTGGTAGAACTACTAAACATCTAAAAAATTATGAAGCAATAGGAGCAACGTGGATGGCATTCGTAATAATAATATCATTTCACTAGAAACTCTTGAATTAAATCTAAAATAAAAATATTCATCATCAGGTAGTTCCATGAGCACGGGTTAGGTCTATATCAACCGCCTGTGTCGTAGCGATGCATGTCAGCTAGAATGTAATGAGTGACTGAAGCCATTAAACAGAGTACAGAATAAAACGCAGCGCAATGACAAGCGCCATAGAAGGAGTATCCGTAGGTAACGGTTCGTCAGTCTATCCGCAGGCCTGAAACCCCCCATCTTGCAATGGTTACCTGCGGCATCATGTTATGTAGGCATGAGAACCTATTAATCGATTTCGCTCCAAAGTATGGTCTTCCCGGAAAATAACCAGGCGACCAACAAAACGACTACCACCCTCGGCCCTCTCGTGGCCTGAAACCTCGAGTACTCGACTTACGCTCCCCCCCCCTTTTTTCTGTTGGCCTTCCACCTCCACCGGCACGAATATGTCAGCTTCATCAACGTCGACTGCGTTGTTGTAGCAGGCGTCGAGCTTATGGGGTAAACACCGCCTGATATTATAGGGTTTCCGCCTCAAGTCTCCTTGTGCCGCGGGATATGTAATGCTGCCATTCGGGGTTGCAAAGCAACTTCTACGTCAGACTTGGTATAGCACACAAGCAGGAGACGTCAAAATCTCCCCGCTGGGCGATGCTCAAATGAGGGATGTGTGATATGTTCTGATCGGCCAAGAACGAGCATCAGGTCCTAAACTCGTAAAAAGGAAGACCGCATTCGTTAGCGTTCATTATCTAGTGTCCTCGGGCCCTCTAGCGCTTTCCGCGAGCCCGCCGGTTTGGGGGGCGAGACTGAGAATTTGCGGAGGGATTATGACGCTTGTTCATATTGCTCCCACCCACTCGGTTTGGGGCCGCTTTCTCGTCAGGAACTTGGCCGGCAGATGAACCCGAGAGGTCTGTATTCCTCTGATCGGCATTCTGCTGGCCTTGGGATGTCTCATACCAGTCAACATCGCTAAGCTGTAATCTGCGAACACGCTGTCCGCCACGCTCTTTACCGGACTTGTCCGAGCGGCTGGCGTAATACGAAGATGATTTTTCGTGACCTGAACGAGCACCTTGGTGAATATTTGTGTTTCGGTTTTGGGGTTTCATAAGAGTATCACCATCTGTATCTTCACTTTCGCGAAGATCGTAGTTGAGCACCAGGTTCTTGATGCGCTGCTGTTCCTCTCGTTCTGCCTGTTGCTGTGTCTTCATAGCTACTGCAAACGTCGAGTCCGAAGGAAAAGCGACGGTTCGTGTCTACGAGCATCAGTACTAGTCTATGATATCAATATTTATAAAACCTACCTGTTGGCGGTTACCCTTCTTCGTTAACAGGGAGAAGGCCATGGTGCTCGGTGTATCCTTGCCGTCCGCATTCTCCGTATCTGTCGTCGATGACACATCGCGAGTCTTGGGTCGGACGGGTAATGGAACGTCGAATAACGGTTTACGGTCGAATTTCCGGGACTCTAGACTCTCAGCCATCATCTTGGCATACTCACGTTCAAAGTCTGCCTCGTCTTCAGGGTCGACTTCTTCAGCCTTTCTTGTTACCACGATAGCTTCCTCTTCTGACTCAAAATCTCGGGGGGATTGTGGTTGATTTTCCACGTCCTGGCCGATCCGAGGATGGTTAGTCAGTGTCCTTAGATAGAATTACACGAGCATACCTCAAGTTCCTCTTCATCCCCAAGTTCCGAGTCGTCATCGCCATCAGCCTCCGGGAGCACAATGTCGCCGTCACCTTCACCGCCGTCGTCATCAGAAGTGGCACCACTAGAAGCCTCATCTTGGTCAGCGTTTTTATCTAGGCCGGCATTCTTCTGGTCTTGTGCCACTGCGAGCTGGAACGCTTTCGCAGCTTCGTCTAGAGTGGTCGCCAATTTCCACTGTGGCCGAGTCAGAGAGAAAGTGTCTTGGACAAGAAATTCGATGTCCATAGGAAGAGTGAACTTCGTGTGTATGTAATACTGAGGATGTGTTAGTGTAAGTCCAAGTATGACGAGTCAGGATGAACGAACTTGGAGAAATGACAGGAAATAGTCAAGTTTCTTTCCTGCAGCACCTCTGTTGAAGAACATGCCACAGGTCTCGAGCATCGTAGCTACAAGGCGGATTCTAAAGTAGTCGTCTGGTAAGTCGAAGGGGTTGAGTCGACCGGGAACCGGTACACCATCTAAACATCTTTAGCTCACTTCCGCTCCTTTGCTATTTTCGTATCCGACTCACTGTAACCGAATGTCATAATCCTGTACATGGCATCAAAGATCACGGGATGCTCTAGCATCCGGTAGTTATAGAGTTCACCCAGATATTTGATTTCTGCGATACGTCTTTGGTTGAACTTGAAATCATTCTGCTCCAGTCCGAATACTACAGATTCGATAACGTTGTCGATCACCGTGACGGTAAAGTCCGGATGATAGCGGTATATGGCGCTGAGTAGTATAGCAAGGATATGAATGCTGCCATACTTGACCTTCGCAGGTCTCGAAAATACCTTCGTAAGAATGGCTACTACCTGTGACGTGTATTAGCTTGCATGTCCAATAGTATTCCTTATACGTATACATTTTACGTACCTCTGCCTCTTCCCAATGGAGTCGGCGGATCTGTCTGAGAACTTTCGTGTAATTACGCTTTGTCAAGTCGACGTAAATGAGCTTACGGATGAACAGCTCAATCGGAGTTCGCTCCTTTTGCTGAATCGACGCCCTCTCCGGTGGATCGACGTAGTATACGGCGTTCTCGATGAGCATACGTTCCGGTTGGCCGATGTGCTGTACAGATTTCTTACGCTGGAGTGTTTCGAGAAAAGTTGCCATGCGTGGCGAAGTGTCGGCGTTACGGAGCAGATATCTACCACAATTCTCAAGGAGGTTACAGATGATCTCGATGTTCATCCGAGAAAAGTCGTCAAGGCTAACTTTTAGGCAATGGAAGACGACGTGCTCGGGCACGATGCCGAACTTTGTGAGCTCAGCTAGGTACCGAATGTTGCTGAGTCGCACCTGGCCTAGGAAATCCTTCTCCTTGCGTCGCTGGAGACTGCGAAACTCCGCGTCAAGATACTCCACTACACCCTTTGGAACATCTGGCATGTATCGTCCAAGTATGGCTACGAGACGTGACCAGAACGGTAGGAGATCCGTCCGACCTTTCGGCACCTCGGTAAGCCCCTTGATAAGCCGGTTTCTCGATGCTTTTGAGTTCAGAAAACAGAAGTCGATAGCCGCTTGATCAACCGCATCCTTGTTCGTCAGCTCCGGTAGTCGCGTTAGTAGTACATCCACCTGGGCGCCTATGGTCTTATTGGCAATAGCAGTTGATTGATCGTCATTTACTTCTGAAGGCTTGGGCGCATCCATAGCCTCTGTCGAATCGGCTCTCCTACCAACCTGCTCGTCTGTATCGGTCTTTTTCTTTTTACCATCCTCGAGCAATATACCGGGCACCTTACCCTTCAAGTCCACTAGGTTCTCGTAAAAACGACGTTCATCCTCGTCCTCCCAGATACCCGCACCTTCGCTTTGTCCACGAAGATATTCTCCAGTCTTAACCAGACCAATGGCCCCGTTAGCGGTCGAGAAGCCGTCTACGGTCTCCTTGAGATCCGGCATATCAGCGCCAATCGCGTCAGCTATGACTTGAGCATTGCTGATAAGACGTTCCTGGGCTTTTAGCTGCCGCTCGAAATTGGCTTGGCGGTCTTCGAACACTTCACCCGATTTTACATAGGCCTCCGAATTCCTGCCACGCTGAGCAACTATATTTTTCTGATCTCGCACGAGGTGAGATTTGACATCCTCAAAGTAGCGTTTTAGGACGTTCTTGAATCGCTCCCGAAGCTCGGGACTTGCAAATGGAGGGTCATCGGAGCCGGCGTCACCAGATTCTTCCGCGTCAGCTTGTTCGGGGTCCCTATCGGCCAATTTAGTAGCCCCATCTTCTTCCACCGTCTTGCGACCCTCTGACCCGGCAGATTTAACTCCCAGAACATCCCAACCGAATGCTTTGACGAAGATGACCAGAAGAGGTAAATTTACATGCTCGCGATCATGACCTAGGAGATCCTTCAATACCTCAAGGGGAAAAGGTTCAGCTCCACCGCCCTTCGTAGAACTAGCCGACTTAATCTTCAGTTCGGCATTCTTCCCATTGACGCCGCGTGTCGCATCGTCCGGCTTGACGTCATCGAGCGTCCGTAAAACACCGACGAGCCATAACTCGGTAGTGATTCTCAAAAGAGCTCTCTGCCGTACTAAACGTTCCTTCTCCTCCTTTTCACGAACCTCGGGGGCCAAGGTCTTCAATAGACTCTTGTCGGGAGTGGCCATCCCCTTGCCGAGAAGCCATCCTAGATACTCTGTAAATTCGGCGGGGCCAAATCGTTGGTGTAGGGCGCTAACGATCTCGACGGCCGCGTCTATTTCCGCAGGATTCTTGAGCTTGCTCAGTCCTTCGTAGCAGGCCGAAATGATCTCGGAGAGGTACTTGGTAAGACTTAGGGTTCGTATGTCTTGCAGGAACGTGTTCAGGGTTGCGGGGGTAATGGCGGTACGCAATCGCTTAATAAATGCCGTGTTCTTCTTTAGAGAAGGATCGAGAGGTGGGCTAACACGGAGTACGTCTGCCTGATCATCAGTCGCGTCCCGCGATCCAGTCCAGATAAAAGAGAAATTATACCTAAATCGCCATCCCAAGCGCGTTGGTTAAGTAATAATAATTCGCCTATATATCAAGTCTTAGCAGAGTGAGCACAAATCTGCGACAGAAACAGAGACTCACGTTTTCGTAGGCGGTCCATATCGGACGACCCCTGGTGTTGATTCGATGATCAAGACCAATTGCTACATTCGCCACGATTATAAAATTTACTAAGGATAAATCGCCTCCGGAAGTGGAAGCGACACGGTATATCGCACTGGATGGGCATCGGTGGACGAACTCAACGAAGGTGAGTATGATCGTCGGAGAAGGCGTAAATAGACGATGACCAATGGATGTAGAAATTGCCAACTAATTGAGTAGTGGCGAAAGAAGTGAGGATTATTTGAAAGGAAATACGAAACATAGACATAGGAAGTTTTAATGAAAATAGGTGGAAATGAAATAAAAATAAAAATAAAATGAAATAAAATGAGGAAAAAAAAATACTTGATTAATATAAGATTAATCTAGAATGCCGATTGTTAAATGCGCAAGATAGGAAGGTTAGATGAAGTACCTTATAAAAATCGACGAAGTATTTGTGACAGTGATGTGATTGTGATTTTGTATGTTGACGGTGACTACATTGATAGATAGATAGATAGAATGTATAAAGTGAATGAATGATGTCGTCTTGAATCGTCCAATAGGAAATCACCGAGCTGTAACTTTCTTTTGGACTCCGCGAAAATTTCGGAAAATCATGACCCTCTTTTCTTTTTTTTGTTAATTTTTTTTCTTTTTGTTCTTGTTCTTGTTCCTTCTTAGAATAGTTAGTGGGGACATTGTTGTAGTGGGGGGTTCGGCAAGATTGGGAAAACCCACCCCCCCTCTTTCCTTCTCTCTTTCTTCCCTTCCTTCGAGTTCAGCCTCGTGTCGTACAACTACATGTACGTACTATGTACTAGGTATGTACTATGTACCATTTAACCCAAGGTCCAGTCCGGTCCACTTGCACAAGTAAGACAGCGGAGATGCAGGAACGTCGTTGTACAGTTAGGGCTGTCGGATGCCCCAAAATGACTCTACATAATAATAAAGCTTTGGAAGTTGTCAAAACCCCTCGAATACAGTACCCGATCTGTACTACTGCTACTGCTACTACTACTTGATTGAAGGCGATCTCAAGTACTACAGTACGTATAAGTAGGGGGTATGTTTGAATACTAGGAGGGATGTATTAATTCAATGTTGTGTGTATATACGATAAATACTTCCAATTATATGCCTTAGAAAATATACAGAATCTATGTACCGTACCTATCTCATGCATGCGAACTATAAGGCAACATCGTGTATCTAAATATACATATACATATTGACACGTGTATACCCTACCTACTGTACGGCACGTCTACCATTCACGTCCCGGATGTACATACATCTATCAATCTATGTGCAGATAGGTACACACCTTACGTACAGTAACTTCCTAACTTTGATAGAAGGTTTTCAGTTACGGCCCTACGTGCTACCTAAAGGGTTAGATAATCTTAATCTGGAATTTACAGTACATTGATGTATCAAGATAGTATTAGAAGTTAAAACTATGGCGTAATACTAACCTTAATTCTTAAGTGCTTATGCAGGAAGGGTTAAGGAGAGTTAATCTTACTTCCGTACATAGTATACTTACATGTATAACATCAGCTAAAAAGACTAGCTCTTTTCCGTATGCGGTCGGACCTAGAACGGATTAGACTTCTGTTCAAGTAATTTTTTTTCTTTTTTTTTTACCTGACCTAGCCTGACTTCAATTGTCGCAGACTCGCAGGCCCACCCCTTATGTATCTACGTATACGATATCTTCATTCTTAGAAATCCTCGAATGCTTTTTCATCATTTATTCTATTCTATTTTTTACATTAAGAGATAGACAAACTCGTCATATAAAAATGTTGTCAAAGTTGTCTCGAAAGAAGTTGTCGTATCGTGAGTATAATAATCGAAAATACACTGTTCAAGCTTCCAATATTTCCTCACCGTGTGTTACAAGTATTTATACATCAAGTCAAATGCAGTGCCCGGTCACACATCTATTTTGTTTAACCCTCATGAATGAAGAGTTATTCACGAGTATTACAATGAAGAGTAAAGAGAATTACTCTATATCTATGATATAGAACTAGTTGGATACGTAAACTTACCTACCTAAGGTATCATATCATTCTCCTTACTACATGTACTTACAGGTTTTGCAGCAAGACCCCCTGGTACGAAGAGAGAAGATCTCTGCTTTTCTTCACTACCCATCCCTTCGATAAAAATGTAACCGGAAAACGAGGACCCTGAGACAGTCAATGTTGCTTGCCGGCCTTCAAATTGCTACTCTGATCGTTTCCGAGGATCGAGTACCGGAAAATGCAGGTGTTCGGTTCTCGATCTCCCTTACCTGCGTCCCGGAATCGCTGGTTCGTCTTTTTCTCCGTTCCTGGTTATTAAAGTAGGGTGTATTGACACCAACGTCACCGAACAGCATCTCGATGCCAGATTTCGCTTCGAGGACACCAGATGGTCGAACTATGATGTAAGCTGATCGCTTTCTTGTTTTTTGAGGCTTTCCTATTTCATATCCCTTGTAGGCTGCTGGGGAAGTTTTGATGGGACACGGCGTAGAGTCTGGGTAACCCAGTCCGTCCGTCCAGGTCTAGGCGATTTTCATATCTCCGCTGACCCTTAGAGTCCTCTCCCTTATCAAGGGTCGTGATTCGCTGCCATCGTCGAACTTCTAAAGGGTCCACGAGTACACCATTCTTTTTGATAAGCCCTTTTGCCCTGTCAAATATCATTCCTGGACACATCCGCGGGGATCTCTTCAACTGACTGTTGCATCTCCTCGCTCCAAACGCTGCCGACGTCAACAAGTGGCCAGGACCAAATACGCCCAGGTCCCTCTTATTTGCAACACAGCGCAATATGTGAACTGCTTCTAGACTCCGAGCCTATGACATTAGTGTATCTTTGTTGTCACAGTTTCTGACCAGTTCATATCTAAGGCGGTTGTCTGCATGTGGTCTTTCTAGGCATCGACGGATTGTAATGAGCCGGGATCTCTCTCCTGCACCCTGGTTGCAAGCTGGAGAGGAGAAGACTTGTGAATCGGTCATCCTCATGGACTCGTGATCGAGTGCTTTCATCCGTTAATATGAACATCGTATCTCGGAATGGCGATGCACATTTCCATCGAGTGCTGTCATCTCTTGGCTGGTTTATCCTGCGTCACATACGTCCCTGCTAGCATTCTCTCTTATATGATGCGTATTTACGTATATCTAATGGGTCGGATCTTACTGCTCTTGACTTGATTCCCCCGGTAGGACTATTTCTTACGTGGCGGGCTTGTATGCATGATTACATATATCATAGAACCAACATCCGTTCCTCTATGCCTCATCCTAGACTCCAACCCGCCTACTACTTTATATGATGGAGTTTTTAGACCCACCCGCGGCACATTTAATCCAGTACCCGCCTTCTCCCTCCGCGACGGAGTATAGTTCACGCAGAGAATCAAATGCTAGTAGTGATTTTGACCTACAGAGATCGTTACACAATGGCGACGAATCGAATGTCGAAAGCTATCGAATGTATCCCCTTCCACCGAGAAGCAAGACTGATAACCAAGTTTTGACCGAGGACTTGAAGACTCCGGACAGGCATGTTGTGAGGGACCCTCGGTTGATCCGCCTTACTGGAGTCCACCCTTTCAACGTTGAGGCGCCGTTAAGTGATTTGTTCAACGAAGGCTTCATAACGACGAAAGACCTCCACTACGTTCGCAACCATGGAGCAGTGCCTCAAGTAGAAGATTCGGAGACTATGGGTTGGGAATTCACGATAGAGGGAATGGTCGACAATCCTATCAAGATGACCCTAGCGCAACTCCTTAAGAACTACGAGCAAGTAACGTACCCGGTCACCCTCGTCTGCGCTGGAAACCGGAGAAAAGAGCAAAATATCGTAAGGAAAACGAAGGGGTTCTCTTGGGGAGCGGCGGGTCTGTCAACCGCGTTATGGACAGGGGTTGTGATCGGTGATCTGCTAAAGGCGGCTAAGCCGAAGCGAGGAGCAAAATACGTGTGCCTCGAAGGTGCTGATAAGTTGCCGAACGGTTACTACGGGACGTGTGTGAAGATGAACTGGGTAATGGATCCTAACCGGGGGATCATGGTTGCCCATAGGATGAACGGCGAACCGCTCCCTCCTGACCACGGAAAGCCCCTTCGTGTTATCGTGCCGGGGCAAATCGGTGGCCGCAGTGTGAAATGGCTAAAGAAAATAACCGTCACAGCGGCTCCTAGCGATAATTGGTATCATGTGTATGATAATAGGGTGCTGCCAACAATGATCACGCCCGAGATGAGTGCAGACATACCCGACACTTGGAAAGATGAACGCTACGCTATTTACGACCTCAATACCAACAGCGCTACCTGCTTTCCGGCACATAACGAAAAGTTGTCTCTGAGCGAGTGTGGCGACCGTTACAGGGTTCGCGGTTACGCTTACGCTGGCGGGGGCAAGAGAGTAACGAGGGTCGAAGCGACTCTTGACAAGGGGAAATCTTGGGAGCTTGCCAATATTTCGTATCCGGAAGATGACTATCGACTTGCGCCGGAGGGAGAAAAGTTATTTGGTGGACGGCTGGACCTGGCCTGGAGAGAATCCTGCTTCTGCTGGTGCTTCTGGAATGTAGACATACCAATATCGAAATTGCAAAAGGCTGACGATATCATTGTGCGAGCAATGGATGAAGCTATGATGGTACAGCCGCGGGAAATGTACTGGAGCGTCCTGGGTATGATGAATAATCCCTGGTACCGAGTCGTCGTTCACAAAGAGGGCCATACGCTGCGGTTCGAGCACCCGGCACTGCCGGCGTTGATGCCGGGCGGTTGGATGGAACGTATCAAGAAGAACGGGGGGAATCTTGCTAATGGGTACTGGGGCGAAAAGTCGCCCGGGGAAGTGGACGCCGTTATTGAGGAGGAAGAGACGAAGGAGATTTGCATGGTCAACAAAAACATAAATCGAACAATCACTGCGGATGAATTGAAGGAGCATGATGGTGAGATCGAGCCATGGTTCGTCGTCAATGGTCAGGTCTACGATGGGACGAGGTTTTTGGATAAGCATCCCGGAGGAGCGGCTTCGATATTCGGCGCCGCTGGACAAGATGCTAGCGAGGAGTTTCTCGCCATTCGTAAGATCTCGAGCTTCATCTGTAATAGATAATTAATGCTTACGTATGAACAGACAGCGAAAATGCAAAGGCCATGCTAGTGGACTATCACATTGGCTCACTAGACGAAACCTCGCGAGCTAGCCTAGGCGACGGTGAAATACCCAGAGATTCAAGACCACGAAACACATTCCTGCAGTCCAAGTCGTGGACAAAAGCTATCCTGACCGCTAAAAGAAAAATCTCGGACGACACTAAAATATTTACCTTTGCTCTCGAGCACGCCGACCAGACTTCGGGACTCCCTGTCGGCCAGCACCTGATGATGCGACTGCGCGATCCCGTTACACGCGAAGCTATCATACGATCTTACACGCCGTTATCGGAATCTTCAGAAAAGGGGAAGTTGGATGTCCTCATTAAGATCTACCGCGATACACCGAAAAGGAAAGGCGGCAAAATGACTCAGGCGCTAGACTCAATACCTATCGGGCATTTTGTCGACTTCAAAGGCCCCGTAGGTAAATTTCAATACCTAGGCCGGGGCTTATGTTCGATATCGGGGCAGCGGCGAAGGGTCAAGCGCTTCATCATGATCTGCGGCGGATCGGGAATCACTCCCATATTCCAGGTTCTGCGGGCCGTATTGTCAGACCGGGACGATCCTACATCGTGTCTAGTCATCGACGGCAATCGTGTTGAACAAGACATCCTCTGCAAGGAAGATCTCGACAAGATGACCGCCGGAAACCCTCACAAATGCCGCTTGGTATATACCCTCAGTCAACCAGACCGGTCATGGACGGGTCTCAGGGGCCGGATGAATAAGGAGCTCCTGGAAAGTGAGATAGGTCCTTGTAGAAATGCCAACGAAGACCTGGTGCTCATCTGCGGACCAGAACAACTCGAGAAGAGCGTCTGTTCCTTGTTGAATGGGATGGGTTGGAAAGCCGAGAACATACTGTTTTTCTAAGGATCGTACAGCTTGGGTAACCAGCATACTTCTTGTGTATATACCCCTATAAGTATACTCTTGTATTTATCGCACATCGCTTCAAGATGGATCAGATATGCTCTTTTAACATACACTACCAAGCATTGATGTCTAGATGTACATACCTTGGGAGGTGTGTACAATTGGACATTGCCACCGTTAAGAAGCTGGGGCGTACGAAGTTATCTGCTGCAATTTATTATTATACTAGAGCCCGAGGGTATCGTTAGACAAGTGCTTTGATAATATACTCCTCCAAAACTATCCAATGGTGGTGAATCCAATATGTTGACATGCGGGAATTGTCCTGAAAACGCGAAAAAGAGGAAAGGCAGGGATGGCCAACGGCTACGATATCTGTTCAGGACAAGTTTGTCGCGGCGGACTCGACCTTTTTCCTTTTTCCTGGCCTTGTGCTATATACGCTGACGGTTATTTACCGTACACTAAGACGACCGTCGCATCGATCCTATAACCGTCGGCAATGGAATGCATTACACGGGATATACTAAATTTGCAACATGGCTGGATCGCCTTGACATTAGCTTAGACACACCTGCCAGTCCAAGTCAGCCGATACGGATACCGGCTGTTTGGGACTTTGGACGTCAAGATTTACGACTGAAGGGAGATCTAAGGATGGTCTATGGATAGCCGCGATCTTGCATTGCAGTAGGTGAATCCAGACCAGAGGAATCCAATGAGATGTTTGGAAGGGAAAAGGAGATCAGATTCCGCGCATACATGTATGTATGTACCTATTGTACTCTTATGTATCCGTACCTCCATTATTAATATAACATTGAAATATTTCGGCTTTTCGAATTACCATATATTAGGTGATGCAATGGAGATTCCGCTCACTGACCGTGCGAGATGGTGATGATATTTTAGAGGAGGATATTATCAAGTAAACAAGTAAATATTAACTATAATTATAAATTTGAGGAATATAACTATCTTAATACATGTATGGAATAATACGGAGTACGGAATATGCAATAAAATATATACAGTAATAAATACCCAAGATCTCTTCTAGCTTGAGGTTTAGGTGGATCCAAAACAAAGTAATTGGCCAGCGCGTTTTGAGGATATCTGATAGTTACTAATGTATGTATTTATAATCTGATATCAGATAGCAAAACATTAGAGTCTTTCGTCGTCTTTCGACTTGACTACTCCACCTCGTCTCACTTTTAAAGCTCATCGTTGTAATGTTACGAAAACCTCACATAGAATGCCTCTTCCTATATGAAAACATCGCACATCTTTCCACAGCTAAGTAAAATGTTATTATTCAGGATATAAGTTGAGCTTTGGCGCCCTCGAAACTCCCCAAATATCTAATGCATCGTTTCTACGACTATTATAATTTACTAAAGCTCCATCCCATCTCGACAACGCCGCAACATCCCCGAAAGTATTAACTATATATCGTGCCCCTCGATCGACTAATAATTATGGAGATAGAACACCAGATATGATCGTATAATACTTTCTTGTGGAGTGTCTGCTTTTGAAGTGTCTCTTCAACAACAGCAGGTAATGATCACGTTTAACAGCATAAAACACATGTCCTGCCATAAATCTTGGAAATAAATAGGATAGCTGAATATCGTAAATGGATAATGAAAGAGAGTAAAGATAAAATCTGGGGCGTAAAATAAGGACTCGAGAAAGTCTAGATGCAATCACTCACAACTGGATGCCAACCTTGCTTATAGCATAGAAGTTTCCTCTATGAACTCTTTTCGCTAAAAAGCTGACGAAAGGTATGGTGAAACCCTCCAAGAAGAATCCGGTACCGGTATAGGTAATGGTGTTTTTGACATCCCATCGGAACCGGCAAGAAAATAAAAGCGGCAACGGTTTCTCGATGAGCTGGGGCAAATTAAAACAGTATATTTGAGTGATAACAACAGCGACGATACTGATATTCATGAGAATTGTGGTAGTCATACGGCATGGAGTTGAATATCCGAAGTCAACTATCAGATCTTTATGTCAGGGCTTATAATCTGTGTTAGATATTCCATAAGCGTCATCTCCTAGTAGCTTGAAAAGCAATCTGACAAGAAGATGCCCTTGTTATTAACTGTATATAGTTAGGTAATATCTAGGTAGTCTTGATTCTACTGCGGTTTCTTGAACGCATTTCCCTTCAATTTTTTATATTTACCAAGCATGTACCCCCACTGAGCCATCCCTTTAATTAGACAAGTTAACAGCATGGTCATTGTGGCACACTCATGGCCGGAGTGATTTTTTATGATTATCATGATGCTATACCTCGGTAAACAACATGCCCAAACTGATAATCTGTATGACTACCGATTTATTTTTGAAATTATTTCATTGAAGCTGGTTCGGTCGGTTTACATACCCAGGTGTCGACCACGATCTTCAAGAACCCATACCAGATACTAGAATATTGCCACACGCACATTTTCCTTTTATTCGAAAAAGGATTGTTTGTAAATAAATGATTATTATGATAATCGAAATTTACTTTTCAGACTTAAACAGACAGATATGTAATGAAACGGGGGTTGTTTTTACCTGATATTATAGTGGTATCTTTAAATACATTTTACCGGTAGGTATCGGTAATTACAGAGTAACAGCATACATTACCCAATAGCTACCTACCTGGTAACTAACCGTACTGTTAAAAGAACGCTTGACATCTGGGCTGCTATAAACATACCTTGAGCTTAAATATATGTAGGGAATTACTGATACCTTGAGTTAAAATGTACCGCATTTTTTCGCGAATTTTAGATGATCGACGTCCACTTTTCCTAATACGCTAAACTGTTTTAAAAGGTCTGCACAGGGTTCTTTTCGACTTCAGTGGTTACGTAACCGTACTAAAAGATTTTCTCATTGGCTCTCCACCAATCAAACTTAATGGTAAAATTATGATCCGATAAGAACTAAGCAATTTTGATAGAAAACCTGTTAGAGCCTCAGCAATACGCTAAACCATACTTAGTATAGCGTGCCTCAATGAGTTTAGCGTATTAGGAAAAGTGGACGTCGATCATCTAAAATTCGCGGAAAAATGCGGTACTGCTCAAATGTATGGTACTGGTATTGAGGAAGGTATGTACGATTAATAGTAAGATCAGATGTATGGATGTATATTAGATATCTGGTACTTCTTTACACGGTGTACTATATGTACATCATAAGCTTGTTGTAGGTACATATATACATGTAAGTAGGTGTTATGCAAGTACCTCATACATACCTGAGATATGTACGTATTTTTACTCACTTTATCTGAGCATGTACCTTAAGTACGCTGGGTACCGGTATGTAGGTATCTCATCACCGCGCGAAGCCTCAGCTTTCTTCAAATTATCCCAACTGCACCTTCCTCGTCATTACAGAATTTCTTATTTAACAAGCAAGCTTTTCCAGTTCCAGCTCCAGAACCTCGAACTATACAACATCTTTTTTTATCTTTAATCTTTTTTTATCTCAAATTGAAACTTCTCTTTCAACAAATTCCATCTTACAAAAATCCTTTTTTCTAATCATTTGCTCTTGATAACATCTGCGCAACCACTTTCCTATCTCCGTTACATCATTTTTTCTCTCTAATGGCATCCAGCAAACGCAGTCCAACCCCAGAACAACTCATTCTTGAAGATCCAGACACTGCAGCCGCGCGAAAAGAGTTAGGACAGACAGTTATCTCGGAGAAACCCGATTTATCTACCATGTCTACTCCTCCGAAAGGAGATCTTGAGCCCCAAGCCGCCGTGAGCGGTGATAAGGCACCAAACGCTTCAACCCCCGATCGCGAACCTCAAATGCCTAACGATAATGGTCTGAGGGATATGGTTTCATCACCTAAGAAGAAGCGAGCACGCGACGAAATGGACGACCTACAAGAAACGTCTCCAGATGCGAACGGCGACGTTTCTCCGATCGGTGCCGACGCCGGCACACCTCCAAACCGAACCGATCGATCAGAGCCTGAGAAGAAGCGTCCCCGCGATGTCTCAAATGAATACAAAGCAGCTTCGGATGTATCTGTTGTAGGAATACCAACCCTCCCACAAACTTTGATTAATCTGTTAACATTATTCTTAGATACCGCCTAAGCTAGCTATTGCCGAGAATACTTCCGAAGAAACTGTGAAGTCCAGCATGGAGGGCAAACAGACGACAACCGAGAAACGGGCAGAAGCAAAGGATGATGCTAACCCCGGAAAAGAGACGAAGGGTACGACGTCGACTTCGGCCTTCAAGAGTTCCGGAATGGCGGGTTTTGCTGCCCAAGCATCACCGTTTCTAAAGACCGGCTCGAAGCCCTTGTCATCTTTCGCCACCCCGTCTACTTCCCAGTTACCGTTTGCCGCCGCAGCGACTGGCACAACATCTATCTTCAGCAGCAGCAGCCTCTCTAATGGATCATCGCCCTTTGGCCAGGTAGGAAAGGAGAAACCATTTGGGTCTAGTACTTTTAACTTCGGTACTAAATTCGGTGGCTCTTCGTTCACTAGCTTCGGTAAATCTAGCGAATCGTTTAAGAGCGGTAAGCCAGCTAAGCCATTTGGAGCACCGGCGAGCGATGATGAAGACAGTGGTGAAGAGGACCATAGCTCCGAGGTTGAGAACAATGGTGACACCGAAGAGAAGGAGGGTCAAGAAGAGAAGACCGCGGTAGTTGATGATAAGAAGAAGCCCAAACTTCAGCGGGGTGAGTTAGAGTATGTTGCCATTAGATCTTATCTTGGAACTAACCAGATTTATAGTCACTGTCGACGATGGAGAGGCCGGCGAGGTTACCCTGCTCCAAGTTCGTGCGAAGATTTACTATCTTGACAAGGATCCCAAGATCTGGAAAGAACGAGGCGCTGGGAACCTCAAGATCAACGCCCCTCTGGCATGTGTCGACTTTGATGAAGAAACGGGTACGGTTATTCCTGGGTCCTTCGACGCGCAATCTCTCAACGAAGCCGAGATCAAGATGGTCCGTCTGATCATGAGACAAGACTCGACCCACCGCGTGATCCTCAATGCGGCCATCACTCCGAAGATGCACTTCCACGAGAAGTCAACAACAAAAGCGGCATGTGTACTCTTCACGGCTATTGAGGATGGAGGTCCAGTGAGCATCCAGCTCAAGGTACGTTCTTATACACGCTTCTTATACACGCGAAATTGTACATAGCTAACTATTATACAGATGAACACAACAAACGCTACCAACTTCTTGAACGAAGTTGGGAAGATAAAGCGCGAACTCCAGTTGGTCTAGAAAGCTGACGGATGCGCTGGTGGTGGTGTTTGGCCGGATCCTCTCAATGCTGGCGACGGTGACGATGTATTCCCTATATTTTTTCAGGAGGGATCTCAGGACTGGGAAGTAAATGACGGCACGGTGTTTAGAGATGCACCTGGCGCTGTCGAGGTCCCTGATAACAACGTTGACTTGCCTGACGTTGAGACGGCTGCTCACCTCAATCTCGACCTTGATAGATCTCATATTAGTGAGTATTCTCACGTCAGATCTGTCAGTGTTGAAATGCCGGAGAACGCACCATACGCCGAGGAAATTCAGAATGTGTCTTCCACTTCGGAGCAGGAGGAAACTTCACATTCCGATTGCAATGATCATTCGTCTCTGCCCACTACTAAGGATGGAAGTGAAGGAGCATCGGATAAAGGGAAACCACCCTCGGGAAACGGCCATGAGTCGGTCCCTTCTACGAAGCGTAAGGCTTCTGAGATGGAAGGTCCTATGACACGGAGTCGGAAGAGACAGTTGGAAGGTCCTATGACACGGGCTAAGAAAAGACGATTGGAAGGGTCTCAATCCTACGATCTCCATCCATAGATGATCGGATGAAAAGGATTCGCATGTGTCCAAACGTCTCGGTTTGTAGCAGGAGGTAGCAAACGGAATTGTTTTTTTTATCAGGGGGGGGCATGAGAATGGTGTTTAGAAGGAAATGCATGAAGAATCGGTCATGGCGTGTAGGAGGAGAGGGGCGTAGGGGGACATTGATGCGGATACCGTAGGAAACTTCTATGAGAATAGATGAAACGTCATCTAATGCTTAGGAAATGAGTTTTTACGTCTTATGAGGAGCATTGGGTGAAGTAATGACCATATTTTGTCGAGCCCTCCCTATATTAATGGAAGGGAGTCAGATTAATTGTTGGTAGTTACGTGTGCTATATGAAACTTGAGTCATTTCCATAATGTTCTATATAATATCTCATGGGATTCTAATTTCCCTATGCTCATTTCGTGACTGATTGTCCTTTTTATATGGACTTATATCAGAGAATGTCAGGTAGTTTTGCAAATATCAAAGGTTTTCTTACCACTTGCCATGCAACTAACCATGATGTTTGTATGTCTTAGATGCATTTGATAGTATAGGTGCATATGTAAAATCTAACCTTTTATACGAAACTATTGCTTACGTATATAAAATGGCACGTGCCGCCGCCCGAGTTTCGCGCCACTCAAAGCGCGATCGCGTATATGAATAATTTACGACGTCACTCTAAACTATATCTTCTAAGGAGCGATAAGAATGTCAGTCATTAAAGAGAATTCCTTTTATATTGCATCTCGATAATAAGTGAGATGTCTGCTCTTAAGGCTGCCACTGTATCGAACAAGATCATTCACCGGAAAAGGAAAAGACAAGACGCCGAAGATGTTGAGGATGACCTCCTCGGTTGTTCAGAAGATACAACCGACAAAATAAAAGGAGCGAAATCCAGACAGAACACAAAATCTCATAGCCAGGATAAGACAAACCAAGATGTTCGATGTCAGATTGAATGGCCACCTATATTTAAGGAGTTGGACAAAACTCATAGGGCTCTGAACTTGGTTTTTACGTTCTGCTCTACACGGAAGCATCTTGCAACTACTTTCGATACTATTCGCTCTGCGGTAGAGTCGCATACGAAACGTGAGTTGACTATCGAAGATGTTGCTGCCATCGTAGCACTGCGTCCGGAAGGTATCAACTTTACTTACGTGGATGAAATGATGTTACATATCGATATTAAAGGAGCTGAAAGGGATGTTACGTTTAAGTCTGGTAAGTCCGGGATTATCACTGCTCAGGGGCCTGCTCCGGATGCCTCTGTCGGTGGCTTTACCGGATTAGACGAACTTGGCAGTCGTCATCCCGATGATTCGTCAAGCAGCGGTAAAGAAGTCTTGTATTTTGAATTTGTCGACGGAGATCTCAAAAGACAAGTTCAGCACAAGAAAACCGGAGAACCCACAAATCCCAACAAGAGACTCCGAGATGAGGAATTGAAAATGCCTGTTTACAGTCAGAAACAGCTGACAGCACTGATCGAGAAACGTAACCAGAAATTCACAAGTGCGGTGAACTCCTTTATAAATCGTTGCTTGGAGGAGAATCTCGACCCTGAGATAATGATCCGCCAGGAGGCCGAGGCTTATGTCCCGATTCCTTCGAAATCAGAAGCCGCTACTCCCAAGCCAGAGCCGAGCACTATACCCAAGTCGATACCTACTGAGAGGAAGAGTATCCCCGAAATTATCCAGGAGCTCAAAGGGAGCCCATGGTATACCGGCCAGGTCGTACCGGACGGGCACCGCGTATTCGAAGCTCAGGATCCCGTCTTTGGCGAATTAGATTTTCTACTAAGCCAAGACATGGTGAATGCGTTATA
Organism: Hypoxylon lienhwacheense; assembly: GCA_902806505.1. NCBI lineage: Eukaryota > Fungi > Ascomycota > Sordariomycetes > Xylariales > Hypoxylaceae > Hypoxylon > Hypoxylon lienhwacheense. The sequence goes on along the minus strand of CADCWW010000003.1, from coordinate 1,543,501 downwards.
CAATGCGAAGGGAATTACCCAGTTCTATGCCCATCAGGCCGAGGCGATAAACAATCTCCACGCGGGCCGCCACGTCGTAGTCGCAACATCTACTAGCTCGGGAAAATCCCTCATCTACCAACTACCTGTTATACATGCCCTAGAACAAGACCCCGATACCCGAGCGATATACATATTCCCAACCAAGGCGCTGGCTCAGGATCAGAAGAAGAGTCTCAGGGAAATGATGGCATATTTTGCAAAGTTGCAAGATACTCTCGTAGAGACGTTCGACGGGGATACGCCAATGCAAGACAGGAATCAAATTCGCGACGAAGCCCGGGTCATATTTACGAATCCCGATATGCTTCATCTAACCATCCTCCCCCAGGAAGACAAGTGGCGGACTTTTCTTAAACACCTGCGCTATGTTGTCGGTGCGTAGGCTTCCGCGGTACAGAAACGCTACGCATATAACTGATTCTTGTGCAGTGGACGAACTGCATTATTATAACGGCTTGATGGGGTCACACGTGGCATTCATCATGAGACGGCTCCGACGTATATGTGCTGCTGTTGGCAACCGAAGAGTCAAGTTCATCTCGTGCTCTGCTACCGTCGCCAACCCACGAGAACATTTCAAGACGATATTCGGAATCGACGACGTATATTTAGTCGACTTTGATGGGTCGCCGTCTGGGCGGAAGGAGTTCTTGTGTTGGAATACGCCCTACAAGGATCCCGGCGACCCGACGAGCGGTCGCGGAAATGCCATAGCTGAATGTGCCCGTTTGTTTTGCCAACTCATCCTCCGTGGGGTTCGTGTTATAGCATTTTGCCGTGTGAGAAAACAATGTGAGGAATTGGTGAATGCTGCTAGGTACGAGTTGGAGTCGCTGGGTCGTCCGGAATGCATCAATCGTGTCATGGGTTACCGCGGCGGGTACACGGCGCAAGATCGTCGGAGGATCGAGAGCGAAATGTTCGAGGGCAAGCTTATGGGCATCATTGCCACCACTGCACTAGAATTGGGTGTCGATATCGGCACCTTGGATTGCGTTATCACATTAGGATTCCCGTATACCATCGCCAACCTACGACAGCAGAGTGGGAGAGCTGGTAGGAGAAACAAAGACTCGCTGTCCGTACTCGTGGGAGATTGTTTCCCAACCGATCAGCATTATATGCAGAACCCCGACGAGCTTTTTACGAAACCTAACTGCGAGCTTCAGGTTGATTTGAACAACATGCTTGTGCTCGAGGGTCACATACAATGCGCGGCGTATGAGATGCCGATTCGACCTATTGAAGATGCTCCTTACTTTACAGAAAATCTAGCGAAAATCGCAGATGAACGTCTCATAAAAGACGAACTCGGGTATTACCATTGCCATGACAGATTTAGACCAATCCCATCCAGATTTGTGGCGATCAGGGACACGGAGGACGAGCACTTTGCCATAGTAGATATATCACAGGGGAGGAACGTGGTCCTAGAGGAAGTAGAGGCGTCGAGGGCGTTCTTCACCATCTACGACGGCGCCATCTTCTTACACCAGGGAAATTCGTATCTGGTACGCGATTTCCAGCCTGAGAGGAAGATCGCCAAGGTGGAAAAGGTCAAGGTGGAATGGACGACAGAACAGCGAGATTTCACCGACGTCGACCCGATCGAGACAGAAGCGATGCGCAAGATCCCGGGGTCGCTTTCGCGGGCCTTTCACGGCTCCATACGCATCACCCAGAACGTCTTCGGCTACTTCAAAGTCGACAGGAGGCGACGCATTCTCGACGCCGTCCATGTCGACAACCCTCCCATCATCCGACATAGCAAAGGCATGTGGCTCGACGTCCCAAAGCGCGCCCTCGAGATCCTCGTGGAGCGTCGTTTCCACGTCGCGGGCGCCATCCACGCCGCCGAGCACGCCGTCATAAGCCTGATGCCGAACTTCGTCATGAGCATGCCCAACGACGTACGGACGGAGTGCAAGTCCGGGCTGAAGGAGTTCGCTCGGAAGGAAACGTCGAGGAAGCGGCCCGCGAGGCTGACGTTCTACGACGCCAAGGGCGGCGCGGGCGGGTCCGGGATCAGCACCAAGGCGTTCGACTTCGTAGACCTGCTGCTGGCGCAGGCCCTGGAGCGGGTCCGGCGCTGCCGCTGCCAGGCGGGGTGTCCGGAGTGCGTGTGCTCCGAGTTCTGCCAGGAGGCCAACGAGGTCATGAGCAAGGCCGGCAGCACGGTCATCATCCGGGCGCTGCTCAACATGGACATCGACGTCGACGCCCTTCCCATGGGGCCGGAGGCCTCGAGCCCCGTCGGGATAGAGACGGTGGTCCCGGCTCAACCGGTGCCTTCGCGAGGCCGGAGGCTCGTCGAGGACGAGGACGGCGAAGAGGAAGGAGAAGGAGAAGGAGGTGGGGCAAAATAGACTTGATAGAGACCGGATCGAGGGGGGAAGAGCCGTAGCAGATGCTTCTAACTGTACAGATCTGTCTAGGAGGTAATACCACTACGATGTAGGGATATATGAAATATCGAACATGTATCCTTGCTATGTAAAGTACTCCTAGTATGGGTAGGTAATTACCTGAAGAGGCTACGCTGTGCTAACTGCATCGCTGCCGTACGTATATGTATCTCTTAGACTCTGGTAGCCATAACTGTCTCCCTACCTGTCCTGCTCCTCCTCCCCGCCCTCATCTAGTGCTACTCCGTGCTCGAGTGCGGCCAGAGGGACGCCGGCGTCGAGGAGGTCTGGCGCAACGGGTATGATGCGCTGTGCTGCATGTTCAAGCCAGATCCGCAGGCCGCGTTACCAGTGAAAGGTTCTGCGCGGGTGGTAGATTCTGGGTATCAGGTACCTTCCGATAGTGATTTAAAAAAGAAATCCCGTACGCGGAAAAGAGGAGATCGGGGTGAGCCGTCGCGCGATGCGCGCTATCACTACGCCTTGCCTCTTTACATACCTAACCTATCCACAGCATATCGCTAACGGCCAAGGGCTACGTAAATTGTTTCCTACCTTGGGTAAGATATATATTTTTGAATTAGGTAGCTATGTTATGCGTTAGTGTATAATTTACTAGTTATATATATAAGGTATATAGGAGGTACATGAAGCCATAGCCGCTCCCCTTTCCAGCCTAGAACACCCCTAGACCAAGCCGCTCGTGGCCATGGCTTAACGCTTAAAGTCTGCTAGTATGGTGCTACTGTTATACACACATAGGTCCGTATCTTATGATGTTATAGATGCTTGGGTCAGTTAGTCCTAGAAGGTAGGTATACTTAGGTATGATACGCAAACACGATCGTCAAAAATATCCATCGCGTTCCTGTTGTCGTGGACGCGTAACACGGTTATACTTTGGCATACTCGGCAACTGAATGGTCTCGTTACTGGTATGTCCTTCACGAAGTCGTCTGTTCGTCACTTGAGCATGTCAAGGTGCGGTACCTATATATGTACATTTACGCCTCTGTTCTGAGAGACTAAGGCAATGTTTCGATGGCTGGTGGTAGTGTGATATGTCCTACATCTAAAATTACGAAGTATTAGATACAAGAGGCTCTTCCGAGTACATCATTTCTGCAGATCGATACATATTCCGCTCTCTTCTCTTGGATTCATCGTGTAACCCTCTTTCTATTATTCGACTGTTTGGACTCGTAAAAGTTCACATAGCCTTGTCAACGTAAGTAGTATCAATCAGGCGAAAAGAGTACATGACAGAGCATCTTTAGAGCTTTAGTCTACCTATTATTGACGATTATAGACACTGTGGTATCCGAATCAGAGGACGGATGCACCCTTTCCACCATCGAGATTGCTGTAGTAACCTAAGGAGTTACCCCTCGGAGATATCCTTCGACAACACTGCCGCGATAGCGATGCTATTGGGGGTCTTGGATGGGTACGAAGATCTCCTGCATGGATGCGGATGGCTGTGCCGGGCGGCTTTGGTGGTCATGTGCGGAAACGGACAAGTGGCGACGGCGGGGGTAGGCGGCTTGGACACGAACACAGAAGTCTCGCCGCCGTCCCGGGTGACACCATCACGCCCTAGTCGGATTGAAAATACTTAGGCTTGCAACATCCTAGCCCATTCGTAGTGGGTAATCATGCGAGTTTCTGTCCTAGAGAGCTTTATACGGCGTTTATATCACAAATCAGGTCGCGTTAGCAAACCATACTTACCCCCGCTTAGACACGTAGGTATGTATGATGAGTTACACATGTCGCAGTTATAGACTTAAGATAGAACCGGCAATAAGATCTTCGTACGAACATGGGCCAACGAATCGAAGGGTCATACAGACGAATCACATGGAATAGTTCTACCCATAAGACGTACCTGTATAGCATAGCTCTACGTAGGGTATAGTAGTCGTATCAAATAGAAGTATTGTATTGTGGCGATACTACGGGAATAAAACTTCAGCTAACTCATGAATTTTCCCTGCTACAGGTGTAGAACCGGAAGATGATAACTCACAGGCACCCTTTCTCTCACAAAGAGTATCTCAGTACGCGCGACGACTACGTAGGGGATAAAAAAGACGGAAAATGTACGCGTGTCCTTCCAAAGGCCCCTATTCCACAGGGAATGACTAGAACCGGGAGCAAATATGATTAGCTAGGATTATGTTCCGTACCTTATCAAGTTTTCCTTCCCTTTTGCCGCGTATAACTTCGTTGGCCTTTTAGAAAAGGAACGCGACCATACCACAGTCGAAGAAACACAGAATAGAACTCCTCCCTTTTTTTTTTTTTTTTTCCATATTCCGACGTAAAGCAGACCACGAACTAGAACCCTCCGCGGCAGCCACTCGTTCCACCGAGCCATCAGAAAGAACCGAACCGAAACTGCACCTGACTAGAAAGAAGGACCGCGATCACCACATCCTAACCCCTCCGAAAGCGTCCACCGCTCCTCCATTAATCTCTCATGCCTCTTCTAAGGGCCATCACATCGGTTTCGGAGGGGTCAAGGGGGTCAAGGGGAGAGGGTGGGGTGGACCAGCAGCAGCGCTTCCAGAGCTCGAAGATGAAGAACACGAGCTGGAGGACAGTGCAGGTGAGAATGGCGCAGATAACCACCATCTGGCCGTCGGTGAATCGGTCCCAGACCGAGTTCCTGTTGACCCGCGCGCCCTCGAAGGTGCCGTATCGCGGCTGCACGTGCTGCTGAGGTGCTCGGTTGCAGCGCGGCAGCAGCTCGTCTTGCTCGGAGTACTGCCTGCGTGTATCAGCCAAGCGCCGTTCCTCGGATAGGTTGGGCGGATATAGTTAAGAAAAGAGAGGGGGGGGAGGTGAGCGGAGGAGAGGACGGGAAGACGAGTGCCACCACGTTTTCAACTGTGTTGTCGTCCGCGCTGGTGCAAGGGCGGAAGATGCCAGAGCTGTGGTGCGTGATGATTGGCGGTCGCTGCCGGTAGGGCTTTCGACGGGGAGAATATACGCGTCCCTGGGGCTTCCGGGGTTGGAGATGACGCGTTCCCAGACGTAGGGCGAGGGGCTGGCTTCGTCGGCGTCGTCGGCGGCGGCGGAGGGGAGTGTGATGTCGTTGGCGCTCTTGGCTGGTCGCACTCGGACGTTGCCCGGCGTAGCGGCTGCCAAGGGGTGGTCTGGAGACTCGGGCAGGCGCGGTCCCTCGGTATCCTCGTTGTCGCCGCTGTCGTCGCTGTCGTCGCTGTCGTCACCGTCGTCGCTGTCTGAGGCGGCAGTGGTACACTGGTTCTTGGCGCCCTCCTGTGTAGAACTCATGGGCTGTACGGTATTGAGATGAGTCGGGGTGGTTGGCGCCTGATCATCGACGTTTGAGCAGGGCGACGCGAAGGCCGTTTCTTTTTCGAGGCCGGATCTGGCGCCAGAAGAGCCGGACGTGATGGACGAAGAGTCCATCTTGTCCTCGTGGACGACCCGGGATATCGTGAGTGGTTGGGACTTGGGGTATCGTAGACGATTTTATTTTAGTTCTTCTGAAGAAATGAGAGATTTGAGTAAAAGTAATAGTGGCTTCAGAGTAGGTGAGATAGAATTCTGAATGAATATTTAGAAGATCAATTTTATCCACAAGATGAATTTGGATGTGGGAGAGAAAAAGATTTGCTCGTGAGGTTGGTAGTGCTTCTACTTCTTCTTCTACTTCTACTTTTTCTTCTTCTGATAATCGCACGACCTCATACTCGCATGCTCTAATTCTCGATCAATGCTGGGAGTTGTGTCACTTATGTAACTCTTTAGATATATGCGTATTCGATCAGTGTATGTATTGGAAATAAGAATGACCGTTTGTAGCGACTAGTTTCATGATCGATTATCATAGACTATCGTCATCGTCTTCTGTATTCTAGATCACCGACTCGCTGACTACACACCAAAGCGAACTATATTTGTCAACCTGCTAAAGTACCTCGTCTTTGGCCCTTCAAATTCATGCTAACTAAAGTAATCTGGACTTTACGTGATCTGTGAGTTAAGACATTAACGAAGACAATATAGCTTAAATCATTCCATGTGAAGAGCCTGGTTGAGATATAATGGAATTGTCACGAGAGGTTTGAATTAGTTTGGTAGAATCTGCACTGAACTCCAGTTATCCTTACATACCAGTAACCTCTAAATTTCACAAAGTTCGGCTTAGAGGCATACACATATAGATATATCTTATATTCGTATAGTATGTACTGTGTAGTTAGTTCCGGCGTCCGTTAAGAATTGTCCGTGTTTTGAGACATTCTTCCCAGCATAACGCGGAGGTCGTTTGAAGGACCGAAATTACTACCACCCGGGACCGGCAGTACTGGACCGTGCTTGAAGTGGGTCACACCCGACAGGCCCATATATCCGGATCCGGATCCGAGACCCATAGAACAAGTATCAAATTCAAGACATCGTGAAGCGAGCACGAGAATGAACATGGATTATAGGCAAAATGACTGCATTTATATTTGGAGGCTTATTGCTTTCTCGTAATTCGAAAGAGTGATTAACCAATGCTACTTTGATGACATCTTATCATCTTAGAATATACACGGAGCTAACTTTATTTAAGAAAGCTCAATCATCGCTAAATTTTCCATAACTTCTCATCCTTCACCAAATATATATAGTATATATCATATATCTCCCTAGGTAGATACTGATATCAGGAAGACAACCTCATATAGCTCTAGCTTTAGAGCAAGTTCACGGAGGGGAGCATCGAGAATATGTAACGAGCGCGCCTGAGCAACGATCGCAAGCACGGCAAGCCGCTTAGTAGTATGCTACTTTGTGATAGTAGAATAGCTTAGCAATGTTAGAACCCCAATGCTAAGCCAACCTTATCCCGAATTTGGTCTAGACAGAGGATTAGCATCTACTCGATCTTGTATACAATGATAAAAGTAGCTTACCTCTCATCCCTCCTAGGGCTTCGAAGGCCGTTGCATAGTTTTCAAGCGTTACTAGTATGGAGACTAGCCCTTGCTGAAGACGGTCGCGAAGGTTGTCGACGAGGGGACCGGCTTCTCCAGTTGATGTTGGATACATCGACTCAGTTCTATCCTTGACCATGAGCAATGCATAACTACACTGCATTGCACAGCAAGCGAAAGCCGGCATCGTCCTCGGCGTTATTAAGTTGGAACTCGGTCCTATATAGCACGGTGCGTCGCAAAGCAATCCGGTTGGGTTCGGATACGGCAGAGAATCAAATGCCTGCGCGATATTCAAGGCGGACTTGAGGCATATCTTAGATGAGTGATGACTACTGAATGGTAATGCAAGAACCGGCGCTGGCTGGTAACTGAAGCTGCGGTAATCTGTGTTAGGCGTCGATCGGCTCGAAAGCGTCGGCGAAACGGATCCTCCAGACGGGCTCGAGTGAACAGACGGTGTGCTACTTAGGGTAGTGCCGCTTAGAGTAGTACAGCAGGATTGAAGTTGGATAATGTCTGGGCTATCCACGGGTATTTTCTCAGTCGTACTCTTGAGATCACAGTGTTTTGTTGAGAACACAGCAAGGTCGAAGAAGGCGCAATAACGATGGATCTTTATTCGAGCACTGCATATATGTCAGCCCATGATAGACCCAAATTCTAGACATTGACAGTACCTGTTCAGCTTGATGCGCGAGATGCATCGTAACGACTGCGACAGAACAGATTCCCGCCTGTCCACCGGCTGCGTCAGTGGGCAATTCAAAACCCACGACTCGGATTTTGTGATCAAAGGTTCCAGAATGCGCTCTAAGTCTCGCATACGGTTGAATATGTGACCCATATCCGCCTGGTCTCTTCTAGCTTTATTGAAATCGATGACGAATTGAGTGGCTGCCAGGATGGCTTGCTGCGCTTGAACGAATAGAGACCATACCTGCTCACGGTTAGCAGAGATATTGTAGGTGTTGGTTTGGCATCATACCTCCGGATCTGCCTTGATCGTGGGATATTTCGCCGTAAAACTCGATGCGAAGACCTCGAACGTCGGGCGCTAGCAACTGTTAGCGAGCCATACTCACCTTTCCGGGTAGCCTGCAGACATACTGTGTTGCTAACAATTGACCCTTGGCAGACGCAGATGTACGTCATCCACCATGTACGGCGTCGCGCCTCCGAATACTCATCCTCTACATCGTCGTTGCGCGTATGCAGCCCTAGAGACATAGCAGCCACTAAGGCAGCCCCGACCCTAGCACGCATCTTCTTCAAGTTCCCACGTTGCGCATATTCGTAGACACTAAGTAGATTAAGAGCGATGATGCTCTCCAGCTCCAGAGGAACTTGGGAGTGGAACTTTTCTCTAAAGATCTCATCATCGGAATCATCCAAGGCTTTCGGTGGCTCAATAGAAGATTCCGGCCTCTCGGTCTCGCTTTCGATACTTTCTAACGACGCCTTTGCGAGAAACTGTGAGTAAGTACGTCTCCAGCGGATCGCATCCGGGTCAAGAGGGTTGAGATCCTGAGGACATGGTATGAGAGCAAGGATTGCCGAGATCGCTAAACTAATGGCCGAACATGGTTCTTCAAACTTATCCCTCTGCGTCTCGAGAAGAGGCGAAACTTGATCAGGCACCGGTGCTGTTTCCGGCGGCGGTAGGATGGGGAAATAGGGATGAATCCAGATATAATAAGCGTTCAGTCTTCATGATAGTTTAGCCAACCCGCGATTGTCTTTTTTTCTGACGGAATGCGACTCACATAGCACGATCGTTCCCCCCATATGTTCTAACCATAGGGATAGTGATATTTGGTACAGTAGCTAGGGTGTCCTGAAATAAGTTATCATATATAGCGTCGCTGTCTCTCCAGATATCGGCCAAAGGCCTGAGACCAGCGCCGGGATCTATATAGTTCTCGATGAGAAGGGCTACGCTTGCGTTAGCATCTTTAGAGTATTCACAATCCAACGAGCTAGCACAAGAACTCACTATCTTGAGGGATCTCTTCTTGGTTGGTAGGAAGGGATATAGCTAAGTCTTGATAATCCGAAAGGGCTCGAGCTTTCTTCCGAATGCGAGGCCCTCCTCGCCTACTAGGCTTATAGACGCAATCGCGATCTTTTGTTATACACTAGGATGACCAGATTAGTTAAGAGTGTTCGCATTCAGGCCAGTTTCGCGTCATTCTTTCTGGGGAGATAGATAGTAGGAAACCCGGAAAATAAGAAGGGCTTTAGCATACACTTGCACATGGATGCTCGCCGTTACATCTAGTCCTCGACGCTCGACTTTCAATCTACGTTAGCACATATACAGCTATAGGATTAAAGGATGATATCAGGCGGCCCGAGGACAGAGTGACAAATTATCAATGCCGGGCCGTTACGACGTACCAGGATAGACATGCGTTCTTGACGGGAGGGATCGCGAACTTCTTTCTTGGAGCTGGTGCCTGAATGGTCAATCTCTGGACCCCATTCTGACCATCTCCCTGAGACATCGTCATGACGTCTAGTCTAACCTAGTCGGCTCCAAGATGTTAGGTAATTGAATGGTAAAATGGATGGCAAGGTGGCCGTTTTGGTAAAAAAGAGTTAGTTGGTAGTGGAGATCATCAGACAAGAAGAGAAATCCGATTGAGCGGGAAGTTCGGAATAGGGCTCGTCGCCTACTACCATGTACCGTTAAAAGGATCACTGATCTTCTTCTGGAATCAGCTGAAAGCGGGGTAATGGTAAATTTAGGTAATTTAGATCGGTATTAAATAGTATGGATCCATCAATTTTGAGTAGGATATCAATGTATATGTATGGTTTTGTTATGTATGGATGAAGGATAGGATGGGATGGGATGGGATAGGATAGGATAGGATGAGATAGGACAGGATGAGATGAGATAGGATAGAACAGGATAGAATAGGATTAAAGATAAGATGGGAATCGGGATGCGAACGAACTTAATAATAAGATAATAAATGATTTCACTCGTAATTGATAACAGATGCAATTATAAGTGATTGATAACAAGAACAAGATAATAAAATAAAATAAAAACAGGTGATTCCAATAGTCGTTATAAACTCTAGTTTCGTCTAATATCCGTTCCATGTAAGTTGATAGGATAGACGTTAAGATAAGTCGTTAGAGATTTGAGCTACGGGCTTTAGGGCGTTGAGAGGAAAAGGAAAATCTTCTAGTTTAGGAATGATGCGGTTCCGTGGAGGGGGTTTTATGAAATGAACGGCCGGAACTTTCAATAAGGGTATAACTAATCATCCTCAGGTATTTGAACAGTTTATCGAGCTTACATGAATTGAATACATGTCGGTACTTCCAGGTGTACCTGCAACGATATCGTACATACATACATTTAAAGCCTGTAGAATTGTATCTACGTACCCTATACCTATCATGTGCATTACATGCACGCTTACCTGTTGATGAACATCGAAGGTTCCAACTAGAAGTATTTTAGGTACGTAGTACAAATTTATTATATTCGTATATACATTGACCCTGTATATATTATCATTTATGAGACATTTGCATGGGTACACTTTCCCGATAAGATCTAAGTTACTCACCTGTAGTTATCCTATTTTTTTTTCATCTTTTCTTATTATACATGTACATAAGAAAGTACATACATGTAGCAGGAGGGTAGCAGTGCCACCGTGGTGGCTCTCATCTTCTTTCTGCCTCTCTCCTCTTCGTCAAAAGTTACGGTAGCAACCGGGATTAGGGCCTTGCACATATACATGTATTCAATAAGTATACGCACATATAGTAGATATTTCCAAGGTTATATTCATTCAAAATATTTATATATACTATATAAGTAGGCATTTACTTATACGTACCTACCAAATATACCTAATATATCATATATATTATATATAAATCGATACATATAGTACATTTATAGATACGAAGTTATACGTTAATGGATACATACGTGCTATAGTATTGTTATATACTCCGTCAATACATATATATGTCGATACTACTGGTATCCAGTAATGTGGGCAACCTGCAACACTAGTGTGCGCAAGGGCGGACTAATTGATAAGACCAACCGGTCGAGCTGTACCTCACTGTTACGACAGATTCACTAAGTTCTTATGATCACGAACACCCGAAACAAGTACCGATACCTCGTACATTTCTACGCTATATACCTAGGTACCTAGGTACATACATATATATAATCTAGTGTAACATACCGACCATATTAATTGCTTAATCTATCTTAATTGCTTATATATTATCATCTATTTTAATTAATTTATAATTATAAAATAATTATAACTTTAAATTAATTATAATTATTTAAATATTATTTTGTATAATACATATATCTTTTTTATAAATTATGACGTTATAACCAAATTTCCTACACTTTTTATAACGTCTTTGATTTTTAAGATAAAATCCTAATAAATCTTTATTTTAAGTTATATTTTATGTTATAATATTATTACGTTTTTTCTCAACTATTAAAACTAATCCCTATTTTTAAATAAGTATTCCTTTATCTTGTAAACGTTTGTTTTTGGTTTTACGGCGTTTGAATAATAAGTTATTTATTTTTAATAAATTAGCATTTTCAGATTGTAAAATAGTTATTTTATATAATAATTTATACGTAAACTTACTAATTTTAAATGTAATTTTTAAAATCTTAATTAATAAGCTTAATTGGTGGCGAAAAATATTTTTTTTTATAAGAATAGCTTATGAAATAATTTTATGGATAATTATTGGTATTTTAAATACCCATAAAAAAGTAGGTAATTTAAGTTTAAATTTGGACGTATTATTTATTTTAGTTATATTAAGTTACGATATCATATAATTTAAATCTAAAAATATTAATCTAATTACTTTAAATTTAGATATGATATTTGTATTTGTAAAAGTTTTGTTAAAAACCTTGTAAAAGGTAAGAAAGAAATTTTTTTTAAAAATATACGTAAAACTTTTTCGTATTAAACCTTTAATTTTAGTGTCGTACGAGTGTTTTAGGATAAAAAAAATGCTTATATCGAAAGGTTAAAGTTTATAAAACGAATAGGTAGGTATATAAAAGTATATAATGTTATTTTCCTTATAAAATTCTTAAAAATCTATAAAAATATGGTTTTCGTACCTATCTAAGATTAATAAGTGTTTTATACTTATTATATGATTTTTTATATAAATATTAAAATATTAAATCTATTTTAAACCGATTTTATTTGTTATTTATCCGTTTTTAAAGGTTTTAATAACTTAGTTAAACGGGAATCTGTTTTTACAATATTAAAATGCGAGGTGATTTTGGCCTGTTATTACGATGAATGAAAAGATTATCTAACTTTGTAAATTTATTCCTTAAATTACTATAATTTATTCTCGATTGCCTGGTTAGGTTTAACGAAACCTACCAACCCTTTCAAAGTTTATTACAATTATTTTTGTAATAATTATACCTATTATAAACCTTATTTTATCGAAATTATAAATATTTTTTTTAATAATATTATAAAATGCGATTATATTACGTACGAACTAAAACCACACGCGAAATACGTTTGGATCTTCGTATAATACTTTTTTATAATTTATCCTTTAAAAAAAACACATATTTAATTCGGGTCGTTATTTTATAAAATTATTAACCTAATACTTACCAACAAACTCATAATTACACTCTCGGAATAAAATATCGGCTATTTCTCATACGTATTAACTTCAAAGTGGGAAAATTTTCGAATTTAAATTAAATATCCGTTCAATTATTATATTTTTTTCGAACAAGTTTAGTTTCCTTTTAAAAAAGTTAAAATCAAATTTTAATTGAACACCATATTTTTTATCACATAAAATTAAAACAAATAGATTATAAATACGGTTAACTTTCGCAATATTAAATTTTAAGTTTTATTTTATAACGCCGAAAACAAAATTTAATTTAGTTTTTTTAAATATTTAAGATATGTTATTATAATTAAATAATTTACAATTAAAATAATAAGTGGTAATGTTAAAAATATATAAGTGGTTGAGGTAAGTTAAGCGGTTAACATGGTCGGTACGTTAATTATAATTATAATTATACCAAGGAGGTAAGTACTACACACGGATACTCCATACTTACATCAACTCCAGTCTTCTATATAGTACGGAGTACTTAGACGGACAACTCCCCCGGGCCGACCCGCATAAACCACCAAATTTTAGCCACGCAATCAATTTTTCTCCCTCTTTCTTCAAATGCATCAAATGCATCTTGTTGACCGGTTAACATACTCACCTCGCCCCTCGCCTTCTCATACATTATTAGTAGGTAGGTCTACTACTAATTACATGCACTCATACGTATATCGTATGAACTGATCAAGTAGCGTCTCAAGCTTTTCCGTGGTAGCCAGCCTCTTTCGCCGAATAACTTCCCCGATCCTTCTCTTGTCATACATATTTATTTCCACCTCTGATCCGAATCCGACATCCATGACTCTCAATAAGCACATCCCACCATTAAACTATTAAACCCCTACTCTCATTGGTCCGTTTACAACATGCCATTTCTGCCAATTCTCGTACGTTTTGCGACCGAGTATAGATTCCAAGTGGGCGGTGAGATGAACGTCGACGACCTCCGATGAGACCTGGCAATTCCCTCACTGCCTCGATGGCAACCCAGCCGAAGATGACCAACGGGAAGGCCAATTATGTCGACCGATGAAGACGGAGAAAATCTCATGGAACAGAAAAATCAACAATAATGCTACGGTCGATCTCAGCTCGCAACATCTCATCCCTGGTTCGCTGCCCCCCCTTCGTGGGTCGCTTAACAGCAAAGCAACCAGGTACAACATATCGGGTTTGCGATGACGCAGACCAGAAGTTGCGTATACCTACGAAGTAGTTATCTACGTACCATTACACAATGGTCTAGATGCTGTGGGTTTCTTACCAGGTCGTCATATGTGTCTACCCAGATATGTATGTATGGGTATGTATACTCTCGACCACGAGGCTAAGCTCGTCAGTCGAGCTCAAGTCCTCAAACGGCACATGTTACCTAGGTAATAGGATGCAATATGAAAATAACCCTTGACGCAAGGGAATGAAAGAACCCCTAACCCGTACCAAACTATTTATTGCTGACGACATCGGGCATTATTGGATAGCGTTCCCCAACAGTATGGTTGGATGGGTCCTAGTTACTCAACCTCACTCGCTATCCAATAGGCCAGCTTGTCGACCGAGCATACCGATGCCATGTTTATCCTTATATTTGCTATACTATTCCCCTGTCTACGATTCTCTGCATGATCCAGCTCTACGGAGTTATCTTATCCCGAATATCCATCCCCTCCCCTCCCCTTTTTCCCTCTACGAAGCTTCTCCTGTGCCTATCTCCTACTTTCTAGGGGTGCGTCTATGCTCATAGGGGCTAGAAGTATCAGCCCGTGATATGACTGATTCGGGACTTAAAGATCTCAAGGAGCCTGTTTCAGACGGCACGTACGGTGCTTTACGGCGTACGGGAGCCCTTCTCGGCGCAACAGGCAGGCGATACCGTGGCTCGGTCGGCTCAAGTATGGGGGAACCATGAAGTTCTCTTCTGAGTAACGCGGGCATTCCATGTATCGGTTGCGGTGCTAGTATCTCATCCGGTGGTACCGAAATCCCGACCATGGGCACCGGCATCTATTAATTGTTAGTTAATCCAAAACCATAAGTAGTCGAAGAATTTTTCACCTTTTTGTCTGTAGAGTTGCCATTGCTCACCCGGAACAACCAGGGCATAAGTTTATGAAAGAGCGGCGTCACGCTCAAGAAGCAAGTCTGTATCCACAGGACCATGGAGGCATCCATTGCTATAAGACTTAAATGGAACGTCAATTCCTTAGATTCGTCCGGCGTAATTATCGAACACGCCGCGAACAACGCGATCCAGCCGAAGGTGATCAGCAGCTCGGGTATGACAAGCCACGACGACCAGTGGTGCCTAAGGTGAAGCGCAAGAATGCTCCACCCGGCGGAAACGAGGGTGGCAGCGAGCGCGAAGATGGTCAGCCAGAAGGTTGGAGCCGTCAACGTGCAGACGTAGAGGAACAAGGTCATGAAAGCAGTGAAGCATTGCGATGAACGAAGAATCGTGATGAGAGAGTTGCTATCATAACCTGCCGGCCTGGTCTTGCCGTCGGGTCTCGAGTCGATCGTCCAAGCGATATCCCTGGGGCTCTTGAACCAGTTCTTTTTTTTTGGTCCACCGGGAGGTTTATTCCCATTCGGCATTCCCTTTGCTACCCGCTCCATTGAGTCCGGGTGTGAAGCACTAGGCCCAAGTGCCGAGTTGTACAAAGCTCTTAGGGGTGGGAGGTCCGTTAACCTGCTGTCGTTGATAGTAGAGGCTCCCAGCTATTGTCGCGTTGTTATGTCAAGTACTCGGTGGTAGGTCTCTTAGAGGAACTCGAAGTGGATGAGGTCGCAGTCGAGGGATTCTAAGCGCGAAACTCTGCTCGTTTATATATGGCAAAGCCTCCGTTTTTGTAGACAAGTAACACATGCGTCCATGAGTCTCGGTAGTATGTGATACGCATAGTTTAAGTCACTCAACTGGACGTATTTACAAAGATAAAAGGGTAAGTTTGTAGGGCCAACGTTGTGAATCGTATTAACTAGAGTCGCTAGTTTTACGAACAACGTTAAGAAATGGCAGTCATGGCTAATAGAGGATCAGGTCATTTCAATATTATCTCTTTTTTCTAGCAGTAATTTACTTCGAATTGTTCTGTAATGCGGCTTACACGTATTCACTTGATATACACCAACATTTGCTATGTTAAATTGGAACATGGCTATAAACGTGGATCGGAAAGTGAATAGGTTACAGGTACCTAGACATGAAAGGATACTGCTGGTGAAATATATACAATTGACGACAGAATTTGACAGGAAGAATAATATCTATCTAATTCATGTATATCCAGGCATTGAAGCAAGGAGATTCGGATATACTACTGAAGAAAAGTCACATACTCATCTACCAGATAACTACAAGATATTTATTCTATGCCAAACGCTTGTTGGCATTGTTAAGTGACGTAGGCATTTGTCAGGAACCGATCACCTGTCACTCAAATATACCTCGAAAAATTACCATGTTACGGACTCAGTAAAGTTCACCAAACCTTTACTTACAGCAAATACAAAATCGTTGTTAAGAGAGAATGTAACCAGAAGTAGGTACCAATGCATTTACAGAGTGATCTGTCACTGTTGAGCGCTGTCGGGGGGTGACCTCGTAGTTCTTGTCACGAAGTGGAAGATAGAAGCAGACAACTTTTTCGTGTATATGTACCGTAGAAGATATAACTACCTACCTACTAACCCCTAACTCTCATTTCTACCTCCTAGAGCCTATAGTCCTGTTTATCGACGTCTTATGTAGTATACGATATCTGCTTGTGAGATCAGTGCTAGCTCGTTCCCGGGCTGTCAGTTGTTGAAGCACGTATATTGAGCTTTAAGACATGTTATTTGTATGAAATCCGGAGTACTTGGTCAAACAAGAAACAGATATACCTACCTATATATCGTTAGTAAGATGTGTCTCAGGAGGCTTTAATGTACCTGATTTATAGAGTATTAATATATTGTTTTGAGACATAGCCATAGCAGTAGTAACAGTGAAAAGTAAATATGAAAAGACATTACTTATTCCGTTTTGGCTTCATAGAACGATTCAGTACCTTATTTCCTGATAATTTATATCATACTACGGGAATAAAACAGGAATTAAGCTATACTATTCTATTATGTTACCGTACTTATAACGGTAAAGATGTAATATTAATATGAAGAATGAGATCTTCAGGGAAAGTGTTGCTGTTAGAAGCTTGGAAATTCTCACTCTGGGTTGAGACTCAAAACATCTGTATAAAAAGTGATGAGCTACCTATTAAATATACTTTTAAGAACGTTGTTATTTCTGCCATCGTAATACAAAATATACACTGTATGTTTGGAAAGCTACTTCGATAGCACACTCATAAGGTATGCTAGGTAAACAGAGGGTCCCCTTAGGTCTATACTGGGCTCTTAAACAATAAGGTCCAAGCTCCTTGCGCGACAACGTTGTCATATGTCTTATATGTTTTCGCTCAGGACAAAATGTGAATTCATGTATAAGCAACCAAAGCTGCTTAGGTGTCTATACTATTTTTAACGTATCAATGAGGCTAGTGTAGTCTAAAAATCATAGAAATCTCTACATATGCGTCAAGTCCACAAAGTGATAAATACTAATAGTTAGTCTTGGGACAAATTAATCGTTGTTAGATAGAAGGTACATGGCAAGGGTAAATCGGAAGTTATGCTTCCAAGTCGTTTTATACTTAATTATGTATCTGGGCATAAGATAAAGATTTATACAACGAAATGAAAAAGAAGCTATTCACATGCAAATTTATGCCCACCGTTCCCACACCAGATGAAAGCGATCATAATATCGCAGCGGAACCCCTATGTCCTCTCACCCATAATACATTGGGGCTGAGGCCGGTTGGTTGGACGTCAACGACAGCCAGGTTATGTATGTATGTGCATAGCGTATGCGCCCCTCGGCATTTATTGCCATCAGCTGCAAGGTTGGAAGATCAGTTTATGAAAAAAAAAAAAAAGAATTAATAGGACCCGTCCCGTTGGTAGAATAAGTCTGGGTCAAGTTTCTATTATTATAACTCTCCACGTGGAGAGATTGTCACTTTACGCTTGGACCTTACACGTATCGTACGTACGTACCTACATATAGTACATATAGCGAGAGGGTACCTTGATACGGTAGGTATAGGAGTGGTAAGGGATATTATTGATACGAGTCTACATGGTATATGCAAGTATATGTGCAGGGACGGGGTTAGTTTTCGGTTGTTGTGAGACAGGTTTGTACCTGTAATAAATCGTTCGTTGCTGCAGCCCTGATATGCAGCGTAGAAGGTAAGAAAGGTCAACCGGCCTTACGATTGGAGGTACTACTCCGTACATAAAGGCTCGTTATTTACAATACCGTTTGTAAATTACCCCTAGGCACTTATACCTAGTCTTACATACATACATACATATAACCTACACAATTCTACTACATATTAATGTGCATCATGAACCATCATAACTTACATACTCCCGACCTTCATAACCCTTAAAACGAATAGAATCTAAGATAATGACTAGCCATGCAACACCTACTTATACAACACAAACAAAGAAACCATTCAAACAAGGTACTGAAATGCAGCATCGCTGTCACAGTGCCGCTCGATCATCGCGTGTTCGGGGCTTGAAGTTAACCCCACCGCGTAAATCCAGCTGGCAATACGATCTCCTCCGCTAATTCATCAGGTAGACCATTGGGAAAGTATATCGTCTGAATAAAGACAGGTTTATAGCCTTGTGGAGTCGATCCCCCACTCGTGTCATTTGCACTTGGTCGCATCGTATCCAGGTCTCTCTTCGGTAGCGTGCGAGCCTCCTTTGACGAGTTCGGACTAGATGGTGTAGTATACGAAACACCAGCTTTATGTTCCGTTCCGGATAGTATGTCGACCTGCATTGCTTTGGCGTCCTCGTCTTCTAATACTATACATTGAGTATGATAGGCAGTCTGGTCATTCGCAAACTGCTGGCGTTTCTGGTTTCTCCACCTAACGATCACTGTATTGTCCTTCTCCTTTTTGAGCCGATTCTGCTCTATGGTCTTAATATTGATATAACTATGAGCACCTGCGCATAGCTTCGTGTTGGCATGGCTATACCAGCCGCTGTCGGGCAATACGATCGATACCGCTACTGGTTCGGCCTATTGTTTCCGGTCAATAATAATTTCGTAGGGCTCAAGCTGGGGAGAGTGATATCTTACAGTGATATCGAAGTCAGGGACTCTCATAAGTCCCAAGATCTGGTTATCGCTCTGGGCTCGGTCGACGATAAGACGTTGGGGGAGACCCTCGGATGATCGATCTGTAGGCGTTAAGGGGGGCACTTACGAGTAACCCTTTCCAGATTTCCTCAGTCTTGGCTGCATTTGCATGAATAAACCCTCCTTGTAATGCCCTTTTCCCATCAAGAAATTTGAACATGTCCTATTGGTCGTCGAAAATTCGATTCTTTCTGACTTCACGCTCTAATAGAGCCTCTACCATCTCTACCATCTCTCGATCTTCCATCTCACAAATTCAGCACCAGGCTTTCACAAGACGGCGCCCTTTGGCCTGTACATTCACCTGATTAGGATATGTTCAGCAAACCCCCCTCAAGCTAAAGTATGACTTTCCACAGCAGACTATAAGTCAATAGATAAAGATAGGTAGTTATATGATTTTCAACTATGGGTGTTTCAATACTATCTTAGGACGATAGACGTTACTGTTACTATTGGAAGATTTAAGAGCGCGAGTATGTTGTAGAAGAAAAGAATAGAAAGGGAACAAAAAAGAAGTTGTCCTAATTATAGACGTACGAGATACCTAAAAGTCGCTACCATACGTCCTGTCAGAAGGTATCCAAGTTATGACGAGGACTTTAAGCACGGTAATTTTGAATTTCTTTTTTTTAAAATTTAGGCTGGCGTTCTGACCTAACATTTCTTGCTTCCTCAAGATCGCAGCGATTTCTTCCTCCTTTAGGGTGAGATAACTACCTACCACGGGTACTCGCGCCCCATGCCTTCATATTCATGGCGTCAAGCTCTTTCTGTTTGAAGTTTTGAATCTCCTCTTCCGTATATTTAGAATGGCTCATGTTGTCCAGACGCGCGTAAGTATGTATATACGAGCACTGTTGATAGGACGATTGGGGCGCTAGGTATTCTTGCCACCACTTTACTTAAGAGATTGCGAAACTGTAGGGAAAGCTAAGAAGATCAGGCTGTGGGCGGGGGCGGTGCATTTAATAGACCTCTGAGATTTGATTAGGGTCGTGCCTCAAGATGCTTTCGGCGTATTTAACCTCAACGAAGCTGACCTGTGTCAGGCTTGGGCATCATGGAAGGGTACCTAGGTATGCGAAAGGTGTGCAGCTAATGGCAACATACGAGGAATTTGCTATTCTACGACGATTCAAGCGTCTCGATTATCAAAACCTACCCTCTATCTGCAAGCTCAGATTATCCATCCAGAGGAGAGCTTCGGAAGGCTAGTACAGAAGGATGCTGCTGACGACGACCGAAAGATATACGCCCAAGATTGGTGGAATTTGGCCCATGGAAAAGGGAGGGACCGAACTCGATCGACTTAGAATTCCTTCGCAGCTGGTTAGAGCGGCTGTCGATGGGATTTTTTCCAATAAGGGGGCTTGACTATAAGGCATGGGAGCCGAGACTCGAGAATGACCTGCTCGCGATAAAACCTCGGGTATCACCAGATCCGCGTTCTAAATGGGTCACAAGCACAGTATTCCCCCTATACCACCGGCTGTTTGGCGTGAGGCTTCAGGTAAGAATAACGGAAAGAAAAGGAAAAAGACAAGAAAAAAAAACAGGCTATGTCCTGATACATAATACGAACTAACTAATAATTACACAAGAAAGCCGAAGCAAACGAACTCGGGGATGGACTTTATACCTACGAAGAATTCTTCATTAGTTTCGTGGTTAGTATAATCACAACAGTAGCTGCGTCTGTCCTACCCCTCTCGTCAATCATCGTGTTGTACGTCGTCAAGATAGAAACGGCTCGGTTAGGCATCCTAGTCATCTTCTCGGCTTGCTTTGCCCTTGTGATCTCCCTGATGACGAGCGCCAGAAAGATAGAAGTATTTGCAGCCACAGCCGCGTTAGGTACATTTCCGACGAGCAGTTCACCTCCTCCCTAACTACTCTACCCCCTATCAACCAGTTCCCTTCAGTTAACATATGTCGTCTACTAGCTATGCTGCGGTGAACGTCGTATTCCTGAGTAACAATTAAGCCTCCTTTTTTATTGCAAATACACAGAGATCACATGACCAAGACTTACCAAGGGTCCAGGGTAACATCGAGGAAGATATGGATGTCGTCGTCGCGAGGAGAGCCTCATTAGTCATACTTGATTTACATCGGCAACGTTTTTATTCATCGGAATTTTGCAACTTTCACTTTCAAAATTGAATTCTTTTCGTATTTCTGTATTTTAAATAGTAAAGAGACGATTGTTATGGGTAGAACAACCATATGCCATACGGTTAAATATTATTTGGGAATGGAACTGATAATATATCCATATACTAGTATAAGGATATGAAGTGTATGGTGAACTAATAGATTGGACGGGTTGTTAATGTTAAGTAAGCGATAGAACCTCGTGCGGATATAGGTACCTACCACCTGGTACGTTTATTAGCTAGGCTAACACGAGATATGAAAAACGTTGACGATACTTACCTATAATTGATGTCTTACTTCTTGAAATAAAAAGGGCCCAATTACAACGTACTCACGAGTGAAAAGCTGATAATTTATAGAGAGCTATCGATTAGTATAACGGATTCGAGTATCGTCCAAGAAGTAAATATAGGAGTATATTGCATGGTAGAAAGTTATAACGTTGATAATGAACTTTCCAACTAATTAGCAGGCGCGGAAGTTAAATAATTGCCGTGCAGATACAGGTGCGTCTGTAATACTTGGACGGGTCTACCCGTAGAGCTTACACCGTTCGTAGTACATTAGGTATACCTCTGCCAAGGTCATGGTGCATAATACCGGTATATACTGCTCCAGGTACGGATCTGTACTTTGAGCATAAAGAGGATATATGTAACTATTAATTTTGTTATAAAAATTATGTTCGCTATAATTAAGGGCATTTATTAATCTGCTTCTTGTTTATTTACCTTTATTTGAAAAACTTATGTTTGTGGTATTTGTGGCATTAAAAGATGAACAACGATTTTGTACAATACGGGCATCATTTATTAGTATACGGAACCGTAGTGTACAGTTCCATTCTTATGGGGCATATTGAGCAAATGCCTATCCTGACGTACCTCGGAATACACTAGGAATAAAACCGGCTCCCATCATATGACCGAGCACCCCTTCGGTCATTGTCGGCAATTAATAGTATTGGATTGAAACTTGCTCTGACGCCATTTGCGCATATGCAAGTTATTCGTCTACCTAAGGTACCGTCATTCTCATTATTCTGTCCTGTACTCGTACTTGGCATCCCTATACTTAGCATATATACATTCTCAAGTTAAAGAGAAAAAAAAAAAGATAAAAAAAACAACAATACTAATAATAAAGAAGCCACATACAGGTTATTAGCAACTTCGAGTGTACTCCATTCATTTTCTAGAATTAGTATAACTATCGGGTATATACTATCGATCTACGATGCATCGGAACCTTTCGATAGACTGCTACTCATGAAGAAAACTTTGGTAACTAATAAGAATGCGCCGCTGTTCTTTCCGGACCCCTCCCGTGCAACTCCCAATCGCCCAGACGATCGTAGGTCTCGGGAGAGGACATCGCATGTGCGCTCGATGTTTAATAATAGCAAGGACACTGAGAGTTCGTGAGAGGCAACAAGCCGCGACTAGGGTTCTTGGACCTTTACAAACGACACAAGCGCGATGGCGATCCGATTTCTCGTTAGGCAGACCTAGACGGTTTGCCACCGTTGGAGATAATGGTGAGAATACGTCGCACATAATTTTTAATGTATCTCAATCTTACCTATCTCTAAACCAAACCTCATCAAGTAGTCCAAGTACCCGATAATCACGGCCCGATCCAAGAATATGATCGCCGAGTACAAGAAGGGCGCCTTCGAGAAGACGAGCACCAACGTGGGATCATAAAGAATTTGCAAAATCTACACGACGAGCTAGTTCTCTACCGACCACGACCAGTCGTACATCCGAGCGATGATAGTCTGAAACCTGCCAAACCATTATTTTCTTGGTTCGGATCCAAGCCAAGTACCAAAGCTGCACTAGACATACCAGATGATCTACCACGTGGGCTATACCTGTACGGCGACGTAGGGAGTGGCAAGACAATGTTAATGGATCTCTTCTACGAGACGGTGCCTAGTTCCGTCCCGTCCAAGACTAGAATACATTTCCATAACTTCATGCAGGATGTGCATAAACGATTACATCGAATGAAGATGACGCACGGGAACGACATAGATGCGGTCCCGTTTGTGGCGGCAGATATTGCAGATGAAGCGAATATATTATGTTTTGATGAGTTTCAATGCACTGATGTGGCCGATGCTATGATTCTACGAAGACTCCTGGAATCCCTCATGTCCCATGGCGTGGTTTTGGTTACGACTTCGAATCGACACCCGGACGAACTATACAAAAATGGAATACAGCGCGAGTCTTTTATCCCGGCGATTCACCTACTTAAATCTCGACTGCACGTCATAAATCTTGACTCACCTACTGATTACCGCAAAATCCCGAGACCACCGTCTGGGGTCTACCACACACCACTCGACCACCAGGCGGGAGCTCACATAAATAAGTGGCTCCGTTTTCTGGGCGACCCAGACATGCCAGAGCCTCACCCGGAAACCCAGAGGGTCTGGGGCCGAGACCTTTACGTACCGAGAGTTAGCGGCCGCTGTGCTTGGTTCACCTTCGACGAACTGATCGGCCGCGCGACGGGTGCTGCCGACTACCTCGAACTGATGCGCTGTTACGACGCTTTTATTATCTCGGATATACCCGGCATGACCTTCCGGGAACGTGACCTCGCGAGGCGTTTTATCACGTTCATCGACGCCGTCTACGAATCCCGTGCCAAGCTCGTCCTCACCACCGCCGTCCCGCTGACGCAGCTGTTCGTCTCCCCCCAGGAGCTACGAGAGTCGCTTCGAAGAGACGGGGAGGTCGTGGAGGAAGAGGACGACGAGTCCGTCAGCCATTCCATGCAACATATGCTGGAAGGCGTGGACAGCAACATCGACCAGCTGAAAAACTCGAGCCTCTTCTCCAGCGACGAGGAGCGCTTTGCGTTCGCGCGGGCGCTGTCGAGGCTGACGGAGATGGCTAGCAAGGAATGGGTCGAGCGCGGCATGGGCTTGGAGAGGATGGGAGGGAAGAAGGAAAGGGACGGCTGGGCAAAGGCTCGCAGCCGACAGATGGAGGATAGTATGTGACGTCACACGGGGCAAGTTGAACACTGTTCTTTACTTTTTTTTCTTTTTTTTTGCATGGCCGGCGTTCTTATAGTGTATAGCTCGATAGATGGGATCAACACGTACGTCAGTGAATGAAACTATAGGAATCGTTTGGTAGGGCTGATGTTGTTTATGCACTTATCTATGTGTCTACCCGGTATTTATAACTTAGCATCAAAGCGTACAATACCCGTTGTATACCATGGCATCAACTATTATTATCAAGCCAGATTTAAACATGAGAACGGACGAGTAAGTTGGCGATGGCTAGGAAACAACACTTCTGCAGGTGAGTAAGTTATGGGTGCTATAGGGGTAGGTATCTAGGTACATACATGTAGGTAATTTAGACATTTAACCAAAATATACACCATCCTTGTACTATGTATGTATCTGCTGTATAGAACTATTCCAATGTTCTTTTTTTTTTCCACAGCGAGATAAGAAAGCATACATGTACGTACCTACGTCAAGTGGTAACAGAAGCGAGGTCGCACAAATGTACCCTGTGTGTACTGGCATGCATGTTTGATCCGGTTACACTGCGTCTCTACTGCAGTAGTGTTGTAATATGCGCCGCATAATTAATTAAGTACGTTGTAGATTCAATTGTCTGCACGCACGTGCATCGATGTAGGTACAAGGTACTTACCTATCTAATGTACGTATGCACAAACATATTTACGCGACGCGTTTTGATAGTTGGGCTTTTGGCGCTTGGCCGTCACCGTTTCTTCTTTTTTGGGGGGGCGGGGCGGGGGGTGGGGAGGAAGATATACACTATGTACATATATTTTATGGGAACGGCATACCGTTGATACAGTTTGCCATGTCTTGCAGATCCGCCAGGATCGCGCGACGTCCTGTGTGGGAGTTTGACCGAATTAGCCCTGCGCCCTGAGAAATTTATGGCGCCGGGGAGAGAACTCGTTGAGATTGGGGGAGAGAGAGAGAGAGAGAGAGACGCTCGGTTGCGGCAGCTTTGACGGATTCTAAATTTCTACTCTCATTCTTGGCGAGCTGTAAAAGGATTTTGCTATCAGTGCTTTGTTTTGAGACTTGTATTTTTCGACTGATGGGTGATAAGGAGGTTTTTTTTTTCTTTTACTTTTCTTTCTTATATTAACATTGAAAGAATCAACTGTCATTTATGTACCCCTACATCCACTTGCATAGATACATACCTAAGGTATTGCATGTAGCCTTGTATTTATTTACCGAAGATACAAAGTTTGCGAATCGAGAATTTAGATGAGGTATGTGTATGTATACCCCTATCATGCTGCATCTCGAGTCCCCTATTATATGTACGTTGGGTATACCATTAATCGGGGATGTTCATGTAATTATTAAACTTTTAACAGGGTGAGGGTATTTTCCCCCTGTTTGGAGTTTTCAAATAGGAAAATAACCGTCATAAATAAATAAATAATATAAAAAAAAGCCTTATCATGACTTGCATATGGGTTGTTAATGCCGTCATAATGAGACGTATGCGGCATTCCTGTAGTTTTGTCGATCAGATAATCATAGTACTTCTTACAGCATACTGTGCCATCAATTGTTTCAATTCTATGTTCCTACTGGATATCAATACCCCTATGGTACATAGTGTAAAGAATGTAGTGTATGACAGACTTCTTTAACAATAGGAACGTGGGGGTGGCTTTATTTTTTTTATTTCTTTTTTTCTTTTGATATGTTGCAGAGCCTCATTTTTATTATTACACAAGAAATGTACATGCTGACAGGTATCTAATCAGGGTTCTTCGCCAATCTATACACTCTACATATGAATATATACATATGTATTGTAACTAACAGATTAGTTGTACATAAGTACTTGTCTAATCCATACCGACCACTAATCAAACATCCTTAGTATATTTCCTATCAAAGCAGCTAAAGATGAAGATAAGTTCGGACTACAATGACTTGACGTACCTACTAGCTAGTCTAGGGTACATATCTTTAAAGTGTCGAGACATAAGATGAGTGCTGCTAAATCATAGATTCATAGTACCTTCCAAAACCGTCACCTCACGGACATTATCACCAGGAACGTAGGCGTTTTTACGGATTTAGGCATATGCATACCTATAGAAGTACCTCTAAGTAGCATATCAATTGGTATTTTTTTTTACCAGATCTTGGACAGGAAAGAAGGAACGTTGAATACCTGCTTAAGGCTTATGCTAGGATATTGAATGTAATCTAGGAACTTACTGATAAGTATGCGGTACCTTCCCATGTCGGCAGCAACAGGTGGGTCTAATCATTATAATCATTTTGCGAGACGGTCATTCTCTCCCATTTACTTCACTGTAACCCACCAAAAGGGGAGATTCCGTCATTCTTGTCTGCAAAGTGGATCCCACCCCCAGTTTAAAGACTAGCAAATCAGAAGTCTTCTATTCTCTAGAGCTTGTCTTGGCCTTCCAGGGCTGTGTTCCTCTACTCTCATTCTAACTCTTCTCTACTCTTTTCATTACTTGGTACTCACTTATTTTTTTTTCCTTCTCTGTCTCTTCTTTTTACCTTTCCCCCCCTTTTCCCTTCTACCATCGTGTCCTATGACATATCACTCTTTCATTTTTTTTTCTCTCGTTCTTCTTTTCTCTCTCACTTAATCGTCACCGGAGTAACGTAATGCTGAGCAAACAACAGACCTTCGAAACCACACCAGGACTGGAACGCGAGGAATAACGTGCGAAACCAACTTATTTCTTTCTATCCACCCATAAACTAGGATGAGCGCGATAAAAAGTGCCCTCTCTTTGATACCCCCCATCCGGACCTTAGGATCCAGAGCTGCCTACCAAGAATTACCTTCCCACGATATAAGCCACACTAGCTCACCACTCAGTGATTTATCTATTATGTCTGAATCTTGGCTCAAGGGCAAGCCAAGTCCTCGTCGTCGACTAGGGTCTCTATTACGCACATCGCCTAGAAAATTGTTCATACTCACAATCGCTACTTTCTTCACACTCGTTACGCTTGTTGGAGGAGGTTTTCGGGCCCGTCGCTACTACGCAGAGAATATCAAGGGGGATGAGAGAGTCCCATATCCATGGGAATCATATCCTAGGTATGATATTTACCTACCTATACATATATGATATGTGATATATGAAGCTTCTAACTCGAATACTTGTCTCGTAGGTTGAGTGGATTTTATAATGGCGTCCGCTCGCTCATCAAGTATTCGGACTGGGTTCCGGAGCAACAAGCTACGTCGAAGACTAAGATTGACATTCATAAGGTCCCTCCTTTTGACCCGGTCGTTGTTAATCCGTACCCTGATTTCAGCTCCCGCAAGTATCTGAAGGATCATCAGCCTGTTCAGAGATGCTATTTGGACGATAACGAGAAGTACCCGGCACCTGACATTTTCGCCTATCCCGGTATACCTGTTGGGATGACCGCTCCATCCTGGGGGTCGTACGAGAATCTAGGGATCGCGCCGGACAGATGCTTTGAGAGATTTGGTCGATTCGGCCCGTACGGCTACAGCTATGACCCTGCTGAAGGAGGGCTTGGACTTTCGAGTAAATCGGCGCACGCAGGAGCTGAGAAGGTCAAGGAGATGTACACTAAGATCGACTACCGCAACGTGAACTGGGGCAAAGCGCAGAAGAAATGTTTTGAGAAGAACCAAAAGCGATTCGATTCTAAAGCGGCGGGTAGCAATGGCTCAGCCGGCGAGGATAAAAAGAAGGCGATCAAGCGCTCGGCCTACGTATTGAGAACCTGGACAGGCTACGAGTATAGCGATATTCAGCTTTTGTCATTGCGGGCCATGATTAACGAATTATCCCTAAAATCCGGCGGAGAATACGACGTGCATTTCCTTGTACACGTCAAGGACGACAGTGTGCCTATCTGGGCCTCGGAGGAGGTTTACAACCAAACGATAAGGGAGAATATACCCGAGGAATTCTGGGATATGACAACCTTGTGGTCAGAGCAGCAGATGCGAACTTATTATCCTGGGCCGTTCCGTGACGAAGACAACGTCGAGAATTTCTCTCATTCTGACATATACGGCGTCTACCGAAGTGCTCACTTTGCCTTGCAGTGGTTTGCTCAGAAGCATCAGGAATACGACTTCATCTGGAACTGGGAGATGGATATAAGATACACCGGTCACTATTACGAGTTCCATAATGGCGTTGCGAACTGGGCGGCTGAGCAACCGCGAAAATTGCTATGGGAGAGGAGCTCACGATTCTGGATCCCCGGCGTGCATGGCCCGTGGCCCAAGTTCTCTCAGCTTGTCGAACGAGAGACGCTGGAAAGAGAGGAGAAACCGGTTTGGGGACCTGTGGAATTCCCTACCTCAGGCCTTGGCATGCTCCCGTCTCCTGACAAGAACAAGCCGCCGAGGAAGATCGAGGACGACAATTACGAGTGGGGCGTTGGCGAGGATGCGGATCTGATCGTGTTTGATCCGCTGTTTGATCCGGCAAAGGCAAACTGGGTCTTTCGCAACGATGTCACAGGATATAACACGTCACTGGAGACACCGCCTCGCCGCGTAGCAATCATTACGGTTGCGCGATTGTCTAGGGAATTACTCAACACCATGCACGAGGAAACATTCCATATGCACCACACCATGTTTCCGGAGATGTGGCCGCCTTCTGTTGCCCTACACCACGGGTACAAAGCCGTGTATGCACCGCATCCGGTCTACTTTGACCGACAATGGCCGTTAGATGTCATGGACAAGGTCTTCAACTACCCGTCTGCACCACAAGACAGCCCGTTCGCCTGGGGCGAACACAATATGCAGGGTGGCAGCTTCTACTATAATGCCGGCTTTAGCGGCGCCTTATGGCGGCGATGGCTGGGGGCTAAAGAGAACGGGGAAGGTGGAAGGAGGACGGAAGAGTCGGGCTCGGGCCGCCTATGTCTCAGAGGGATGCTCTATCATCCCATAAAATCGGAAAGGGTCGAATAGGCGTTGAGCACGGGCGTGGTTTCGTAATATCTTTGGCGTACGAGGCGTTTAGGAGAATGCCGACATAGAGGCTTCTGGTTTGATGCGAGAATTCAGGCATTTGCAAAGGCGGCGTGTTTTCATACATGGCATTGTACGGCATTCGAGACGTCCGGTCATCTCTTCGCATATGGATTATGGGGTTTAGATACCCGTTGATTTGTGGACGACGACAACCTGTTTATTTTTCTTCCTTCATTATCTCATCGCCTTTGATGAGAACAGATACGAGCAGGCACCGGCGGTTGTCAAGATTGGTTGTCATATGGGCGAGAGAGAAATGAGACTTGCATAACACGTCGGGCCAACGAGCCGGCAAGAGGCTATACATACACCGAACTGTATAATATACATAGCTCATATGTAGTAGGTTAGGTACTTAGACCTTGAGATGAGTATATGATACCCGAGAAGGTATTGCAAGAGGCTAGGTGCTTTACAGTATGATTGGCTTTCAGCAAGCACTTCATGAAGCCATACAAGCCATACATAAGCTTTACAAATGAAAAAAATAAGTTTCCAAATATCTTGACCGCGTTCGACTTCACCGTCAACTTGACCATTATTAAACTACCATTTATGCGTATTTACTTCTTTAAACATCATGTACCGATCCCTGAGCACGCGCTTTATGAAAAGTCTTGGCATATGCAGGAGAGGTCAAATGACATCACCTTAGATTGTGCTACGGCATTGATAAGAACCGTGCTTCAAGTATACCTACCCTATATGTACATACCTCTCTGTATGTATGGGCAAGGAGGTACATGTACTGTATGCGTTACCCCAACAGCGGAGATTAGTCACCAGTCAGCTGTCTCGTCTTACTAGCTTCGAGGGTCTTGGACCTTTTTACCTTTCCTGTTCCTACTTTCTATTTTCCAGGTCCTGCATTCTGCGTTCTGCGTTCTGCAATTCTGAGTGGCACAATACATACGCGTCCCTGGAGTCGAGATCGTCTTTTCGTTCTATCATTGTCCTATCTTCATCTCATTTGCGTAGCATTTCATCATCGTCATTGTTATCATCGTTACCATCAACCATCATCATCATCATCTTCTTATTGATAGACGACGTTCATTGAGATAGTCTAGATTTACAGTATAGCCTCACGATGAAGGCATCTCTTGTATCACTCCTTCTGCCGGCGGCGGCGAGCGCTCGCTTCATCGAGGCGAACGAGGTCAACCGCATCCTCCCCTCTACTGATGCCCTCGTGCGAGAGGTAGAAGCTCCAGAGCGATTTCTGGTCGAATTGTCTCCGGGAGAGACGACATGGATTACCGAGGAAGAGAAGTGGCAACTTCGTCGGGTATGTCCTCTTTTTCTTTATTCTAACGCGCATGATCCATATGGGGACCCTAGCACTAATAATAGATCTTTTTTAGGAAGGGCGCCAATTCATGGACATCACAGATAACATCGACCTCGGCGCGTTACGTACGACTTCCAAGGCAACGCCTGTCTTTCCTGAGAAAGTACAGCTCCAAACCGATATCCACCCATTACTGGGGAACCTATCGAAGGACCTGATGAAGGAACACCTCGAGAAGTTTACGAGCTTCCACACGCGATACTACAAGTCGGATTATGGCCGTCAGTCTTCTGAGTGGCTGCTGCAGACGGTGCAGGATGCGATCAAGGAGGCTGGCGCCGACAAGTACGGCGTGAGAGCCGAGCCTTTCACACACTCGTGGGGCCAGAGCTCGATTATCGCGACGATTCCCGGCCAGTCCAACTCGACTATCGTTATCGGCGCCCACCAGGACTCGATCAACTTGTGGTTCCCGAGCATGCTCGCGGCACCCGGCGCGGACGATGATGGAAGCGGCACCGTCACGATTCTCGAGGCTTTCCGCGTACTCCTGTCGTCGGAAGACATTGTCAAGGGCAATGCCGCCAACACGATCGAGTTCCATTGGTACAGCGCCGAAGAGGCTGGTCTTCTTGGCAGCCAGGCCATCTTTTCGGATTACGAGAGGAACGACCGCGACGTCAAGGCCATGCTGCAGCAAGATATGACAGGTTACATTCAGGGAACGCTCGACGCGGGAAAGCCTGAGAGTGTAGGCGTCATCATGGATTTCGTCGACCCCGGTCTGACGGCCTTCATCAAGAAGGTCATCGAGGAATACTGCGAGGTGTCCTGGGTAGAGACCAAGTGCGGGTATGCGTGCTCCGATCACGCGTCAGCGTCCAAGGCTGGATATCCTTCCGCGTTCGTGATCGAGTCGACGTTCGGGGACTCGAACCAGCACATCCACAACACCGACGATCTCATCAAGTACCTCTCTTTCGACCATATGCTGCAACATGCGCGCATGACTCTCTCTCTCGCCTACGAGTTGGGCTTTGCCGATTTTACCGAGTTAGAGAAGGAGATGGGAGAATTGTGAAATGTATAAGAGGAGTGGGATCTTCTACTATTATCTGCTTTCTAGGTATTGTTGACGTCATTAAACGAGATTGGATTTATTGACCGGGGAATTTCTTTTTTTTTTTCTTTTTTTAGAGTATAGTACAGTACATTTTCTGTATGGAGCTGCAAGGTTCCTAGGTATCGCGGGGTCCCCCGGTAAAGAAGAAACTTTACTCTCCGAGCCGGTGATTTATAGACGTATTGATGTAAGTAGACGGCGAATTTTGCAATGGCGATCTCATGTTATTGCATTTTATTTATTTTTATAATTATCCGCATCGATGAAAGTCTTACATGTCTTCAAGAGCATATAAGACATTTACATGCCTAGGTACCTATATTTGCATCCATTATAATAATGTACAGGTATATAGAGCCACGCCAGCATTACATCAACTAACACAAGTATACCTACCTACCTAGGTACCTACAGGTATATACCAGGTACTTGACCTATTTGAAGATAACATATCTTGTATTAAGTGCATGTGACCAATATACATTCCAACTTTCCAAGTTATTAAATACTAACCTACGCTGTGAACTCCAAGCGCTCTCATCTGAGCCGGTTATCCGTGGAAGAGGGATAAGTACCCTCCTAGCTCGGGGCCCGGGGCTAGGGGGGGAGGCGAGTAATGTTGCGTCATCCTTCTCGCAACAAGCTTGCTCCACTCAGCGTTGTTTTCCTCGGACGGATCTGGATAGCTGCAAGTAGGTACATACAATGTATAATACATGTATGTACGTACCCATACAAGTACACAAGTGCTAGTCGTGTCACCTCATTACATGTACGTATATGCCATATACTTGTATTCTATAGGTTATGAGGTATGTAGAAGTAGGTATCTTTAGTATAGAAGTATAAAAGGCAATAAGGTACGTTCTTATATCCGACCCGACGGAAAACAGGTCAACTACTTAAACCAAGGTACTTGTATGTATTTAATCTACCCTACCTAAGGCAACTAACTGGTACTTATATAAACTGTATACCTACTACTCCTCCTCTCTGAATCTGGGTCTTCTATGTCATGGGCCTGGATGTCGAGCTGAGTACTTTTATGTATCGAGCTTGATATAACGTCGTATTGTTGACTACGCCTTCTATCCCGTACACGTACTTATACCTACCTAGGTACCTTATATCATATAAATAACAGAGAGAGAGAGAGAACTCTCATAAAGTACCTAATAAACTCACCTATCCCACCATGTCGGTGACGGCCCAAGGGACCGAAGCGTCCGCCGAGTCTCCGTATAAGATCAGTGATCGTTTATACGATCTATGTCAATCGTCCGAGAGCGTCTCGTCAGCGCTGGCCCAAGACCCGGCTCTGACGCCGGAAGACGCGTGGAAGAAGCTGTACGGGCACTACAACCACGATCATGTCCCCAAGAGGGATGCCCGCGAAATTGGCAAAGGCCCCATCGCGCCTGGGGAACTGGAAAGGGCCTTGTCCTGTGGGAGATGGGGCTCGCAAAGACCTAGCGATCTGTTTCTGAGAGTCCGTCTTTATATATATATATATACCTTGGGGCCGAGCATCACGCGGCAGGCTAACGTGAGGACTAGATGTACCATGATGCCTTATGCACGCTAGACGATAACCTGGCCTGCGGCATGGTGAGCCCTTCGCTGATGGGAAGCTGCGGAACGGCGCCGTTGACCATCATCTCTGTGTAAGTGCCTGCCATATATATATATATAACAAGGACTTCCTAGCGGAAACCCATTCCTAACCTCCTGCTCAGCATCCCTGACATCATGAGGCACATGTCCAATCTCATCGTCCGCGCTGAAAAGGAGGTCTTCCTCGCCACCAACTTCTGGCAGAACGGGGTGGCCTCCAAGTACATCACGAACGCGATCCGAGAGCTCTCGCGCCGAGCAGGTGCGCGAGGGGACAAGATCATCATGAAGATCATCTACGACCGCGGGAGCCCGAAGCAGCTCTTCGACCCGCACTACACCGTCCCCGAGAGCGAGTACACCGGGAGCGCCATCGGCCTGCCGGCCTCGCACGAGATCCCCCATGTCGATCTGCAGGTCATCAACTACCACCGTCTCCTCCTCGGCACCTTCCACGCCAAGTACATGATCGTGGACCGGAGGGTGGCCGTGGTGCAGAGCAACAACATCCAGGACAACGACAACATGGAGATGATGGTCGAGGTCGAGGGCCCGATCGTCGACTCCCTATACGACATGGCGCTGCTGAGCTGGCACAAGAAGCTAGACCCGCCCCTGCCGAACCTCGCGTCCCCCGCAGCCGAGAGCAAGAGCGGGACTTTCGACGCCAGCCATGCCGACATCTTCAGTCCTCAGGGAACCATCAAGGGCCATAGCGCCATCGTTGATCCTTCCAGGCTGCCGGAAGGAAACTCCGACAGCCTCTACGCGCCCGAGCAGAGACGGACAAGCCAAGGGACACAAGAGGTTAATGATGCGGCTAGGCCGGCCGCCGAGAGCTCGCACCATGTACAGCCCGGCCATCTCGACCAGAGCAATGGCGCAGAGCACGATCCCGCGACGACGGGAAGTTCGTCTTCGCCATCGGCGCCGCTTCCGGAACACGCCGCGGACGACCCCCACTACGACGACACGCTCGCCGGGGAGATCCAGCGCGTCCAGGCGTCCCTGAGCCCGGGGCCGGGCGAGACCCGGATGCAAGCCGTGACGCGGCACCTGAACCACACCGTCAACGAAGGCTTCGCGGGGACGGCGCCGGAGTGCGAGCCGGCGCAGGAGATGACGCCGTACGTGCCCCAGCCCGCGCACGAGCCCTTCCCGGCCGCCCTCGTCTGCCGGCCGCCGTACGGGCCGCTGAGCCAGACGTCCGTGTCCAACCCGCAGAACGCGGCCTGGCTGTCGGCCCTCCGGAACGCGCGCCGGAGCGTCTTCATCCAGTCCCCCACCCTCAACGCCGAGCCCCTCCTCCCCGCCATCGTCGAGGCCTGCGAGCGCGGCGTCGACGTCTACTGCTACATCTGCCTCGGGTACAACGACGCGGTGAGTTCCCCTTCCTTTTCCCCACTTCCGCACTCCCCTACGTACCTCCTAAGACTAATCTCTTCCCTTCCCTCCTCCCCCCTTTTCCAGGGCGAAATGCTCCCCATGCAAGGCGGCCACAACGAAGCCGTCGCACACCGACTCCACGCCACAAGCCTCCTCTCGCCATCCGCCAAGCCCCGACTACACTGGCACTGGTACGTCGCCAAAGACCAAGTCGCGCCTCTACCCTCCATCAACGGCGGCAGCAGCAGCGGTAGCAGTAGCAGCACCAGCGGGGCAGATAAACCCATCAAGAAGCGCCGATCCTGCCACATCAAGCTCCTCCTCGCCGACGAGCGCGTCGCCGTCGTCGGCAACGGCAACCAGGACGCGCAGTCCTGGTTCCACAGCCAGGAGGCCAACCTCCTCCTCGACTGCGCCCCGCTCTGCCGCGCCTGGGCCGCCGCCCTGCGCCGCGGCCAGAACACCGCCGCCCGCGGCGCCGTCGACCCCGCCGACGGCGTCTGGAGGACGCCCGCGGCGCCCAGGCCCCCGGCGCGACCGGCGTCGACGCCGGCCGCTTCGCCTGGGCCAGGGGCGTCGTCGGCGCCGTCAAGCGCGTCCAGGGCATCGGCGGCTTCTGAGGGTTCGTTTTTTTTTTTTCCTTCTTCTTTCTTTTTTTTTCTTTTCGTTAGGAGAACTTGAGCCTTCTTGGGTTCTGGATATCGGACATTAGGATTAGGGTAGGTTAGGGTAGGTAAAGAAAGGGGCGGGAGGTAAGGGAAAAAAGGTCGGCGGTCTTTAGACGGTAAAGGGGGATATGAGAAAAGGAAAAGAAAAAGGAAAGGGAAAGGGAAGGGAGTAGAGAGGAATAGGAGTATCGGCCCATCAGGAATTAAGGTAGGAAATACACGAGATGATAACATTATACGCGTGTTCGCTTTTGAACTGTCTGGCTCAGAATAGAAGTGTCATGACTTTAATACCTAACTTGTCCTATTATCAAGGGAATATACCGGCCGTGACGCGAAAATACACGAGAAAGGACTCGTCAATTTTCATAGGCGCCTCTTGTATAAATAAACATCGGAAAAGAACACAAAACTCTATTGCCGAATTGTACGTCAATACATTAATAGAGATTACTACCTGCTACCTATCTGTCTGCTTCTTGCTTTTAGCTAATATACTTTCTTCGTCACCTAGTCCCTAAGCTAGATCGCGACAATAAGGTTTGGCATGCTATTACTCATTACGGAAACTAGTAAATAAACAAGTAGACGCGTAAGAGTAAACATGCAGTAGTAGATATGTAAAATAGGATATATAATCATTTCTGATGCCCTATGATTCCTGCCGCGCTACCTATACAATTTGATACCATACTTCTATTAACTGACGTACGCCACTAAATTCCCACCCAACGTAAACACACCCATCAACGCCGTCGGCATACCTCCAGCTCCTACTACTCTGTATAAGGTCATACAGGATTATACAAGAATATATGGTAGTAGATATGGTCATGTAAAATATAGAAAAATAGGAAGCTCCACTTGGAGCAACGTCTCTGCGTTAGCCGCATTATGCGCCCAGACAACACCACGAGGAGGTCGCAGAGTCCGACTTCGTTGCCCATTAAATGGCCAATCATATTATAGATAGATTTCAGACAGGGGAATAGAGAGACAGAAAAAGAGAGACAGGAAAAGAAAGACAAAAAGAAAGACAGAGAAAGAAAGCAACAACAAAAAGAGAGAAGGGGGTAGGAAAACGAAATGTTCAACTCACGACGGAATTCCAGAAAAGAGATAATCCAGGTTAAAATGAGCACGCTATAGTCCGGAATCCGGACGAGGGACCACTCAAGTCGCTACGTTATAGATACCAAGAAAGTGACGCGCTGGAAACCCATGGGCTAGGAAATCAAACGCTAGAGTCGTGTGGTCAAGAGAAAAGAATGGCTCTAAAGCCACGATCAACTACGGAAGATTGGAACGATAGTAGGAGGACGACAAGGGTTCAATGATCGGAAGTAAAGACAGGATGGTTGACTTCGACAACCAGGGACGTAAGGGGTGAGAAGACCAATGCACCGGGAGTCGAACCATGGAAACAAGGACAGAAGGATGGGCCGTTCTGAGAGAACAGGAAGCTTTACTGTCATGTCTCTCAAGGCGCCTTCGAGTTGGAGGGAACGAGTCCGTCAGTTGAGTCCTCGACCTCGTCGACCTCGTAAATGGTCGGCATGGGGAGGAAGTCCTCGTCCTCGAATGAGCAGTATAACTTCCCGTGAGTAGGCTTAGGCGCCGGGACACTCTGCTCAGATGGGGCGGGGGGGGGGCGGGGCGAGGGTGGTGGGCGGGTTGGCTTCGGGTTCCTCTTCAGATCCCCCTTCAGAGTCCTGTAGAGAACTCAGAAGAGAGTCCAGAAGAGAATCCAGAAGAGAGCTCTTTTCTTCCTCTTCCTTTTCCCCTTCCTCCAAAGCCTCCTCCTCTTTCTCCTTCTCCTCCTCTGGCTCAACATGCGGTCGAAGCGATTTGGGTTGAACGAGGTCTGGCAGCGATCCAGTCGATTGCTCGGGGCTGCTAGAACCGAAGCTTGAATCGGAGCCAGAAGTCTCGTCATCTTCCACGGTAGGACACGTGAATTCCGCAGAAGACACGGTCCACTGTGACCAATTGGCCCTGGTTAGGCCAGCCCCGGTGGATTGGTAGAGAGCTGCAGCATGTCAGCCAATTGATCATATGAGCTTGGTATAAGTATGCTAGAACTTGCGTTTGCCTGGCGTGACACCTTGGCGAGCCAGGCGGGCTCGGACCCAGACCCGCTTCTCGTGACACCAGGACCTCGCTCGTTCGTATAATGATTTCCACGGGTTGGTCGGTTCGGCTCGATACTAGGGAACCGACCCAACCTCCGCCGAACGCGAACGGTGAGCACGTGAAAGCCTATGGAACAGCATGTTGATCAGTGGTCTTGATAGCACAAATGGTCTTCTCTGGAAAAAAGCGCGTTGGAACAATGGAAATACAGCGTTGCGATGTGTGGTGATGGTGGATGGTATTGATTGTGTGTGTGTGTGAAACTTGATCAGACAATAAACAACATGAATGGAAAAAGTTGAAAAAAGAGTAAAAACGTGAGGGGAACGCGTTTCTTTTATAGTCGATGGCGACCCACTTTTATTTGTTCGCAATCAGCCTTCCATTTTGGGATTTTAGAGTTTGATTTTGCTGTAATTTTTTAAGTTCATGTTTTTTTTTCTGTATGTATGTAATAGGAATGGTCGATTCCATGGAGAATCAGTATTTGTGATTAACTTTTGCATATTGCATTGTATTGTGAAGTTGCGAAGTTGACGAACCGCACTTGCCATTTATTGAAGTGGTTAATGATATACCCCTGTTCCATTCCCCAGGATCGACGATAGATCTACATGGATATATGCAGGGATACCCAGACAATTGGGACATCAATTGCTATGGTATTGTTTCATAGGTACCTAATACCTACTAATTGATTCAATGTTAGCAGTTGAGCTTGGGCTTACACAGTAGATTTCATTACTGGTAGGTACACAGATTATATTACGTAGTAGTGTCACTAACAGGCAAGAGGGAAATGCTATACCTTCCGACAAATCAATATCAATCGAGTATTCCTGCCAAAATTAATGATCAATCACTGCGTGTTAGGTAATGCATTTGTATTATACTATGTAATATGCTCATTATGATTATGCTAAACTCGATCTATAAAGAGCAATCAATATTTTAATCAGGTCAAGTTTAAAGAATACCTTCTAAGATGTATTTTGATCGTACCACGAATCGAGTTTAGCTTGTCTATACATGGATATACGTCTTAATCAGAGATCTATTTTTGTTTTATACCGCATCTGTCACGTTGGATCTGATCTGATCTGATCTGACGATAGTTTATTTTCTTGACAAAATAGACTAGCGTGCAGATTGTCGTCCTTTATAACGTAGAACCTCATTTCTTAAGCTACCTTATGCTCAGATTTTTTGATTAACATATTTTCATCAATATAAATATACCCCAAAGATAGTTTCATTATTATGACATGCGTTCGGTTATAATGCGTCAA
Source organism: Hypoxylon lienhwacheense (assembly GCA_902806505.1). Lineage (NCBI taxonomy): Eukaryota > Fungi > Ascomycota > Sordariomycetes > Xylariales > Hypoxylaceae > Hypoxylon > Hypoxylon lienhwacheense. The sequence continues at coordinate 1,504,389 of CADCWW010000003.1, read as the reverse complement.
TTTAAGAAGTGGCCCCTCCATTATTTCAATATTATCAAATATTATTATGTGTTTATATTGTTAATTACATACCTATTACGAAAACATGTAATATATAAATACCATTAATAATAACCAATTTTACCTTTATATGTATAATATAATAATAACTGGTTAATACTCACTTTTTTAAAGTATGTCACGACATATTAGTGAAAACAGCAATGGGATAAGTATTGAAAAGTTATTTAATTAAGTGCTCGAGCTGCTCTTAACACTTAAAATTGCTATATGCTGATAATAAAATCCAAGCGAGTTATCTATATGAACGAGTCAATATGATGTGAACCTTGGAAGTTTTTATAGGAATATCAGGAATAACAAATAATTCAAGCATAAGAAATAGGTATAGGGTGTATCAATGTCCGCTGTCGATCATAATTCAATTCATTATTTAATAAGTACCTAATATGCTTCATATATCATACTACATCTAATAGAACCAACTTATTTAAATCAACATTTAAATTTATGATACCTTATACATGTATATACATGTACGTGTATATGCCGATATACATGGTACATGGTATGTGATAAATCAACTGTTGCTATACAATCAAGAAAGAACGAGGCATTAAAAAGCAATCACTCCATACGTGTACATGCCATGGATGAAGGTAGGTAGGATCATCACTCCCTTAAGAAACAGCAAAGACCACATCCAATGAGCGAACAGGGATAACGATCTCCGGTCTCGGGTCAAGCTTTAATGTAAGCTAATGATGTCAACGTACCTATGATATACTTATGTATGTATGAATAAAGGAGATGATAGAACCTTAGCTAATCACATACATGTACCTCTCATAGTATTGTAGTACAGACCCTCAACAGAAGCTGGACCGTGTTAATGCGCCTATTATCTTCATTGCCGTATCTTTTCTTTATAAGACTCATTATGCCGGGAGTTGAAAGAACGGTGAGGTTCTTGGTGAGTTTCGAAAGAGATTAGAAATCAACCTTGCAATAGACGTTCGTGGTGCTAATGTCTTTCACTTTTCCTCTGCGCTCTTTACTTTCGTGATATTGCCCGGGTCTAGAGTGAGAGAGAGAGAAGGACAAACAGATATATATGCAGGGAGAAAGGGAGAGAGGGAGAGCAGAAATATATAGGTACAGATACATCAAGTATAAAGTCCGGATGCCGTGGTGGAAAACGACGTTGCGATCGAGAAGCAGCTGATCGCTAAGCCCGATCCCAACCAAGATCGTCGTCATCATGCCCTCGCCTGAGCTTCAGCAACAGCAACAACAGAAACAACCACAGAAATGGAATACGAAGAACTTGGGTTTACGGCTCGGCGCCGATCTTACGAGTGCCTCCTGTGCCGCATCCATGGTCGCGCCTCTGATATCTGTTATTGATAGGTACATCTCTCTCTCTCTCTCCCTCTGTTGATAACTTCCCTCGCTAACCCCACGGCCCGGCCTCAAGGTCTATCATGGAGAACGCGTCCGGCCGGGACACGCTCGCAAACAGCCTCCGGTCATCGCTGCGCACCTTCGTCCGGCGCCCGCACGCCCTGCTCTTCTCCAAGCCCGTCGCCCTCATCTTCATGCTGTACGGGGGCACGTACCTGACCGCCAACGCGCTGGACACGGCCACCTCGACCGTCCGCCCCGGCCTGTCGCCCGCCCACGTCACCGGCGGCACCGCCAAGTTCGCCGCCTCGAGCGCCGCCAACGTCGGCCTCTGCATCTTCAAGGACCAGTTCTACGTCCGCATGTTCGGCCCCGTCGGCGGCGGCGGCGTCCCCCGCCCCGTCGCCGTCCCCAGCTACCTCCTCTTCACCCTGCGCGACTGCTTCACCATCTTCGCCTCCTTCAACGTGCCGCCGCTGCTCGGCCCCGCCCTCGACGCGCGCATGGGCGCCGAGCTGCGGGGCGTCGTCGCCGGCGCCACCCTCGCCCAGTTCGCCGCCCCCGCCGCCGTCCAGCTGCTCTCCACCCCCGTCCACCTGCTCGGCCTGGACCTCTACAACCGTCCAGCCGGCCCGTCCGCCCGCGACCGCTGGGCGCAGGTCCGCCGGAACTGGGCCGTCAGCACCGTCGCGAGGATATGCAGGATCGTCCCCGCCTTCGGCCTCGGCGGGACGGTCAATACCAAGGTGCGGAAGAGCTTGATGGAGAGGCTTGCTTGATAACGTTTCGCCCTTTTCTTCATAGCTGAATAACTTAATCGTTTCTTTACCTACCTGTACCTACCTACCTACCTACCTACCTACCTACCTACCTACCTACCTACCTACCTACCTACCTACATACCTACCCTACCATTTACGAGGACCGTGTTGTGCGTGTGGCGTCGTGTGGATTATGGGCGCGCTATCAGGCGTTGGGAATTACGATTGGTACGGCACAAAAGGACAAAAAAAAAGTACGACTTACGCTGGAAAACAGATCTTGAAGATAATAGGCTTGGGATAGGTTTCGGGATCGGAAATAAATGCTCTACTTGGACATGTCTGTAGAACCTAGTAATGTTAATGCCGGCGTGATATTAATGAGATAACTACGCGCTACTGACTAATAACACATTCCGTCATTCATTCAATACATCTTATATATTAGCTTGTAGTATTTTGTTAAATAAAACCGGCCGCGCTCAAGGCTTCGACGATCTTGTCCCTATCCGTAGTTCGTTGCGGTTTGTCTCGGTATTCCCCTGTGTCGATGTAGTTCTCCCAGAACTTGAGCCCTTCTATGCCTTCCTCGCGGCAAAGGAAGCCTCTCTCCTCGGCCATTTCGAGCTCCTCTTCGGCAACGCCGATACTCCATCCAAATCGTTCAGCGGCCTCCTGCGCTGTGACACCTCGGCCGAACTCCTGCCAGTCCCAAGTAACGTCCCTATCAGGAGGGATATCATGTAAATCTCGGAGCCAGGCCAATAGCGCCTTTATCGTAGTTTCATCCGTTCGGTCACGACTTTGGACAACCATCACGCCGCTCTTAAACGTGCGCAGCCGGACTGGTAGTTTTAACTTACCCCAAAGGCTCGCTGCCTTTTCGAAGTCGTTGGGACTCACGAGCTCGACGCCTCCACGGGCACGATTGAACATTGCCCAGAGATCTACCAGACTGATGATACCACCGGCTCTCTTCAGAACGCCCCTGGCATCATCCGTCAAGAACTCTGCAAGATTTCTCGACAGTTCAGACAAGTAAAGCGACTCCGACCCCGAGCCACTTCCACCACCCACAATGTCCTTGGTAGTCACAAGCCCCAGCTGACTGACAGACTCCGCGAGCAAGGCATTTGCTTCTGATGTTGCTGTTTCGGTGCCGTTGTTGACCTGCCGAGCAAACGACTCGGCAAGTGCTACAATCTCTTTAGCCGAAGCCATCAAGGCTTCAAGATCCTCAAAAGCGCTCCCAATTACCAGCTCGTTGTTCTTGCGTCTATCCAGACCCATCTTTTCCAGTCCTGCTATCCCAGCCGTCTTGGTTCGATTGGTGCCCGATCCTGAGGTCGATGACGAGCCCATGCGTCCGTCATTGCTGCCTCCATTGGGAACAGGAGGCGCTTCTCGCAGGAGCCACTTACGCTGAGTCATGGAGCTTTTAAGCCGCTCATAGAATATCTTATCCCCTCCACTCCGGAAGGACAATTTGACGCTTTCGGGATTCTCCAAGCCGGCAGCATTGGCCATGTTAAGCGTAGGGCCGGGGGAATCTGTTCTCGGCTGGTTATGTGCCATGGATATAGGAACATCGTGAGAGATAAGAGGGGCGCCACATATCTCACAAGACAGGAGAGAGGGATGATTTAAGAATGTACAGCGCGGACATTGAAAACCGTCCGAGCTTCCTGAATTGATCGTCGTTTCTCGTGGGGCAGGTCCTGTTTCTAAGCCGCCTAGGTGATCAACAGGAAGACTTATACTTTCCGGTCGAGAAGAAGGTAGAAATGGCGATTGCGGATTAGAGCTGGAAGAGGGTACGTGTCTACTGGTAACACTCGATATAGCAGCTTTGAGCATATGCGTTAAGGCCGGCTTGATACCGCACGCTAGACATGGGGGTAACGGCGTGTGCGCATTGGCGGTGGTAGGGTCGAAGTTGGATGGAACTGGATTTGGGAAGCTGCAAATCGTACAGATCCATGTTGCCGAGCCTGTTTGCGATGTGCTGGGAGGTGTTCGGTATGAAGAATCGGACAATGGTAAAGGCGAAGCACCCCTGCTCCGAGAAACGGTCGAAGTCGCCGCGGCCGCTCTGGACTGGAGCGAACCTCGTTTGGCTGGCTTAGGGATGAGAGTCACTTTCGGGGAAGATTTAAGGAACCCTGCCTATGAAGAAAGTCTTAGCGGACAAAGCTCATGCTAGGCTTTTCGAGTTTGCCAACCATCCGTACATAGAACTCGTATCTCTCTACATCTTTCAGATCTAAAGCGACAGAATGCTTCCTAGGCTCGTATTTGTCCACGTAACATATTCGATGCGAAGTCAGATAGACCTGTCCATTCTGCTGATTTGGTAGTTTAAATTTCCTACATTGATCAATATTGAGAGAAACAGTTAGTGACAAGAAAATGGGCAAATTAGAGCTTTGTGATGAATGATCTTGCGTATGAATGGCTAACAGACTCACCCCTCATAGAGTCCCACGTTGTCCTGGACAAAGAGAAGGACTTCGTCGGGAAGGTAGGATGGCCTGAGGGCGGTAGTGAGGTCGATCTGTTTTAAAAACATTCGTCATATCGGTTAGTTTGCGGAAGATCTTGAAGTTTGGAGAAGAGTGAAGGGGTGTAGATGTGTTTGTTGAACTTCACACGAAAAAAAATAAAAAGAGTGCAGAGTAGAAGTTCTGATGTTGCATGTGAGTGACGGAGAATGGAGACTACGTAACGTAGTACCTAGGTACATATACAGTAGCGTCGTCAGGTGGAAGTAGTCGTTAGGTAATCAATCACTTTTTATGACATGGAGGTTTCCAAGGTTCCTGCCTGCACAAAGATAATGTACGTACTTTTCTACATAGTAAAAAGTCCGATGATGTTCCAGACATTTTATGCACGTGAAGCTAACCTTATTTTGGTATAAATCAAGCCAGCGCATTAGGTGGTACTTCTTACATGTACCTACTGTACGTAAAGGCGCTAATTAATCACATACCTCGAGCTAAAGGCCGCCATCTGACCGCCTAAATTTGGGTTTCTCTCCCACTTCCAACCTCTTCTCCATTTCTCCGTCTCACACTTCACTTTCCACCCTTCAACATTCGTCATCCTTTGTTTTCACCATTCACCTGTATCCATACATCTTCTCTACCGTGAATACTGCCTACCTTTGTTCAACCCTATTATCGGATCTACAATCTGCAACCTGCTCTCTATCTTTTCTCCTCTTAAAGAGCCGCTTTTCGTCGCACTACTAACCTTTTTTAATTCTACAAGTCATCAATCGAAAAGCCCTCCCGTGAGCCCTTTCGTAACTCACCTATTAAATCATCTTCGGTAATCATGTCCTGGGCTGCACCTCCTCCGCCTGGTGTCCAGACGGCATCATACACTTATCCACCAACCATGAGTATGTACAACCTCTTAGTCCTATCCTCTTTCATACATCGTCGGTCATTGAAATTCAATGCTAATTGTGCCTCCGTTTCCAGATACTGCATATACCGCAGTTCCAGTTCGACAAGGCTTCGGCCAAGCATACCAAGCTCCATCACAGTATTCCTATCCCGCTTCTGCTAATTCTTCGCAACCGACAACGACCATGGCCTCTACGCCGGATCAACAACCCCAACAACAGAAGTTTGATTGGCCCGACTCGGTTCGCCGCTATGTACAACGATCATTCCAGTCGTCGAATCTAGATCCTAGTGTAACCCGTACTGAGATGGAGGCCAAGTTAAAGGAAACTATTAGATACACCCAGGAATCCGGAACCATGTACGCCACGGACTGGGATAACATGCCTTTGCCGCAGGCGATAATCAAGAGCGAACGCCAACAAGCGTTGATGCAACCCGTAGTACAGCCTATCGTACCCGGAGCAGCTGTCGCCGGTAACACCTTTGTTCGTATTAACCCAAACCCGAAGAAGAGAAAGTCTTCGGACCTCGCCGGACCTGATCATACCAACGGCGACACGACTCCCTGGCGTAGCGCTACCAAGGCCCTTTCCCTTGAGGATCGAATTACGAAGCCTTCGATGGATGGTCCTCTTCCGGCCAAAAGTAAGTCTCAGAAGAATGCCGAGAAGAGGCAGCGTCGTGGTGATGGCGGCTACCAGTCGGCCTACCGATCTCCCAGCCCGCCGCTTCCTATAGGACCTATTGTTGGACTTAACGAATCACTGGAGAAGAAATACTTCCGTCTCACTTCCGCGCCGAAGCCGACAGATGTCCGACCCGAGCGTGTTCTGCATCAAACATTAGACCTTCTGAAGAAGAAGTGGCGCAAGGAGGGCAATTATAACTATATATGTGACCAGTTCAAATCAGTACGCCAGGATCTGACAGTACAACGCATTAGGAATGACTTCACTGTTTCTGTCTATGAAATCCATGCCAGAATTGCCCTGGAGAAGGGGGATCTTGGTGAGTATAACCAGTGCCAGACCCAGCTACGTGCTCTCTACAAGTCTGGTTTGAAGGGCAATTCTACCGAGTTCAAGGCGTATCGTATCTTGTATTTCATTCATACCGCAAACCGGTCGGCGTTGAATGACGCTATTGCAGATCTAACCGCAGCAGAGAAGGAAGAGCCGCATATTAAACACGCCTTGGACGTGCGTTCGGCGCTTGCTTTGGGAAATTACCACAAGTTTTTTCAATTATATCTTGACCCCCCCAATATGGGAGCATATCTAATGGATATGTTCGTTCAACGTGAACGTCTTGCTGCTCTCGCAACGATATGTAAAGTGTGAGTGTCGTTCCCATTCCCCATACGAGAAACCAGCTGCTAACTCTGACATAGGTTTAAGCCAGATTTGAAACTTCGTTACATCACTGAGGAATTGGCCTTCGAGTCTGACGCTGAAGCCGCACAGTTCATCATCGACCACAACGGTCAAGATTTGCTTCAGGAACGGCAAGACCATATTGCCTTCCTCTCTGGGAAGGCCGGCATGCTATTCGAGACAGCCAAAGCTGAAGCATGTCGTAGGGTCGACTTAAAAGGCCAGATCTAATCCATCTCTCATTCTTTTCTCTTTTATCTCTCCTTGTTCCCCCCCTCCCCTGGATACGACGCTTCCTATTTCTGGTCCGTGACTGCAACGAATCAACACATCATTTCCCTGTAGACACCCATTTCTCACCACCAACGAACATTATCCCTTGAATTTTAACGAGAGTCGTGCCATACGAACTATGCGACTGGATATCAGAACTTGGCTTTGCCTCAAGTTTGGATCTGTAGCGCGGCCGTCACGCATCTTTTTCTCGATCGATGCCGGCGCTCGTTGCGTCAGGTCTTACGGAATATCTTTGCATTGACTTTTCAATCACAGTAAACGGTTGAGTCCTGGTTTAGCATAGGCGACTGGCGAAATCTTTAACAAGGGGGTCTAATTATTATCGAGTCCGGCGTTTAGCATGAGGAGACGGATGATGCTACCAGGTTCTGCCGAATACTAGTCATCATAGGGCGGCGCATATTAGGTTACATTCTACGGGCGTGAGGAGTTTGGCGTTTCTGGACCGAGTGGCCTAGTTAGTCTCATTACTGATACCCTCTTGATGAATGCTGACTGCGCGCATTCGTCCGTCTACTATCGATTTGGGGCTGTATAATGAAAACGGTATTATAAAAGGTATCGGCAGACGGAGAAATTAGTTGAATCAGAAGACAAGTATTTCCGACACAGTGGAAGACACTTACTTAATATTAACCATATTCATTCTTCTCGAGCTCCTACCTTTATGTGACGTCGTCATGTATGTGATATGCCCGTACAATTAAACCACGAGGTTTTTTTTTTGGAATACTTTTAGTAGTACGGTCGAGGAGGCGTGACTCTGGGCGGATACTCCACGTCTTAAATATGATAACGGGAACCTGGACATATTTGAACCGCGAGTTGAAGGATATTGTAGCGATAGGACATGTAAAGCACTGGCCCAAAATGTCCTCTTCCAAGTAATCTAGCAACGCGAATTTACTTCCAGCCTCAACTTGGATATTCCCAATCTTACTGAAGCAGCTAACGCGCAGTAGTACCCTATTCTTTAAATAACCTCGTTCTATATTCATGTCCTACAGGGATAGGTACCTCCTAACAGGTATTTCATTCCTTCTTCGCCTTTTCCCCCTGACACATCCTCGTAGTCAAATCTCATCTCATCGCCAAGTTATCGTAAGGGGGAACCAACGAAAGGAAAGGAAGAGCTGACAGAGAGTTTACAAACCTAAGACATGCATCTGGTTTTTTTTATATATATTTAAGATATCTTTTTCTCGTCCCATGGTCATCATCATCCAGCCTCGCAACGCGAACTTGCCGCTGCCACCGCTGGTAGCGCTGACGGGATATACGAAGGTTACCTACCTACCTTACCTTGCTTTTCCTTTTTGCTCTTCTCTCCCTTCTCCTTGTCGCTGTAGAGCCGTGATGTGGTGTCCTAGGTGACATGCCGGTTCGGTTACACGCGCGCGCGGTACGCGGTCGCACGGCCTGGCGTAGAGGGCCGGATACGGATTTTGGATGTTGAAGAATAGGTACCTGAGGTAGGTAACGAACGAACGACCTTTATTTATCTAGGATTGTGTGTCCCCCCTTTTCTTTTGTTGTTATTGTTGTAAGTCGTCTCTTTGGTTCTTTGCCGCCGTCGCTGCGAACACTTGCGTAGCACAGCGCTGGGGGGGAGGGCTATGTGGTACCGGTGCAGGGCGAGACCGGGGAGGGGGGACAAGGTGAGCATTGGACGAAGAAGATCTGGGTTGGTAGACGGCATGCTAGGGACCGGGTTGGTGGTAGGTAAGGTAGGTAGGTAGGTAGTTTACCTGCCCGAGAGCTCGGCTCAACTTGCCCCCGTCGAAAAGATCGGGGTACGATATCTGTGTGCCTTGATCGGGGGAAGCGCTTGTGTTTTTCTTTTCCTTCTTCTGTTCTTCTTGGTGTTCCTGGCTTGGGCGTTAGGCAGGAAAGAGGTAGGTCGCCTGAGGTGAGGCCTGATCTCGGTGTGCGACGACATGAGGACTCACGAGGTATGGAGGATACGACGAGTCAGATTGGGTATCCTTAGGTGTACGGTAGAAACGGGCAGTCCTAAGCTCTTGGGAGGCGTGTAGGGGAATATAAACGGGTTCGTTACTCGCCTGAACCTTGTCCTTTTTTTTGTCGGCGTAGCTGAATCCCTTGGCCTACCTGATCTCTCGGCGAGTCGATGTGAGGTAGCATATCGTGTGGCCTGATTATTATCTGTATCATGCAAGACGATCTTTAGTCTCCCCCTTTTTCCGTTTTTCCTTTTTATATCCTCATAGATGCGTATGTATGGGTAATTGCGCGATGATAATGATGGATGATGTACATCCCGTGTGCTCTCTTACAGGACTCCAAAGAGTTGACTCATGACGAGGGCCGTATTCTCACCAATGTCGTCATCTTGTCTCAGTGCTTCGTCTAGTTTCACGATGCTTAGATATCACCATCGGTAAGTGATGATCCGAGAGTTGTTGCGCATGACGAACCCTTACGACTTGGAACATGTTCCTTCGCGGCCCGATTTATCACGTACTGCGCCCAGACTCTAAGAGATGTTGGGTACGCGCGGGCTTGAAGCTACTGACTTACCATATAATAGTAGTTACGTTATAATAACAGGTATATTATCTTAGGTAATTCTACTATTAAAATAGTTAAGCGGTCATATAGGTAAATAGGTCAATAAATAAGTTTATTTATACGCCAACGCATTAGTAGGTATGTGAAAGAATTACTTGGGACTTTAAGCTTATAACTTAGGTCTTATTGCGTACGGAGTATAGGGGTATATTCTGGAAGGGTTCCGGCACGGCCCCGGGTTGGTCGGGGCACATCCGGACAGGGGCATTATCATGCACCAATTGCCATGCGTGTTAAAGCTTAAGGTATTGGAGGTAAAAGTGTGTAAGATGTATACATCCGCCGTCCGCATAGTACGAAGTAACATGTGTTATGATATGCAGCTAGCCAGTACGTCATTTAATAATACAACATCGAATGTAGGTAGGTACATAGGTATATATATATACCTTATATATATCTGTATCGGTATGTATGAATTTATTAGCCGATGACAGCTCGTCGACCCCTTTTTTATTCTTTACTACGTACATATCTTAAGCAAGTAATGTCTGCGAGAAAGGTCCGGCGGGAATATCCCGCTTAGGCGATCACGAATTAATCCAGTGGACGTCTCAAGAAGCAGCATGCGAACCCAATATATGTGAAACCCGATCAAAGGGAGATATCCAATGTAATTCGATGTAGGTATTTTCGATCATAGATGCGTGTAATACATACATAAAAAGTAGGTACGTAACCTGGTAAATAGGTAGATAGGTATATACTATGTAGTATTCAAACCTATCCATATATACCTCTAGCAAGTGAGAACTGTTGATCCTTTAGCTTCGTTTCGAACTTGAAGTATTTATTGTCAAAAGTCAAGCGAAAACGTTATTCGTTTGCCAATGATCTGACGAAGTGCTACGCTAGCATTGCATACCTAAAGCAACAGGGCGACGACTGAGAGACAACATAAAGCATACTCGTACTGGATAAGGATCACGAGAGGAAGACTGCGTTTACTAGTAAGTCTATCGTGTTTCAGGGGTTGCCCTGCATACTCTTTTGCATACTTTGTAGTCGTATTCGCATCAAACTACTTTGTGCGTCCTTGATGTACGTCTTGACAAGTCCAGATACACCATTCCAGAGGAAGGTTGGCAGTACTGATGATGGTGTCTGCTAACTCTTCGGGAAAGGTTCGATTTCATGACAGGTACGAAACTCTTCAATTTCTATGTTTTTCATACCTAGGTAGGTAATTACTATAACAGGATTATCAATGACAAGATCTCGAAAGATCCACTCGAATCGAGTAGCTGTTACTTGAACATACGGACCGTCGACTATAGTTTTCACCCTAACGACGCATATGTAATATGTAGGTCGCCATGCATGCTGCAAGGTACATTTCAGAGCTGGTAGATGATCTGTTCGGCCGCGTGTAGTATGCACAGGGGGGGGGACCGTCCCTGAGGCTCGGGCATCGAGACTAAGCCATGGTTTTCCATTTGCTGGACATGGAGCACAACGTCCCGGTACTGTACTCGTTACTACGTAGTGCCTCCAAGGTTGGGTTATACGAATCTTCATCTAAAGGACCGAACTCTAAGAATGGTTCTCGATTACCGGTAACAGAAATATAAATATAGACATATACCTACCTAGGTATAACTTTATAAGTCTCTGATACTAAATTTCTAATATCTTCCAACTTTACCCTCGGCTCGGATACCTACCAGGTTGGGTAGGTGTGTTATGTATGTCTTAGTGGAAGAGTCCACAAAAAAAATCACGATGGATTTAGTGTACCTAGTGGTATGGAATCCCTTTTCTCTCTTATGACTTTGAATAGAAAAAAAAAGGGGGGGGGGAGGAGAGGGGAGGGGACGTAATGGTGAACGCCATTCCGACCCCTAATGAATGTGATTCTTAAGCAAGAAGTAACAAACAGATATTAAAGCATTAATCAGTTTAAAACACGCCACTTAGACTACATATATGTACTATATATGACCTTAGCCCTTGTTAAGTATTTATATAAGTGGATATTTCTATTTATTGATATATTAAGATAGATATTAGATAACTACATAATATATTGATATCGATATCTTCGGAATAATTGTCACGTACGATCTAGTGTGTCAATCGATCAGCCAAGGCAAGGTCGCCTTAGATTCTTCCCGTCAGAAGGGGGGCCACTTAAAAATTTAGAAGGGAATGCAACCTATGGCGGGGTGATGGTGGGTAGAGTGGAGGGGTAAACAAGCCTAGAGTATTCTGATACCGCTGTAAAAGGGAGCTAACGCTTCACTAAGGACCGCTAAACTTAGAGGATGAAATTAGGTGGCAGTTATTGGAGTTACTCAAGGTAGGGGTTAACTTTTTTTCTTTTCTTTTCTTTCATGGTATTTTTATACTTTATATTTTAATAGGAATAAAATCCATGAAATTCATGAAATCCATGCATGTCATGCGATAATCAATTATTATATAGTATCACGACCATATTTAATCCAGTTGTCATGAGTTGTAAGGCTTACTTGCACTGCATATGTGAGTAAGGTAGGTAGTGATGTATGTACCTGAAAGAGTCTACATATATAATAGGTAACTACGTATCTTTAATCAAGGTTATGTACATACATATGTATTTTGATATGACAGGTGGTGGATAAGGAGGTAACCAAAGTTGTCATCACCAGATCAATTGAGGTTAGTTATCCTTTAATCGGATCTTTCTTTGCCCCAAAAGCCCAAGACTCAAGAGACCCACGTCTTGAAAATTTCAATTGCTCGGATTCAAAAATCTCCCTTGCTACTTCCTACATAGTATGTACTTACCTCATAACAACATGAACCTTGAACCACCAGACATTATACATTATACATTCATAGCATAGTTACGTGTACATACTCTAAATAGATACGTAACTTACATCAATGGACTCCGACGCCCTAATGTCTTGTACCTACATGTACACGCTACATATGTATGTACGTACGTACATGTACCGACATGATCCATGGCATGCATGTTATCCGCCCATCCCAAAAACACATGTGCATTGAAAGGGCAGGCATGCCCACTCGTAACCCATGGCGCACACACCCATTACTCCAGCCTGCCAATGTGCGCAGCCCAACTCAATTTATCCCACTTTTATTTTATTTTTCGACGTTTCCACTTTCTTCTCAGCCAGTCAATCACTCCCACACTCCCCCCCAATCCTAGTTAAGCGCAAAGCCATTCTTGTACACACTGCTCCCTCCGTTCTCTCTATTCTCTCTACTCTCTATCTATTCTGCTCTACTCTACTCTACTCTACTCTACTCTTCTCTACTCTACTTTACTTTACTCTACTCTGTTCTACTCTATTCTACTTCGTCATTCTTCCCTTTAGTGTCTTGCTGACCTCTCTCAAATTTGATATTCTTGACACTTCGTTTGCTTGTTGATGTTGATGTTGATGTTGATGGTGATGTTTTAATATTCTTCTACATCTATTGTCACGACGAAAATACAACGACGACAATACTAAAATCGATACGAGACGAGAACGGAAACGAAGATTAGAACGTGGATAAATCTGTTATGTGTGTTGTGTGTGATTACTTCTACGCATACCAACAATCAAAACAATTACCTCTCGACCCACCGTGGCAGTGACTGTTAGAACTGGACAAAGAAAACGGCTAATTCGTGCGAAGGAAGAAAGAAAAATAACAAGAAGCAAATAACTAAGGCTGGACACGCGATTCATCACGATACTATATTGATCTAGGACAAGAAGGTTGTCTATTCACAGTCGCTTCTTTCCTTCTCTCCATTACCTGTCATTGCTTTTTTTAAAAATAAGATCAACTCTAGCTGTTCGAGAAGTAGGAGAAGAAAAGACAAGGAAAAGGAAAAGAAAAGAAAAAAAAGGCTCGGCCTTCAATATTCGAAAGATCTGAACTCCCATTTACTTTACCTTACCTCCCTCTACCGTTACGAAAACAAGTCTCATCTAGACGTCTCTTATCCATCCGATCTCCACTGGCTGAACTTGCGCGACTCTTCGCTTCTCACCCATTACACGTTGTCGCACTGATTCACACTTGCCGTCGAACAGGACCGTGAGACTCCGCTGCCTTGGCGTAACCGTGCCTGAGCTTCGGGGATAGCCAACCCGCTATTTCTGTTTTGCGCCCGTTCCTCTTTGAATCCTTCTCTACCGCCTCCGCCTCTTGAGATTAAGAGTCCACAAACTTCCGAATCCGTACGACGATGAAGGTGCGCCCATTAAACTTAGACCCTCTCTCTCTCTCTCTCTCCCTCTCTTTCTAATCTGTTTGCCTTGACTCATCCCGCAAATACCCCAAACACCCCAAACACCCACTTCTTTCCGATAAACATGCCTCTAAACATACATAGTCACCCGTCGCAATCATGTCGCGTTCTAAGCTCAATCGTGATCTAGTTGTATCTGTTGATGGTGTGGCTAATATTTTGCGTTCCATTCAGGCTCTAAGGAGATCTATCAAAGGCGAGAAGGACAGACCTCAGGTCTCTATCGCCCCAAAATCTGCGGTCGCTATTGTTCCTCCTAAAAAGGTCAGCAGCTCATTTCTTTCTAAGTGTCTTATCTTTTTATTTCTATTATTCCCGACGTGATTCCTTTCTAAGTCACCTTGGCCATGGTGCTAATTCCCGAGACACCCACAGGTCATTAGAGCCTTATATGATTATGAAGCAACTTCAGCCCAAGAACTTAGTTTTTCGAGGGGTGATTTCTTCCACGTTATCGGCCGTGAAAATGATTCGGACTGGTACGAAGCATGCAACCCGGCTCTCCCCGATGCTCGTGGTCTTGTTCCCGTCTCTTTCTTCCAGGCCCTTGGACGTACTGAAAGGGATAGCGGCCAGTCAGACCCAGGTCGCATGTTAGCTCTGAAGAAGGATGACCATGATTCCGGATTCTCCGAGACCAATACCTCAACCGTGCCACCAACTCCAACACTTAGCCATCGCAGCTCAAAGTCGGTCGCGAAGAATGGTGCTATGGTATATGGAATCGTCATGTATGACTTCCAAGCAGAGAGGGCAGACGAGCTGGATGCAAAAGCTGGCGAAGCAATCATCGTGATAGCGCAATCGAATCCTGAATGGTTTGTCGCCAAACCAATCGGCCGCCTGGGAGGTCCTGGCCTCATTCCCGTCTCATTTGTCGAAATTCGAGATATGTCTACGGATACGGCCGTCCCTAATCCTCAGGAAGCCGTGAAGCGAGCTGGTGTACCACGGGTCGAAGAATGGAAGAAGATGGCTGCTGACTACAAGAACAGTAGCATCACGCTAGGCAAATTCGAAGCAGGCGGCCCTCCGGGTCTGGAGCAAGGTATGGAGAGGCTGAGCTTGCAACAGAGTGCAAGTCGCCAGAGTCAGCAGCAAACACCTTTATTCGTACGTATGAACCAGCTATGTCAGCGAACCTTCGGGCGCTAACATAACTACAGCCGCAGCAGCAGCAGCAGCAGCAGCAACAACAACAACAACAACAGCCAGGTGGATACCAGCAACAGCAACAGCAACAGCAACAAGTTCAACAGCAACAAAACACTCTACAGCAAAATCAGTACGCATCCAAGTCTACCTCCCAACTATATGCGCCGTTATCAGCCCGGATACCACGATATTGTTTCGCTGAGGACAAGTACTGGTTTGTAATCGAAGCAACGTTGGAGGATGGCCGACATTGGGAACTCTCGCGCTACTACGAAGATTTCTACGATTTCCAGATTGCTCTCCTGACCGAATTCCCCGCCGAAGCCGGTAACACCGGCACACAGAAACGTACCCTGCCATATATGCCTGGTCCTGTTAACTATGTTACCGATGCGATTACGGAAGGACGATTGCACAATCTCGATGCATATGTTAAAAACCTGTTAGGACAACCACCGTATATTTCTAAATGCAATCTCGTAAGACAGTTCTTTGCACCGAGAGAAGGCGATTACGAAATCGAGCCTCCTACGAACGACGACGAGTACAGACTCTCCGGCGGATCGCGTTCATCGGTAGATTCCCCGGGGGATGGCAACTCTCGGCAGTCGTCGAGGAACAATCTGAACGGAAACGGATATTCGGGATTATCAGCAGCCCCTAGACAGATGCAGAACGGACAACCACAGATGGCTCGCCAAGCGTCGTCGCTTTCGCAGCCCTCACAAACGTCGCTCTCGCCAGGCATCAGCCAGGGACCGTCATTAAAGGTGAAGCTGCATTTCAATGACGACACATTCTTAATACGTGTACCATCGGACACGAACTTCCAACAATTATTCGAAAGGATAAGGGAACGAACGAAAGTCACAAACGGAGATCAAATTCAACTATTCTATCGAGATGAGCAGAGCGGTGATAAGATCAGTCTCCTGAGCAACAATGACCTCAACTATGCCTTGGAGCATAATGAGAAACTGGTCGTTTTCGTTGAACAGGTATAGGACGTTAAGGAACGGTCGATACCCCCTCCCCTATTATTTTCATACCTACCATACAATATACCCAATGCGCTTCGTTCTACTACTAGCATTTACGCCGGACGATTCGGCGGCGGCTTTCGAATCGGATGCACGTCGTTATCTGATTTTTCCCAGCCAGCCTGAGCTATGTATGCCGCCCCGGCATATAATACCCATATTATAATTTGCAACGCCCTGAGTACGACTGTCCCTGAATGACCTGAACAACATTTCTCTGCACTAATGTGGCATACGCATTCATCTGACATAGCGAATAAGCTAGTAGATATGAACGAATGGTTTTTCGACACGAGCCACTCGATATGATTGCCTGATGCCATACTTTTTCTATGTTATAGCCGCTTACTCGCATCGGTTTATTTTTTTTTCTTATTCTTCTAAACTGTCCGGCAATGTCTCTTCATCGCCGGATAGGGTTAAAGGCAGCATTTATAAGTCAGCCTTTTTTCCCCTCTTCTTTACACGATATACCTTAACGGATTGGCACGAGCAATGGCTTCCATTCGGACTTCTTCCAAACTCAACCTTTCAGCTTCTTTGTCGACTTCTTCCGAGGTTATTATCTACTAGGTGACGAACACGTGAATGAAATGGGTGACGGAATGAACGGGACATGAGCAAGGAGAGGAGGTGTTAGGTGGCCGAGAGGTGTATAGTGGAAAACGAAAAGGGGAACAGCATGAGACTCTTGGGGAGAGGTGTGTGAGGGGGCTTGCCCTAGACAGGAGTATATAGGGGGGTAGGGCAAGTATCTCTTGGCCGAGTGGATGAGAGACGAAGTTGTGGAAGCAGCAAAGAAGTGGGAGGAAGGGATCAAGGGCGGGAGGGGGGCAAACGAAGAAGCTTGAGTGCGCATACTCCCCGCCTCGGAATACCTCGAGGACCATAGCTCTAAGGAATGAAATGGAAATTCGAACAAGCAATGTTGTCCCCCCTTACTTGTTTTATGAACAGATGGGAAATGGAATAAGTAGTGCATAGTCTAATGATTTATAGATGATGTTGAATTTTATAAAAATTAAATAAAAATTAAATAAAATAAAGAATAAAAGGAAAAATAAAATAAATAAATAAAGTATATTGTCTCGCCCATTTCCCCTTCGATACGTTCTTCACTATGTAGGTCTCGCATGTATCAGCGATGGACTGATTAAATGATTCCCTACATACCAACCAAACTGTACGTACAGTACGTAACATTACTTGTAGGTACGTACCTAAACAAAAGATGCTTCGCACACGTTGCACACTTGCATGCACAAAGTATGTATGTATATTATGTAGGTATCCGTGCAGGTACTCGTTGCTGGATACATATGTATATTAATTGATAAGGATATTACAATAGATACGATAGTGAGCTATGTAGGATGTATGTACCTATTCAATATGTAGGTATGTATGCATGTATGTATGTATGTATGATATGTATCAGGTATTATGTATAGTATGTGTATATGTAGTGACAAGGTTTGACGTTTTTTGCACATTATGAAGGGGGAAGGTGGGATAGAAGGACTCGGTCTGTCGATGTCCTGTATGACGATATTTTCGAGCTAGGTATATGATATAGATATGTGCGTATGCGTTACTACCTTAGACATCGGACATGCCCTAAGCGAGGTGGGCTGGGATGAAAAATGGTTTAATGTAATGAGGTACGAACCTTGTTCTGTGGAGACCCACTTTTCGATTGGGCAGAAATAGTGGGTGGCCCCTGCCCGACCCTAGGAACAGTGATAACTGTGGCAGGACCTACCAATTCTCGAAGGTGGGTTGCACAAAAAAATCTTTTAAACCACAAAACCCGGCCACCCCGATTTCTCCCTTCTTTCATATCAACCCCCTTTAACATCCAAAACCCGGGTCGTGCTCGTTTACAGGATTAGCCGGTGTACTGGATTGAATCAATTGAGAAAGTCGAAAGTCACACATCACCATAAAATCATTAATCATTATAAGACGAAGAGATAAGAAAAAAACACAATCGTACTAAGGCGAAAAAAAAAAAAAAGAAACGCGACAAGAAAAAAACAATAAACCAAAAAAGCTGACTACGAAAGTACCGAAAATTATCCCCCAAAAAACCAGAAAAATCATTAAAAAAAATCAATAAGAATTCCCACACAAATCCACCATGTCGGACGTCGCTCCAGTCCCCGACAGTCCTACTGTCGCCACGACGCCCAAGGAACGACATTCTCTCACTCTTGATCAACGTCGCGCTCTTCGTCGTTGGGCGCATAATCAACCCTCTCGACCTTCCCACAAGGCTTGCATTGAATGGTTCTATAGTCAATACGGTCAAAACATTAGTCAAAGCACTATCAGTCATTCATTGTCACCCAAATACGCGAGACTGGATAACGACAATCAATTCAGTGGTTCGCGTCTGCGCTTCGGGAACTGGCCCGACGTTGAGAAGCTCGTTCTCCTTTGGCACAGTCAAGTGGTCGCTTCCGGTCGTAACCCTTCCAATGAGGAACTTGCCGAGAAGGCCAAATCTATCTTCCAACAGCTTCCCCGATACAAGGACGAAGCTGCTCCCGAGTTTTCGCCCGGTTGGATTCATCGTTTCAAGAAGCGATACGGCCTTTTGATTAGACGTCAACGCCGTCATGGAAATGCTTCTAACCCTGCGGACGATATTCCTTACCTAATCGACGCCGTTCCTCGATTCATGAATATCAGCGCCGAGACTAGTCCCGCCGCTATTCGCGACGCCGTTATTCGCGTCGTCGGTGTTGAAGCTAGTCTTTCTACCTGTGCTCAGGTTCGCGATGAAGTTGTCCGACGTCTCGAAAACCCCTCCCCTGCGCCCCTCCCCACCCTCGCCGGCGCAGCAGTTAACCCTACCGAGCCCGGTGCATATGCCGGAGCTGATGACCCCGAGGTCGTCCTACAAAATGCCCTCCGCGCCATGCAGCAGGAGGAAGAAGATGCTGAAGCTGAGGCTGCTGCCGTTCGTGAGCAGCGCGACCGTCAGGAACATGGTCTCCCCCCCATTGCTCCTAGTCTACAGACACCTCAGCCCCAGCAGCAGCAGCCCCAACGAAACAGTGGCCGCTTCACTCCTGCCGCACCTGAGGACCCCGCCCTCACTTTGACTCCCATTTCGAGTGGTAGCGCCTTAGCCGGGGCTGATCGCCCTATCCGATGCCCGTTTTGCGTCAATCAACGAATCCTCCGCAGCATTAAGGAAGCTGTGGAACACATGAGCACGCACGTTGTCGTCTAGAACGACAATCTCTTCAAACGGATCAGACATTGTTTTTTTCTTCTTTCCTTTTCCTTTTCTTCGCGCATCAGTTTCTCTTCGCATCTGTTTCTCTTCGCATCAGTGTTTTTCATTCTTCTCAACCCTACTAGGGGCCATGGATCCTGCAACTATACAGTACGATTGAGGTCATGGAAGGAGAAGAGTGTCTTATGGCGTCAAGGAGTCGGTTCTTCTTTTTTTCTTTCTTCTTTTCTTTTCGTTACCCTTCATTCCCCACACCATTTACCGTCAGGTGTGTAGGTTGAGGGTGCTATTCATACTTAGTCGATTCTTACACATACTTGTTGTTTCTGAGGGAAGGAAGGTTAAGGAGTTGAGCCAAGGCTAGGCTATAGGTTACGAGCAAATAAGGTGGTGGCACCATAGGCGTTAGTTGAGGGGTTCCCCATCGATACCGATTCATTAGCAAACGCGAAGCTGGCTACACTTTTGTTTTGCTCTTTCTTTTCTTTCCTTTTCCCGCATATTTGATCCTGTTTTGCAGGACACTTTCGAGATTGCAATTGCATCGGCATGGTACTCCAAGGGTGCCATATCTTCATACCAGAACGGAACAGAAGCAAGAGGGAAGGGCAGGGGCAGGGGCAGGGGGGAGGGAAGGAGAGGGAGGGGAGGAGTGATACAGCAGGAGGAGGAGGAGGAGGAGGAGGGGGGGTCAGTGAGGGAAGGTTCTTTTTTTGTCATGCTGCACATCGCGGGAAGATATACCCAGGTAGCTAGGCTAAGGTAGTGAGGGCATGTGTTGCGTGCTCATCGATCAAGTCATGGCACGGCTCTTATACTACCTAGGCCTCAATGCCATTTTGCACCCGTAATATTCTCCTGTCTTTGTTCCTTCGTCCGCATGTTTGCTCGTCCTTTGTTTTCCAGTTTGTTTACCTGTATGACCAACCCTACTACTCACACGTCTGCTTCTCGGGTGATACGTACGCAGCATAAGGTGCCTACTGTGTGTATGTATGGGAGAGGTGAGTCAGGTATGCGCGTAGGCTTCCTCACTGCTTCTTCGCCGTGGTGGTGGGCTAGTAAAATAATCGATCCAGGGTCATCATCTAGACTACGTCATAAGTTATGGGACCTAGCTTTAAGCTAGGTACCTGTTATCCTATTTCTTATCTTTTACGATAAACCGTCACGGAGGGGTTTTTTTTTTTTTTTGGTATCATCTTATAATACAGATAAGAATGTACAACGTAATAAATAAATACTTACCTACCTATCTAGGTAAGTAAGTAAGGTGAGTAAGTATGTACGGAGTATATAAGGTAAAAAGAGGTATGTATATAAATAGGTAAGGGTAGGTAGGTGCTTGTTATGAGGTATTCAACTAGGGCGGTAAGTATGTACATGAGGTTAGTTACTTACACCTGTAGGGGTAGTTTAGGAGGTAGTTAGGTAGTTTATATACATGTGACGTAGATGCACGAGGCTGTATCTATTATATGAGGTAGGTTAGGAGGTAGGTATGTAAATAGATGGATATGTAGGTGTTACTTATAGGTATATAGATAGATAGATTGATGGGTACAAGTACATGTAGGTGGGTAGGTAGAGAGATAAATATAGGCGAGACGAGGAGAGGAGAGAGAGAGTCTATACTTAGAATCTAGATATTGCTGATGGTGGGGATGTTACTATGTATGCTGTATGTATAGAGGGGTCGAGTGGGTAGGGGTAGGTAGGAGGGATGTATGGATGTATGTATGTATGTACTAGGTATATACCTTATACATAGTTGGAACTACCCATGTAGTGCTTGTATAATAGCCCGATAGAGGTAGTCAACTTATGTATGATTGTAAACGCATTAATATATTATGTTTTTCTGGCGAGATTATGTAGTTGTGTGTTTATACCTAGGTTATTACATACATATATACATGCACCTACATGTTTAAACTAAAGCGGGATGTCTTATGCTACATACATAACCATGAGTATTCTATATCCTACTAAGCGTGATGCATACATACCTGGTAGGTATGTAGGGGTAAGTAAGTCTATAAGAGGTATGTATGTATGCATGAGAGATAATACACAAATAGAGACATTAGGTAGCTTATTCCTTTATCATTATATCCGGGCTATCTACCTATCTATAGTATAGTTATTACATAGATGTGTAGGTATATATCATGTTTAAATAGGTACGTAGCAATGTGTACCAACACATCTACCACTATCTAACATACATGTAACAAGGTGCTTACCGTAAGTATATATGTATGTATGTATGTACGTAATATCCATTAACATCGAAAAATAGTACACTATAAAAGCCAACCCCAACCCAACAGCTTCCCCTCGAGATATTCTCGTACTACATATGTACATGGTATTTATTCTAAGGTATGTACGGGTACAGTTAGAGATATATATAGAGCACCTAACCTGATCCCACGGCGCCACAAAGTTACGAAGAAGAAGAAGAAGGAGAAGATGAAGACAAGGAGGGAAGAAAGAAAGAAAGAAAAAGTCAAGTCTTTCAATATATGTAGTCAGCGCTACCGCCGCCACAGATCGATTCGTTACGTATAATATACAGGATAGGTATATACCTGGGTAGCATATACCCCTAAATACACACACGACACGACGCAATCCTCGCCCGAAAGAAAACGCCCCTACTATGCATTTGAACCGTCACCAACTCCCCTCCCCCCCCCCCTTAGATCCCAGGTAATTTCTTTTTTTTTGGAAAAAAAGAAAAAAAGATATAGGGATACATCACGAATTCTCCCCTCCCTTCCCCTTCCCCTTCCCTTCCCCTTCCTAAACCACGACTATGTCTCCCATAAAGAAGAACCCCACCCAAAAAAACTCCCCGTCCGTCCCTTTGAAACTTCGATTTTATTTATAGGAGGTTGTCAGTCGTCAGCCTATACCATCACATCCCTCATGCAAGAACCGCCGTAGCCCATCTAGACCCGAGAAGAACAGAAGAAGAAGAAGAAGAAGAGCAAGAAGAGGAGTCCCGAGCGTAGGCGACAGGAAAAGAGTATTATATAGGTAGGTAGGTAGGTAGGTAGGGAAGAAACGCAAAAAAAAAAAAAAGTAAACGAAAAAAAAAAGAAGGTATTAGTTAGTAGCCGTTATTATTTATTATAGCCACATGAGATTACGCCCTTGTTGCCTGTTCTGCTGCCACAGCGGCCTGCTGCCCGAGCTCGGCCCCCTCGAGGGACTGCGGCCGTTCGTCGGCGAGCGAGCGCCCGGCCGCGTCGGCGGCAGCGGCAGCGGCGGGCTCTCGTCCGCGTTCGTCGCCGCGTGCGGCCGCAGCTCCTCGCTCTCGGACTCCTCTGACTCCTGCGTGCCTATGCCGGCCCGAGCGTACGCGAGCGAGAAGTCGTCGAGCTCGGACGAAGGTTGCGCCCTCGTGTGCGTGAGGTTGCGAGGTTGGCTCTGTTGTTGTTGTTGCTGTTGCTGTGCTTTCTCGTGCGTGTATTGCTCCTCCTCCGCCACGGGCGTTAGCCCGGTGCCTACCGCTAACGGCGGGATCATGCGTATCGTCGACGGGTGGTACCGTAGTGGTTGGGAGAAGCCGCGGGTTGCCATCGCCGTCTTCGTCGTTGCCATCTCGGGCTCCGCCTGCCACGGCGCGTTCCCAGAATTAGACGACGGTTGGGTGGCATACTGGGTCAGCGGCCGCCTGTCCTCCTCCTCTTGCCATGACGGGAGAGGCGCGAATGCTGCGCCGTGTGACCTCATCGGACTGTGTGGTTGGTTAGTTGGTATCTATGTATAAAGTGCTGACTGAGTAGCCTACCTGGAATATTCCGTGCTTGGCGACACAGTCGACGGTAGGGATTCGGGTCTTTGGCCATTGTTGCTACCACGCCGCTTCCGTAAATAGAAGAGCACTGCGGCAACTAATATCGCTACCAAAACGGCAGCACCACCTATAGATCCTCCAATGATAGCCCCCCTATTCGTGCTACTAGGAGCTGTCGTCACCGTAGGCGTGCTATCGGCAGGAAGGCCTACCGCCGCATTATTCGAAGATGTCGGAGAAGAACTGGGCGAAGTAGTTGATCCAATAGTCGACGATGGAGGTGCTGTGGATCTGGGTATAGACGAAGACGAGAGCAAGGATGATGATGATGATGATGATGATGATGACAGTGAGGATGTATGAGATGTTGAGTGTGTAGATATGAATGTAGATGAATGATGCGATGTTGACGCCGATGATTTCACGCCAGACGCGCTAGAGGAGCTTGTTCCATCCGGGTCGTTCGTCGCACTCGAAGGTCTTGAACCGATAGACGTTGGATCCGGAAGAACAGTCGGTCGTGCCGTCAGCGACACCGACGTCTGTTCAAACTCCAAGCTCGTCATGCCATCGACGGATGTCTCGACAGTTTGACCTAGAGACGATGCGGTTCCGCAACCAAACTGGAAGTAGCCGCCAGCAAACTCATTCTTGTAGCACACGTCCGATCCTTGGCACGTATACACGTACGGGTTGATCTCGGTTTGCGGTTTGCTATTGCGGTCGACGCAGCCGGTAAATATACCCGTCGAGCAGATCCCACCGTCAGGACAACAGCCTACCACCCCGTGCTCTTGCTCTAACACACAATGGGACCCAGCCGAACATGTCGCAGGTAGGTTTGAACTTCCCCCGATATAACCGCATATGGTGTTGAGGTCCTGTCTTGGGAACAGCTCAGAAAGTAAGACCGGAGCTTCGGTCGGTTGCGGGAAAGGGACGACATTCAGCTCATGTAAGTCCACCACCGTCGTCGTCTGTCTAGGTAGCACATGAGCGTTTGCCAACCCGAACGCAGCGCTGATGAGGAGAACAGCGGTGGCCGGCGGAAGACGTAGAAAGCTGGCATCGGATATCGAACGTGCCATGATTTAGTTCAAATCCCCGTCCGGATACCCAGCCAGTCTAGGAGTGTGCAACGGGTTGTAACTCAAATTGGCATCAAGATCAGAGAGAAACAAAGAAAATGGGTGTAGATGAGAATAGGTAGGCCTTAAAAGAGTCGAGAAAAATAATAATATATGGAGGTAAGGGTTCCTAGGCTCTAGCGGCCAACTACAACTGCATATGCAACGCCGGGGGTGTCACACACAACAAGGCTGAGACTGGTTCAAGTGTTGCTTGTCTTGTCTGCACGATCTAGAAATAGGTTTTTTGCAACGAGGGCAGTCTTACGGTATCTTCAGCCGTGGCTCATAGCCCACGTCTGGCGTATGTAAGAGTACGGTCATATTTAGTTACTTTATGTCCCTGGGTCCATGTGTCCTTTAGCAAGACATCATCTCGAGCTCTAGGAGATAAAATCGGCGGCGGGAAACTGGCCATGGGTACAACAGAAGAGGACCGAGGTAGGTATTGCCACCGACAGAAAAGAAAAAAAAAACAAGTTCCTTTCTTTACCGGCACAGAATAATCGGTCTCCATGGTTTCTTGTTAGAGACCGCTGGGCCGCTGAGCCCCTGGCTTCCAGGTGGCCAGTGGGGAGTGCCATGACGAATCACAAAGCATATAATCGCTGGGATACCTTTTTATAGACTTTTCTGACCAATTAAGGTAGATCTCGGTACCAAGTTGCACAGCCACGACGGGAAAGCGACAGCAGGGGTCAACCGAACCCTTGCTTGAACCCCTGCTTAAACTTGGTCGTCTTAGGCAAAGATCGTTTCGATGGTCCAGATTTGATGTCGAAACGAGATCGTGAAATCAATGACATACTAACTGTAACCTCGAGGTATACCCCAGAGGCTGCTGGCCTTCGTCACAATTTCTCATGTTACCTTTATGTTGAGCAAGATGGTATTCGTCTTTCGCCATCAAGTATCTCATGTGCATGTAATCGACCATCGGAGGCGTTGATTGTGGTAGGCTCTATCGATTTGTTTGCTCGGGTGGAAAAGAAAGACAAAGCAAGACAACGTGCATCTGTAATACCGACCGAATGGTACGAGAGGCTATTTCGGACAGCCAAGGGTCGGATACATACATCTCACAGCCTCCTCTTATTAGAATTAGATAGTAACTTGTGCTAAAATAACTTTGGGTTCTGATTTTGGAAAAACTCAATCGGTCCAGGATCCCGAGAGATTGTTGGTGGTTGGTAGCTCTTCGACAACTTTATCCGGAGCCAACTGTCTGAGCAATAATAGCGTATTCTCTAGAATATTTTAAGAGGTTGGCTTGAACACTTCTAGCCATTTAGTACTAGTAGCGTGACGCAAGCAAGCCTGTGGTATACCGTACCTGCATAAATGTAAGTACATGTAGTCATACTTGAAAAAATACACAAGATGTACATAAGCAACTATAGTCTATAGACTATAGGGGGTCAGCAACTCAGCGGTGATAAAAACTTGTGAGAATCCTCATCTACTTAGTCTTTTGCTGCTATACTTCGTACTCCTACTCAAAATAATCCAGTCAGGATGAAGCATGAGTGATACTAAACGTACCAAGGATCAAGTACTACCACGCCCCGAGTTGCATTGATGTTATCCCGGCGGCCTGAGGATTGGTGTAGCTGCTGCATTGTAGCATGACTTAACGGCGCGTCTATGAAGTTTAGGTGTAGCGCGCTACGGTGACCTATCAGTAGATCGAATTCAAATAAGACGTACGGATGTCCACTGGAGAAGAACGACTTTCAATCGGGTGATCGCAGGAGATTATCTTAGGTACCTAAGGTAGGTATGTAATCATCGGCTGATGAGAAATGAATTCTAGTCTTCTAGATGGATGAGACACTTGAGACTGAGACTCAGACCCGCTGATTGATGCAGAGCGGCGATGGACACTGAGGTACTGTGTAGATGATGGATACGAGACAATTTGAATTCGAGTTCTTCGTTATTGGATGGTAGATTTACACGGACCTTGGTTGTTCTATTCCCCAGGCGGCGAATGTTCCAACAGGAGGTCAATCATCACCTTTTTATTGCGAATACGAGATGTAAAAAAAAGTTGTCAACGTTTAAGTGGCGGACACGCTGACGGGGGAAGATCCTGTACGTACTTCGTACTTTAACGTAATATTTCTAACACCGCCACATATATTATGTAGTTGTGGCGTTGGAAGACACCTAGGTACGGGGTAGGCTGCATGTGTCGCTTACCAAATACAAGTATTAGATGCATTCTACAGTATACAAGGTTAGATCTGTTAGATGCAATGCTCATTATAGTAAAGGGATGGAATTCTGAAATTCTGGACCAACGCCGTTCCAACCGAGTCCTGACTTGACTCCTAACTCATCATCAGGTGCCAAACTTGAAAGTTAGCTCAGAATATCTTCGACTACACTACGAATCTACGATAATGAGATTTTCTGTGGGGATTGAACGATGCTAAATCTTGGTTATAGCTGAACGTGCACTGCAGATGATCGATGTGATATGATGATCTTGAATCTATTGTAATAACTTATCCTTCATTCTCATTCCTATATTATTCTTATATTTTTTCATTATCTATATTCCCTAGACACATCATAGATTCTCAAAATATTCATGGGATGACCATAGTTTAACCATTTTCTTTTTTTTACATCATCTCAACTATTTGATCAAGATGCCAATTCGCGTAAAGTCGCGTCCCTTAGCCACTCCAGATCGTCCCTTGTCGCCTATCTCCTCCTATACAGAAATCCAACTTCCTGACATTGCACAAGAGGACTCCTTCCGCGATGTTGTTAAGAAGCTTTCCCAGTAAGGCTGAACTCCATAAGTCTAATCTCACCATCATACTTATTAGATCACAAGATACATTAGCGAGGTCGTCCATACACCGAGCACCTTTGAGCAACTAAGGACAACCTCGGCTGGGGACAAGCTTCGAGTCCTTATTGAACATCTTAGCACGCAGGTCATGAACCCTGCAATTGTAAATGCTTTACTGTGAGATACTTCATCATACTTACCTAGCCTTCATCCCAATTTTTACTGAGCTTCTTCATCGAATAAAAGTTAATGAGTAGCGATGGTGATAGTAACTTATTCAGCTACTGATAATTTGATAGGGCATTAAGGTGGCACTATGGGGCGATCAATGACGGCCGGGGCTTAGGTGGAGCTCGTGCAAATGCTTGCGAGATTGTTGCATGGAGGTTCTTAACTCGTTTATCGGAGAGGGAAGCTGTCGAATTCTGTCTATACGAGATTCCGGACGACACCTGTCAAACAGATGAACCCTCATCTGCCGATGGGCCCGTGGACGGTGGGGAGAGCAATGAGCGGTCCGCTCTACTTCATCCCACTTCGAGGTCGTCCTCGTCAGATCGCGTCTCGGATTATAACCGCTCTGGATCCTCGAGAAGAAATCAACTATTCAAGTCTATTTCTAGGTTGACTATTAGTCGACATGCTAGTGACGTCGAAGAACTAGATGACGATCCTACGGCACCCTTCACGAATCTGAATGCTCTAGAGATCGCCGCTATCGCCGATGCTAAGAGGTTTCTTAGCCAGCACGTGGTGCAGAAAATCATTACAGGCATCTGGAACGGCGAAATCATATTCTGGGACCGCCTTTCGGTTCACTCGGAGAAGAAGCCTCGCCTTTACAATCCGAACACAGCCGACCCCTTTTCACGTCTCCGGGTGCCCAAGTATCTCAAAGCTTACGAGGTTGCATTCTTCATTGGGTTTTTGATGCTATATTATGGTGTCTTGATCGAGCAGAATCGCTACACGATAACTCCTTTAGAGATACTGCTATATGTATGGTTCGCTGCTTTCTTCTACGACGAGGTTAGCGAATATCTCGACGCCGGGTCAGTGTTTTACGCTGCTGATGTTTGGAACCTGTTCGATATGATCATGATCGCCATCGGAATCGTTTTTGCAGCTTTGAGTAAGTAATTCATGTATTCTTGTGATCAGACGTAAGAACCTGCGGGCTAATCCCTAATCACAGGATTTGTCGGCCTGTACAAAGGCGATTATACCCTCGTGGACATTGCTTTTGATGTCTTATCCCTAGAAGCGCTTTTTATGGTACCTAGGGTCTGTTCGATTCTCAGCCTATCTCCATACTGGGGTACTCTAAGTATGTATCGTTCAGCCGCCCTCACCCTGCGAAATATCCTTATAGATTCGACTCCAGGAGTTGTCGCTCCTGAGTTATATCAACCCCTTCAAACCGATTTATCGTCAAATAATCAATCCATTAATTACTGACTTTTGTCGCTTTAGTCCCTTGCCTCAAAGAGATGGGAAAAGATTTCTTGAAATTCATGGTCCTGGTTGTCATTGTATATGTCGGGTTCTTAACGACTTTTTCTTTAGTCGGAAGGGAGACGTACACATTTCCGCACATGGCCATGATCGTAACCAAGATTTTCTTCGGTTCTAGTTATGTCGGATTTGATATCATGGAGGATATCGATCCGATCTTCGGTACGCTCTCCTGTCTTGCTAATTCGAGTGTCTTTTCTAACATACCTTTGATAGGTCCTCCTCTTATGTTCATATTTGTTACGTTGAGCTCTATCCTGCTCATGGGTTCTCTGACGGGTATGCTGAGCAATAGCTTCTCACGAGTTATCACGCATGCCCGTGAAGAATATCTCTACGTGTATAGCGTATACGTGCTCGAAGCTTCGACAAGCAATAGGCTCACACACTTTTATCGTAGGTACTCGGTCACTATTTGATCTTATTCCAGGCTAATCCGAGATATGAAGCACCGTTCAACCTTATCGCTCTGGGAATATTTAGGCCGCTACGTCTTTTTCTACCATCTCACGATAAATTTCGACAGGGACGTATCGTACTTCTCAGGGCGACACACGCGCCAATCGTCGGGATCATCCAAGTCTATGAGTGGTTCACAAATAGATCGAGTCTCGATGGTTTCGATAGCTTCCGTGGTCCGCGACAGAGCTCTTTCAAGCGACAATCGGCACCGCCACTTGATCAACTAGAGAGCAGGCCACGGTCGGGCTATCGACCGCGTATGCCATCATCTCGGACAGTAAGCGCAGAAGCAATTAGCAGGCCGAATCCCCGGTCACAGACGTCCGATGACTATGTCGGTGATGCGCCTACTGATATAGAGGTACGAATCTCGGAGTTGGATGCGAAAATCGATCGGCTTACTGCCTTGGTCATGGCTCTGCAGCCGGGTACCAGCACAGAAACCGTGCCTGCATAGGTTAGTAGTATGGAGAGTGTAGGCATATTTCGTATTTTACAGATGAACGACTTGAAATATATTCGGAACTCAGTACTTCTACATTTGCATCCCAAAGTTAAAGCGTTCAGAGGATATTAACATGATAAACAATATAAAATACCTTAAACATGTCAACTTATAGCTATAGTCTGAAGGCTAAGCACAGCTAACAGTCAAATCCATTTGCTCTATTTACCAGTGGCCCTACAAGCTTCAGGTATGGTGACAGACGCATATAACCGAAGTACATATATCTATTCGAACCAGGAACGGATGCAGGTATTAGTGGGTCTTCACGCCCTTAGACGGACATGATGCCGTAATGAGAGAGTTCGTGAAGCATTACAGTATAGAGCATCATCATCTCCACACCATCTGGTTAGTTGGATGATTAGTGCCTCCACCAATAAAACTTGCATATATTCCGAAAGCGGCTACCTTTTCTTCTATTTCGCACTTGAGTAAGGTGAGGTGCGACTTGGGTTGATCAAGATCATTGCACATATATCTACCTAATGTTCTTGGTAGCTTCGATCCTACCGGTCTCTAGTACTCTAGGACAAGAAACAAGTAAATCACACAAAAAAAAAAGGGAGGAAGATTCAGATATATGTGAATCCAGGTCTATACGTTTTAAATCAAGTGTAACCATTAGGTACCTAATACCAAGTCACCAACAAGATGGAGTTACAATTCGTGACCCTCGACGTCTTCACGACGAAGCGGTTCGAGGGCAACCCGCTCGCCGTGGTGACGGTGCCGGCCGCGCTGCGAGACCAGCTGCCGCAGGCGACGAAGCTGAAGATCGCGCGGGAGTTCAACTTCTCCGAGACGGCGTTCCTGCACGAGGCCGCGGGCCCGGGGGACGAGGAGCAGGGGCGCCGCCGCCGCCGCGTCGACATCTTCACCGTCGCCCGGGAGATCCCGTTCGCGGGGCACCCGATCATCGGCGCCGCCGTGCTCGCGCTGCAGCACCTGCGCCCGCCCGCCCGCACCCTCCTCACCCGCGCCGGGCCCATCGACATCTCGTCCTCATCCTCGTCCTCGTCCACGTCTCAGCCCGACGGACACGTCCGCGCGAGGATCCCGCACGACGTACACCTGCACGCTAGTACCCTCGCAGACGTCATGAGCGCGGGAGGCGCGCAGCACCAGCAGCAGCAGCAGCACCACCGCCAGCACTCCTACCCCGGCCTCTCGTCCGACGCGCAGATCCGCGCGGCGGAGCTGGCCGCCCCCGTGTTCAGCGTCGTCAAGGGCATGACCTTCGCGCTCGTGCGGCTGCCGTCGCTGGAGCTGCTGGACCGCGTGGGCCGGGCGGCGACGGCGGGGGCCGGGCGGGCAGCCGCTCAACTTCGGTGGTCTGCCGTTGCTGGACGAGGGGTGGCGCGACAGCTTGGTGTGCCGGTATTACTGGGTCGACGTTGGCGACGAGGAAGAAGCGGGAGGGAGGGGGCGGAGGGGGAGGATGGGGAGAGGAGGAGGAGGGGAAGAAGAGGAGGAGGAGGAGGACGGGGTGAGACGGATCCGCGCGCGTATGGTCGAGTTCGGCTTCGAGGACCCGGCGACGGGCAGCGCGGCCACGGCCTTGGCTTCGTACCTTACCTTGCACGTCGAGCGGCGGGGGAGGAGGTTCGCCGTCACGCAGGGCGTGGAGATGGGGCGGACGAGCCAGATCAGCGTCGAGACCACGACGCGCTGGGCTGCCGACGGCGGCGGGCTCGAGCTCGTGGATCTGTGGCTCGGCGGGACGGCGGTCGTGGTCACGAAGGGGAGTTTGACGGTGGATGTCTGAGACGCTTGATTCTTTATGGGTTCGTCATTTTTTGGGCATTGGAACCTTTTTCTCACATTCGTTAGGTTAGTAAAAAAAAAAGGGGGAGGGGGGAGGGAAGAGGCGGATTAGAAATAGGTAGCATCAAAGGATCCTCCCTCTCCCCCCCAAAGAAGACATTATAGGTAGGTAGTAGAAATCGTCGGCTTCGGTAACTTATGAATTAGGTACATAACAGAGAAGAGAGAACTTTTATTCTAAAAGACTTCCTACTTATACGATTTGCCTTTTTGTCACTCGCATCTTCATCTCCGACATCAGAAAGAACCCCGAGTTCACGATTTCCACCGGGTTCTGCGGGTTAACGACTGAAAAGTCGAAGCGCCGGAGCAACTATGATTTAGTCTTGGTCAGTCTCAGGATGATGAAGAGAAGTATCTGACAATCTGGCGAGGAATAAATCGCATTCAGGCTTGTTGGAGCGATGGCTGTGCCCGTAACATACCTCGACGAAGACCTTATTCAACTCCATCTGCGCGATGACTCTTCCGAGACACTTGTATCGGCCTGAGCCCCAGAGAGTTTCTATGACGCCCGTCATCGTCTCGAACTTCTCCTCATCCGCCTCCAGCCACCTTTCAGGCCTGAAAACGTCCGCGTCCTCGCCCCAATACTTCTTCGCCCGCATGACGCCCAGGACATTGTGGCCGATCTCCGTACCCTCGGGAACGAAATAGCCGCTAATCATGTCCCCCCCTTTGGGAACCCTTTTGAAAAACGTCGCGGTGACGACGGGGAATGTTCGCAAGCCTTCCCTGATGACAGATTGTAGATATGGCAACTTACGGGCCTCGGCATCTGTAATGGGCGAACTGACATCGCCTCTCCGGATCGCGCCGTCTATTTCCGATCGGAGTTTGTTATATGCTATCGGGTTAGTGACGAGGAGTAGCAGAGTCATGCGAATTCCAGTTGCGGTCGAATCCGTACCAGCAACCCTATCGTCCTATTGTTAGACCTGGCAGTTTCATGGCTCGGCCGTTATAGGCTTATACATACACTTGGAGCATCAGCTCGTTGATAGCTTCTTCCTTCGTGACTCCTTGCTCGATAAAGGACGCGAGAGTACCAGTTCGACAACTATTGCCGTCGGCAAAACTTCTCTCGACCGCGGCATGCGCGAGCCTGGTTCAGGGGGTAAAATATTAGGAATCCCGTCGCAAGATTCGGGATGATCTTCACGTACGCCATGTATTTCCCGACGCCGTCCTTATCGCGAGTTGACGGGTAGATATAGTTGAAAGGGGGCTTGAAGAATATCTTGGTCAGCCAGTGGAAGTTCGAGATGACGATGGCGACGTTGAAGAAGTCCTCGTTCCACTTGGCGAACTTGTGGACGTCCTCGCCTTCGTCTAGGCACCCGAATGCTTCGCCGTAGGAGATGTCGCCGACACAGTCCATCGCAAAGAAAAAGGAGACTGTTGTCATATCGAGCGGTCGGTACTCGCTCGATGTCGAGGTAAACTTCCGCTCGATCAGGTCTACTAAACGGGCGCATTGTCTATTAACGCAGGCTTCTACGTGTGTATTTCCCATATATCCGGGACCGAAGTTTGTTCGGCGCCGCGCATGTTCCTGTTCGTCGAGGAGAGAAAACGAGTTGTCCTGAGTGGGATTGAACCTGAAAGTCTGATAGAACGGGCTTCTGGTATACCTCGACTTGGGATGAGACATCCGCCGAATTATGTCAATATCAGTAGTTATGAGTTGATTCGGGCCAATGCGGAAGAGATCCCCTATGCTAAGATTAGAATAGGAGACATAGTCGGTTGAATCTGTGGAAGCTAAACCATGTTGATCTCCGAGTTTTCTCAACTCGAGATACCATTTGCCTCTTATTTGCGTGATAACTTGCCACAGTTTGGTATTATAAACCCAGAATGATCCAGGAATATGCTGGAGCCTGTACCAATTTCGATAAGTGTAGACGAGCCATGCCACGAAAATGCACGGGATAGTCAAAGCAATTTTTAACAGCATAACGAAGTTGTAAACTTGATACGACGAAGTTTAAACAGATATATCATATGGTAGACATGATACACCGGGGGGGTTTCTTAGAAGTGTTAGACATATGCCGAAGGTTTGGTTCTCGTTTCTCGTCATTATATATGGAATCGAAAGGGCCATAGGGAGTAAGTTCGGAGAAGTGACGCAAGAAAAAAGAAGCCCGTCACTGCAAGTACGATGACATTAATGCGTAACTTCTGATGTGATGGTTACTCTGGCTTTTAGGGCCACTAGAGAGTCCTACACTAGGTAGTTACAACTGCCGTTTCGAGATATGTAAGTCTACATCTCGCTAGTGATGAGACAATGAGAAGGAGATACAATATTCTTACACCAACTTTACACGTCAGCTGTGTTTTCGTCTCTACTGGCATGTCCAAGCCACCGAAACAAACAGCTTCTGGGGCCCTAACCAGCATGGCAGGTAGATGATTTAATGGCACCGTGGCACGTTATTTTTAGTAATACCATTTTGGAATGGACTAGCAGAGGACGTACAATCCATTTATAAGCCCTTCACGTTGCTCAGGTAGGTATATACTAATTACCAGATCGGCCCCCAAGAATAGGAGGCGCTTTCATATGCGCAGATGACAGACGAGTGAAGACGACAATTTCATAGTATCCGTAGGGTTTGACTCGCAGACCATGTTTTTGACCATGTTCTTCCACTACTCTAACAGCTGCTTAGATCGGTCCCTCGCCACACCTCGAGACCTAAACCGTTGCGATCGTGACACTATCACTCCTTGTCCTAGATTACCATGACCATGACCAAGGCCAATAATATCTTTCTATATCGAAATCTACGGAAAAGAAGATACCATAATCCTACCGGCTTCGTATGCCAAACCACACCGAAGAGCAAGAATATGTGTGATAAGATTATGCCGTGTACGGCTTCGTGTATGAACCGCTACAGGGCTTGTATGTGCTTGTCAGGGTTCAAGGATATTTACAGAGACACGGACTCTATCTATTGCGGGTGTATGTCGTTACACGGCGCGAATCCACCACACAATGGTCTAGCACGCAGAAGCCTCGTGGTTCGGTGCCACGGGGTAACCTGTAGAAATGTCTTGAATAGACCATCGAGCGAGTTAAGATCCTGCGAGGCTATAAAACTGGGCTATACTGTTACCATATTGTGCATCCCAACCGCTACTCCTTCCTCTGTCCTTCGGGTCTCGAAGAAGCTCGGTCGAACTTTTGGGGAAATACGACCTACGGTGTCCTTATATACCTGATAATTCAGGATTCGAGCTCGTCACCATGACGTGTCGACGGACTTCATGCTACCACTATAGCCTCGAACGCTCGCTTGTCTCCGAAGCATTATTCGGAGAGTAAAGGCATTGCGTCACTCCCGCAGTGTTATCCGGGGCTGGCCCCCGGTTACGACTTGTTCTGTGTAAAGATGCAGACATCCGGCTTCCCCATCATAGTGCCATTTTCCGAGCTTCCACGGAATAAGCCGCGTTTACCCTATGATTTCTCGACAAGCTGGCATGGGGGGGACAGGTTGTCTATCTAGGAGGTATATATTTGGTTCTATGCAGGTGCGGCCGCCACAGCTAGACTCCTTTGAGAATGGCTCCTGAGATACCTATATCTATAGAAAAGAGATAACGAAAACAAGGAACCACGCTTGCTTTATCCTGAATTACAACCACTATCTAATGGTTCATATAATGACCCCCAATCCAACTCTTCTTATATACCTAGGCTCAACGACTAATGATAACATGAATGTTCTTAGGGTAACGATATTCCTCATCGAGAGCCTAGCTGTCGAACGTCTGTCATCGTCGACTTCCAAGGAACGAGGACCTCCTTAAGCTTAACTCTAAGACAAGTCAGATGCACGAGCTTCAGATCTGTTTCTACATGAGCTTGATGCGCTGCCCGCATTTAATATCGCCAAGCGAGATCAGGCATCCTTCGATGCCAGATTACACTGGCTTGTGCCCCCTTCGCGTGTGACCGATACCGAGATCTGGGGAACGCCTTAATCCTTCTTCCACCCCCTCTCTCCACCCCTTTTCATCGCCCTTCCTTTTTTTTTTTTTTGCGCTCCTCTACCCTCCGTGCTTCCGAGATCTAGAGATTATTAATCCAGTCTCGCCAACCTATTTTCTTCGAGATCTTGCGAATTTCCACTTAACCCGGCTTCCTATAGGGCGAAGACACGATCCGACCTGCAACTATCCGGTACGGACCGGCCCCTTGACCGACGAGAGAAGGGGACTCGTGCCGAACTTGGTGGCGTCGTGAATACCCAGAAATAGCAAGAGGTAGAGAGTAATTCCGAACGGCCAAGCATTGTGAACGCGAATTTCAGACTTAATCTATCTGCAAGTGCCAAGAGGCAACCCGCATTCACAGGACGTCATCCTTATTTCCACATTCACGGGTATGGTTACAGATTGAAGAAAATTCGACCAGCAAGGGGAGATGATGGCCATTCGTTCGTAGCTGTCTTCAGTTCGTATCTAGGTGGCAGTCTGTTCCACGATCATGGTCACCGTTCTCCCTCGTAAGCCTTGGCATAGACGTGACTTGAAAATTATCGCCGTCAATCGTTGTGCGTGGATAGGTCTCGGTTATTTGCATTGCTAGAGCATCTAGAATTTACTCGGAGTGCCTTGTAGACTCGTCTAAGAGTAACAACTAACTAGGCCGGGTAATGTACAATAGATATGGAAGAGCCCCTGCCTAGGGCACTGGGATATATTTCCCCCAACGTAGCCTAGTCGCCCCTCGTCAGTCGGCTCAAGGACTTCTTGTTTGTCTAAGACAGGCCAGGTAACCTTGATATAGTATTATTGCTCACGTGGCTTCGAAGATCTTATACCCAGTAGGTGATTCTCTTGAGGAATTCAGACATACTTTGGATAAGCGTTAGTCGGAAGATTATTTCTAACTTCTGTTACTGAATCAAGCAGCCCCTGTAAAATTGGTTAAAAATAGCCTTTAAAATTTCAATCACCATCAGACGTCTCAAAATCGTCATCCAGATCACTTTCTTCGTCAGAAGATACTACACGTTTTCTTCGAGTCCGCCTTCGTATCGGATGCTTCGTCTTAGCTTTCGGTTTCGGGGCTGCTTTCTTGGGTGTTACCTTGGTAGGTGCTTTGGACTCAGGGGTATCTTCAGGAGGAGCCTGCATTTCCCCCTGTTTTCCGTACTCTACTTCGAAGGGATTATTCCCATCATCTGAATCTTCCTCCTCGTCTGCACCAGTATAGAACCCAGAAGGTTGGCGAGGATTTTTGTCCACAAGAGCAGGCTCTTCTTCGTAGCCTTCAGGTAAGAAGCCGCCCGCCATATCCTCATCTTTCTCGCGCATAGCCTCAAAGTCTTCGTCCATGCCAGGGTTATGTCCAAAGACTTCTACCGATTCATTTAGATGACCGTACTCCTTTTTGAATCTGTCCGCAATTCGTAGGCCCATCAAAAACTTGCGCCACATAGTCATCACTTCTTTGCGCCGCTTCTCATTTTCCTTTCTTGCTCGTTCTGCTTCATCTTTCTCAAGTTCCTCCATCACGCGGTCATGGTTTTCCTCGGCGATGACTACGCCTTGAATGACTGGTGATAAGTTAGTAGCTGTACCTAAAATTAAGGGATTCCTGGTGCGTAACAGGAAAAGGGGGAAATGGAAACAAGTCGATGCTACGTACCAGGTACAGCCATTCGATGACCAAATTCAAATCCAACGACGGCTTCCGCATAATCTATGTTAAGCCGCTTACAGACGCGAACAACACCGCGGTATGGAACATGGATAGCACCTACACATTTGTTAATGGGTAGGAAATAATGCTGGCTGAATTACATAGCTTACCTTCTGGACACATGTGCTCGACGAACATATCGATATTCCTATAATTACGTTAGACCTGACTATGTTCGTATAAATCTAGAATCACCATACCCATATTCATTCTTCGGAATGACGCCATTTTCAATGGGGGGAGGTATGATCCAGTCCGTCTGGTCGAAACTGTACAAGGGTTGCATGGCCTTCTGGCCTGTCGCTGCTTCAGCCTCGGCAATTTCTCTTCGTCTATTTGTCGTTGCTGCTCGATAAGGCGCGTGTTTAAGTGGCTCGGCTCCTGGTATGGGGGCGCGCCCTTGTTTGTGCCAGGTTTCGGCACTTTTCACTGTTACAACATCCTTCCGAAGGTATACGCTCTCCTCCTCAACTTTAGATGCCTTCCCTTTGTTTCGAAACACCTTGACAGGAGCGGCACCAGGAAGCAAAGCCTCT
The DNA here is from genome assembly GCA_902806505.1 of Hypoxylon lienhwacheense. Classification (NCBI taxonomy): domain Eukaryota; kingdom Fungi; phylum Ascomycota; class Sordariomycetes; order Xylariales; family Hypoxylaceae; genus Hypoxylon; species Hypoxylon lienhwacheense. The sequence continues at coordinate 1,466,529 of CADCWW010000003.1, read as the reverse complement.
TCGCGCTTGAGATGGCGCTTCAAAACATACTCCTTAGATGTCTTGTAGTATTGTAATGTTTCCTCCCCCTCTTTTACTTCTTTCTTCTCTGGCTTTGCTGGTTTAAGATCAGACGAGTCTTCTACCTCATCTACCTCACTTATTGGGTGCCGCCTATCGCCTCGGATATAGCCTCGCATAACTGATTTGAACCAATCAAACTGGTCGTGTCTTTTGACCTTTCCATGTCTGTTGTAGACAGGTATCTTCTCTTCAACCATTCTAAATCCTTTTGTTTTTCCAGGAAAGATGTTCTTCTTAAGATATCGTACAGTAATATCTTTAGCAGTACCGTCTTGGGAGAAACCGATGCAATAAGCCATAACTTGCTTCGCCTTGTCAGCTTTACCCCCTCGTGGCTCTAGGGCTTCGATGAGATCTCTACTGCTGGCTACGATCGATTTGACGATGGGTTCCACTGGAAGGAATTTCTTGGTCACTGGGGACAAAACCTCAGTCCAGTAGTGAGGAAAATCAAGATCTCTATCATGAATTCTTGTTCTTGCTTGCGTTGAACGGGATGCACCCGTAACCTCAACCGCAGATGAGTCGTCATTGCTCTCGCTCGTGAGGGGATCAGCAAATTCGTCTGAATCATCTAGGTCCATCTTAAGGGCGTTCTTATCGTTCTTTTTCACTCTGCGGGTTAATGGCTTCACGGTGCCCTTCTTTTTCCCATTTGAAATCTTGGTCGTAGTTTCAGCAGGCTTGCTGGTATCTGTTTGTGATTTTCGAGTGGCATCTTCATCATCTGCTTCCTCGACCCTGCTCCATCCAAATCCAAGGGGTTGGAGATTTGCTACCATCCGCGCCTCAAGACCGAGGCCGCGCAGAAGCGCGGTGAAGAGTTGAGCACCGATATCACGGCTTCCAGTACAGCTCTGGGCGCGCAATCTAAACTCTTCGAGGTCTTTAATTCGTTCACCAAAACGGTCCGGGTCATGCTCTTCTGTTTCGAAGCTCGAAGTCAAATTTCCCAATCTTCTGGCACTCATATAGCCAATTTTGCGCAACCCAGGGGCTGTTATTCTGAATCTTTGTTTCCACCATGATACAAGACACTTCATAAGTCTGAGTAATGGATCACCGTGGCTCATGTCAGGAACGCCTTTCTCAAGCCGGTCTGCTGCATCACTCCAATTTCTTGGTGGTCCCGAGGGGCGCTGCTTGCCCTTCCCTTTTGAATTAGCTTTACCTTTTGGGGGTTTCTTCGGAACGTCTTCAGGAATATCTAAGCCGCTGCTGCGTCTCCAGCGATCGACCTCATCCCAAAGTCTTGGGGGGAGGTGTGAAATCATGATAGCTTGAACCTCTGTATCGCAAAGCCAGGCATTCCGAATGGCATTATGCCAAAGTAAGAATTGGACGTGCATGCAATGTATTGAAATACGAATAGCCTTTTCCTTTTTCGAGGGGCCTTTCTTTCCCATCTCGCTGGTTAATAGAATTTGGTTGTCTTGGTATAGTGTTAACTCAAGATCACCTTCGAACTCGGGATTTGGCTGCTGAATTTCATGAGATGGGACATCTTCGAATTCCATATCCTCCTCCTCAGAATCTTCCGAGTCTTGGGCCATCTTTTGCCGCTTGGCCGCCGGTACATCTTCAAAGTCAATATCAGAAAGAGAGCTGGGGGAGCTACTATCATCATCGTCATCGTCATGCATCTGCTGGATAGCGGATTTAACCTTCTCGGCAGTACCCTTCTTAGAGCTCGAATCTAAATCATCGAACAAGGTCGCTTTTCGAGAAGACACCGATGTTACCGGGCCGCCTTTACCCCTATTTGCTTCCTTCGTAGTCCGGCCATTGTCTTCAGGTGGAGTACGCAACCGTTTGCGTGGTACATATGGAGGCATTATTACAGCGACATTACCGTGTAATGACTTGGTCGGAATTGATCAGAAGCTTAATGCGTATGCCATTTTGTTAGAATGAAGGAGGAAAAGAATCAAGATGCGAGATAATCGTCATCGAAAACGCGAAATCCCGTGACTTACAGTGCCTAGAATGTACCATGTATGTACACTATTATGTAAAGGTAGAGATTGACAGTTACAGATGCTTACATAGGTAGTCAGGTGACTTAAGAAATACCGTAATAGGTACGGAATAATGTCTTTCATATGTCTCCCGTTTTTATTTTTATACGTATAACAGTAAGAGAAGAAAAGTTAAGACTTAAAGTATCAGGCATATTTGCATTAAAGAGTATGTACCTCTTATTGAATGAAGATGTGTTATTTTTTTTTCATCAATCCCTTATTATTATTATTCAGCTGCATCTCATCGGTACCTAGGCCCCGCCACTCACCGGTCTATCGGTGCTTTTTATTTCATTTTATTTAGACCGAGTTCCTTCCAGACTATTCCTTAATTACTACGGATTTCATATATGTAATCATCAGCCTCTTCACCTGCGCATCCTCAAGGCTTACGAGTCCATTTTCTGCCTGCCCTTCACTAATTACGCAATTCCCGCTCCTTCCTTTCTTTTTCTTCTTCTTTTATTCAGAGTTATTATATAAAGGGATTTCTTCGAATAGCGAACATGACGTCCTCATCCACCGCTGAAGCTCACGATACGAGCTACGTCAAAATGGACAAAGAAGCCGATGCCATCCTCATCGGCAAGCATTGTCAACTCGAATACTGCAACCAACTTGATTTCCTACCTTTCTTCTGCCAGAGCTGTAAGAAGACGTTCTGCCTCGACCATCGAACCGAGACCGCCCACAAATGTACCAACGCCGGCGCCTGGGCCGAGCGTCGCCGCCAAGCTCAACTAGTGAAGCCCTCGGCCGGCGAGGGGAAGCGCATGCGCGACCTCGTGTCACAGAAACCATGCGCGGCAGATGACTGTAAAACAGTCGTCGGGACATCGCTGGTCCCCGGCGTACACTGCTCGACGTGTAACCGCGACTACTGCCTCAAGCACCGGCTAAAAGAGGAGCACGACTGCAAGAACAAGATTCCGATAGGGGCGCGGCCTGCGCAGTTCGACGTCACCGAACAGACCAAGTCCGCATTTGCCAAGCTAAAGGCCTGGAGCTCCTCCAAGAAGGAAATTGCCGGCCGGGTTCTACCGAAGCCCAAGCCTACTTCGGCGTCGGCGCGTCTCGTCGCCGTTAATAATCTGAAGAAGAGTGCGAAAGGGGATGCGAAGCTACCCCCCGAAAAGAGAGTATACTTGTACGTAGAAGCCGAGGCCGAGACCACGACAGCCAGGAATTACAAGGGCGCATTCTTCTACTCGAAGGATTGGGTTATCGGCAGAGTGCTCGATGCTGCGGCAAAGAGCCTGCAGATTGAGAACGTCAACAACCAGTCGTCCGAAGAGAGAGATAAGCTGCGGGTGTTCCACGTGGAAGGTGGCCGGGTACTGGAATTCAATGAGAAGGTTGGCGCGGCGCTTGTGAGCGGCAACACAATAGTATTGTTGCGAGGCGTAGGACCGCCTCCCGACTTGATCGAATTATAAATCAATATCACAAGCTACGGTGATTGCATAACGACGGCGTTTTCTGGGCATGGCATTTTGGGGATCGGAGATACCTTAGCATGTATTTAGACTCGGCGATATTTGCATTGCGTTTGCGTTTGTACTCATAATCTTTGCTATACATACACCTCGCGAAAGATATTTCGTCGTTTCCCTCTAATCTTGATTCGGATCTCATGTTGATTTTCAATAAGTACACGTCCCAAAAGAAGTAGAGATGACTCCCGATGCGCCGCCTTGTTAAGGCTTCATCGCTCATACCGACGACCATGACGACCTCACAATTCCTTCTCCTTCGTTTGCGGTTTTGGCCTCTGCTTCAGAGCTGCTTCTCGTCCTGTCGAAGGCGACTCGCCAATATATGCCTTACCACCGTATAACGCGAAGCCCTTGTGGAACATCCATTCGACCGCATTTTCGACGGGTTTATCGAACAGAGCAGGCAAGAACGGAACGACAGACAGACCGAGTCCTATAGGACCCCATACTCTCAGTCTCTTGTTCTTCACATTTCTCATGGCCCTTCCCGAGTATCTGACGACGCTGTGGATCGTGAACGCTGGCAGTCCCATCGACGCGATGCTCTGGAAGATTCCCCGCTGGACCATGACGGTTCTGTAATCCTCCAAAGGCGAAACGACTCCAGGCTCGGCGTGTGCAGGGTCCGGTGTCGAGAGCCCGGTGACGTGCTGCTGCTTTTCCGAGAGCACGAGCTGCGGGTTAAGCGTTCGTTGGTTCTGCCAGTAGGATTTGTATCCTTCGTACGAGACATCGCCGATGATGTACATCCACGACACGCCGTAGGCGCCTCTGACTAGCCATGGGTGCGCGACCGGCCGGAAGGACTCTCCTATATCCGAGGTATACGCCACATATCTATGAGCGGAGAGCATGATAGTGCGCAACCGGTTCGCATAGGCGGCATATCGAAGGTTAGATTCGGTGGAATCGGGCGCACTGAGAAAACCGCATCTGCTGGTTAGCCTCCGATATGAGATATACTAAGGATAGTTGAACAGCCACTCGCAAGGACGTACTATCCCTCCACGATCTCGTCGAATAAGTTCTCGTCCCTGTCCGACTTGTCGACTATCGCTTGCATGTCTTTCGGCAGTTTCCGCGGCTCGGGAAGCTTGTCGGGATCGAACTGAGTCGCATCGCTGCGCGGGTCGATTTTGGTCGTGGCGGCTTGCGGCGGGGTCGTCGAGGCCTTGTCCTGCGCGGGTTGGGATTTATCTGGTCCTTTGCTCCAAAAGAACATGATTTATTTATCTTTATGAAGAACACGAGGTATGAGATGTATAGCACAGAGTTATTGTAGGAGAAATATGACTTCTTTATGAGAATGAGGGTTTTGGTGGGTGTAAGTGAGAATTATAGGCAAGTAGGAAACTTGCGACGACGCTAGTGACGTCGCTACCTATCGGCATTCGGAGGGGCCGGGCAAGTGGAGAGCCATTAGTTCATGTTGCTTAGCTTCTACCATGTATGTACGAAGTATGTACTGTACATAATAGTACGGAGTACGCCGTAATGGATAATCTTCGGTATCAGCTGCATTAGGTCCATCAAATCAGATAATATGCCTTATAATCTACTAAACTAGCTCAGTTAAGCTAGTTCGAGTTTTCCGGGATTTCAACATTTGAATTCGGAACTTCTTCATCCAAAAAAGATACTTCTTACCTTTTATTCAAACAACCTCAGATCCATTTCGACTCTCATTCAATCTTTGATACCGCCTTTGGATCATTCTTTTATCTAATCTCTCCGGTTCAATTCCTCAATACCGCCAAGATGGTTGCTATGTATACGGTTTTCGGCCGTCAGGTTGGCTCGCATTACGTAGGTCACCGCCCGAGTCTATGATTGCGACTGTTATTGAATTGCTAATCGTCTTCTCCTTGTCTAGCTTTCGATGGGTGTCCTCGCTGCAATATTCGGTGGTACTTATCTTGGACTCCGAGGAGGAAGCAAGAAGGCTACTCAGACGCCTCCCATCAATGCATCAAGTCCTGATGAGGCCGATTTCATCCAGTGCGCACACCACCACACTCAAATATCCCGCGACAGGCCAATGCTAACGACCACAGGAATTTCTTGAAGCAGGCCGATGAAGAACAGAAGCAATCGAAGCATTAGATTTGGTTGTGCATTAGATCGGTCCGGTATATGTGGTAACTGTACATAGTAAATGCGGTCGGAATCAGAAGGCGGATTCAAATTCCCAACAGCTCTCCTAGTTCGCCCGAGCCTGTTAATGATGACAGCGGTACACTCGGTGTCTATTAGTAGACATGAGAAAACACAGCATTGTCGCGCTACGAGATACACTAGCAATTACCTTTCTCTGGCTCCTATAACATCACCAGCGGTTTCTGAATGCTAACTCCGCTACAATCTACGTTCTCTTGACGCGACTCGAGGGGTGCTTAGACTTGCTAGACAATGGTCATTCTATCCATCTTAGGATACTCGAGTGCTACGTTAAAAGTGACAACCCCTTGGTTATATCACTGCAGTTGGGATATCATCACACGATATTATCACATGCTGCTTTAGACAGACTATGCAACTGATATTGCCTACGAGATGTCAAGGAGTGTTTGTCAGCCCTAATACGACAAATAATCCTTTAGTTACTCACTTCGTATGGCACGAGAGGTCGTGACTACTATTCTCCGTTCACTTTTTGGAGAGTGATATTAATACCTCATGATGACAGCTTGGGATGTCGCCAGACAGTCGGTGCTCTTTGGGTTAACGTGCTTGAACTTATTATTGTTCTACACTAACTACCGTCGACTACGAAATGACATGAAATTATCGATTCCACAATGTACTACTCACTATTATTCAAGTTTATAGCAAATGATGTAAAAGTACATACCTTTCATTGTTCAATTTAAGGAGGTACATTAAGAGGATGTAGCTTGAGTACATGAATTAGCGATTTAGAGTGTTTGCGGTGGGATGCTGTCTTGTTAAAACTCATCAATAATTACCAAGTACCTTTTAATAGCCGATGGGAATCTACCTTCAAATCTTCAATAGTTAGATGGTATTTTGTTAATTTTCTTGGTAACTATGGATAATTAAAAGAACAATGGTCTGAGGCTTAAGCATGCTGAGATAACTGAAGGCATGAGGTGCGATAAGCTAATGCTAGGCAGTAGCTCCAATTTATTATTCATACCTAGTACATGATACCTACAAACCCTCTTTACAGTGTTCAAGTCTCAAGAATCTCATATTGTTCCTAGAGGTTATTTCTACTCTTCACAATATTTTCACTATTGTGTAGGATTCTAGTTCAACCTTACTTCAAAAAGATAATGTGATAAATAAATACAATTTTCAACCAATATAAGATAGCTTCCGTATTAAAGATGGATTTGACCATGATCGCAGAACCAGTTCAGGTGACTCTCCTTCATTTCATCCAATTCCAGATAGTGTGAAGTGCTAACAATGGACTATCGTAGATTGTGCAATTCCGTCCAGGATCTAAGCCGGACACGCAAGTCGTACTCCATTATCATTACTCCATCTAGAGTCCATGAATTGCTAAGTCACTCGTCTACAGTAAACTTCAACCAAACTCAGACAAAATAGTTGTCAAGCAGTACCATTCCGATTTTGAAAGAATCGTTGGTCAAGCCCCTGAACATTTACTCTTACTCTCATCAGAAGACTCTTTCAAGAGCCCAATCTTTCACAATGGCTGTGTCTATTTACCGGAGAAAGATGAGCTCTATATCATGTCAGATCTATTACAGTCTTCAAACAGCTCGACACTACCAAGGATACTGATATCTATTATAACTCTTCGGCGCAACCCTACTTCTGAACATACCTTCAGTGGGCTCGAATGGGCGAAATTACGGCCACCTCCCAGCATTCCTATGCCGGCCGGCGCATGTCCGTACAAGGACGGGGTTCTATATTGTTCACAAGGCACACTGACTCCTGATTCCGGTGGTCTGTTTTATATGCCTTCCGGGAGACGTCCTATCCCGCTTCTGACCAGTTATTTTGATAAACCGTTCAACTCTATCCAGAATGTGGTGGAGGATCCGGAAGGCGGCTTGTGGTTTACGGATGCATCTATAGGGTTCGAGCAGGACATTAGACCTAAGCCAAAGCTGCCGAACCAGGTGTATCGATTCGACCTCAGCATCGGAGACGTTCGAGTCGTTGCAGACGGGTTTATTAGACCCATGGGTATAGCGCCGAGCCCAGACTGGAGTACCTTATATGTTACCGAGACTAGCGCAATCCGTCCCGATGGGAGCATAGATTCTACGCGGTGCGTTATAAGGTCGCCTTTCTAACCAACGGCGAATGCTGATCTCTTTACAGCGCCGCGACTATCTACGCATTCGACGTGACGCAGAGATCCGGCTCCCATGTCCTCATTAACAGACGTGTTTTCGCCTATGTTAAAGAAGGTGTGCCAACAGGAGTAGCATGCGACTCACATGGAAATGTATATGCTGCCTGCGGAGACGGCGTCGAAGTTTGGAGTCAGGGGGGTATAGCGCTTGGACTGATCGAGGTGCCTGGTAAGCCGAATTACAAGTTACCTTCTGTCTTGACTACTCGCCTTCCCTTCTCCCAGTAGCGTTTCAATAAGGGGGGATTATCGTACTGATTCTTGTGTAGGGGGCTGTAGAAGCATGTGCTTCGGGCGGAAGGGAGAGCTATTCATCTGTGCTGGCCAACGACTGTGGTTGGTACACCTAATAGGTATGAATACCTTTTCCCTTGATATAACATATAGTAAAAATTCGAAATACGCTTCTCATGCTCAATTTAATTATCATTTGAAGGTTCTAATATTACCTAGGCGCATTATAACGAATGATTGGTATGTAACCGGACGAAGAAATCGCGGTCTAAGACCGTATAACTCTAAACATGCGCTGTTCAAGGTATGGATTGTATATTATATCATGTGGTAAGGACATATTAGTGTAATGGTTTATATCAAGCTGCGTTTTATTTGAAAACCAGGGGTACATATTTTCAAGAATGTTGCTGTTATTTTGATACTGGTAGGGAGTAGACTGGTAGCTATAAGAAATAGTTAATTAGATGACTTAATACTTCGTACAATAACTAACTATTACGAATATATCACTTCTACGGATAATGTTATATCAAATGCAAGGTTATTAGCATAGATACCTCGCATATTCACATAGTGCAGGCAAGTATCCATATCTAGCATTATTATCCATGATACGTACATAAACTAGGCGTGGTTATGTGGGATTAAGTACTAAGTTAAGTAAGCTTTATCGCTTATCGTAAACCCCGCGCCTTTACCTATCGCCGACCCTTTGCATCATCTTTAAGGGATTCCATATGTAGGTACATAGTAACGAAGCTCCATCCATCTTCCGTCTTCCATCCTTCCATATCGTCGAGTCGTACATATTATATCCTGTTATTTTGTAACTGCCCACGAACCATGCGAAACTATCAATCATGGCTTACATAGCACCCATCCACCGGCCTAACAGTGTTCGACATGCTCTGCGCGTCAACCTGTTTCCCGGCGAGGACGAGTGCTTGATTATTGCGTAGGTCTCCCCAGAAATACCAGAAATAAAGGAGACCATGCTGTAATGATGTGAAAGTTTTAACAAGGCTGACTCCCTGCAGCAAGACAAATCGCCTCGAAATATGGAAGCTTGAGGAATCCGGCACCTTGGTGCATACTGATACCAAGGCAGTGAACGGGACTATCTCTATATTACAAAAGCTTCAACCTCGTGATACCAGCACCGAATTAGTCTTTGTTGGAACCACTAGGTTTCATTATTTTACCTTTGGGTGGAATGTCACGGCTGCAAGACTGGAAACTATTGATTCCTTCTTCGACATTAATGAAAAGCATATGAGAGATGCCCAGAGCCAAGACATGTGCGCCGTCGATCCGACAGGGCGCTTCATGGCAATCCTTCTATGGGAGGGAGTCATCAATGTGCTGCGCATGCACACGGTCAAAAGCAAAAGACAGAACATTCATTGGATGGACCAGATACGAGTGTCGGAGCTTTTCATTAGGTGCATAGCCTTTCTCCATGTTGAAACTGGCCACCCAAAAGTCGCATTCCTCTACCAGTCACGGACTGATGTCCCCGACTGCCAGTTAGTCACATATCGTCTGACAGCCGACGACAAGAATACGGAAGTTTCCCGGTTTGAAGTTAGAGATCAAGTCGACCGCATAGAGATTCAGGATGCCGGTGCCTCCATGTTAATCCCTGTTGGCAGGGGTCAGGAGGATCAGAAGCGTTATATAATACGAAATGCTTCTACGGCGCGCGCCCAACTCGGTGGCTTGATAGTCGTGGGCGAGACTAGGCTTCTATACTACGACGATGCTGCAAAGAAAAGGGTCGAAACCTCGCTGAATGAATCCTCTATCTTCGTAGCGTGGGCCGAGTACGACGTTTCACATTACTTCATAGGGGACGACTATGGAACTATGTGGCTCTTAGAAATCCTCCTCGACGGAGCTGTGGTGACAGACTTGCAAATGACGAAACTTGGGGTGACCTCGAGGGCTAATTGCCTTGTCTATATGGGGAACAACGTCCTATTTGTCGGGTCCCATTATGGAGATTCACAGGTTTTCCACGTTGACCTTGCCACGAAATCTCTGCATTTAGCCCAGGCTATGCATAACATTGCACCAATATTGGACCTTAATATCATGGACATGGGCAACCGCGAGGGAGAGGAACAAACTACCAACGAGTATTCTTCTGGTCAAGCAAGAATTGTCACCGGTAGCGGCGTTTTCAAGGACGGGAGCTTACGGAGTGTGCGAAGTGGTGTTGGACTAGACGATGTCGGAGTTCTTGCCGGTATAGGCAACGCTCGAGGGATATTCGCACTCAAATCTGACGAAGAACATAAGAGTGACACGTTGATAGTCTCCTTTTTGACAGAAACTCGCGTATTCACATTTACGTCTAATGGAGACGTTGAGGAGGTCGAAGAATTCAGGGGGATCACATTAACCGAACAGACTCTGCTAGCGAGAAACTTGCCGAATGATAGACTACTTCAGGTTACGCCGACTGGCGTGCTACTTGTTGACTTGGAGAGCGGTGTCATCATATCAACCTGGAAGCCTGTCGAAGGACAGATTACTAACGTATCTGCAAACGACCAATGGATTCTCCTCTCTATTGACGGAAGGATTCTTGTATCAATACGGACGGAACATGACCTGGTTCAAGTCGAGCGCAATGATCTAGAAGATAAAGACCAGGTGGCATGTGTCCATTTGCCACCGGAATATCCCAGCATTGGTGTGATCGGGTTTTGGAAGTCAGGCACGATCTCGATCATTGAACTAAGGACATTGAAGTCTCTCCACGGAGAAAATCTACGAAGGAGGGATAACAATGCATCTATACCCCGCGATATCGCTCTTGCACAAGTCCTTCCTCCACATATCGCTGGGCCAACGTTATTTGTTTCTATGGAAGACGGCTTTGTTATTACCTTCAATGTCTCAAAACCCGATTTCGCCCTGTCTGGACGAAAAAGTGTTGTGTTAGGAACACGACAAGCCCGATTACAATTGCTACCTCGGTCTAACGGCGTCTACAACCTGTTTGCTACTAGCGAACATCCAAGTCTGATTTATGGGACTGAAGGGCGAATAGTATACTCAGCAGTGACGGCTGATGATGCCACCTGCGTGTGCTCGTTTGACGCCGAGGCCTTTCCAGATTCCATCGTCGTCGCAACAGAGAAGGAAGTCAAGATATCAGTAATAGATACGGAGCGTCGAACACACGTACAAACCTTGCCTATGGGAGAAACCATTCGTCGCATAGCATATTCTCGTAATGAGCGAGCATTTGGCTTAGGATGTATAAAGAGGCAAGTAAGAAACAACGAGGAAATAATAACTAGCTCGTTTAAGTTGGTGGACGAGGTTGTCTTCAAGCAGCTCGGGAACGATGTTGTCTTGGAGAGCTCGCCACGAACGGAAATGATCGAAACAGTCATAAGAGCTGAGCTTCCTGATGTGTATGGGCATACTGCCGAGAGGTTCTTGGTGGGCACTTCATACCTAGACGACCCGCAGGGCACAACAACAAGAGACGCTGTGAGAGGACGAATTCTAATGCTTGGGGTCGACAGTGAAAGAGCTCCTTTTCTGATCGGTAGCCGAAATCTAAAAGGCGCTTGTAGGTGTATTAGTATTATGGGCGACAAGGTCGTTGCTGCTCTGGCAAAGACGGTCATCCTATACTCATACAACGAAACATCTTCGGCGTCTGCAGAGATGAAGAAACTTGCATCTTATAGACCGGCCACATACCCTGTTGACCTATCGATTGAGGGTAATATCATCGCAGTTGTCGACGTGATGAAATCGATGACCCTGGTTGAGTACCAGCCGCCTGCTGATGGCCGAGGGCACATGCTTACGGAGGTAGCAAGACACTATCAATCTTTCTGGGGGACCAGTGTATGCCATGTGGACAAGGAATCATGGTTAGAATCGGATTCCCAAGGAAATTTAATAGTACTGAGGAGAAACTTGGACGGCGTCACCAAAGAGGACAAGCACCGCATGGAGGTTACGAGCGAGTTCAACTTAGGAGAGATGGTGAACAGGATGCGGAAAGTGGTGGTGGAAGCTAGCGAAAATGCTATTGTTATTCCACGAGCATTCCTTGGCACGGTATGTTGTTTGAGGCGAGCAGTTTGATGCGAATAGAGCATGATGGCTAACAAGTGGGACGACAGACCGAAGGGGGCGTCTATTTATTCGGGCTCGTTGCGCCATCCTACCAGGATCTTCTGATCCGGTTCCAGAACAGAGTCGCCGATGTGGTAGAGACGACGGGTAAGATTCTCTTCTCCGGGTATCGGTCTCTTAATACGGAAGAACGTGAGTCTGACGGGCCATTCCGCTTCATCGATGGGGAATTACTTGAGCGGTTCCTGGACATCGATGAGCAGGTACAAGAGAAGATCTGCGAAGGACTAGGTCCCGATGTTGAGGCGATGAGAAATTTAGTCGAGGAACTCAAACGGATGCATTAAGGGGATGGGTTGGCTCTCGTCTTTGATTCTAGGTACATGATCCGGAAGTGATAGGAGTAGTAGTTAGGGTAACTACCTAATACATTTGTGGAATTAAAACATATATCTACCATGCGTACGGTGAGCTAACTAATTTATAAGCTAACATCGGTAACAATACCAATTTTATAATTTGGAATGATGAGTACGGAGTATAATATGTAGACATTTAGAGTCCCCTTTTACTTACCTCGAGTCAGATGTACATCCCTATAATTATATGCATATAACGGAGTCATACTTATATAGGATCTAGAGTCACATGATTATCGAAGAAATACATTAGATACCTAGGTACATAAATATACCTGACTCAGCAGACAAAGTTAGGTTTGGTAATAGAATTGGGCCAATCATTCGATGTGAATTTCACAGCTCTTGAACTTTTCCTTGCTCGAAGCCAATCACAAACGATTCCATCTTTCCGTCGCTCCATCGAACCCAAAGTCGATAATCGTATTATAAAAAATAAAACAAAAAAAAAAAAAGACCTCAATAACCTTACGACGCCTTATACGGAGATATATAACCTCCAATTAACCTCCTCCCCTCCTCTCCTCCACAACGTCATGGCGTCTGTCACAATGGCGTCTCGCGCTCTTGTGCGAGGAATATCGAGATCGTACTGTCGTGTTAATGCCGCCCGCGCCCTCAGCACATCTACACAGCTCAACGACGCTGCTGGGTCCTACTCTAGTCCTTTCAAGGGCGAGTCTAAGTCCACCAACATTCCCGACTTCGGCCACTACATCAACAAGGGCAGCGCCAATACCAATCTTCTTTTCCAATATTTCATGGTCGGAACCATGGGCGCCATCACCGCTGCCGGTGCCAAATCTACCGTCCAAGGCATGTTGCGACGCTGCCCTCTTCACGACGCTGGCCTGAGTATTAGAATTATCGAGGGCCTAGTCGCATGCCTACTTTTTTTAATATCTACCCTAAACTAACACTTACTACCAACCAGAATTCCTAAAGAATATGTCCGCATCCGCCGATGTCTTGGCCATGGCGAAGGTCGAAGTCGATCTAAATGCCATCCCCGAAGGCAAGAACGTCATCATCAAGTGGAGAGGAAAGCCCGTCTTTATTCGACACCGCACCGAAGATGAAATCAACGAGGCGAACTCGGTTAGCGTTGCGTCGTTGAGAGATCCCCAAAGTGACGAGGACCGTGTTCAGAAGCCCGAATGGCTGGTCATGCTGGGTATGCTAGCTCTTGTTTCCTACTATATAATGAACGGGAGTCCTGATGCACCCGTATACGCCGTCCGAACACTCATGGGCTATGACTAACAGCTATCATATGTAGGTGTCTGCACACATCTGGGCTGTGTCCCTATCGGCGAAGCGGGCGATTTTGGCGGATGGTTCTGCCCCTGCCACGGCTCGCACTACGATATCTCCGGACGTATAAGGAAAGGACCGGCCCCTCTCAACCTCGAGATTCCCACGTACGAGTTCCCCGAGGAAGACAAGCTGGTCATCGGTTAAGTGAGTCGTCGTGTACAATTATCCATTACTAGACTGGCTGGTCATGCCCTCCTTTTGTCGCCGAGACCGGGGCAGGATAGATGTAATGGCAAAGATCGTGAGGTGCATGACGTCCCTTACCTTAGAAGAAGAGAAATATCCCTTTGGCTTTGCCGAACTGTATAAAACGAATCAAAACTTGCCGAATTCACATGAATAACATGATCTGTTCAAAAAAACTCGCTTGCCATCTCCTCTGACACTCATCTCCAGGCTCAGACATGCGACTTTCCTATTTGATTGATCTATAGACTTCCTGTGTAAATGCCGTCCTATCACACAGAAGGACGATGTTCACTACAACAGGTTTGCGGTCGTGACTATAGAAAAGAAACAGAGGAAGCCATCACATTTACTCTTCTAGAAAATCGGTTCTGGATAAGTCCCTTATTTTAAGATGCACATATGAATATCTATTGTACACGTTGGAGCATGCATGTTTGAGCAAAGCCATTGACATGGTCTTAAATGTTGTATATTAGGTGTCGGACGAACGTATTAGTAGATTGTACCTAGGACTTACTGATCCGTTGAAGTTACACTCCTATAGCAGTACGTAGGTATTAGATCTGAGGCCCACCATTACCACCACCACTACGAAGTACTACTACTTCTAAACCCCGGGCGGCGATCATTCTATCTTGAAGTCAACTTCAGACGAATTCTTGGTGTGCCGTGTAGGAAGAGCTGCGCGTTGTGGCAGGCGATGGCGCTTTATGCGGTGCGGGAGAGACTCGATTGGATGGACATCTCGTGGGTTAAATAAATTATAAGGTATAGGCTACGTGTATCTAGGTAATGTAGGTAGGTAGACAGCACATCTCCTGGTTAACATGCCTGTTTATATTACTATACGGAGGTATATGGTTGATATCGGTTCGTGGATAGGTAGGTACTATACTTATGCTACCTAATGTTAAGGGCAGAGTTTACAATTACATAGTACGAAGTCGAAGCTTGAGGCGATCGAAAAGGCGCCAAGGGGCGGTTTTTTCCTCTCGTTTGTGCAACGGACATAAGACGAGGGAGGGCCAACCCTGTCGGCCTACACTATTATAACCCCCTGTTAAGGGGACCTACCCCCCCCCCTTCGCCCCCCCGTTGCCCCAATGGGACGCCGGTTCGATAATGTATAATGTATGTGCGGATACGACCTTTGAGACAGTTTGGGTTGGATAGTCCGTCTCATCCTGAATTCTAGCCCTCCTCCCGTCTCAGCCGCCCCGAACAAGTTGGACTACACTACCTAAGGTATTCTCATTTATCGTATGTACGGAGCCCCCCGTGTCCACTTTTCCTGTCCTCCAAAGAAAGAATGCGCCGGCCAACTTGACACAGACATCGTCTACCTACCTACCTACTAGACTGTCCGAGATGGGAACTTTTCCCCTACGTCCTCCCCCCCCTCCCCCCTGTCGTCCTGATTCCAGGCTAGGAGAGGTGAGCCGATGACGAGACGGTCGATCTAGGTACTGTGTCGTCTGAAGCGCGTGGTTGTGGTTGCCATCGAGCAACCCGCCTGCTAAATACCATACGCGGCTCAACGGTCCTGGCACCGAGGAAGGGACGATGACATCCCGGGTCTGATCTCTCGTGTCTATATACTACACTATGCACGCATCATGATGTAGTTCATTTCGATCCTTGAACTGCCGCTTTCCCTCAGGCTACCCCCCGAGCTGATGCGAGCTCATCCCAGCCGCCCATCCTAGGTTAGGGGGGGGAGGGGGGGTTTAGTAGCAGGACGGCGCTTCTTCTTCCTCAGCCCAACATCTCATCTGGGGACGATTGATTACTTAGATCTGTGGAGCCGGGAAAGGGAGGAGGAGGGGGGGGGGGCGACATGACATGCCTCTTACCAAGAAGCAGCTTGGACATTCCTTGGCGACATGTATTATACTACCTAGGTACACGCGCTCAAGCTTCATCAGGTCCAGGTCTCTACCTCAACAAGGGTCCTTTCTTGGCATTCATACGATACGCCATGGCTCATGCTCTACGTATATACACTACGTAGTATATATAGAGACATGGCCAGCCTGGTGATACGCCTCTCGTTCTTATATTCTTCTTGCTTCTCCAACGGCAGCATATCTTCTTTACCCCGTTACGTTCTTTCTAGTTCCGGTAACTATCTTTTTTTGGAATTTATATTCTCACGCTCTTTCAACATATCTATTTTTCTCTTCACTAGGCAGGCCCTCCTTACAGTTTAGTTTATGATCTCTCATCAATCACGAACTCTCGTTAATCTTCACAAAACCGAAAATATGAAGGTTGGGACAAGCACCGCTCTGCTGGCTCTCGTAGGCGTGGTATCTGCCCGTCCCGATGCCGTACAGTTATTCAGGAAGAACCGAGTCGCCGTCGGTCCATCGGCTAAGTTTAGGCGCGAGGTTCCTCGTAGGTCGTCCCTCCGCTGATGCTGAGGAAACAAGACTTGCTAATGCAGCTGTAGAGGAACATTCGCACGAAAAGTTCCTCACCGGTGTCGGCCAGGCGTTGAATTTGAACAACGTTGATCAGGTCCAGGATCCGGTCTTCGCTTTGCTAGGAAACGCGGCTGCCGCGCAGGGTGCTGGGAACGTCCAGGATTTGGACTGTCTCCAGCAACGAGTGGCGGATCAGGCTTTCACCAATGCCAAGACGGCAAACGACATCGATGGCATGACCAATGCCCTGATCTTCCGTGCCCTTGTACGTGTTGTATTCTAGTTTCGTTGTTATAACCATGCAATCAGACTCTAATACGTTTGTTAGGAAAGGAACACGGGAGCAGTCGGCCAGGCTTCCGCCCTGTGCCAATCCGAAACGGCAACGAACCCAGAGATTGCTGCCATCCAGCAGCACCAAGACCCTGCTTCTAGCGGTGCTGCAGCTTTGAACAAGCAAATCACTCTCAATCTGGCCGTACAGCTTAATTCGATTGGTGCTGACCCCCAGCTTGCCCTTCAGTCAGGAACCTTTGCCCCTGGTCAAGTACGTCAATCGTTCGACAGCATTTTACTAATATCATACCTAGCTAATAATTTCTCCATAGATCGGTGACCCGACCGCAGCTGGCAATACTTGCGATACCCAAGACGACACGGAGGGCTGCATCTTTACCCAGAACCTCCTTGTCGAAGATGCCACCGCTGATGAAATTAATGCTGCCGTCGCTGCAGGGGGCGCCAGCAATAGTACTACCAGTGCTGGAGACGATTGTAAGTCGGCTGAATTTGGCATGAATAAATTGACGTAAATACTAATGACAAATAGCTTGCGCAAATGAAGGTGCCAGCACTTCTAGCGGGACTGCTTCTAATAGCAGCGCCAGTGCCAGTGCCAGCACCAGCTCTAGCAGTAGTACCACCAGCAGCAGCAATAGCAACGCGAGCGGAAATGCTACCGCTACAACGGGAGCTAATGTTAATACCTTTACTGGCAGCGTCGGTTCCGCGCCCGTGCCCGTTATTAGTAACTCGGCAGATGCAAAGCCTTTCTCGGTGAACGGGGCGCAGTTTCTAAACGAGGGCGCGGCGATCCAGCGTGCTTGTGACGTGCAGAAGAACGCGTGCGCCGACGCGGCAAACGGTGGTGACGCCTCGATTACGGTGGGCGACTGCGACGCTCAGCACCAGCAGTGCGTGGCACAGACCAGTAACCAGAAGAAAATGCGACTACGACGACAGCAGTCGGCAGACACGGGCGAGTGCGGGTCGCCGGCTATCTCGTTTGGCCCGCAGCCGGACCGTGGCAACGCGGACGCTTTTGCCCCCGCCAACACTGTCGACTTCAACCACGGCTCCGCCCTCAACCCTGGGGTCATCACGGACTTCATCTGTTCCCAGCTCGAGAGCAAATGTGGTGCCCCTGATACGACGGTGTCCCAGTGCAATGAAGGCGCTCAGGCGGCTAACTCGCTCAAGGGCCAGGCTGCAGTCGATGCGTTCAATGCCGCGCTGGGTGTTTGAGTATTAAGGGGCTTTAGAGGAGAATGAAGGAAGGGGGTGGGTGTACCTATTCATGATAGCGCAGTTATGACTATAGGGATCTGAACGAGATGAAGATATTCGAGTTGAATATGATGTTTGCTTCGTGATGGATATTGTAACGAAGTGTTGAACTTGAAGATGTGAATCTATAAATTGGTATTAGGATAAGAGGTAGGTTCCTAATGACCATAGTGTACGAGTTACGTGGTTATACAATTTGTATAATTCGTTCATATAATTCATATTATCGTTGCTATGTAAGTCTCTGGTTACCTCATATAGGTAGATACAATGTTACATGTTGATTGCAGTTCGGCCAAGAAATCACCGGATTACCTACAATGTTAGTTACACAATGTGCTATACTACCTTTACTGTTACAAGGTATGATACCTATGTCACATATTCGTAACCTAGATCTACCTAGGTATTCATCTAGGAAACATACAGGGATATTGCTTGGCGGCTCTCAGTAAGCACTTTAGGGTAATAGTAAGAGAAATGGAACATCGAAATGGGATAATAACGTTGGGGTAATCCATTTCAAACTAATCCGTAAAGTGAATCGGATGAGAAGCGGGTGGGTTCGGTGTTGACGGTGGATTACATGCATATAATTATTCCAATCTGATATAACCAAGATTACTCCGTTACTATATAGGTTACATATATGCATATACCTATGTATGTATTCATGATGCGACACCATCCGATTTGTCGAACGTACCTACTAATACCTACCATATGTACCCTACTCACTTCTCACATCTCTATTCTTACATCTCTATTCTCACATTTCTATTCTCACGTAACGAAGAAATTCGGTGAGAAATCTCAACTAAATACCAGCTCCCATCCTCTTGGCTTACCTTATTTCTTAAACTTATACCCCTTATGTATACCTCCTACTGGTCCTACCCCCGAGTTCACATATAATATTATATCTCACTTCTGCCCCTTCTGCCCCTAGAATTAAATAATGCCCGAGTTCGAGTTTGTCAACGTCGCTCGTCCCGGCGACGTTAAGCGTCACTCTACTCAGATTCGTCGTCATGTCATGAAGGATATCGGTAAGGCGCGCAGGAAACCCCATAGGAAACAGCGTCGTCAACAAGTCATCATTGGGGAGGTTACTTCTCCGGACCAGGGACAGGATGACGTATCGAGAGATCGTCCATCACAAGCTTTGGCCTTGCCGAGTCCCATGGGAGATGCTAGCTTACACACATTGGTGTACCCGACTGATATGGACGAAGAACGACTGAACCTGGTCCGATTCGGTAAGAACAGGTCTTCGGAAGGCGGTGAAGGTCTATAAACCTAACAATCAAGTCAAGTCATAGATGAGGCCCGATCTGTGTACAGACCATTTCGATTCACTTGGCTAACGATGGGCTTGTCGGATCCGGCTGCTTGGCATATCACCATGGCAAATGCTGCTTTGAACCGTTATGTTAGACCCGAGCCAGGGTCGAGGAAGCCGGAGTTCAACTCCAGCGTCGATGCTATGAGGTGGTACACCCTGTCGTTGGGTTCTATTACCAGGAGGCTCTCGAACCCTAATGAGAATAATACCGAAGGACTCGTCGTTGCTGTTGCCGGCTTCGTTTGTCATGATGTATGGCCATTCTCTTACTATACACGGTATTATTCATGCACGATCTTACTAAAAGCCAACCAAGTCATCGGTAGGAAACTTCGACCGTTTTTGCATTCATATGGACGGGCTTCAACGCATCGTTGATAAAAGGGGCGGCCTAGACGCCCTCAGCAGCCCGCTACTGCGAGTCATGATATCATGGTAATATTTTCCACCCCAGAATGAGCCAGTGAATTTCACTCATCTCCTCAATCCAACATGGCATAGGTTTGATCTGCTTGGCGCGACATATTTTAACGTGAAGCCTCGGTTTGGCGTCCCGGCATGCTCAATCCGGGAAGTTGATACCAGCGACGATTCTCAGCACTTGATACGACTGCTGAAGTCCAGGGACATGAGCTGTCCTACTCTGGGAGACATCATAAGTGCCATGGAAGCGACGGCGGCAGTCGCTAGCTCTATTAATCGGCGTTTAAAAGAGGATCCTGATTTTTTAAAAGATGATGTTACTATCGCCCGTCTCCTGGGACCAGCATTTCACAAGGTACTCTCGCTCGAGGGGAGGCCGCTGCCTGATGACCCGTCAGACCCTGAGTATTCCGGCACAGCTACTAGGGAAGCTTTTCGACGAGCCGTACTCGTGTTCCTAGCCGCAATCAAGATCCGAATGGGCGCAGGGGCGTACGAGATGGAGAAACACCTCGACGCATTCAGGCAAATATCGCAATTGCCTCTGATAGACTGGAGCATAGTACCCGAGTTAAACCTATGGGCTCATATCACAAGTGCCATGCAGGAAGAAAGCCTTAACCGTGCCTGGCACGTACTGACTATTGTCGACGTAATGGGGAGTATGGGCCTCCAGACCGGCAAGGAGGCTGTCGATATTGCTCGAGGCATCATCTGGGTGGATGCTATCGACATGGGGAAATCCGACTTACTCTGTGACGAGATCGATAGCTACCTGAAGGCGAGCATGCTATAATGACCAAGCAACTCAACTAGGAGGTAGACATCCAATATAAGGTGTTCTTAGGAGACTTTGAGAGCTGACACCACATTGCAAATTAATCAAGCAGAAGGATCGGAAAACTAACAAATAAATATCTTATACATTACTACTATTCAATTTCAAACCAGGATGTAGCTCCTTCTCAACCTCCCTCAACGGTTCCTCACAATCCCACCATCCGCCGGGATATACTGTCCAGTTACCCATCGACTCTTTTCCGACAATAGAAGTAGGACGATATCGGCAACATCTTGTACTGTACCACGTCGATCGTAACCACGCTGAAAAGGGATGAGCGCATCAACAGACTCGTCTACCACGTCTTTGTTCATATCGGTCACAATAGGACCCGGGCCCACCGTGTTGACTGTAATGCCATGGCTACGGCCAATCTACACATATTTCATTAATACCGGTTTCAGAAGCATATATATACCAATATCCTCTTACCTCTCCAGCCCACGAAGTTGTCATGTGATCCAGGGCTACCTTCGATGCGCCATAAATGGGTAGATTCGGCGGACACCATTTCGAACTCACAGATCCGATATTGATTATCCTACCTCCCGGGGGCATCCTCCCTAAATCTACGACTGCTTGGGTCATGAGCACCGGCCCGAAGAGGTTGACCGCGAATACATGCTGAAGCATTTCAAGAGTGGCTTCTTGTAGGGTATTAGTGTTTGCGACTCCCGCATTGTTAACTATAGATCATCTCGAGTTAGCAACAGCAATCCTAGCGATCAGAAACTTCGCCGATCGCAAGCGGCATGAAAAGGAGTTATTCAGTGGCATTCTGCAACGGGCTAGGATTCTCTTGTGTAGGTACATACTAAGAATATCAATATGGTCTACCCCGAGCTCTCTCATGGTGTCGAGCACGATCTTTCGAGCGCCTTCCGCCGTCGTCACATCCGCCTGGACCGTTGCTACGTCGACGCCAAACTGGTCGCGCAGGGATCGAGCAAGCTCGCGAGCCCGTGGCGCAGTGCTGTCAGAATTGTAGTGGACGGCCACGGAGGCACCGTTGCGTGCTAACGTCTTGACGATCGCTCCGCCGATCCCGTTTTCTCGGCCGCTGCCGGTGACGATGGCGACCTTGCCGGCCAGTGAGAGACTGTCTGCATGCATGATTGGAGAAGGTTACATGTATCCTAGGTTGGAATAGGTAGGTAGCTTAACGAATAGCATCCGCAACTAACGTGTGTTTAAATATTTGGATCTGGCGACCAGAACGAATCTCACGATTATGAGCTGTGAATAAGCAATGTCCATGGAGGCTGATGTTCATCTTATTATGACAAAGCTCACCGCCCCCCCTTTTCTCCATCGATCCCATGTCGTCCCGAGACCATGGCAGGGTCAAATATCTGGGAAGGAAGCATGACCGCATAGAATGAGTATGACTACATATCGTCGCATCAGGAGCAAATGAAAACACGTGGTTTCAGCTGTCCGATCTGTGTTATCCGATTTCAAGAGCCGCTACCCCCGTTCATGCCACCGGGAATGTCGGGAAAAGCCCGAAGGTCAAGAAGTCTTATCATCGGACTTTTTATCTATTACCCCCCCTTACCTCATTATATGTATGCTTCTCTTCCTCCATTGTCCGCTTTCTGTGTCTTGGAGCATGAAGGATGATGTTTCCAGGGTCCCTGTAACGATAGCGTCAGTGAGGTTGCATTCGAGATAACTCAAAAAGGAGCGATTATCCCGCAGGCTCATACAGAATGCGAGATATTGGGATACTGGAGGGCACTCTACATCTTCAGCAATCTACGCAAACATATCACAATAGTAATACGAACTACCGTCCCGACCGAGTGGCACAGGGCTGTCATGGGTGAGCTAAACTCTCCGCGCCCTTTTGATCGGTCTGGCTAACAAATTTTCTTTGATCCTTCTGTCTCGCGACGGACTTGAAAGACTTGGCTGACGAGCTCACGGTTGAGGTTACATAAAAACAGTATGTAATCTTATTACATATCCCAGACACTACCTCACTGCTAATTTCTTTCTTTTTATATTCTATACCAGGCACCTAGCTAACACGCTGACCAGGGATCAATACAAAGTATGTCATACAATCTCTTTACATACATCATACCTACATCATGTATGTCATGTATTTACCTGCCTAGGTGCCTTAGGTAAGGTACGAGACGTCACAGACAACCTACCTGGGTAGATACCTAGGCATATATGTGAGGGCAGGTTGGCATGGCCGCTGATACAGAATGTCAGATTCTGTGCCTCGCATACGCTTCTCTCCTACCATACCTGTTTGAAAGATATAGCTTATCTAGGTAGTAAGGCAAGAGCTCAGATACGATACATATCAATATACTGTATAATCTGTGACCCTGTCGTGAGCTGACCGTGCGCTTTTCGCTTTTCTTTTTCTTACATTATTTCCTGACTCGCGCGTCCGGTTGGATCTTCAACTGGCTCGTCGCTAGTCTAAACTCCATGCTCACCAGCCCCCTGTTTCCAATTTTAACTTTCCGTCCACAGTGGACGGAAAGCGGCCGCGCGGTTGCTCTAAATCTTAGGAGCACGGCCCGGCTCGTCTCGCGTAGCGGGTATTACAAGCGGGCTCGGCGCGAGACATGGCGCAGGAAGCGCGAAGGCGGACGGATTTACCTACTACGCCGACGCAGTAAGAATCTAGAAAGGAAATTCTAGCAGGCGATCGTTTGCCTATCATGGACGGCTGACCCAAGAAAAGCGAAAAATAAAAAAAAAGTCGAGAAAGTCTGACTAACGTTTGTATATTGCCCTACCTACCGACCTACATAGTACCTACTACGGTTGCCTAAACGGCGAACTGTGCCAAAAAAAACGATCTACGCTAGAAATGGCAGTATGTATTACTAATATTTTTAGCTTGGTACTTTTGGGGCTAATCGAGCCGGCTAGTGGCCCCGATAGGCACATATCTAGGGTTTTAGTGAATAGATAAGCTAATCGATAGCTTATAAAAGGGTATTATTCTTTTAATAAAAGGAAAGTTTATGAAAGATACCTAGGTACTTGAAGTACCTAAGCTGTAGTAATTCATCCAATCAACGTACGTAAAAATCGTCGATCGCAACTCTAGATCTTTCAATTCAAATCATTAACAACTACAATAACTTTACTTAAACAATGTCAAATCTACTGTCATTTATGAAGAATTATAATTAAGGGAATGCGATTCAAATGAATCTAGTTGCATCAATAGAAGTCTTGAAATGATTGTTCTGTAACCTGTTGAAAGTTGCGGCCATACCTGTATTATGAGCTCATACCTGCGTACTGGTTTATTACCTAATCCTAACCTTAAATATAACCTCAAATCTAACGTATCCTAGGTCCATTCTTTAACACCAGATAGAATGATCATTATGAGAGATATATTAGTGCAGCCAGAGTCATCTGAATCGCATTCATTTAATTAGAAATGAATCTAAATATGAAGGTATCAAACGTTGTTTTGGTAAAGTTATTACCATTATTAGTAAATAGTCGAAGTTGAAAGATTTGGTATGAATTGAACCTACTTTTGATTGGATAGAGTTGTGGGGCTCTTTTTTTTGTCAAAAGTTTTTTGTTTCATACGTACCTTTAAGTAAATATATCAATTTATTAAAGGGAAAATATCAGTAATATATGCAATTAATACCCATAAGGTATGCATTTTTCGCGTATGAGAGTAAAAGTACTATTCAAAAGCACGCTACTTGAATTTACCTGTGGTCAACTGCCTATTTGAGTAATTAAGACCCAGAAATATTTTTTTGGCACAGTTCGCCGTTTAGGCAACCGTACCTACCACCCCGGCGGTCATCCCGGCGGCGCACCCCTGTTACGGGTATGTATAGGACATACAAGCGCTATGGTACATACGGAAATTTTCGGTGAGACGCCACAAGACGGACGGTTTTTATCTTACGTGTAACGACCTTGCTTCGCAAGGTGTCTAGCCAATAGCGTCGTCCCGATTTCTCGATGAACTTTCTTTTCTTAAAACGCTTAACTACACTATACATAAGTTTATGACAGCCTACAAATACCCTGTCCTGCGGGTTGGGAAGGGCGCATATGATCCTCGCATATGGTATGACATATCATTAAATTTCTGACCTACATCCGCATGCTGTGTAAGCGGCGACGTGGTGAAACCGAGCACCCAAGACGACACACGAGGAAGGTCAGAACGGGCTAGGGCAGAAAGAATTTGGGGGCTGTTTTATTTAGCTGGTGGGATAGTAATAAAATGACCTAATAGCTTCGTCCGAACATGACAAATTTGTCGGCTAGCCGCTCGCATTCTGGGTTCAAGCACTTGGTCTCCCCCTTGACCAACCCTTCCGGCTGGTCGAAGGGAATGCACAGGCTCTTCATACCCATCGACGGAGCTTTCTGGGCCTCCGGAGTATTCGGATCCTCGTCCGTGCGTCCAGTCGTCAGTTCTTTGAGCCGATCCTCGCACTTACCATCGAGGCAGAAGGGGATGATAACGACGTTTTTGGCGTCCAGGGCCGGCACGACGTCGTCCCACTTCTTGACGACGAGGCGGTGCTCTCTGTAAGATTTCTCCGCCTTGTTGTACATGTCGCTCTGGATGGTCTCGAGGAACTTGGGAACCTGGGTAGCGATTTCGGAAAGGGGGATGGTACCCTTTTCGCCGGTGTCCCGGCGCGCGTAGCTGACGACGTCCTTGGCCGCATCCTTCGGCCCAAACTCGAGGCGAAGCGGCACACCCTTCAACTCCCAATCGTTGAACTTCCAGGCCGGAGTATATCCGTCCCTCAGGTCGTCCTCGACGCGCACACCTGCCTTCTTGATCGTGTCCTTAATTTTGGCAAGCTTCTCGTAGTGCTGAGTCTTATCTTCAGCAGTGGTGCTCTTCGTAATTCCAACAGGGATGAGGACCGTCTGAACCTTGGCTATTCGTGGGGGGAGAACGAGACCCTTGTCGTCACCATGTATCATGACCATCACACCAATAACACGTGTGGACAGACCCCACGAATTTTGCCAGACATGGATGTGCTTCCCTTTCTCATTCGGATCTTCAACCGTGATGTCAAACATTTTGCTGAAGTTCTGCCCGAGACAGTGCGACGTGCCACCTTGAATGCCTCGTCCGTTGGAAGGGATATAACCCTCGACCGTAGTCGTGTAATATCCACCAGCGAACTTCTCGTTCTCCGTCTTTTTCCCTCGGACGACCGGAACCGCGAGAAGCTGCTCATATACCCCAGCATAGAGTTCCAAGATCTCGAGAACCTCCTCGCCGGCGAGCTCTTCCGTCAAGTGCGCTGTATGGCCTTCTTGCCACAAAAACTCTCTGGCTCTTAGGAAAGGGGTGGTCTGCTTAGCTTCCCATCTAACGACCGAGTTCCACTGGTTCAGTCTGAAGGGAAGATCTCTGTGGCTTCGAATCCATTTCGCGTAGTAGGGGTACATGACTGCTTCGGAGGTGGGACGAACTGCGACTGGAACTTCGAGGTTTTTGTCACCGCTACGAGGAAAACGAATGTTAGCAGTTATCTTATATAACGACTGATCTTGATTGTGAGGAGGGCAACGGAATTGACACTCACGCTTTGGTAACCCATGCAAGTTCAGGAGCGAAGCCTTCGACGTGATCTTTCTCCTTCTCTAGCGACTTCTGAGACAAGAACATAGGGAAATTTGTCTCATCAACGCCCATGGCCTCGATGCGCTCGGTAAACCACTTGCGGATAACGTTCCAGATATACATGGTCGCGGGACGCATGATGTAAAAGCCCGAGATCTCGGTGTAATACTCGACCAGCTCGGCCTTCAAGACGACCTCCTGGTACCATTGTGCAAAGTTATCGGCTTTGGAAGTGGTGATTCCGATGATATCATCCGCCTTCTTCCCACCCGCGCCGACGACAGGAAGGGTAGCTTGCTTCGCTGCCTTGGCTGCTTTTTCGGCAGCTTTCTTTGCTTCCTTTTCGGCCTTTTTCAAGGCGCTCTTGGATTGTTCGACCACCTTGTTCTCTTCCATGATTCTTGGGTCGTGTTGTGATATTGTATGAGTATTGGAAAAATAGAAATGATCTATAATTGGGGAGGGAAGGGAAAGGGGAGACGAAGCTGTCACCTCACAGCGGACAGTGAGATCAATGCGACCCTTTTTTTTTCGGTTCTTTTATTTTCGGTACCTAATCTAAATCACACCTGATATTTTGGTAGACATTCAAGTGCCGTGTAGGTGAAAATAAATAATAAGGAAAAAAAAGGTGCGGTATAATAGATACTATGACTGCGACGTTGTAGCCTTGTAGATAAGGAGTTAAAAGAGGTAGTCAGATATACAGTACCTAACATAAACACGCCCTGGGAATTTTGCAAAATGCCCCGCGATTTAGGTCCCAATATTTTAATCGAACATTAAATGAAGGTGCTTTTTTGGAGGGGCTATTTGCCCAATGTTCAAATGTTGATAAGATAATACAGTACAAATAAAGGCCCGTGCACGGGTTATCGGGTAGGGAACAACTGCTACGTCCGCAGAGGAAAAAATAAAATAAGGTCCCAGAGTTAAGGAAGGAAGGTTCGAGGTTCATATACATAATAGCAAAGCAAATATTGAAAGTGCCCGTTAATTTGCATGTGGCAGCCTCGAGTACCTGACATAATCTTTTTTTTTATTCTTTTCCCACTTTCCTAGAATTATCCGTCAATCTTTTTATACTTAACAATAACAACAACAACATCATCAAAAAACAACAGTAACAACAACAAAAAGATGGCTTCCATGTTTGAGCAGCCTCAAAACGGGACTCTGTTCCTTGGCGGTCAGAAGATATCTGGTGCAGATATTAGGGATCAAAATGGTAAGTAGCTCTTCTTTTTGGGAGGTATTTTTCTTTGAGGTTACGATATATATATATATATATATATACGACTATGTTGTATTGTAAGAATATTCATCCGTGTTTTCACTAATAATAAATGATATGTATAGTCCTCGCTACGCAAGCCATTGCAAACGTCGTCAAAAGCTCTTTCGGTCCTAGCGGCCTAGATAAGATGATGGTGGACGATATTGGAGTAGGCCAACTAATATCCCAAGCTTAGGAACGTTGCAACTGACTGCCGTAGGATGTTACCGTAACTAACGACGGAGCGACTATCCTGAGCTTACTCGATGTTGAGCACCCTGCTGGAAAGATTCTCGTCGACTTGGCCCACCAACAGGATAAGGAGGTTGGAGACGGCACGACCTCAGTGGTCCTGATCGCTGCCGAGCTCTTGCGACGAGCGAACGAGCTTATGAGGAACCGTATACATCCAACTACTATAATCACGGGCTACAGACTTGCTTTGAGAGAGGCCATCAAATACATGAACGAGAATATCAGCACCAAGGTCGAAAACCTCGGCCGAGAATCGCTAATCAGTATCGCTAAGACGTCCATGTCTAGCAAAATCATTGGGGCCGATTCCGATTTCTTTGCCAACATGGTAGTCGATGCCATCCTAGCTGTAAAGACGACGAACAACCGCAACGAAGTGAAGTATCCCGTTAAGGCTGTCAACATCCTGAAAGCGCATGGAAAAGGCACCTTGGAATCGATCTTAGTCAAGGGTTACGCTTTGAACTGTACTGTTGCCTCGCAGGCAATGAGTACGCGGATACAAGACGCTAAGATTGCCGTACTTGATATGAACTTACAAAAGGAAAGGATGAAGCTGGGGGTGCAAATCACGGTAGATGATCCTCAACAACTTGAACAGATCCGCGCGCGAGAATCAGGAATGGTCATCGAGAGAGTAGAGATGATTCTCAAGGCCGGAGCAAACGTTGTCCTGACAACCAAGGGTATTGACGATATGTGCCTGAAACTCTTCATCGAGCGGGGTGCAATGGCTGTCAGACGGTGCAAGAAAGAAGACTTACGACGAATTGCGAAGGCCACTGGTGCTACCCTGCTAAGCACCCTGTCCGATCTGAACGGTGACGAGCGTTTCGAGCCCTCATATTTAGGCCACGCCGAAGAAGTTGTTCAAGAGCGCATTTCAGATGACGAATGCATTTTAGTCAAGGGAACCAAGTCGTACTCATCTGCTTCTATCATTCTTCGAGGACCGAACGACTACCAATTAGACGAGATGGAGCGATCTGTGCACGACTCGCTGTGTGCGGTCAAACGAACTTTGGAGAGTGGCAGCATTGTGCCCGGTGGCGGTGCAGTAGAAACGGCATTGCATATTTACTTGGAGGAGTTTGCAGGCACAGTTGGCTCGAGAGAGCAGCTCGCCATTGGCGAGTTCGCGCAATCGCTTCTCGTCATCCCCAAGACATTGGCCGTCAACGCCGCGAAGGATGCGAGCGAATTAGTAGCACAACTACGATCACGACACGCGCTATCGCAGAGGACACAGGATGGGGAGGCTAACGAGGACGAGAAGATGGTGGCGAAAAAGAAGAACTACAAGAACTACGGTCTGGATCTGATGAAAGGGAAGGTGGTGGATGAGATCAAGGCTGGCGTGTTGGAACCCAGCATGAGCAAGATTCGACAGCTGAAGAGTGCGGTGGAGGCGTGTATTAGCATAATGCGGATCGATACCCTGATCAAATTGGATCCGGAAGAGAGGGGAGAACCGGATGACGGTCATGGTCATTGATAGGGATTGATAGGGAATAAAGAGAAAAAAACATATTGGTGATGGTGGATACGATGCGTTCCCGATAGGATGAACGATTTAAGACACGAGCCTAATTCAACGAGCCGAAACCCGGTTTCGAAAAGATCAAGTTATCCAGTATCCAGTACCAAGGTATTATCGGCGCCCAGCTACACAGTACATTCCAATAATAAGTACGTGTAGCATAGTGATAATTATTACGCAACTTTATGGTCTAGTCAGCAAAGCTCGCGTACATATACGGATAAACTGGATGATTTGGGCGTTGGAGAAGACATAGATGTGACGAGTATTCGGTACAGGAAAAGCTCAAGCAATTTGAGGCGGGTTGCATCATGCGGTACAGCCAAGATGCAAGCCCCATCCGCTCAGCTTCCAAGCTGTCATCCCGCCCACCCTGGACGAAATAATATTGTTAATAACATGCTGCAACATAGATTCTACTACCCGTCTGGTAACGACACAAATCCGACCAAATCACTCAACCTTTTCTTAAGGTATGCGTTTTCTAGGTATTTTCTCTTTCCTAACTCGTACGTGAGACAGACTATTCCCTTGCCGGATTCAAGTATGGAATGCCGGTATAGCTTCGAGGATCGAAAATCAAGATAGGTGGTACGAATAAGGAGAAAGTTAGCAAAGTCTCCGGCTTTCTTCCGTCTACATCTTCTTACATAACTACCATCAGACCTTGGCCTATATAGTACTAGGCTCTATTAGCCCCCCCTTTTTTTCTGATCCAAACTTTGGGTGGAGGGTAACATATCAGTCCCTCTCCGCTCTCCGTGGGGATGCTTGCATGTCAACTGGTCACTGGGTCCTTTCTTGGCTTCTCTATTCGCAGCATTGGTTCATGGTGCATCAGGGTCCCGTACGAGTGTGGCTACTATTCTTATTGTTATTTATTTTCTTCAACCATCCTATCGTTGCGTATTATTTAACGTCTCTTTGTCCTGCCCCGTCGTCTGGCGTTGGTAGCGTTCCCCGAGGTATCAAAAGTTTCCTCTACTTCTGCCCGCCTGCTCTCACTGGCTGAGTAAAGCAAGTTATTGCTACGTCTCGTAAGAAATATAACTTCAGATAGATTGCGTATACCAAGGTCTTTTCTCGTCTCATATCCATCTCATATTCATTGTCCCTGTAATTATATGTGTCTTTAAATGTCACACCATCCGTGACATAAACTTCCTTTTTTACACCGTTTCGTCTCAACACTTACCTGGTATACACGCGCGCCCATCTCCACCAATCATGGGCTCGTCTACCCAAGATTCCCAGCACGTCCTCCCAGACGCTGCGTCCCCGTCTCTCGTGCTCGCACACCCGACCGAGGCCGAGAAGCGCCGGACCTGGTCCCTCAACCACCGGGAATGGGGCGGTGGCCTAACTCTGGATGAGTATCTCCGGCGAGAGCCATACCTGACCACCATCCCGCTGTCCCGCGATGGCGGGATGACGCACTGGATCCTCACGGACTCCGTTCAGGCATCGAGCGAGGACGAGGGAGGGGAGAACAGGCCTGTCCTCGCGTCCTGCGAGTCTATCTGCAAGCGCGTCTTCGTGGCCGCCCCGGGCGACGCCACCGCGCGGGAGGCTCTGGGCCACGGCATTGGGTCCGTCTTCACGTACCCTGAGTACCGAGGAAATCGGTACGCGGGACGCATGCTCAGCGAGCTAGGTCCCGCCCTTAGAACATGGCAATGCGGCGGCCCAGGTAGCCAAAATCAAAGTCAAGGTCAAGGTCAGGCTCGCGAGGTCATATGCTCCGCCCTCTGGTCGGATATCGGAAAGACGTACTATGCTAAGAAGGGGTGGGCCGCGTTCCCTAGCCTACACGTCGAGTTCCCCGTCCGGACCGAAGGAGAGGCAAGAGAGGAGGGGGAGGTGTCGCCAATCACATACGATACCCTACGGCCTCTCTGCGAGCGCGACGAGGAGCTCATGCGCGACGCGGTGCTGCGCGCTGCTCGCCGATCGGGCCATGCGGCCTTCGCTTTCGCGCCGGATTATGATACCTTGCGCTGGCACATGTACCGGGAGGATTTTATCACGTCTACCCTGTCCCGCTCGTCGAAGCTATTGCCGCCGCACGCTCAAGTGCCGCCTACTATCAAGGGGGCGCTTGCAGAGGGGAAAGATAGTGGACGGCGTGTCTGGGCACTCTGGACGAGGAATTATTCTGCTGCTGCTACTGCTGCTGCTGCTGCTGCTGCTTCTTCTGCCGGGGAAGGGAAAGGGGGGAACTCGGTTCTCTGCACGGATAAGAATACTCTGTATATCCTACGACTGGTCGTAGAGGCCGAGGCTGAAGGAGAGGAGACGGGCGACCCGAGCGAGGACACGCAACGAGCATTTGCTGCCGTCATGCGGGCCGCGTTGCGCGAGGCGGCCGCTTGGCGCCTGGGCAAGGTTGACCTGTGGAACCCTTCGGCAGCGGTGCGGAAGCTGGTCGAGCGGTGCGGGCTGGCGCACGGCTGGGTCGAGAGGGACGCGGAGAGCATACCGAGCATGATGTGGTACGGCGGCGAGGACGCGCAGGGCGTGGAGTGGGTTGCGAACGAGAAGTACTGCTGGTGTTGAAGGGAGGCCGTGTATACCTAGGTAGGGTACCTCGTTCGGGGTTATATCATCAGGTACCTATCAGGAAAGAAGGAGTCGGGGAGAATGAGAGAAGCGTGTTTCGAGACGGTGGAAATACCAAGATATATACAGCAATGTTCACCTTTTTTTTTCATTTCTGGCTTTTTCTGGTACTCGGACTGGATGAGTGGAAAGACAGATAGGAGAGGTGTTGTTATACAAGATTATTAGGCACTTGCTCTGCAGACAGGTATCTAGAATAAGAGGTATCCTAGGTAGCGCACTTAGACATTTTGGTACGCTAGAAGATTACTTGGGGTGGTGGCTATTTCGAAGGGAATCGTGATGGTGATTAGATAGGTATGGTAACGATGATATATGCTACACACTTATGACTAGTTCTTATAAGCAGCGAGGTTATGCGCAGTGTTGTGGCCTACGATTACCTAGGTAGTAAAAACTGCTGTGTTCAAGACACAGCTGCAAATGCCGTGCCTATCTCAATACGCCTACGCTTGTGAAACAAACTCAGGCCAACCAAGAGAACACGGGCAAAAGGATACGCACAAGTAAAATTCGGGCTGGTATATTTAGATGGAATGCGTGAAAGGCCTATCGGAATCCTAGCCTATCTCATCCCCAGTACCAGGAAACGCCGTAAAAGTCTATCACAAACGCAGCCAGGACCCGTGCCTAGTACGTAGGACTTACTTAACCCTCCTGCCCCCTTCCCCCTTTTTCCCTTCTCCCCCTTTCCCCTTCCCCCTAGCAATCGAACCCCCTTAGCTACATACATGGATGTGTAAAACAGACTGTCCGTTCCGTGGAACGTGGTATCATCCTAACGCCGAACTCCAGTAGGTAATATGAGAAGAAGAAGAAGAAGTAACGAAAACCAGTGGAGGAAGGGAAAGAGCACAAATACTAAGAGCGGCCGGTTGTTTGGATCTTCTTCCAGACGGCTCGCAGCAAAGGTTATTATCATATGTCGTGGCAGCATGCAGAGGTTCCGCCGTCCATAGCCAGCAAGTCCCGATCCACTTGATATCGCCTTACCCGCGGCGGAAGTATGGCGGCCGCAGTGCCGTCCCGTACGCACCAGCCCCCGGCGGAGGAGGGGCCTGAACACGTGCCATGGCGGCGTTCCCTCGGCCGGCCAGCTGGTAATTCATCGGCGGACGAGGCTCGTCGGTTTCGTAGTGCGGCATGACGCGTGGTCCTACATTTTGCGGTGCGCCATAGTTGTGACCAGGCGCGAGAGGTATGTTCATCGTGTGGCCTCCGTTCGCTGTGTTTGCGCCGTTCGCTCTGTTTGTGCCGTTCGCTGTGTTTGTGCCGTTTGCTCTGTTTGCGCCGTTTGCGCCGTTTGCGCCGTTTGCGCCGACTATGTTCTGTCGAACAGCATCTGCTTGAAATATTAGTACGTAATCATGGAAGACCGCCATAGGCCCCTGAGGGGGGGGAAGGGGATAAAGACCTTGAGGACCATTCTGAAGTTGTGGAACCATGGGCGGGGGGTTTGCTAATGGTTGATTTGCTCCAAAGAAGGCATCCATCTGTCGGTCTCTGCGGCGGATATCGTCCTGACGAACTCGCTCGGACATGCTGATCTTTAAGTCATTCGCGGTCTACACACGTGTATGTTAGAGAAAGAAGGGGGGTTATTCCAACAAGCTTGATTAATAGGGTAGCACTAACGATGCCTGGAACAGTCTGTGTCACCCGGAGAGAAGCGTGCTTTTCGGCATGCTCCATTTCTTTTTTATGACGCTCCTCGGTGCTATCCATCATAGGACACATGTAGTTGGGATAGAAGTGACCATAGTCTCTTATAGCCTTGCCGCAGACGTAGCACTGCATCGTACCGCACGAGCTACAAACAATAGTGTTACAGCCCTCATTTTTGATATACCGTTGGTTGCCTGCAAGCATTTGTCAGTCTCCGGAAACACAAACTGATACCGATATGGGGGGGGTTCTACATTTAATACACTTTCGAATGATCGCCTCGGTCATCGCCTCTTCGACAAAATGCCGGGCATTGATACCATTATCCACGGCGGATTCCTCGCAGGTCTTGGGCACGTGTGTCGCTTTTCGACAAATACGACAGCTGACCTTCTTGCAGGACGGGTTGAGACAACGAAACTCTTTATCGACCTCAACCGGCGGGCATTCCGCCCCGAAAATGCAGAATGGGCAAGTTTCCAGATTGTCGATACCGGCCATGCGTATGAGGGCCATCTGTTCGACTCGGTCTAGAGCCGCCTGTAATCTCTTGCCAATGAAGAGGTCTGTCCGAGCGCGAGAAAAGCGAGCCGAACACCCGTTCATAGACATGCAAGTTAATTCGTACCTGGAGAGTCCGAGGTTCGTCTCTGCCTGCTTTTTCACGCACTTTCGACAAAACCAATGAGCGGTCTCCCCATCGCAATGGGCCATCCTATTCAGGGGAACCTCCTCGAAGCAGCAACCGCACTCAGCCATCTGACCTGCTTGCACTGCCATCTTGCGATTCTCCTCTTCCTCGCGCTCACGAGCGTCCAACGTGTCTCTGATAGACTTCACCTTCCTGGCGAAGCCCAAATCCTCAATCGCGGCTCGCTGCTCCAGGGTGTATTGGCTCATGTCGGCGTTTTTGAGACGTTCTGCTTCGTACTCTCCTGTCACGCTCGACCTGTGCTGCTTTGGATCCCAGGAAACACCCCTGACCGTCTTTTCCGGGGTTTTGTCAGCCATGTCTATCTCCGTGTACGTATCAAAAAGAGACATATGGGAGAGATAAAGTTGCAAACGAATATACGGGATCGGCACTCGTCGGAAACTGAAAGATGTCAGTACTCGTTTTTGCGATGCTATAATCTTACCGACGACAACAACAACAACAACGTTGACAGGAAGGGAAAGATGTGGATGAATCATAACATACTACAATCATGTTAGCTTCTATGAACGATATGAACGAAGATCGCAGTGTCACGAATGGATTTTGTCGACTTACCTCCGTAGCGATCATCTGTATCGCCGTCTTCTCATACGCCAGTCCCTTGAGGATCTGATAGTTGCGATCAGTAGATCGTATTAACATGGTATCTTTGATGCGCCGAATATGCTCTTCGGTCATCTCTTCATCCGTGTCCGAGTTGTCGTCGTCGTTGACGACAGGCTCGTCCTGTTGAAGGGGATACCCTTCGCCACTGTCCTGGAGATCAAGCATCGTAGCGATTGCCATCTCGGCATCGTTCCTACACTTGTAGGCGATCTTCTTGAGAAAATCGTAGGGGACGTTAGGAAAGGCGAGCTTGATCTGATCTGCGCATCGGTCTTGATCCTCTTGCGAGCCGTTCTCATGTTCGACATCGCTGATGTCTACCATATTGACTTCGGGGGAATTCACCCCTTCTAACGAAGCCATATCGACACCTGGAGATGTCTGGGGGACAGGGGATAGATGATCCTTGAAGTTGAGTAGTCCGGCTCGTTTCGTCCTTGTACCTGTGCCCAAGAATCGAGTTCTTAAACGTCGTTGGGGAACAGATTTGGACGGTGTGTCGCCTGTGCAAGTTAGTGCCTTGGTGAGAAAAGTGACGATAAAGAATGGAATGAAAAAGAGAAGAGAAAGTGTAAACACGAGAACGGTATAAAACCTCGTCATAGGACTCGGCTTCGATTTTCGTTGCGCAACACCCATGTCGACTGCCTGTTATGTATGGTGGTTTTGGGATGGGAATGGTAAGAATGTTGGACAGGGAAGTGGTAAAGGGGTACGTGAAGATAATGATGAATGTCAACGTCCTCGCAGAGGACGGGCTGGGGTATGTGAAGAAAAGGGTGCGAAGGAGAAGAGGAAGAGGAAGAGGCAGGAATTGATGTAAGGTTCTAGATCAATAGAAGGCAGACATATACTCTCTATATAGAGAGAGTCATCTTCAAGTGCTTAAGACTCGAGTGCTCAGATGCACGCTAACACAGTTTCCGAAGCTGATAGATGCGCCTCAAGCCTCAAGCACTTGACGTATGTGTCATAACCATATTCCGTACCGATCCTTGAAATTCAACAATCATGCTTAAATGAAAGCAAGGTAATTACCTAGCTCAGGCCTTTAGTTCTTGGCCCTTGTTCCTTGTGATTCGATACTTGCTGCGGTGGCAGTACGCACGGTAGCTGCCAAGTATTCCTGCAGTTACTTTCAAGAGTGGGAATGGCTTGGGTGCTGAGCGGCCGAGCGACCGAGCGGAATTCAACGCGTCTGTGTAAGTTGACCTACCCTATGAAATAGGTATAGGGTAGAAAAGTTAAGGCGCGACGTTTTTTGATGTCAAGTATTGGGGATCGAAGGCAGAGTGTTCTGTAGGAGAATGAAAAACGGGTGATGAAATCAAGAGGATGAATGGTGTTAAGTTTGGGATAGGGAAATGGAAGATGGGGAAAGATAGAAATAGGAGGAAGAATATTTCAAATTAGGACCTCTTGTTAATGTTGTTAGAGAGGTAGCCTTGGTACGTTTAGTCCCAGGTAGGTATGATTATATTGGTCGAGATATGTGTAAAGGGGTGGAAAGTGGTGGTTTAGAAGATATCGAGGTTAGGTAAACCTGCTATACGATGTTTACTCGGGACAGTGAGAGCGTTCTAACATCTGCATTTATTGTTCCTGTCCGGCTACACTGTGTACTTGCGTTTTAGACACCAAATAACGTGAATGGTATCTCAATGCATAAAGACATCTCGCCTTACTTACGTCCTGCTGTTAACGATACCTTCAATCTTGAGTCTACAGTACAATGTAGGTTAAGCAAATTGGGAATAGGGGTAACGGATGGAGCATTGGAGTTACATATGTGCATGCACCTGATCATACATACCTATTTCTAGTGTCATGTCTACATCGATCATAGAGAAAATGGCAGTGCTTGACCAAGCTGATTCAGCCAAATCCTTAACTTGTGTATAGAAAAGACAGGAAAGCAGAAGAGAGTGATGGGACTCTGTTGCGGAAGTGTTAGCTGAGCTTGGTATCAGATACTCTCAATATTGAATGGGTTATGCCTCCTAGAGGCTAGGATGAGATTACTTTGAGAATCTGCTTAAAACATGCTCCTTGTGTAGGAACCGGAATTATAAGCAAACAAGGATAATAATGCTATGAGGGAGTAGGTATATACACGCACCATAACGGTATTAGATGAGTATGTTTAGATAAAGTGATACCTACCCTATCAAGCAGGCTGTGTAAGACGGTCAAATTTATGACTGACAACTGTATTATGTATATCACTAGTACGAAGAAGACGTGGTAGCATCGGAAGAACAAGTTGAGGCTCAAATCTATTCGAGGTAATTTGGAAGTTCACTGTGCACGTTATCCCCCTGAAATCAAACGTTAGGCAGGCTGCAATGTGCCCGCGTTACCTGAGTGCTCACCTGCATACCTACCATGCATGATGTATACCTACCTTCTCTACCTCATAAGTATTCATGCTTATTTAGAGATGTATACTTACCTATCGAGGTATTTAATATAACATATTGATAGAAGAGATGTTGCTAAGTTGGTTGGTATAAGAAATGAATGTAAACAAACGTATATTTATATTACCTGTCTATGTATTAGGTATACGTAGAGACATGTCGTTGAACGTTAAATATAACTTGAAGTAGTTAAAATTAACAGAGCTATAACGGACATATAAAGATACGCAGTATTGATTGCATTTCGTCTTATAACTCTTGATATAAGAGGTATGTAAGAGAGGTATGTACGGGTATATATGGTACATAGATTAGCTGCATGACGTAGTAGAGAAACATAAGCACGTGCTAACAAGGATATCCTGTAAGATCCATTCCCTTGGGATCCTCCTATTACTTAAGTACATGGGATCAGTCCAGGTAGGTACTTGTAGGTTAGGGGTATAAGGGGCCTGTAATAGGTATGGAGGTATGGCATCCTAGAATTTGGACTAAGAGAATGTATGGTTGATTAAAATATTAAAGACTTTGAAGTCTGATCTGTCTTACGAATCTATCTATCTTCCCCGCGCAAATTTCTCGTGCCATTTGCCTTTCGCAACGGGAGCCGGTTTGCCTGTTGGCTCAGGGACGAGCTCAATAGTATCGTGGACCGTTGCAATAGCTTTTAAACTCGCCTCGGGTACCTGTGAAGAAGAGGACGTTGTGCTAGAAGACTCAAGCAGGATCAGATCATTAGACGTATTCTTCTGACGGAGACTCCATGATTGAGAGCCGTTCTTTAATATAGCGGAGTTTGCTGAGGACTCTAAGACTAGACTACAGGTTGTTAATCTTGTTGGCGGAATGATCGATCAACGAATCGGATATCTAGTTCACTAACATAGGGGGAGATTCCGATTCTAATGACGCAAGTAATTCAGGCGGCAGTTCGAGTAATTTATAGCCGATTCCATTGGGTGCGTGACTGAGCGGGATGCCTATGTCCTTCTGGCTAGACATGATTGAGACGGGTTGTAAAACATGTGCTTATACTCTGTAGTGTATATGATGGAGAATAGACTTGAAGTTACGTATCTCAATGAGCATGAATGTTTGTATTAGTGTTGTATCTAGGTCTTAGGTCCTAAGCTTGAATACGAAGGCTGAAATAAAATGTTGAAAGGACGAATGTTTTTCAGCTTTAAAGATGTAATTATCTGGGACAGTACTGTGTATATACTATATTATACACTGTATACATAAGATATGAATACTTATCTAGGGGTACATTGTACTATACAAGTACGGAGTACAGCAGGGCACCTATTTTTGGGGAGCAAGGCGAGCTAGAGCTATGTAATAAGTACCTACCTTGTACAGTTGTCAGATGGAGTTTAGAAAACTG
This sequence comes from Hypoxylon lienhwacheense, assembly GCA_902806505.1. Taxonomy (NCBI): domain Eukaryota; kingdom Fungi; phylum Ascomycota; class Sordariomycetes; order Xylariales; family Hypoxylaceae; genus Hypoxylon; species Hypoxylon lienhwacheense. The sequence continues at coordinate 1,427,625 of CADCWW010000003.1, read as the reverse complement.
AAACGCGGTTTCGAGTCGCGTTGGTATTGAAATTTGGTTGGTACATATACGTATACGAAGTACATGATAGGTACGTAAAGTAAAGTAAACTTACGTAAATTCCCCGACAACCAAAAAAAAACCTAAACCAGACCAAAAAAAAAAAAAAAGGTAGGAACCTTGGAAGGTACCGACCCGGCCCTAATCCTAGTTCCTAGTCCGGCCGACTTCAAATGTTGTTCAAGAATTGACCGCAAATGATAACACTTACAATTAATTACCTACTCTACCTTATTACCTTACTACCTTACTACCCTACTACCTCACTAACTAATATTCTTGGACCAACTTTATGATTCTCATTGCGTATGACATTTCTCAAGATCCGGTTTTGATCTTTTGCGCATCTATTTCTTTTCTTCTTCACAAATTTCCTAGATCGCATGGGTCACTACAGCGGCAGCCTTAGCTTTGCATACTATCGTCGACCGATTTGACCTTTGGGTGTGTAGTACTACTAAATAAATAAGTAAGATCTGATCCTCGTTGGCTAAAAGTAAACAATATCTCCTGCAGGTCACGACGCGCACAAAAAAAAGCCACAAGAAAGTCGTCAAAACATTTGTTTACCCCGAAACCCCGAATCAAGATTCGACGAGTACCGAGACGCTCAACATCGCTTTCCTCACCATCGGATCTTTTCATCGATCCTCCACGCTCGTTTCTACCTTACCCTACCCTATCCTTCCCTCCCCCCCCAATCCGGAGCATGATGCTAAAGGCCCATTAAGGCGGCCATGGTTCGCGTTACCGAAGAACTGGCTTTATCGCCAGATCATCTCACTCTTTACCAAGCTACCGATCCTTTACTCGGTCACCTCCCTTTACTGATTCTTCACGGTTCTTCTACAACCGCAAATTATACGTTAAATCGATCGAGAGTCCAGGTTCATGTATATACACCTGCCGGTTTTCAATCATTTCCTAGACTTACCATCTCTCCGAACTCACCTTTCTATAATGTCGTCAACTATCTACCTCGTGAATTCCAGGGTGATGAGGTCTATCGTGCGTTGGCATTCGGTCTATTCAAATACTTCTATGAGTTACCTGAGCATATCAAGACGTACGTTAGAGGTCAGTACCCGGCTATGAAAAGCCGTCGTCCTGGTTCTTTGCCTGCGCTTTTTGGTGAACAGCACGCTGCCGATATCGCCAAATCGATGGTTAGGGCCGAAAACACGTTCGAAGTTATCCAGAAGCTTCAGGTCGCCCTGCAGACGCAACATACGAATAATGTCGATATCGATCTTGTTTTACCTCCTGGATCCATTACTCCCTTGCAGCCTGCTGATCTGGAGGAAATTCCCGAGGACGAGGATGATATACTGGATCCGACTTTACGCCAGTATGGAATGTACACACCCCTCATCAAGCTCTTTGGCGAACCAGTTTTCCTGCCAACCACGAGATTGCGACGAGCCCCTTCGAAACCGAGCGCGCTGAACAGGACGAGGTCATTTTCTAAAGACCAAAAAGCCGAGTTGCGACGAAAAATGACGGAGCTAGTAGACACCGAGGAACGCTACGTGATGAAGGTGGACGAGTTGGTGAATCACCTCGCACCCGAGTATATGGAAAGGGCGAAGGATCGGCAACCAGGCAGTTTTAGTCCCTCGGAAGAAGACGTCAAGAAGCTATTCCCTGAATCAGCTAAGGAAATCTTACAAATTAATTCGGCGTTTATGAAGGCCATACGGCAGGTAATGGAAGACACCGAAGGCGATGCTGTGAGGGATATGGAATTAGGACATGCGTCCTCGAGAGTAGGCGTGTCGGGAAGTTTAATGGGAAGGACGAGAGATGCGAGCGGAGCTCTGACGATGGCAAAGGTCATGTTGGAATGGTTTCCAAAGTTCACCGACTGTTATCAGGACTATATTCGAGCGAGTCAGAATTTCCCCCAATTAATCACGTCCTTCGTTAGCCAGCAGTCTAGCTTCTCGCAAAGGCTGGCCCTTACCGGCGAGCAGCACCTCCGCTCTGCCGTCATCGAGCCCGTACAACGTCTTCCACGCTATAGTCTCGTCATCGATCAGATTGTCGGCTGTCTGCCCATCACTCATCCTGCCCTCCAACCTATGTTAAAGGCCAGGGATATCATCGCCAACATTTGCTCCATGGATGATCCGCTCACTGACAAGCCTCATGTCAACACGCGCCTGCGACACATGGTCGAAAGTTGGCCTAGTGATCTGGAGCCGGTCGGTCGCTTGATCGTTGCTGCCGACTTCTTCGAGATTCCTGACCCGTATCAGGTCAGCTCAGCGACGGATCCGGACTCCAGCGACCAGACAGGGATTTTCCTTCTCTTCTCGGACTGTCTCGTTATCGTGAAGAAGGTTTACAGTGCGGGTACGTCGGCGCGCGACCTCCTGCGAGAGATCGACAAGCCCTCACCAGCGGGTCTGTTGGCTTCCATGACAAATGCTGCTGGCGGCCCAGGTTCTTACGACTTAGCATTCGCCGGCTGGCATAATCTTTCCGATATTCGCTTTACAGAATCTTCTGATGGGCGCATGGTCTGGTTAACGTCGCTAATCGAGATGAAAGGCGCACACGCGGGTGAGTTCGTCACGAATCCGGCGGCCACCTCGAGATGTTTTGTGCTGCAAGAGTCGTACGAGGGCAAAGCTGCGAAGTGGGGTGAAGATGTTGTCAAGGCTAGGGTAGAAAGAAGGTTTTCCGAGAAAGAGCGCGAAGATCCTTGCTGGACTCTGCGATCTATAAGGATGCCCGATACGGGTTTAGGATTGTTTGCCGCCGTATTTCAGGAGGGCCTCGATCAGCTCGTAGAAGGCCGAATGGAACCAGCCCCTATTCGTATCGTAGTCGACCACGAAAAGGGAACTAAAGGTGCACCCGTGGGCCACTACGGTGTCGAGATTTGCTCAGACGTGAAGACCGGAAATATGAGAAAGGTGATTGTCATTACTTTGGGGCTTCATGGGAAGAAGGCGACCGATGAGATTGCACTAGAAGACTTCCTTCCGACGCTCGCTAGAAGAGGTGAGTTTTGACTGATAGGATTGTATCTGGATTATGCTAATTTGATCCCAGTCATTCAGCTTCTCAGCACTCAGTTTAATGTCGGAAATCCTGCGCTTACTCCAGCAATGGTATCATATCATACCAAAGTCCTTCGAGGCCTGAGTGTCTCGAACAAGGCCGAGAAAACGAAGTCGTTCTTAGCCACTTCACCGGTGAAGTATCTTTCAAGCTTCCTGAGCGGCGGCGGCGCCTCAGAATCGGTCGGTAGCTTCAAGCATCAACGTTCCTTGACGGGGGACGCGCCCGTCCTTCTTCCTCCCGGCCAGCTCAGCCGTTCGAACAGCTCCAGAGACGCGGCATCGCTGTATGGCTCGGCCAAGAGCAGGGAGGGTATTCGGATCGGTGGAACGGACGATGATCGGCCAGAGAACCCGCTAGTGAGACTTGAGCAGACTTTCACGGGCTATATGGCTAGTCTTCAGGCACGCAAGGGTAGTTTTGTCGGTCGAATGCTACTCAACAGGTCAACGGTCGATGAGCTTTCGGTGAACGATCTTTACAATAAACTCATCGAGAGCCCTTTTGATATTGACGCTTCGTCTGACTTGACTCCTGATATCATTTTTGTTGCCTTCGAGAAATTCATTCGCATCGCTTGGCGGGAACAAATAGGTCCCATCATGACCCCCAAGGCGCTGAATGCCCTCCAAGAGAGGGCTACTAAAAAACTACCTGGGGATTTTGCCGATTTCGTCCATTTTCTCTTCGGAGACATGGCACCACAGAACAGAAGAGCATTCACCGCCCTCATAAAACTCTTAGCTGATCTCCTCGACGGCTGTGGAAATGACGGCGATAGAGGTGCTCTTACATTGGCTTTCTCTGAACTTTTAGTTGACGACGGGACTGCTCATAATTACATCAATCTCCTTGATAGACTCGTGGAGGATTGCGATCGTATATTTGATGACGGAACCAATGGTTTCAGTGCAAGTCTCAGTCAAGCTAGTCCTGTGTTCGAATCTATGAACTCGGCTACTCGTAGTGCGAAGTCACACACCGGATCGGTGACATCAAATACGTCTTCGTTGAGAAGGAAATTCGGATTCGACAACTTTTTAGCCAGACAGAACAGCAAGAATGATGCAGATAATCGGCAGTCTATGTGGCGTAGTCTAAGCAAGCATAGCAGACATCCTGCTACGGGCGAAAGTTCTAGTCCAGCCAGAAGTCCGGTGCTTAGGACAAGGTCTGTCGACGTAGGCGTTGTGTCGGGGCCAACCAGATCACGGCGGCCTGGATCTCGCGATAGACCTCCGATTGCTGGCGCTTTCGATGATGCCTTTTCGCGACCTCCTAGCTCTCAAAAACTCGAAACTATCGGAGAACCAGAAACTGAGGAGACCATTCCTAAGGGTCCAAGGAGAAAGCGTCGGAGTTCCTTATCCGACTTGAAAGAGCTCATGGCCGCGGCAAACCTGGAGGACGAGCCGTTGCAGCCTCTCTCACACATGAAGCAGACCTCAGAGAAATTCAATTCTGGACCACGCAGCCCAATACCGTCAAAAATACCGACTAGTCCACCCTCGCAAAATGGTCCCAGTAACTCGACTCTCCGCCTGTCTCGACAAAAAGAAAACAACAACGACCCATTCAACCCGACATCGTCGGTCGAATCGCCCAAGAAAGGGCATTCGAAGATGCTTTCGACTTCCAATATTCCAACCTTGAAACGTGACGCTGTATCAGTGGTAAATGAATCATCATCTTCAAGACCTACATCAAGTCCTACAAAATCACCGGGGAAGCTTCGGTTACAGTCAACACAGAGGCTTCGCGAACGATTACAGACAGAAAAGAAAGCCGTCGAAGATGTAGATACTAACTTACAATCAGAGCTTTCAAAAATCACCGCCGATATGGCCAGGATGAATTCATCTCTTCCACGCAGTACGGGAGTCGACATCAGAAAATTATCTTCCAGCGTGAAGGCACTCGAGGATCGTATCCCTATGGTCACGGCCCAATTAATGGACAGGCATGACCAACTTCAGCGAGATATGGAGACCTCGCTCAAGACAACCGAGACGAAAGTTAGGGCCATTGACCAGTTATACAAGGAGGCCACGGCGGAGAACGAGTTACTGTACGAAAAGTTCAATAGCGAGCTAGGCAAGATCGTCAAGGCGCTCAAGGGCAAAGGGCGCGATGATAAGGAGGAGTTGATGAGCCGAATGAGGGATTGTAGTGAGGAGACGGCTCGGGTGAAGCGCGAGAACGCTCGCCTCCGCCGGGAGATAGCTAGCCTGCGAACCCTACTTAAGGGTAACGGCAGCGGTGACGCCTAGAGGGACGTCATAATATACGAAACGAACAATAGCAACGACAGTAGCTCATTGCGACGATTGGTGTTTTGGCTGTTTTGGAGGATCATGTCGAGATGCGCGGGCATCACGAGACGGGCGTTTGCTTGTTTGCTTACCGTCGCCGCCGCTACTGTTACTACTGTTGCTATTGTTGCCGCCGATGTATAGAGTACCTACCTAACGAAAGTAAACGAAACGAGACGAGACGAGAAACGAAGAAGACAAAAGACAAGATGACCTTTTCTCGTTTTTTTAATTATTACTTCCTTTCCTTTCCTTTATTACCGTACCTACCTAGATAAGAAAAAATGAAGCCGAAACGATTGACTCTTCCCTTTCTTCCTCCTCCTCACCTTCTTCCCTCGGCACAGAAACGGCTGCTTGCATTTTGACGGACGGATGGTTTATGTGTAATGAAAACCGGGTTTTTACCTTCCTTCCTCTCTCGCTCTCTCCCTCTCTCCCTCTCTTCTTCTTCTCCCCTACCTATCACCCCTATCTCCACGGTTTATGATTGAAAAGAGAAGGAATGACTAGGTTTGCCTCTTATAATGAATGAAACTCGCATTCGTTCCTTTTTTTAAAAAAAAAAAAAACCAAAACAAAAGAGAAGAAATACTTGTTGGCCTGGTCCCTCCTCCTCCTCCTCCTCACCTTTCTCCTCCTCCCCCTTTATTTTTTTTCCCCCTCCTTTTTTATTCCCTTTTTTTCCTTTTCCTCTTTCTCTTATCTGGCTGGTTGGCTGGCTGCATCAACTGGATTCGAGTTAGGTAGCAGGCTAGTTAGGTTTATCGACGACGTAGGTAATTCAAACAAACAAACGAGAGAGACGTCCGAGTGCAGAGAGAAGAGATGAGACGAAGAGAAAAAAAAAAAGAGACTTTTTACATTACTGGTATCTGGCAACTGACCAAATTACGTGCTTGCTTGCTTGCTTGCTTGATTGATTGCTTTCTTGTGCGAGGTACGGATTTATTTTCTGACTAGGGGATTCTGTAGGTACGTGCCTAAGTACCTATAGCGTACCTAAGTCAGGGTATATACAAGTAGTAGTAGTAGTAGTCGTATACCTACCCCTTCCTTATGGTAGGTAACCCCTGAATCCTTCAACACGCCGAGGTAACCCTACCTTAACCAAGTAAAAGCCTTACATGTATGTATGTACGGACACTACCAAATAACCACCTATAGGTACTAGGAGGTAGGTTACCCCCCCCTCTCTTCTCCAACAACTCGACGTTTGCTACCAGGTACCTACCTACCTACCTATCTACGCGGCACCATTCCGTAGAACGATTTAGATACCTACCTATATATACCCGTACCTACCTAAGATAGGTAGGTAGGTAGAGTAACTTTCTTTTCTTTAGGTAGGTTAGGTAAGTTAGGTAGGTAGGGTATGGATCAGTGACATTTATCAGGTAATCTACCTAGCTCTAGGTAACTATAGCTAGCTATAGCTAGGTACATTACCGTTCGTAGGACAGCATCATCATCATCATCATTGTCATCGTCATCATCACCACGACCACGACCACCATCAACTACATACCTCTTTTAAATTCAACGGTAACAACAACGGTAACAACGACAACAACGACAACAACAACAAAAACGACAACAGCAGCAGCAGTAGTAATGCACCGAGGTATACACGAGAACACACGCGCCGAACAGTTTCATCAACGAGGCCAATCAATATAGACAAGTAAACCGGTATCGTATCGTAACGCATTGCTTGTGCCCCTCCCCTCCTTTTTTTTTCGTTTTTTCTTTTTTTTTTTGCTGCCGTATTCACTCGGTCGACGTCGAGCAACTAAATCTAAGGTAAACGTTTTGGGCTGGACGGACCGAGGAAGACAACTATTATCCACTACTTCGCATGCATTTTCTCTTTCTTTTTTGCGCTCAAATGCTTGTTAATATGCGCAGGTTCTCCCTCCCCCCTACCCTCTTCCCTATTTTCTGTTTGCCGTGTGGTAGCGCATCTCGCCTACCCAATCCACTCCCCCCCTGACATCGATTTTGCGATTCCCGGTGTCAAATGGTGATAGAAGCCATTTCTCGTCATTAATAAACCCCCTCGGTTTCCAACCCTAACCACCACCACCACCACCTCCTTCACAGAACTCTTCATTAAAATCCCTCCTCCAACCTCATGTTGCATCATTAGAAAGCAAAGAACTATTAGGTCACGGATCGAGGCACTATTGTGCCGGGGAAATCTCTTGTAGTTTCGCTTTTTCGTCATCGGTCAATTTGTTGTACCACTCACCGAATCCAGCGATGTTGTCACGCGCCGCCGTCAGGAAAAAATCTGTTAGGTAGGCTTGGGTTTCGTCATCTCGGCGACGCATGTTGTTGGCGTCTAGATAGCCCATCAGATCATTCTTGACGCTACCAAGGTTGAGATCGATCGTGTCCGGGTCGTCTTCCCAGCCATCGTCATCGTTATCGTCAGCGAACTCAGCCGCGGCAAAAGCAGCCGTATTGGCAGCACTGTAGGCCCCTGACGCAGAGAGAAGCTCCTCGATTAGAACCTTCAGGATCTTCAAAGGCGCGGGGATAATAGTGTATTGATCAGGGGCTGCACGCGAGTGAGTAACGGTCCATGAAGGGGTGCCGCTGAGCGGCTTACTCTGCTTAGCCCGAGATCGCGTCATGATCCTGTCGCTTGTAGGTATAATCAAATCGCCTCGTACTAATGTTTGGGTAACTCGAGGATCGTTTAGGCCGTACAGTTTCGAGAGAGCGATTATGCTGTATTGAAGTTAGTATCCAAACCTGAAATCAGGGGAGAGTCAATGTACTCACTTTTGTCTGATCTCGTCGTACCCAGCAAAATTGACCGAGTTCTCTAACCACTTGCTTAAGACGACTTGTAGGCCGCTCTGACCGTTGATCTGGATGGTAGACAGAAATTCAACGATGTCATGGGCACCAACTAAAGAAAGTCGCGCAAACACCAGGATGAGGGATTGGATGAATGAAGCAGCTTCGGCAGTGGCTAAACGGTTGGCCACAGCCTGTAATAGCTGCGGTAAGAAGGGCCCGAGTCGTTCATGACCTGCCTTTTCAACTAATTCGGCCGCAAGACCACCAACCTCGGTGGCTGAATTATCTTCGATAGACGTTCCAAGCAAGCGGTCGATGATGTGCAAGCAAACCTCGAGGCCTGATCTATTGTTTCCATCATGATAGTTGAGTACTTGCTCGTGGTCGTGGGCCAAGAGGTACCTCACCGACTCCGCGCCAGGCCGTAAGATATCACCTTCGTTGCTCTCCATGAGGAGTCGGCTTAGCTTGGGTAGGGTGGCCGCGACGAAGCCGGGAGGTAGGGGTTCTGAAGCATATTGAGTAAGAGCAGCCATCAACTCGGTCGCGAACTATCATGGTAAGTAACATTAGCCTCGGTAGTCAACTATACATCTAGCAAAGCTTAGGATGGTGGTGAAGAGTTCGAGGGCTTGGACGAGTCCTTAGCTTACCGTAATAAGTGGGTTATCCGACGTGATGTCTGCGACATTAAACGCACCAGTCAGCGAAGGGAGAACCTTTTGACAAAGCGCATGATACGAGGCCGGGTCTGGCATTGTTCTGACAATGTCTTCAAATTCTTCGCAAATAAGCATGGTGACCTAATAAACAACCAGTGTTAGCATGATCTCGTGGTATACACGCATACTTAATTCCGTATGGAGGATGTTTGACTAATTGATGATGCCGTTTTGAAAATACCTACCTGCCAGTTATTCGAGCCATGCTTAGCAATAAGGAACAGTAGATCCAGGGCAGGAATGTCGGTAGATACCGCGATCCGCTTATCAATGTTGATGGCAGCTCGGAGGGTTTCAGTGAGCGTCACTAATAAGTCATCTGCTTCCTCGATATCGGTCATGTCCTTAGTCGACATCCACTGCGAAATGGCGTTGACAACCTTGGCTTGGATTTGGTGGTTGCCAGAAATGCTTTCACTTTGAAGAAATCCTTCGATCGCTTTTATGCAAGCGACTTGCACAAGTTCAGATTGCTCAGCTGTGATGGCTTCGATCGTACGCTCCATGAGCGCAGCTGCTAGTCCGTTAAATTGAGCCAGGATGCCTGCAACTAGATAACCACGAGCTCGCAGCAAGGGCTCTGCAGAGCGATTTATAGCGTAGTTGACTAATTCAAGGTAGGCTTGGCCAATATCCGATGGCACAGTCTTGCCGCAGTCAAGGAAATCGGTTGCCAACATGTTAAGTAAGTAAAGCGAAGCTTCCTGTCTTCTCCACGACGCGCCTTCGGTAAACAGACTCTTTGTGTAAGCAAAGAGTCCCTCCAGGGCTTTTTGGTTCAACCATTCGCCAAGTTTGATAAGGAGGTCTCCGCAAGCGGTTCGAGGAGTGTAGTTGGCGCTCACGGACTGCTCCTCCGCAAGGTAAAGCGACACATCAATATCCCATAACTCCTCTTCTTCTCTCGTAATACGAGCGTAAGAGGAAGCGAGTTTCATGAGATCCAACACCCAGGGCGTCTCGTGCGCGGAAGGATGAGCTGCCAACTGCGCCTCCAGCTCCTTGCGTACAGGCGGGGCTCGCATACAACCGTTCAAGAAGTCTAATTCCTCCAGGACAAGGAAGTCTAGGGTATATGGGAGGCTATTAGAGTCCTCGAGCCGACCTTGAGCATCATTCGCGATGTACATGTGCTCGTGTGAGGGCTCGAGAAGAGATAGCTCCTCCCAGATCGCCTGAAAGAAAAGAGGGGTTTCGGGAAGTAGGAGACTTGGGAATACGGTCTTCAACTTCATCAGACATTTAACAACCTGCAACTTGAGAGGAATTATACCATTCCAGCTCTCCGGTTGTGTCGTCGACTGAGAATCGTGATCTGGTAGTCTCAGTTTCATGACTTGGTGGAAGAAAGGAAACCATCCCTTCATGACCTCCTCGGCAAACGCCTGAACTTCCTGAGGGTGTTCCTCTTTCACGGTATCCATCAAATCGAAGCAGCTTCGGAAGACGGAGACGGCGAGAGCGCGTAAAGCAGGCTTTCGGCGCTCATTAATGGCCGAGTCATATACGACTCTAACGATGTCTCGTGCCATAGAAAAGAACTGGTCGTCGCTCAAGCTCTCCTCAACCAAGTCGCGTAGAACGATAAGAGCACCGTGAAGTTGGCCGTCGCTACCATTCGAGATCATATCAAGGAGAGTAGGGAGGAGGGTAGGCCAATTGTCAGGAAAGTCGACGTTGGCAATCTTGCCTACCACATAGCTAATGGGATGGTCAGCGTCAGTTAGAAAGGAAGAAGTAGAATTAGGATGCCTAAAAGTACGCACCTTGCCGCCGTCTTGATTTTATTATCATCCTCACAATTCAAGGCGAGGTCGAGGACTAGAGGTCTGATTGAATCCTTGATAGGATCAGCTATGAGAATGGTAGGACCATCATCGTTTTCGCCGCTCCAGTTTCCTTCGGCGAAGCGTCGCAAAACCGATAAGGCAGCTTGTCGAACCTCTACTGAGACGGACGTATGACGGGCAATGTTTGCTAGGGAGAGAGGGTATGCAGGATTGCGGGCAGCTTGCTTTAGGTCGAGTTCGGCCTGTTTTCGAGGGCTATCGGCTGCCGATTGAGTATTGGCGAGGACCTGGACGAGTTGGTCCTCCATTGTCGATGATCGAAGATCGAAGATCGGTGATGATCAATGATCAATGATCAAATGATCAATCGTGATTTTGTGTCGCGATCCAGCCAAAGCAAGATCGGCACCTAATAAAAGTAGATAGATGATTGCTGTACTTTTCTTTTCTTTACTTGGAATAACCACTAGAAGAAGATGTGTAGGATCTGCTGCCTAGGTTGTTCTTGAGAAAAGAATCTAACTTGGTGGAAAAAAAAAAAAGGAATAATTTGTGTTTTTATCTGAAAGCGGTCAAAATAATGGCGGGGACTAGAACTGTGAACAAGGTGCAACACTGCAAGGTGCCAGGTGAAAAGTTACAAGGTACGAGGGTTGTACCTGGTACTCGTATGTATATGGGATGATATATGGACTCTATAGCACATTTATGCGAGTATTTAGGTACAATATACATGTTGTAGGGAGTATTGTACACATACTATGTACATACATGTATGTAAATATTACCTAGCGCGACGCGTCTTTATCGTATTGTGTCGGCAACGTCGATCCTCGATATAAACCCTACGTACCTACCTAGTATGTAGGTATCCGTCTTCGAATCGGGAAGGCCATCACATCCATTATCACATCATTGTCGACGGGGAAGGAGCGTGAACAGCTTAAGAAATAGCCCCCTTTCAATCATGTACCTTTTTATTTAGGTACTTGGTATTTACATGCATCAATACAACATTGAAGGTAGGTACCTCATAGGGGTACATATGCACCTTATTTGATATTATTGTACCTACAGGTACTAGTGTATGTATCTTCTTTATACATACCGTTATAATCTATACACTAAAAGCATTCTATCAATTTACTCTTTTAATTACATAGTATAATCTACCACTTTACGCGTCTTTTCCCCTTCAATTTCTACCCCTCAACGCGTCTCTCGTCACCAAACGCCGGTTCCTGACGCCACGATCTCCAGTGGCGTCGATTAGCTCTTTTACCACACAACACACCACACATCACACACCACACATCACACACCACACACAGCAGTAGTTACATACAATGATGATGCCTCCGCCACCGCACCAACAGTTCCTCGAGGGCCAACACCAACAACAATCCATCTCCTTTGGCCAGGCGTCCCACCTCCTAACCTCCTTCACCCAATTCCTCACCGTCTGCATCCACAACATCCTCTACTATCGCTCCATCTATCCTCCACAGACCTTCCTCACCAGCCGAGCGTACAACCTGCCCGTCCACCAGTCCCGGCATCCCAAGGTATGCGCCTGGATCCGTGACGCCGTCGACGCCGTGAAGGCGCAGCTCGTGCTTGGCGCCGTCGAGCGCATCGCCGTCGTCGTCTACGACAAGGAGGCGAGGGTGATGGAGCGTTGGATGTTCGACGTCGCTAGTTTCCCCGCATGGAAAGGCCTTAAAGACGCCCGCGGACCGAGGACCGGTGGCGACGAGGACGAGTTCGCCGAGGGAGCTCCCGAGAACGCCGAGGCCGGCACGGAGACCAAGGTAAATTGGGCAGACGTAGACGAGCAGCTGCGTGCCACGGTCCGGAAGTTAGCCTATGCCGGTGAGAAGATGACGTCGCTCCCGGAAGGCTGCACATTCACTCTCGCGGTGGAGTTGCGCGACGAGAGCGAGGCGCCGATAGGGGTGAGTACCTAAGCAATCTCGAATCGTTTCATTATGGCAGCTGAGCGTCTTAGCACCCGCAACCTTGGATACCTACGCAGCCAAACCTACAGACTAAATCCAAAGATAGCCTAGTGCCTGGTCGGGACGTTGGAGGAGCTAAGACTATTCCTCTCCGTGCCGTAGAAGCTGGGCCCTTGTTCTTCGAATGCTGGGTTGAGGAGGGTAGCGCCAAAGAACAGGTGTCGCCCGACGCTTCAAATGGGTAAAACATTATTTTTCTTTTCGAGATTACAATAAGATCACGGTATTTGTAGTAACCTACGTTGTAAGTCATTTTATATTGTAATCTTACACAGTACAATTGAATTTAGTAAGTTCCAATCTTTCTTTGACGGACATACCATTAGGTGCTAGTAATAGTAATGAGTGGTTACATACAATTAAATGTTACAATTTCCTTACAAGGAATGCGTGCCTTCACTAAACCACCTCATGCCCGCCAGTGCTAGCTAACCACTTAGCTCATGATATCAGATGATATCCCCTCCGCCAAAGCCACCGAATCCACCACCAAATGGACCGCTTCCGCCTCCTCCCGGCCTGCGACCTCCCAGTCTTGGCATACCTCCCGGTCCTAAGGGATCATAGCGGGCTCCCGGTGGCACCTGAGGATCAAACCCTCCATTATCGCCGCCTAGTCCCCCAAACAGAGGGTCGTCAAAGGTTGGATACATGCCTCGATTTCCGCCAGGTCGGGGTAGCCCTCCTCCGATACCCAATCCGGGACGCAGCGGATCATGTGGACCCAGTCCGGGTGGGTTCAAGTCATCAGCCCCGATATTTCCAAATGGAATGCCGCCCGGCTGTAGCGGACTTCGCACCGGGCGGTTTATGTCGTAAGGGTCTTCAAAGCCCGGGGGTGGGAAATCACCAGCCGGAACGGGATTACGGGGAGGTGGGTTAAGAGGGTCGTTGAATGGGTATGGCTGCGCCGGCTGTGGCAGTGGATCCGGCATTACAGGTTGTCTTGGCGGTCTCCGACCCACATCGTCGGCGTCTTCACGCGCGGCTCTATCATCGGGAGATTCCTCGTAACCTTCCTTCTGGAGCGAAGGTAGGAGCCCCTGGACAATGTGGATTTTTATGAGATTGGCAAGATCCTCGATGCGGTTAGGAGAGATGAAAACTCTACTTAGCGTCTGTGGCAAGTTGGATCGGTCTTCTGCGCCATCAGTACTAACGGTTATTCTGACGGGAAGAGCAGCGTTAGAGATAAAATCTTTGATGGTCACTTCGACACGTCTAATACGTTCGTCGTTGATTCCGAGGCCGCGAATTTCGGCTTTACCTCCCATGCGATCGATTCTGATCACGAAGCGCATCGCTGACTGCTGATGCGCATAGACAAATGCGTAGGTGTTGAAGGACGCATTCCAGTTTGGTGGAAGTCGTGGGGCTAGCTCATGACACTGTGCCTCTATTGATATGATATTAGCATAGATCAAAAAGCATGAGCTAGGTTATTATAAATGGCTATGCTAGGCTAGGTTAAGCAAATAATTATATGATATATAGATGATATACCTTCTATTTTATCTTGATCAAAGCCGAGGAGACGGAATCCGAGTGATGCCATGCAGGCATGGGAGAATAAAGCCAAGGCTTCATGCGAACTGCTCATATCAGATGTTGTATCTCCTGGGGAATGAGTAGGCAAGGCGTCAGCCATGTGACGAAGGATTGTCGACGAGCTTAGGGGATTCGTCGACATGATGGTGATGTCGATGGGTTTGTCTAATCCGTTATTAAACAATGAATTTAGGATGATATGGAATGGAATGTAGTCGCCAAGATAACAGCTAAAGTAATAGCTAAAGCAATAACTATGGCAGTAGCTAATGTGGTATAGAGTTATTGTAGTTGATAAGAAAAGAAAAGTACCGGGTATTACAAATGCGAAGTGGGTTGAAAGTTTAATGATAATCGGCCGACTGCTGCACCAGATTCAGTTCGCCCGTTCTCTTTTATGTCTGCCTTTCAGCCCTATGATCCATGCGATACGTAATATATGTAATAAAGCGGGGAAATGCGTGATAAGGTGGGGTAGCTTTATCTTATCGGAGCTTAAAGAACATGAGATAGTCGTACACTGATCCCCCTTTTTCTTGGCTACTAAGATGTCGTTATACTGATATATGATTTATATGCATACTATCTATGAATATGTCCATGTATAAGTGATCTTAACCGCCATCTTAACCGCCATCTTAACCGCCATCTTAACCGCCATCTTAACCGCCACATCGACATACTTTGTAATACAAGATCTGAGCTTCCGAGTTCTAATACAGCACTAATGCATTAACCCGGCTTTTTGCATTTCCACGAAATATATGTTTCTCATCCCATTCGGTCGGGTAGTACTTCGTACATGTAATTTCTTCCTCACCCAACGCTATTCTAGAGCACAGAATGAATCACATACTCCTACTCAACATATATACAGCTCCTAAACACAAAACAGGACCTTTACCTACAAGAAAGCATAACAAATTACACGTACTTATGTTACTTTGATAAAAATGAAGAGCCAAGTTGCCACCTAAGATACCAGGCGAGAAATTAAGCCGTAATCACTACAGAGACTACATACATTAGCCACGTCGACAGTCTACATTCAGTGCTACACCGCTAAGCATCCGAACACTTGCGATGGGTCTCATATAGCCAAAATAGTCAGACATTTCACCTTTAAAGCCAACTACTAAGATATCCGAAATGGAGCCTGCGGCCAGGCATTTCCCTGATGATCTGCTGGAGGATGATTGCATTTCAGTCATCACTCATCGCTCATGTTGGAGTTTGGCCCCCTGGGTTTTCGGTTGTGAATTGCTCAGGTTCATGGCGTTTCCCTGTCTATACCTAATTTGTTGCAAAACTAACCTTGATTAATTGGAAACAGTTTAGGTTGACGATATTGCAGATTTGACATATAGAACCAGTTTCTAGTTCGTCGTTGAATCATCGGCCAGGTTATATATATACTGAAGTTGTCGTCCATCGTCTCAGCCGCCCCTAAACGCAAGTCGGCAGCGAGCTATCTGCTTCTACTTGTCACTCTACGACACAGCTAACCAGGCTTACCTCCAACAAGCTCACCATCTTATCCCCTCAATCCTCTACAGACCCGGGGCCTCGGCCAGAAATGGCTCTAACCTTTGACTCATTTTCCACTTTCGCATCATCTTTTAGCATAAACACGGACCAGTCCACTCACACAGCTTGATGCTTTAACCTAACATTAATAGTGCGCCACGGAGTCAAATAGTGGAGGGCTCCTACATCTCAACGACTCTAAGCAGTTCACTTATTGCCAACGAGTAGCACTCCTGATGCTCGAATATCAATATCAGATTATTTGAACACATTTTCCATTTCAGTTACCCCTATCTCAGCAAACTATAAAATGTACCGTCATAGCCCTCCAAACGCTAACACAGTTATGTACTCTCTTCAGCACTGCAACTATTGACACTCCAATACCACGCGGGATTGCTCCTATCTCTAATATATCATGACGTGCCTGCTCCAAGTAGGGAGAAATTTGGGTAGGACGTAGCGGAAGAATGGGTAGGAAGAACTTACCTCACCAACTTGTCTTCCTTGGCCATAGTCCACATCCACGCCTCCTTTTATCTACTCTTCGCTCTCCTCATCATACGTATATTCACTGAGATATAGCGGGGCACCTCCTCTCACTTCATCTCCCTCGTCATCACTCTCATCACTCTCACTCCCGTCTTCGTCATCGTCCTCATCGCTTTCATCCTCATCCTCATCCTCGTCATCGTATTCATCACTCTCGCTCTCGCTCTCACTCTCACTCTCGCTCTCACTCTCATCCCCGCCTTCGTCCTCGTCTTCAACGTCATTGTCTTCTTCGTCTTCAACGTCGTCGTCGTCATCATCGTCTTCAGTAAAGCTGCCGAAACCGTCCTCGTCGAAAAGGGTTATATCGCCGACACCCCTCTCCCCGTCCTCGCTCTCGCTCTCGCCGTAGTAGCCCACGTACTCCTCCGTGAGGCCCTCGGCGCAGGTCGTCGCGTCCACCTCCCGGATCTCCCTCGCAACCTCGCACAGCAGGCACGGCTCCTCGTCCGGCCGGTTGTAGCACGCGATCTCGACCCCCGTCCGGCACATCCCCCGCCGCCCCGCCGCCCGCGCCCCGTTGCACGTGTGCCCCGACACCATCGTGTTCTTCCACGTCACCCCGCCGCAGCTGCCGCAGCGGAAGATCCAGTGGTTAGCCGTGCACATGGCGGCGATGTAGCCGGTACGTTTCCTTCTTTTTCTTTTCTTTTCTTTTCTTTGCTTTTCTTTTCTGTCCTTTTTTTTTTTTCTTCTTCTCTTTCCTCTTGCTGTAGTTATATTTTCAGACAGCCCAGTCCAGAAGAGGATATGAGGCGTGGAACACGTGTCGCAAGAAAGAAAAAGAAAAGAAAAGAAAAGAAGGGGGGAGTGACTATACCAAGAGCCGAGTAAGTTAGGTAGGTAGGTAAAGTAGGTAGACGAGAGAGAGAGAGAGCGTAGGTAAGTAAAGTAATCTAGTAAATCGACCCTGTCGAAGAACGAGCTTAGTAAAAATAGTCTTTTCCCGAAGATCAGATGAAGAGTTCCGAGCTCCGAATGAATATTCCTTCGTGGGCGTCGCTGGTCAGAACTTCCTTCTCCGCTACGTAACCTGTGGGGAGAGGACAGGGAAAAGGAGCGTCTCGCGTCTGTCGACTTTTTGTAATGCGCTCGGATCCCGCCCCTGCGCGGTAGATAAGGAAGGAGTTTGCTGCCTATTGTCTAGCACGTTCATTGTTGGAACGGAGGCCCAAAAGACGTCGTTCGGTGTTGTGATATAGGATTGGTAACTTGCTAAGAAGAACGGCGAACAATCGCCATTCTTCCAATATTAGCGAGCTAAGTAGATGATATATGAGTTACCTACTACTTTGTATGGTGCGACTTATAGACAAAGAGACGCAACCTCCACCAAGAGTTACCGATGCACAAAGCGGCTAGCTGTAGATGCACACGCACAAACATGAATAGATTGCAATTCCTTTATTGAAGTCATCAATGTATTATTCCAGGCCTTTGTCGGTAATCGGAAACCCCTAAATGCTAAACCTCTCACCCGTAATGCCGGCTCATTGAGTTTTTGTACATACCTCACACCGTACCGACATACAACACCAGGGACACCTAGAATGTGCCACGTGCGTACCCAGACGTCAATGCTGCTTTCAAGACCTGTCCTGTCCTGTCCGATACGCCTATGGAAAATGCCTCTGATGCCATCGTGTATATTCCTCAGTGTCAATACGTAATCTCAGGATACCGTGACCAATTGGTCAAATTTTTATAATGTCAAGAAGCAATAAATATACCATATAGTTCAATAGACCCTCGCATTCCTCCCAATGCTTTACGTGCCCTTACGAGAGCCAAAAGAGGCTTTGAGGAAATAAAGCATCTCTCTCCTTGCAATGCGCGGAATATAAACCTTCATCTCATACAGCACCGTGGATAACATAAAGCAGTTATCTGGATCACCAATCAAATCTTCGTATCTCGTTCCGCTCACCAGCGACGCCTAGGTAGTATGTTAGTAATGAATATACCAAACTGGGGCATCAGGTATAACTGACGAGTATGCTTCAACCATAGGTTGGCGGCGCTTGATTTTTGGTGTAGTACCATTAGACTGCCGTTTTGGCAGCGCATCTTCGCTATCGCTGCCGTTGGTTGATGGTCCTCCCATCCCCAACAATTCCCGCTCGATAGGGTCAAGCGGAGACCCTTGGGAATCAGGTATTTGGCTTCCAAATGAGGAACGCCGACTATTCGAGCGGCTTCCGTGGAAGCTTCCGAAACTCTGTCTAGTCGATGGCCGGCTATTCGGCTGCGGAATGTCTGCTGGCCGATCTGACACCGGCGTTGAACATGTATTATATTTAGTATGATCTTTGAGAGGCAGGTCATAGGAGTGATCGACCGCCGTCTCCTGATTCAGTCCACTGGTCCCACCATAAACACCCGGAGGTTGCGACTTAGAACTCATAGCTATTTCTGGCCCGGGTGCCGATTCAAAATCGTCGATAGGAACAGCGTCAGTTCTCAAATCAGAGGAGTTTTCAGCTCCGTCCTCGATCACCTCACCGGGTTCAGGCGATCCAAGTTTGTATCTCTTGTTGAACGAGTTATCGTATGGGAAATCACGACGGCGCCTCTCCATCCTAGAATCATCAATCTCCCCATGAAAATCATTCCATCTTCTTTTCCTTTGATCCAACCTGTAGCGGGAGTCCTGGTTCTTGCCTTGATGTCGCCCTAATCCCTTTGAATTACCGTGGCGCGGTCTGCCGGTATCATGTGGATTGCTAGCGCGATCTCGACGACCATGCCTAATGGCAATGTCTTTCTGAACTGCTCTATGATAATCACCCAACCTCTCTAGGCAAATTGCTGACGGGTCTAGGAACGCGGGATGATACTGCATTACCTGCCAATCCCTAGTTTCGCGAACACTCTGGGAAAAATCATCGACATTATGTGGAGTAATGTATCGTGACTTCAGAGCTTTGGCGTCAAATGCTGGAGGTATCATTACATCCTCGGAGTATTCAGTCGGTAGCGGTATTGCGATAGGATCTACTTTGCTACTTAACGTGACATCTGGGAAGATGGTTCGTTCATCCCAGCTAAGTTCATCATCATTCTCCTCTAGACCTGTGTCGAGTATAGCTTTGGGATCACTACGTTCCGATGCGGAGGTTGGCTCAGATATAATCTCCCCAGGCTCACGATCTTCGTCGATCTTTACTGTTATTGGCGTCCCTCGGTCTAGAGAGCTCCGCCCACGAGACGCTGTTTCACTCGGGTTCGCTATGGCCTGTTGTTTCTGTCTGTGATGTTTATCCCATTTGTCCGAATTTCTGTATGGCTGAAACCGATCATGACGATCCCGACGTTGTTCATCTACAGCTTTACCATGTCCCCGTCTACGATGATGGCGGTCATCTCGAAATGAAAATTTGCTGTGCCGGCCCTCACGATAGTCATCTCTGTGGGGTGAGTCACTTAACGGTGGAGGGTTATGCCATGTGTCATGAGCGTGCCAGGCTTCACTCGAACGTCTATCATCATGGCGACGGTGATGATCCTGACCGCGCTGGTAACGATTCCTGTCATCTCTATACGAGTGGGCATACGGGTCATGCGGATCATGAGGCGGGTATTGGTTGTAAATGGCTGGGGGATGATCGCGTTGAGGTTGGCTATATTCGCCTTGGTGGTACCCGGGAGGGGGAGGGGGGCCATTATATGTATATGAAGGGGGTGGAGGCACGAGATTTGGTGGCGCCAGATACGGCAGAGGAGGGCCGGGGTGATATGGCTGATGTGGGCCATAGGGAGGAGGACCGGGCGGACCGGGCGGACCAGGCGGATATTGGCCTGGAGGATACTGACCCGGCCGATCAGGATTAGAAGAAAGGTAGTCACCACCAAGATACTGACTAGGACGTCCCGGAGGCGGGGCGTGACGAGGATCATAAGCTCCGGGAAGGGGGGGCGGTGGTCCGTACGCGGTGTTGTAGGAACTATGGTAAGCCGGTGGGTTTGACTGTTGAGGCGGGCCAGGAGGTGGTGGACCATATCTATCATAGGGATTTGGCGGAGGATGATTTCCAAATCCTTGATTGTAAGGCGGTTGTGGAGGGAAGCTTGGAACTGGGCCTGACTGATAGGGCTGAGGTGGAGAAGTATCGAAACGAGGCAACGGAGGCGTATTATGGGAAGCAAGGGGAGGGGGTGGAGGATATCGTGTGATTACCGGCCCTTTGCTTCGTTTACCGGGTATGAAGTTATCATTATGAGGACTATTGCTTGAGTGTTGCCGTGCCCAAGAGGCCTCTAATCCACTGGTATATTTCTTAGCCAACGCGGCCATGAGCGTTGGGGTAGAGGAGTAAGACTTATATATATATATATATATATATATATGGAGAGACAGGATAAAAGATGACCAAGATGAAATATAAAGAACTTACGCGGGCACTTTCCGAGGCTCTTCAGGGCATGCAGTGAACAAATGGCCTCGTATACCGCAGTTATAACAAGGGGGTTCGTTCTGTTCTGGCCCAAGGCCGGGGGCTACTTGGGCCATTTTTTATACAGTACAAGTGAGATGTAGAGAATTGAGAGTGAGACGTTATAAGGCGAAGGGTATCTTTCGTGAACGCAAGAGAGAAGCGATGGCGAAGCTGTAGAAAGGACCTGAGCGCAACGGCCAACAAGAGCAAAGTTTACAGACTTTGCAATGAGCTCATCCAGGTATTTACACAGATGAAACGAGTTCCTGGTGTGATGGCAATTCTGAGATGTAGATATAACGCCGTGATAGAATAACTCTCGACACTACATAGCCGTAAAAGCGCGGACAGGCGTAGATTACGTCGCACGACGACGTACTAAGCACGGGAGTTAGACTGATTGACAACCAGGATGTCATTGGAGGCGCAAGGATATCTCCAATTGGAAGTTGAATATAAGAAAGACCAAAGATATAAGAAGGATAGGTGACGATGAGGTACATAGTGATAGGTGTAAGTGACTTGCGTCGAGAACGACGTACCGGATCAGCTTCTCACCGCGACGGGGCGACAACTGCCGCCAACACAAATCCCTCCACTCCGGGATTGCGGAAAGGAATGGTATAGATTCATCAAGAGAAAGCTCTCTACTTGATAGTATTGAAGAGTAAACGCAATGGGAGTATAGGAAGAGGTATTGATTCTCGCGATTCCTGACATGGATAGTAACGGAGTGGGCTGAAATCGAAGGTTTCACGGGTGAGATTCAAATAATCAAAATGAAAAGGTACGGGCATTGTAGAAGCCCGCTCCCGCTGCTATTAAAGTTAGTACTTAAGCCAAGTACCCTCTAGCTCCCACCATAATCGTGTTCAACAAATTCAATTGGCAGCGGTTAAATTTCGGTCCGTACTTTTATGTATACCTAGGGTAGGTAGATGTACTTTCAAGTTACATAAATCAATTGCTTAAGAGATGTAGATGCACTTGAGGTAGGTACCTGTAACAGGTAGGTAACCAAGTGTAACGGGCGGTGCAATCCTGCTCTCCATGACTAAATGCCCCCAAGGTTCATTTCCATAAGTCTCTTAGAAAAAGGTAGTACCTCGTACCTCGTACCTCTCATCGTGTAGCTCGACTACGCGCACAATATATTGCATAAAGAAGTAGAAATATGAAGACATTGAATAATTGATACAAGTTACTATTTAATATGAGAACGACGAGTCTCAGAGAAGAACAAAGAAATCTCCATTGTATCGTAAGATGGTACCAAGCAACTGATGATATTCAAGGCCTCAGGCTCTAGGCTCTAGGCTCTAAAATGACATATCAACTCTGAAAATGTACATTGGCCACCATAGGTACCTGTATAATGATTTGGTAATATGTAGGATGAATGATATCTGAGCACCTCCAGTAACAAAATAATCACGCTAGATGTGAGTCAGATTGTAGATAGCTCGATGGCATAACCGAAGATGTTCATTGAGTAGCCAACTTCAGGTCCTATACCGCTTCCCAATCTTAGTAATATAGACCTGTCATAAGGTAAACTACCGGCCATCATTGTTGGTGATGCAGACATAGACAAGGTCGACAGCAATCATAGATGCTTAAGAATCGATTTAACCAGAATAGAAAAAACACCTCGATGTCTAGGAGGCGGGAGTGACTGGTTTCAGATTGACGGCACAAGTAAGTAGCAAAGAAAAAAGAATCTGGGTGTTCTACTACGAACTGCCCAAATCTAAACCAAGAATCATAATATTGACCGAGATGTGGCTTACAACCGAGCCAACTTTGAATCAAGGAAGTCTGTTGTGATAGTGAACGCCTCGGAAAATGCTTGACGGAAAGATGTTGAAAGGGAGAGAAAAGATGAAGTAGGTAGAAATTCTAATCAGATGATTTTCAAGCGTGGGTAGGGTTTGGTTAGTGCATGCATGAATACCTAAGTAAATAAATAATGATTCTAATCGCATACAGAGAATCAAATAATGAAGTAATAAACCCATGCATGTACCTACTATGTACCAATTAATATATGGTTTAAGTTCTTATACCTATGGAGATATCTCCTAGCATTTAATAAGCGCGACTCCTTTTTGCTGCAGTGGCGCAAAGAACGATAAGGACTATGTATAGATAAGAATAGCTTAGTGTACCTTGGAACTTGATTTCAACTCAACTCAACTTTTTAATCCACGACCACGAAATAATCTTATACACATACCACACCCATCCCATCGTTGGTAAAAAAAAAAAAAAAAAAAAAAAAGACGGTAGATATGAATCGACGACGAAGCTAAACTTCTTTCTCAATCCATGATTAAACGAAGGTCAATCAATCCATTCTTTTCGCCTAAGGGAGTCTAAAGATTAGAATTCCAAACCGTCTTCTAGATCTACTATTCATTCACCCCGCCTTGTTCGCCCTCACGCCGAATCCCAATCCCACATCTTCTCCATGCGAGGCGACAAATACTCTACTTCCTTCGAACATGTTTACGGTTTCTTCTAGCTCCTTATACGACCTTACGTTTCCTCGGAGCAGAAGGAAGCCTATTCCGTGCTGTCGACCACATCTAGCCTCTTGAACATAGCTTTGGGTAGACTTGTTCTCTCTAGCTGGCCAAGATGCCTGGCCTTCCCGGTCCGTTCAATTCTACACACATATGCGTAATTTTTTTTTTAAGAAGACTGACTTTTTTTCACTACGTAGCTTCGGTGGATTTGGATGAATGCATCTCTCGTTTGTATAAGAAGGAGCTTCTAGCTGAGTCCGTGATCGAGGCGATATGCGCCAAGACGAAAGAGCTACTAATGCGAGAGAGTAACGTGGTTCACGTGCGAGCTCCCGTCACCGTCGTCGGCGACATACACGGACAATTTTACGACCTGATTGAAATATTCAAGATTGGAGGCTGGTGTCCGGATACAAATTATCTCTTTCTCGGTAAGCGCGCGCAAACCAAAAAACAACCCAACCCCATCTTGTCTATGTACTCTCCCCACCCTAACCTTGGAGAATTACAGGCGACTATGTAGACCGCGGCATGTTTAGCGTTGAGACTATATCTCTCCTCGTATGTCTCAAGCTGAGATATCCAAACCGCGTGCACTTAATCCGGGGGAACCACGAATCGCGCGGCGTGACGCAGTCCTACGGTTTCTACACGGAGTGTTCGCGCAAGTACGGGAATGCCAATGTCTGGCATTACTTCACGGATATGTTCGACTTCCTTACCCTCTCGGTCGTCATTAACGACCAGATCTTCTGCGTACATGGCGGGCTGTCCCCGTCGATACACTCCATCGACCAAATCAAAATCATCGACCGTTTCCGGGAGATCCCGCACGAAGGGCCGATGGCCGACCTGGTCTGGTCGGACCCGGACCCGGAGCGGGACGAGTTCTCGCTATCTCCTCGCGGCGCTGGCTACACCTTCGGCGCTCGCGTCGTCAAGAAGTTCCTCGACGTCAACGGTATGAACCATATCCTGCGCGCCCACCAGCTCTGCCAGGAGGGCTTCCAGGTCCTCTACGACGACCGCCTGAGTACCGTGTGGAGCGCCCCCAACTACTGCTACCGCTGCGGCAACATGGCCAGCGTGCTCGAGGTCAGCGACGTCGGCGAGCGCTTCTTCAACGTCTTCGCCGCCGCTCCCGAGAACGACCAGCACAAAGAGATCCAGCAAGGCGGGGAGAAGGTGGCGGACGGAAACGCGCTCCCGGACTATTTCTTATGAGATAACAAAAAACTTCAGTGGATGTGTCCGCCAAGCCAGACTTAGCCGGGCTGAGCCGGGCCTTTGTACAAGGAGGAAGCGGGCGTACACAGCGCGCGCGCGCGCGCGCATACGATATAAATCGGATAAAACATATCACGTAGATAGATACCCTCGATCCAGTATTGAAAAGAATCAGAAATGACCCTTTTGTCTTCTTCATCGTACGTCTAGTACCTACTACTTAAAATCTCTGGCCATGGAATTTTGGATTTTTCGTTTTTTTCTTCTTCGGTATGTTCTTGTCATTATGTATCGTTGGATATCGCAGAAGAAAACCGACCAAAAGTGTAGTCAGGGGGTTTTTTTTTGAAGTTTTTTTTTTCGGAGAAGAAGCAGGAAAAAACTGACTATTCTCCCCCCTAACCCCCTTAGAGACGAACTATCTACACTCTACTATCGATACCTCCCCCGAGTAACAACCCCCGTATACTTTTTTTTTGTAATATCCACTTCGTCGTCCTTGGAGAAAAAATTATTCGAGTCTTTACTTTACGTACTTCATCTCGGTCGTCATCGTGATGTTTTAGATTGGACGGGCTCCTCGTCTGTTTAGATGGAGGATGCCTTTCACACCCCTTTCGCCATCTACCAGTCCTTGCCGATGTCGAAGCTCCACTCGAATTGAAGATGGGTCTTCTTGTCGTCGTCGACAAAGCTAGACGTAGCGTTATAGTGACCTCGGGCGAGCATTCCGGCAGGGGCTTCCTCCTCTTGGACTATTGAGCGGTTAGATGGCAAGGAATATGTCAAAACTCGCGCAGGGAAATACTTACAGCGCTTACTGTACAAGGGCTGCTTGTCTGTGTTCGGGGCATAACTTCCCTACTACGGGTTAGAAAAGACGTGATAGACTAATATTGGGCGTAGTTAAGAGTGCTCACCAGCATTTCGGTATCCTTGCTGACCTTGAGACCCTTGCGCTTGATAACCTGAACGTACTGAAGACCGCTCAGAATTTCGTGCTGGACCTTGAAGGTGGCAAGCATGGTGAACTTGCTACCCTCCTTGATTTTAAAAGGGCGGTCCTTGAGGGTGCTCTCGCTGCCGGGAGCGGAAAGGTCGATGGTGACGGGGGTACGACCAGGCGATTCCATGGTTAAAGAGTGAATGATGCAGACTCTAGGGTCGTTGGGATCAGAGAGATCCTTTCCGCCGCCAAGGCCGAGGGATTGCTTGTAGCGTTGAAGAGACTCGTCGTTGGCATCTATATCAGATTCGTTCTCGTTAGAGTAATCTTTCATAACACTTGATTGTGGCGATATGTTCTGATTGTGTGGAGAAGGGAGACAAGGCGGAGAGTGAGAGGAGTGAGAGAAGTGAGAGGAGTGAGAGGAGCGAGAAGAGTGAGAGGAGTGAGAGGGGATTGAGGATTTGAAGACTGTAGGCTCTTCCGGGTTTATCATCATGCTTGGGCAGCCAATACAAGTCATCGCAGGGTCAAGGCCACTGTCAGATGAAGAGACAGAAGGGGATCTTCCTAGCGTTGACATGGTTTTTTTCTTCAGCCAGTGCATAATGTCCATACGTGGTGTCGTCTCACTGACGTTAGAATGGGTGGTGGAAAGCTGCAATTGGGACTTGAGGAAATCCTTGAAGGACTGTCTGATTCTGGCATTGCCATACTCTGGTGTAGCTGACGTAGTAGGAGCTGTAGTATCGTGGGGATAGCTTGACGGTTGTGCTGTATTATTGATATGCCTCACGAGCGGCATTGAGACCATACGTCGAAGAACCCTACGCTGTCGAGAGGTACTCAATCCAGATCCCGACAGGTACGGAGGCACATGTGCTTCCATGTTGAAGAGTGGCAGCAACGTAGATACATAGGTGTGATATTGTTGATGCGAGACGAGTTTTAGTGAAAATGCCAAGTTGTTTTTTTGTGTTTGTTTTTGTTTTTTAATTGGAAAGCCAAATGGAATTTACGTGTGGAAATTTGGTGAAAAAGTCGAGTCGAGCATATTGAACAAGTAATGGGTGATCGAGACACATCGACGGCTGTCATCAGTGGTCGTGACTCCTCGACGACCATGTGCCAACCGGAGGTGTAACGATTGATCTCAGGGGACCACATATTCTCAGAAGAGACCGCGTTTGTTCCCTTCTGTACCATGTATTCACCTTTGACCGGAGTCGTTATAACCAGTCTCGTCCCGTCCCGTCTTATGCCCATGTCCTTCATTCACTCAAGCCTCGTCACGTCAAGCTTCCATCTCGCTCACACTCGTGCCCAAGACACGGAAGTGCGTGATGAATATGAAGCGGAATATCATTGGAATCGGTGAGATGTAAAGACAATAAAATGAAAGAGAAAGCTATCATACGTACCCATATTCTGATATTCAGCTAAGCTCTGCTTGGGTTGAGAGAGCTTATAGCCCTGAGTCTCCTCAGGCAAGTGATCGGCTTCTTCATGGGATGCCATTTTGGAGATGTTGTATTTATGTGTCTATGTTTTAAAAAGACGCGATGTGAGGTGTAGTTGAAGAAAAGAAAAAAGAGAAAAGGGAAAAGGAAAAATAAAGAGCAAATGAGAATTTCTGGTCTTGTTTACAGTTAAAGAAGGTGTAAGTAATATAAATAAGAGACGATATCGACGTGTGGTTGAAATATTGGGTAAGAGGGGTAGATCATAAACCAGGAGACTGGCGGTGATGGGCTTTGTACTGGGAAGCGATACCGTTACCGTAACCAGAGTTACAAGTAGCGTCCCACACTACCAATTATAATTTACATGTACCTTTTATGTACGCACATACTACATACAGCATTACCTAAGAGTACATTAGGTACCTACCTTCAAAGTTACATACATGTAAGAGGCATTTACACATGCATGTACTCCATACCTGAACCTGACATACATCTCCTATATGTACTTCATGTTTCTATTACTTCAAAGTTAGACGCTGATCTGATACACATGCACTACATGTATTATGTTAATAGGAGGTACCTATATCTAATAGTAAGTAGAGAAGGTGGGATGGATACAATGTTACAGACTCCCGGGGGTTCAAAGATGCATGTGTAGCTCAGTTGAGGCGGGGCTAAGAAAGGAAGCCAGTACCGTACTTTGAACTATTAAGAAGGAGGTCTTGTCTCGTCTCGTCCCGATCTTGATTCTTGGTCTAATCATCTTATAGGCTAGGTACCTACATGTGGTTTCTTTCCACTTGCTCTTGACGGGGTTACATCAAAGCCGCGCTTGCCTTGTACAAACGCTACACTTTGCTCGATATCGACATGTCAACTTCTTATGTTATGTTTTCTCTTAGGGCTAATGAGATCATGCCAAATCGGGAGTCATATATCTTGAATATTATCATATTGCCATATTTATTTTTCATACAACGCTGAGATTAAGCATAAAGGTATTTAAACACTTCAAGGTTGCATCGAACATGGCAAATGGTCGAAACGTTCATCTACGTCGTGACTTGTAAAAGGGATAGGAGATAATTAATAGTCTCGTTATATTAATATATATTCTTTGGGGAATCATCTTTTACCTCATATACCCCATATGCATTTATGCATTTATGCATAATAGACTCTGATTCTATTTCTGCCACATACAGTAATTACACTAGGTACACGTAAGACCATTCCATGAAGTACAGAGTTATCGTCTTCTGTATTATCATTTTATTTTACCACGTATTACAATAGAAGAGAATTGAACTAGGTACTTATTCGTTACTACTAAGTATTAGGTGATTACCTTGAGAAGGATGATTACCTATATGTATTTATATACTAATAGGTATCATTCAAGATGATAGCAACATTACTTAGATAATTGAAGATATGTACATGTACCTAGGTACTCTGTACGTAATAAAACTTGGGAACCTAGCCCTGGACCATGCCACAGTGTATTCACAAGTACGAAAGCCTTATTTATACTGTAAAGCATAAAATATGTCCTGAAAAGCTGTTGGTCCGAGCTTTATCTCTCCTAAAGAGGAGTTGATCAAACCCTGTTCAAATACGACTTTCCTATTGGATAAGAATCACTTAAAACCGGAACCACTAAGCCCTTCGTGGTAATTCATCAATTCCTATTTCGCGACTGCCAGGCTTCCCTAGACAAATCATCGATGCTGATAGCTTTTGACTGGCAGCGCGAACTTCGAAGCCCACACACCCCCCCCCAGCTTTCTCTCTCTTCTCTTCGTTACCCTCCCTCTTCCTGCGCCTGCACCTTGTCCTTTTTTTCTTGACAAATCCACCTCAGATTTCGAGAGAACCAATTTTTTTGCGCCGTGTGTCATAGCACAGCTAATGTGAAATCATTTCTTTGGAATATCTCCCGTCAAAAAACATTACACACGACTAACTATCCTTTTTTTTTCTTCCTTCCCCCAATTCACAGCCGAGATTTCCGATCTCAATATATACAATATTATTCTTGTTTTTTTTTTCTTTTTCTTCTGATATCTACCAGTGATAGGTAGTCCTCTCTTCCTAACGAAATTCGTATAACGTGAGTGAGATCCATTCTGGCGACCCGCTCGTTCGCCTTTCGACCCTACTTAGGTTTGCGCTTCTATGGCGACCCGCGACATCTCATCGCATCGGATCGCATTTCCGCGCGACTCGATGGCAAACAACTGCTAACCCAGCGATCAGCCTCAGTTCTTCTACGTACCTATACCTTTAATACTGATATCGTTGGGCCGTGATCGCCTGTCGTTATTCCAATCACGAGACACCTCATTTTATCGCATACGGTAATTTCGGTCGCGTCTCGTTAAATCTTCCATGATGGCCTCAAGGCATCTACCGAACAGACTTAATCCTCTCATGACTGAGGATATTCCTCCTTGTATGGATTTTCTCAATCTCGTCCTTTGCTAACTCGTGTCGCTTACCTGTTCTATAGATAATGAACTCGTTTCGCGCCGGCGCTTAGGTCAGACTCAATTGACCGCGAAGATGGTTGCTAGTACTTTAGGGGATGTGATCGACCCTTTGAACCTAGGTGTATTCGATTACGCGCATCTTCGGGCTCCCTTGCCAAAGGGTATTATCTCAGGAATATTTAAATCTTCTCCGAACTCGTACTTCCTGATGCGTCGTAGTCAGGATGGATTCGTGTCCGCCACGGGTATGTTTAAGGCGACATTTCCTTATGCCGAGGCGTTAGAAGAGGAGATGGAGCGCAAGTATATCAAATCGCTCCCTACGACAAGCCTCGAAGAAACTGCCGGAAATGTCTGGATCCCTCCCGAGCAAGCTTTGGCTCTTGCCGAGGAGTATCGTATCATTCCTTGGATTTGCGCGCTTCTGGACCCGGCCGACATTGCCATCACAAATGCGTCAGATAACCCCCCTAAGAGAATTACTGCGCCGCCAAAGTTCGAGAGTCCACTACCAATACAGCCTGTTCTTGCACCGCCGACTCCTTCGTCGCTTCCTCGTAGCACGCGAGGTCGCCGCTCCGTTAGCCCTTCTAAGAGACGGGCTATCGCATCGCCACGAAAACGATCGGCCAAAATTACAGCGCCCTTATCCACTCCTACCGAAATCCCGTCTGTGAAAGAAGAAACCGAACCCTCTACAAACGGCACCAAGACCGACGAAGATACTCTATCTACTGCTGCCACTGAAGAGGTATCCGTCAAGGTAACAGAAAAGGATCCTGAGATTATGTTTGCGCCTATCGAGGAGCAACCCAGAGTACAAATTAAGGTTGGTCAAGAAGTTGAGTTCCTCGGTGACATCGAATCAACACAGACCACCGTTGAAGCGGAGCTCCCCATCAGCCAGGAGCCCAGCTCTGAAGAGATTGCCCGGAGGGCAGAAGAGGTAGAAGAAATGGTAAAGATGGCTGCTGCTGAAGTTGCGGCGTCGGGCTCGAGCATTAAAAAAGGCAAGCGAAAGGCGGATGAAATCTCCGCCGAGGAAGACAAAGAAGAAGGACAAAAGACAACCGAGATCTCGGAAGAACCGAGATCAAAGAAGGTTAAGACAGAGGTGCAATTGAGAAAGGAGCGCGTCAGAAACCGGGCGTTGGTCGGTCTTAGCGCAACCCTTGCTGTCGGGTAAGTTCTCGTCGTATCGTGCCATTTTAAGAGATATACAATAAACTAACGTTTTCATCCAGCGCTCTAATCCCGTATGTTATGGGTGTATTCTAGATTGGCATACTCGCCCCATCCTTCCCTATGTCTTTTAGTCGTTTGGCCAAATAGTCTCCTACACTGTCCTCACCATCGCAATATGGCTGAACTGGTTTTTTTTTTCTTCTGGGGGTTTCGTCGGCGAGGAAGGCCGGTTGCAGGTCTGGTCGCTTTATTTTGCACATACCCCTTTCCCTACCCCTTACGGTTTTGTCAGAATCATGTGGTCTGATTCCGATTCCGCGAAGCTATATGAAATGGCTTATGTATACATCCCCTTTGGTGGGCCCTCTTAAGAGAGGAGGGCTTGCTTTACTCCACAGGTCTCGAGTACTTCATAATGAAAAGAAAAGAATTCATTCGCTGATCCTTGATCGTGACTTTTGCAGACATGATTGTTAGATGAGCAACGCCTAGTAAGGAGACTTTATAATACATGTAGGTATCGTATGTATAGAGAAGGCGATATCTTAGGGCGGGAGTACATGCTACGTAGTGGCTAGCGCGCGGCTCCTCAATACCTAATGGGTGCTAAAATTCCCCGGGACTATTGATAAAACTGTGCATGTATCCGTACCTGCCATCCATGAACGACGCATGGCTAATAGGTCAGTAGTCCCGGGGAGACCCACTACAGCACATTGTGCATTACCTGTTAGCATTATGTACGTGTAATTGTGCGGTTAGGTGATACTATAGGTACCTAGGTAGATACACATAGTGGTCTAAGCTTTATGTATATTGTACTATTTACGAGACAAGGGTTAAAATTGAAAAACTTTTCTCAATCTCATTTTATTTCTTTTCTCTTAATTTCCTCTTCCAACTACAACCCAAGCAACGTTGAGGTTAATGGAATATTGTCTCAAAATTGTAGGCACGAATACCTCGCGTCTTATGATTAGAGACGCTTTTGGATGAGAGTTCGGATTTCTGGATCGATGATCCTTTGTCTTTACAGCATGTCGTGACAGCATGATGGGTAAGATGCAGATCACGCGGTCCATCGAAGGTCGCTGAGGAGGCGCTGGGATGCTAGAGTTCCTAAGGATCAAGGGCTACACATGCAATTACTACATGTAAGGCTATGACCGGCAATGGTCGGTTCTCTTCTTCTCCCTCCCCGGATATTCCCCAGTACCCAGTGTACTGTACGGTCTGTACCCCGCGACTTCTTGGGAAGGTCTACACATGCACTACGTAGTAGGTTTGAGTTAAAGAGAGAAGTTGGGGAAATCTCCAATTGAATCTCTCCCACGACTTCCTCGACCTACACAACTACATCATTGCATTACCTACCTCTTACATACTTACATATATGCCTATATAAGTATCATCTTCAAGAGTCGGGTTTTTTTCATGCTGGGTTTGGATTGACAACATCTTGGTAACCCTTATTTCTCAAGATGAGAGCATATCCAGTCACACGAAGTCTCTTAAGAGCTCAGAGACGAGCTTTCTCGGTGACGCCAAGACGACTGGATAACTATGGTTTCATCGGTTTGGGTCAAATGGTATGTCTTATACTTCAAGATTTTTTTAATTATACATTTTCTTCAATATACTTCACGATCCTACGCTAACACCGAAGAATCAGGGTTCCCAAATGGCCAAAAACCTTCAATCCAAACTTCTACCGAGCGATTCTGTCAGATTGTTCGATGTGAACAAAGATGCGACGAGTCGTCTAGCTGAGGAGATGCGATCATTTGAAGCTGGCGGTGCTGTTGTAGAAATCGCGGACAGTGTAGCTGATGCTACTAAAGAAGCAGTACGTTTTCACTATCCCGTTATGTCTTCCATTCGTTCCTTTTTTTTCTTTTTTTAAAAAAAAATAAAAAAGGTTTCATATGATGAGTATGTTCTATCTATGATCTAAGTTGGGACCGGCTTGCCGGTCTTCTTCTGATTAACACATTATTTTAAAGCCAATCCTCTGAAGAACCTTTTTGTTGCCTTAGTCAATTGACAGAAAAGAGAAAACATTTCTTCGATACTAATTGAAAACGTAGGACATAGTGATAACCGTTCTACCCGAGTCATCACATGTAAAGAACGTATATCGCGAAATATTATCTCCTACCTCACCTAAGAAAGAGAGGCTATATATCGACTGCTCAACCATCGACCCTTCATCGTCTAGAGCGGTCGCGGGGTGGGTTGCCGATACTTTGCGGGGCCATTTCGTCGACGCTCCCATGTCGGGCGGGGTTGTGGGTGCTACAGCGGGCACATTAACCTTCATGCTGGGTGCTCCCGATTCTCTAGTGCTAAAGGTGAAGCCGATATTGCTGCGCATGGGGAAACGTGTGCTGCACTGCGGTATCCAGGGGAACGGACTAAGCGCCAAGTTAGCCAATAATTACCTCCTCGCTATCAATAACATCGCAACGGCCGAGGCGATGAACTTTGGTATCAAATTGGGACTGGATCCGCGAACGTTGGCGAATGTCATCAATGTTAGCACCGGCAAGTGCTGGCCGAGCGAAGTGAACAACCCGGTAAAAGGAGTTGTTGAAGGCGCACCGGCTAGCCGTGACTATTCGGGCGGCTTTGGCCTGAGTCTGATGAAGAAGGATCTGAAGCTTGCCGTCATAGCAGCAGGCGCTGCCAACGCCAGGTTAGAGCTTGGTGATCGAGCCAGGCAGGTGTACGAGAGTGCGGAGAAGGTAGAATCATGCCAAGGCAGGGACTTTTCCGTTATCTATAGATATATCGGCGGCAAGGAATGAGCCATGTATTGAAAGGGTATATAGGTTATAAGGTATCTGGTATACAAATAAGTGTGCGTTTGAATTTATAACATTTTGACCTCGAAGCCGATGTGGATATTAAATTACTAGGATTAGATCAAGACTTTGAAGGCTTAAGAGATGAGATATGACATAAAATTTATATTATACCGTTGTGAGGTAGACTTAGATTGCGGATCTGGGACCCGGGTGGCACCCCGAGATCTATACCCGCTAGGTAAGTACCTACTTAGCAGAGCTCACAGCGTAGCGCCGTAGTATCTCGGATGAAGCGTCTTCCGTTCAAGAGTACATAGCACGCTACTAGTAATGTGACATACGAGCATCTAGGCACATATACCGGTTCGAGAAGGTGATAAATACGAATTACTTGATCACAGACGCATTAGGACTAATAGACATGGGCAAAAAAGGTTGGTCTTTACAGCCTACATCTAAGTAGATGATATTATACCTTTTGTTATTCTTTCTATTTGACTAGGTATATTAGAGGTGGCGTTCTAGAAGTTCTTTTGGAGAGGGAAAGGGAGGAAGAGAAGAGGAAGCTGTCAGATCTAGTGGAGTTGGATCGGATCGTTTACCCTGACAGTTACTGATAGATCCCCCCTCCCTCCCCCCGGGCTACCAGGTACCTAGGTAGGAATCCCGTCATCTTCCGCTTAAGGTAACCTTCTCGTACGTTATACTCAACGTGCAATCCGTACCCCGTGCGCGCGTCCGGTATCGAAGAACGGTGGGCGGATTATCACGACAGGTTATAGGCGACTGGGGGATATGATAATATATAGCATACTATAGCCTATGACACTCTTCGCCTTTTTTTGTTTGTTGTTAAATATATGATACTGCTTACAGCTATAATTCGGTTTTGTTCCCAATGTATTAACTGTATTCTTCGTCTGATGCTTTTCTCCTCATTATAAAGTATTTGTTAGATCTCTTACTTATGTTCTTTTTCTTTTCGATACCTTACTTTGGATGCCTATATTAAGTACATATTAACCCTTCGATTGGAGAACGCCGAGACGGGTGAGATATAGAAACGCTTACACCGAGAGACCGAGAGCGAATTATCCGATAGATCCAGCCCTTTCGCTCGCGTGGTCGGGTGGGCGGTTTTCCGTGGGCGAGGTGGAGAGAAAGAAAATAGGAAAAAAGGAGAGCACCTCCTATAATAAAATAGAAAAAAAGGGACAAGAAAAGAGAAAAGAAAATGTCGGATAGCACCGATAGACCACAACACATATCCTACAGGGACTGCACCGAAGTCGGCCCTTACTGCCCCGTCGAGGCCACGGTGCTGGGGTACTATCCCAACCTCGGCGTGAACGCGTTCCTGGCCGCCGCCTACGGCCTGTGCATGGTGGGCGTCGTCGTCGTCGGCGTCTGGAAGAGGACGTGGGCGTACTCGGCCGCGCTGGCCGCCGGGTGCATCCTGGAATTCGCGGGTACGTCTACCCCTCCCATCCCGTCCCCTATCCCTACCTACCTACCTACCAAGCAAGCAAGAAAGCAAGCAAGCAAACGCACATCCAAGAGCCAGGCACCTAGCTAAACACACCCCTCCGCCAGGCTACGTAGCCCGCGTCCAGCTGCACGCGAACCCGTGGGACAGCGCGGCCTTCGAGACGCAGATCTGCGCCATCATCCTCGCGCCGACGCTCATCTGCATACCGGCGTACCTGGCGCTGAAGCACGCGGCGCTCTCGCTCTCGCTCGGGCTCGGGGAAGGGTCGGCGCACGCGACACGCTCCCCTCCCCCGCGGCTCTACCCGCTCGTCTTCGTCCCCGCCGACGTCTCCTGCCTCGCGCTGCAGGCCGTCGGCGGCGGCCTCGCGGCCTCCGCCGGGTACGGCCGCCCCGCGCTCCTGCGCGCGGGCGACAGGGTCATCGTCGCGGGCATCGCGCTGCAGTGCGCCGTGCTCGTCTGCTTCGGCGCCGCGTGCGTCGCGTTGGCGCGCGGGGCGCGGGGCCGGGCCGCCGCCGAGGCCGAGGTCGAAGTCGTCTGGCGCGACGCGAGGTTCAGGCTGTTCTGCGGCGCCGTGGCGGGCGCGTACGCGGGGATACTGGTGCGGTGTATATACCGGTGAGCGAGTTCCTTTTTTTTACTATATAGGGAGAGAAGATGTTCTTGGTGCTTCTGCTATGAACACAGTTATGCGCTGCGCTGGGGGAATATGTGCTTACTCATACCGGTTTACCTACCGATAGCATCGCGGAGATGGCCGGCGGCTGGGGGAACCCTGTCATGCAGGACGAGCCGTCGTTTGTCGTGCTCGAGGGGTTGTGAGTCCATGTTTCCTTTTCTCTCTCTCTCTTCTCTTCTCTTCTCTTCTTGTATTTTCTTCGCGAATGCCTCCCCCCCCCTCTCCTAGCTAACACTCTCCGATTTCTTAGCTGCATCTTGATACCCGTCATCCTCCTCACCATCTTCCCGCCAGGCTTCTTCTTCCCGGCCATGGCGGAGCGCGAGAGCCAGCGGTTCCGGCGGAAGCGAAAGGACGACGAGGCGCCGCGGACAGAGGAAGAGGTCGAGGCAGCGCCGAAAGAGACGGAGGATGAGGGGGTCAAGCCCATCTCGGCCGAGTAGATGATAGCGATACTAGATTAAGTGTCTACCTCCATAGAAGGCGGATCTATCATATACGTACGGCTCGTAAAAACTACAACCTCTTCAGGAAATCTGACGCTTATCACATATCCCCCCCTTTACTCTTAAGACCCTTCGCCCCTAGACCGCGTGAGATGGCCCCGAGCATTAGTATAAAATCCTTCTTACCGTAGGTAGGCACACAGCCCGGCATTTGTTTTAAAAAGAAAAAAAAATCTGATCAGCAGCCACACGTATAAGTGAATCTTCTATTATATATAAAGTAGGTATGCATTATGTAAGTAGGTCGTATGCTTCCTCCCATGCTATGTAGTAGTACGAGGCATTCAAACAACGCAAGCTCCATCGTCTTAGTTACCAGCGAGGGTCTGCCCCTACGCTCCCACGATCACGCACCTTATAGCCCTCTGCTCTGGGTCGATGGATCTCTCAGCTCCATATGCGTAAAAAAAAGGTAGACGGGTATCTGAGCTAAGGTCAACCGCTTAAGAATCCTTCCAGTTCGGCCTTGGCATTGTCTAGTTCATGTTCACTCTCTTCATCGTCGTCGTCGTCGTCATCATCGTCTTCAGATTCTTCTTCTTCTGCTTCCTCTTCCTCTTCTTCCTCCTCACTCTCCTCTTCCTCGCCCTCTTCCTCCGTATCATCATCATCTTCCTCGTCCTCGTCTTCAGCGAGCCAGTCATCTAAAGTCTTGGCTCCCGTCCCCGCAGCCGCCGCAGAAGACCCGTTGCTCCTCCCGCCGTGCGCCGCCGAGGCGCTCCCGAGCATCTGCGCTGCGGGCACAATCCTCTTCTCCTCGCCGTACTCGTTTCGCGCGCCTTCTTGATTCCGGAGCCTGGGGTCGGGCTCTTTGCCTTCTTCGACCCAGTCGGGAAGGGGCTCGTACCCGCGCAGGCCGTGCACGCCGCCGCCACCGCCGAGAACAAGCGCCGACGAGCCTAACATGAAACCCTTCCGCGTCTCCGAGGGGCTGGGTGCCTGGGGCGCGGGCTTGGGCGCGAGCAGCATCAACGTCGCGAGCTGGGGCACGCTCAGGAGCGCTTTGTACAGGCGCGTGCGGTCGCGCAGGTCGTACGAGCTATCATAACGCACGAGCAGAAGGACGTAGTTCCATAGCCGGATTACGGGGTGATCCTCGGGGGTTGGGAGGGAAGAACCGTGACTCTCTTCCCCCGAACTCTGCGCCTCCATTATCCGGTTGATGTGATGTAGGTAGACCTTCGCCGCGAGAAGGACGATCTGCCGCTTGGCGACCTCGGACTCGTCTGCGAATCCCTTGAGGAGTATGCGCAACACGTCGGCCGCGATGTTATCCTCGCCGTTCAAACCCGAAAATTCGCCTACGAGCCAGATGATGGTCGCGCGCGCCTGCGGGTCGGTCGCGGAGTCGAGATTCTTTGCTAAACGTACGACGGTACCCACATGCGCCTGAGGATCTTGCTGGATAAGATGTCGAATTACGGTCAGTGACTCGGCTGCCAGCGTGCCGTCGAGACTTGTTATCTGTCCCAACAGCAGTCGCATACACCGGGGCGCGGTCGTGGGATCCGCCAGCACACAGCGACCAATAGCTCGAACTGCCTCGCGAACCAGGGATTTATTCGTCCCGCGAGAGAAATGTTCGAGCTCATTAAGGATGAGGCTTTTCGTATGCAAGGGACTATAGGGAAATATGAGAGTAAGCATTTCGAGTTTTAATTCCCACACGGGAGCTGTGTCAGTCGCGCGAACGAGGAAGTGAGAAGCATATTTGACAAAAGGCTCCGGGTGCATAAGACAAACAGATGCTATGTTGTAGAGAGCAACCTGTTGAATGTCCGGTGCGCGCCGAAAGAGGGCGATTAAGGGGCCAACCGAGGCCTTGGTGTATTCAGGAGTACCCAAATCCGCATAACAACGCGCAACAGCTACTATAACCGCAGAACTCCTGCTGTGAAGAAGCGGCTTAATCCCATTTAGCAACAAGACAAGATCTGGGTCAAGGATGACTACTTGATCTGCTTCTGGCGTAGCCTCTGATTTGCCTTCTCCGTAAAAGTCTTGAAGATCGACTGACTTCTCCCTCGCCTTAGCACTGGTCGTCCGCCTAGGGAAGCATTTTCGTGCATATATAGTCATCATCCTCAAAGTAGAAAGCTGGCTCCATTCGTCCATGTCTACTATCTTCTTAACGAGACTCCTATAATGTTTATGGATTAAGTCCACCCTGTCGGGGCATAATTCCATGAAAGCGCTAACTGCAGCACCTGCAACAAAGTACTGCTTGTCACCTAGGAGCGCAGTTAGATATTCTAATAACTGAGGTAGAGTGCTTGGTTCCAGACGATAACATTTCGGTATGGCGAGAGCGGCGGCTTTGCGCACATGAGGAGACATGTCGACAACTCCTTTTTTTATAGCCAACGAAACAATCTGGCTGATGACGGGAACTCGAATACCGGACATCGTTCGTAGGGCGAGGGCTCGCACTTGGGGGTTCGAATCTGATAGGGATTTTTGGATGGTGTTGATGGACAAGAGAGCTAGGTCTGGTTCTTGTTCAGCATGGTGAATAAGATATATGTATACGAGTTTCTTAATTTCGAGGTTCGGCGACGCAACGTTCTTGACGACGGAAGAAAAGAATGGCAAGGTTTTCTGCTGGCGGTACATCATCTAGTCAAGTAGAATCGATCAATCGGCGCACTCCGGTAAAGGACGAGGTAAAGGACGAGGTAAGGTTAAAAAAAGAATGATACACGTACGGAGATGACACGTCGCAATCCATCAAGTACTTCACGATCATTTCGGCTATCTAGAAGTTTCTTGAGTTGGTCAGGAGGTAAGGATCGTGTAGTGCTGCGAGAGCTCCGGGCAGCTTGGGCGGCATCGAGAGTGAGTTCCCGAGCTACGAAGACAGAAGTTAGTTGCTTAAGTCTTGTAAATATAGTATAAAATGACCTATACCATTCTCAAGTAAATTTGATATTCGGGAGATGGACTCCATGGCGTAGGTTGAGGATGCGCAACCAGCTCGTAAGCTGTTGCGGTGGTTAATGCAGTTATAGTAGTTGAGGTGATCGCGTTGTTTTTTTATTATTATTTGTATTAGTTATTTGTTTTTGGGTGCGTGACGTCGGTGGGGAGGAAAGTTGGTTTAGGTACATTGATTATTACATTGATATCGATTAGATACTGCCTACATGTATCGTACCTATGTACATACAGTTTACGGTACCTAATGTTATTCCTAGTACAACTTGCATTAGCGGAGCATGATATTTATGATCTTATTAATTAACGCTTTTTACGACCGAGTCGACATCATGAACTCATCATTCTAAGTCTTTATATTCCGTACTACAATGCTATTATATGAGTTACACCTGCACGCTCGATATCAAACAATCCACATATAGTCATCCTATATATCATCAAGCCATTCTAATATTAACAGGTACCTAAATAAATAAGTCATGGCCATTATGAAATCTCAATATTCATGTCTTCCGCACCATATCTGTTCCTCTCTCCAGCACAACCCTCTGACCTTCTCACTTACATCTTAAACCACCATGCTCATCCAACAACGCTTTTCATATGTTCCTCTCACTCGGATTTCATCAAATCTGTCGTTGACGATGACCATGGAGAGGCAATTACTACCCCAGATGAAGTGAATGTCGTTGAACATTCGCTAGGCACTTCGCCGTCTACTACCGCGCCCGCTGTTCCTGCCGCCGAGAAGGCTCAAATAAAACAGCAACGTCGGTTTTTATCGTCTCCGCTATACCAAGTGGCTACGTCGCGGCATATCCGCGTAATCTATCTTCCCACGGTTACGCATCTCCGCGCCTACCTATCCGTCTTCTCACCAGACGACTCCAGGATTCCCGTGCCACCGGCTGACTTGGCCCTTCCGGGAAAGGACCCGCCATGTCTGATACTGTACGGCTTCTTGGAACTGCATCGAGACACTAGCGAATGGAGCGCTCAGGGGATTAGTAACTCTGCGTCTGTCTTGGTAGAACTAGGCCATCGCCTGTCGTGGCAGACGGTCGTTGTCGAGCCCCGGAAGCATATTTC
Source organism: Hypoxylon lienhwacheense (assembly GCA_902806505.1). NCBI lineage: Eukaryota > Fungi > Ascomycota > Sordariomycetes > Xylariales > Hypoxylaceae > Hypoxylon > Hypoxylon lienhwacheense. Next base: position 1,387,447 of record CADCWW010000003.1, on the reverse strand, counting down.
CTCTTCACATACGTTCGAAGACATGCTAAAGGAGAACGTCCCATTTCTAAGTGGAGGTGGCCGGAGACTCGGTGCTGACTCGGAGGTGGGTGGTTGGATTGGCCGGACTGTAGGAGTAGGCAGGGTTATGCAAAGATGGTTTCGCTTCCGACGCGGGGAATGGGATATAATTCCTAATGAAGACGAAAAAGATCCCCTGGATGAAATATGATATAATTCATGGATACTGTGATGATATTTCCGGCGCCCGAGAGATAACTATAATAGTGAGTCGCCTTATGTACACGCTGTCCGCGCCCTGATTTGAACCTTAGCACCCCAACGCCTGCCTTGGTATCATCCTCTCATGACCTCGTCTCATAGACGTTAAAGTAAACCGGAAACTCCGATCAGATGGCTTGCTCCATCTCTGTAATGTATAGCTTAATATGCGCCTCCATCTTCAGGTATTCGTCGTATGCGCTGTGGACCTCGTTCTCGATGTTCTCCTTGAGATCAAGCATCTACTCCTTTGTTAGAAAGTAATTTGGAAATATAAAAACAACATGGGGGAATTACCTTCTTTTCAGTCTGTTCGATCCGAACCCTTCGTCTCTCAATCTCCGTACCCTTCGCCGCGCGCTCCTCGGTCAGTTTCTTGTGCAATGCTCGAAGCTCCTCCATCTTCTCCTTGGCCTCCTGAGCCTTTTCTCGGCTTTGGTCACGGAGCTTCTCGGTGCGCTCGTTGCACTTGCTTAGTTGCCTCTGGAGCATCGTCTTTATTCTCTCTACCTCTTTCACGTTATTGCCACGCTCTGACAACGCATCCCGCTGCTTCGCATTTTTTAGGGCTTCCTCTTCCTCTTTGCTCAACTCTGCCGCGATATCATCCAGGAGTTTGATGCATGACGCAACATCGGTCGAAACGATTCCGAAGGAGTCGGTCGATGTTTGCAATGCCCGCGTCCGTCGGTCCAGAGAGTCTATATGCGCCTTGTCCGTGGTGAGGGTATTATTGAGGTCTGTTAGACTCGTCTGCAGTGCCTGGGGGCTCTGTAGCGTGTATGGTCGTAGCTTGGCGCTCTCCTGTTTGAGCATCATCTTCTCGGTCGTCTTTTGCTCTAGTCTCTGTGCCAGTTCTCCCTTCTTGGCTTTAGCATCCTCCAGTCGCATCGCAACCTTCTCCTGATTTCGTCGTAACTCTAACAGCGTCTTTTTCAGCTCCTCGTTGCGCTCCGTCTTCTCGCGTACCTGAGCTTCCATCGCCCTTCGGTTATGTCGCATCTCGTCCAATTTAGCCTCCATATCCTGGTTCTCGCCATACAGCGTCTCGATCCGCGCCTTGGTCTGCTCTGCCTTGTTGAAATGCTCGTCGATGATGTTGGTCTGGCTCTCGCGAAATCGAACAAAGTTTATCAAATAGCTGAAGATCTTGACGAGTCGCGGGTGCGTGGGTTTATATAGATCGGAAAAGCTAAAGTCGTTGATGCCACACTCGAGAAGCAACTTGCGCAGCGACACGTAGAAGCCCAGCAAGTTACGCGTATCGGGTGGCACGATGTCAGTGAACTCGCCACAGACGTCTTCGGTCGCCGCGCGCATCGCCGGCTCGACAGTCTCGCGGGTCGCGTTCAGCAGCAGCTCGGCGAACCATTCGAATATCATCTGCACTTGTAAGGCATTTGGCTTTTGTAGATCGGCGACGGTAAACGGGATCCCGATGTCTGTTATGCAACCGACGATCTCCTTATCTGGAAGTCTCATGAAGGCGTCCGCTTCCTCTTCCTTCTTGCGCGCGCGCGGCTGGGTTTGCGATGGCGGAATTATCGACATTCGCGGGTTGTACGCCATGGTCGCGGTGTATAGTTTTAGATACTTGGTTTTTTTGGGGGGATATCTGTGGTTGAGACGGAATTTCTGTTTCCGCAAATATATTTTGAAATGTCAAATTGTGAACTTGATGATGAATTAGAAAAGTTGATGAAAATCCATGCGATTGTTTTGGTGTGGTTGCTATGTACATTCAGATATATGGGTCTATTAGATAAGCTACATAAACAAAAGACACTGTTAACTTTGAACGATGATTGGTGGAAAGCCTCCACTAGGTGAGTTTATTTATGAGATACTGTTGTATAGGCAACATCTACTACTCATTTAATGTATAACCTATTACTTACTGTGGTATCAGGCATTAATTCTCGCCCCCCCTCAAGTACCTGTGGCCGAGCTTGGACACAACGCCATACTAAATTAGGTTTAGATAGATCTAGCAAAAGACAAGGTATACAGACCGTTTGTACCTTCTATATTTTCAATGTTTAATATAATTATAATATTATCAACTTTCATTATAAAAAATAGAAAAAAATCTTACAATAAAACCATTGTTATTATTAATTAGCTACTATTTTTTTCTAATTTTTAATATTCGTTTTGAGAGTATTAAACGTAAATTCATTCAGATAGGATCAATTTTTAAGTGAATACGTAGTTACATATGTTTGTAAGCCAGTTTTTATTGGTTAAAAAAGGTGGATTTCGACGATCATCTAGCCCACTATACAGCAGAAAACTGACAGGGGGCGAGAACTTATATACCATACCGTTGTACATATATATATATAGTTATATGTATTGATGCATGTGCTTCCACGTTCTCATTTGAATGGACTCCGAATTCGATCAGTATTTTCACTGTTACATCGATAACAAACATTTTCTACCTTGAATGTAACTAGCGATGTTGTATCGCAATATTTTACCGTACAATTTCTCCAATTGCAGGCAATGATCGAATGATATAAAATATGTTTTCCCGACTCTCAAAATGATTAGATCAAGGTTGGAAAAAGACGTGGTGGTATTTTAATAATTCGTTGTTCGTTACGCGCTATGAGAGAATTCCACGGGCATTCCACTCAAAATCCTTTCATCTGAGTAGCCGCTCAAGTCGAGCCCAAAACGGGTCTCTCCACATCGTTTTCCGTTTGTTTAACCATGTGATGAGCGGTTAAGCGGATTATATGTCCCCATGATTCTCAACCACGGACTACACTACCTACCTACCCTTACCTAGTATAGCGGGACGAGATCTACTTCGTATTTCCACTTGAAACGCCCTTGATATGATTATCACTCTGACGTCGAAGTTCGAGATTGCCTATAAACCTGAGGTCCGAAAATTCAAAACCCGCTTCGTTATAATATATAGCCGGAGTCACAAGTTTTCATCGTTCGGCAGTAATAGCATTCCCCCCTAAATTTTGATATCCTGAGGATTTCGAATCATCTGTTTTAAGATTACCATTTCGAATATTATTCGGTTGGTTACATCTAATGGAGGTCGGCGGGTGACCACAAGTCTGTCACCAATGCATGCTTGCTCGGCTCTCCTTAACCACTAAATATCCGTACATGTCTACCCTTAAAGTTAGGTGCCCATAATGGAGGAATAAGAAGGCGCAAAAAGAAATGAGTACATAAGTAGTTATGTAAGGATCTTATCATGACCAAACATCAAATATCCAATCAACGGGATGTCTCTCATTCAGGACAAGAACGACAGCAAACTATCTCATCCAGATTCCATTCTTCCAGCTAGCACGAGAGAGAGATATGACAAAGAATCAAGACAGGGCCAGAGGGCCTTATCTGAAGACATATCTGGAACCGATCGACCATTAAGCTTCTCAGGAACCGTCCTCTTGCATATTGGGACAGGGGAGATGCGTGTGTCAAGCACACAACCTTCTACGTGTCAGTCTCGAGAAGGTAGAAGTAGCACGTCTTGAGTTACCCTCCACTACCGCCCCCGCATCATGCAAAAGTTATAGATCCAGATTCTCAATGAGAGTCAGTTAGGTTATCACCGATATCGAGTTATATGTGCGTCTTTATTTTACGTATTCCACGCTAACGGACGGAGACACTTGACCTGGAATTTCGGCATTGCTGAAGACTTACACACATACTTGCGGTGACGTACGAAGGCTAAAGGGGGGGGGAGACAGTTCATAGATCACTCTACGGCAGTCCGTTTTAAGCTACTTAAGATGCCCATCATTTCTATTCCTGGGCCTATCAGGTAATTATGACCTACTTTTAATGCATACTTCTAAACCGCAGCTAACGGGTTATGATAATACTAACATACCCACCAAAAAGAAGATTACCTAGCATGTAAAAAAAAGGGGATAGTTACCCGCAGTACTTGTAAGAAACTGTGGTTAGAGATTCGATATTAGCTGCAAGTCACATTAGTTTCTGTTGCAAAACTCGTGACTGCAGCAGCAGCAGCATTCGAATTTCGAACTCTTTCTTGGCAAAGATCCTGAATACGAGGCCACTTCGAATTTCTAGGTGCCCCGCCAGGCATTTTCCTTCACTGGTAACTGGTAACGTCTATTACTAGATATCTAGATGCATACACTACGGAGTAACCCGCCTCGGCTACAGCGCTGGGTGATGGGTAACGAATATGGATGTACATACTTCGTACATATCCTAATACATATATATTTAACTTGGCAAGACCCAGATCGAGGTATATAGTGTATCCGCTCCATTGTACTAGGTAATCATGTCCCTTCTTGAGCAACAGAGCTAATTTTAAGGCCACTATTATATACCTACTCATGTCGGGTGAGGGAGAAAGGAGAGAGCAGATGCATATCTACTGTACGTACTACCTGTGTAAGTACCTATATATGGGTAATCCGTATTGTTGCGGAGCTCAAGGATGTCTTGCGGGTATCACCAAAATTTTCTTCTTCGTTATTGCCAATAAAAGATTTATCTGCTACTACATTGCTACGCTCCATAATAGCACGTACGATCCATCCAACTTTGATGAAGCCTGTAAGGCTAAGCGGATAGGCCGTGCCCCCCCTAGACGGCCTTGGTTACCGATGTTTAGCGTTCCCGTTTCTTTACCAAGACTCCGGTACTCCTAACGGGTATCTTGAAAAGTATAAAAAGTATAGTAGGTAGTTAGTTAATATCATATACTTGCAAATGAGTGACGTTTAAAGGGGGTTTAATCTACTGTATAATTAACGGGGGTTTTAGGCTTCGTAAGCCCGTACAATGTCATTAAAAGCTACATTATAAGTAATTGACAATGATTGTTTGTGTGTGTAAGTGTATGTACTATCATGCACATGGATGTGCCGTATAATCCGTATACCATGCTGCTATCCCTTGTACCTTACATCACCAAAAAAATCGATCGATTACGAGCTAGACTCTGAAGTGCCGCCTACGCCAAGTAAGCTAACAAGGGCTAGATATGCTATTCTATCATTCATCCTCCCCAACAGCAGCAGCTAGAATGAACAAGTTAGCTATGTTAGTTTCAGGAGTCTTGCATCGTACACTAAACTACGCTATTAACGTCGAACTTACAGCTAGCTATTCCGTAGTGAGCATGGATATATTCCAAGAATATGATCATGTATGTAACTACTCCAAAAACGGGCTGAGGTACGCAACTTGTAAGCCGTAGGCATGGAGTAAATGGGCAAGCAATCCCTGTGTAGGCACTTACAAGGTGTCTCATTGGTCATGGTTCATATCAGGAACATATCAGGGACCGGCTCTCAAACCTCGACAGCATCCTACATTCTTAGTAAAGCAACTAGAAACACATTCTAACTCGTTACTTTTTTTTTGCCTAGCGTATGATGCATGCCTCGGATATATGACCTATAAATGATTTATATATGGCGGTATCTAATACAGTGTAAGTGTGTAAATGTGTAAGTGTGCTAATGTGTAAGTGTGCTAATGTGTAAAGTCCTACGTACCTAGAATAAAAGATTCATACATACCTCGTACATATACTACACCACATTACTATACTATATGTAGTATGTAGATCAAGGTCTTTAAGGGCCGGATTCACCGGTCTACTATCTGTTGTCTCGAATGCTGTGATTACACTTTGTGTATGTACGAGTAACTAATCCATATGTGTATTGTTTAGAAGTTGATGATTAGGTAGGTACACTTATATGTATGTAGTGTGAATATTAATGTACTATGTATAATGGATTACTTAGGCATTCCGTAACCTGAGATTTGCTTGGATCTCACCTTACCACACATTTAATGTACCTAGGTTACGTGCTTCGCAACCTTTACTTTTTAATGTATTCCAGTACATACATCATACATAGGTATATCGTACACACATATTGATGTAGATGCAGTGAGTACATCTATGTAAGTACGGCACGTACCTACTTCCACATGTACTTAGGTACACATACTTATGTATGTAGGCAGTACCTGTAGATATTCTCTTCCATTATCCCGCTCCTTGTCGAAGGCGCAGCCCCTAATAGGGTAGCTTCGGTCAGGGTAGTAGCGACTCGGATGTTACATACATCATGTAGGTACAAGTAAGTGGTCAGGAAGAACGCATCCACAAAGTATTTGAGGAGTAGCAACCACCTTGCATGAGAAGACCGTACTATGGTATGCGCATACTTTTTCCGACTCCAACAGGTAACCAGTACTTCTACTCTACGTCGCACCACAAGAATCTACACGTAGAGCAACCGGGGATTCTCCACTAAAAATGATTGTCCACAGTACCCGTCAGCCCGTTAACATCAGCCCAAGGGTAACCCCCCCTGTGTGTGACTTCATTTCGCAAAGACCATTTATTTAATCGCCCTCTTTCCCTTGGCCACACCCATTGACGCACTGACTGAAAAAAGTACTTACATGTAGGTACTACCTACACATACATACATAGGTACATACATGTATCTACATTTGTATCTACATATCTATATGTACTCTAGTAGCCAACGGGTCACCACCCCCCCGTTTTCTAAATTTTTTTTTCTCTTCCCTCCCACCTTACTATGGTATGTTAATTTTCAAGGTTTATTACTGCTCGGCCTAATCTACTGTTAGTCCCCACTGCCGACCGTTCAATCGCTCAGCCGCCACTGTCCCTCTAATCCGTCCCCTCTAATCCGTCCCTCCTCCACTGTTTCTCAGCTAAAAAAAACTTCTCTTCTCAGATTGAACCACCCTCGAACAACTTACGATGACCTTGATCCTTACAACTGGTCAACCTTCTCTCTTCGTCACTGCTCTAGAAGAATCGCAGTAGAGCAATTCATCTCGACGCAAACATTAACATTTATCTCATTCATTCATTCATTCATTTTTTCTTTGAGGAATTGTTAATTGGTCCCGAGTACCAAGAATAGAAAGAGACATTAATTTATTCTGCGTGTAATAACGCCCTGGGTGCTGCAGTGCGACGACAAAGGCCGACGAAGACAAGGACGAAAACGAACTGTGACTTGACAACTTCTTATCGATTCGAGAAATATACACACAATACATGTGCGGAATCATTGAGTTGTGTTAATTGTGAATAGAATAGAATATTGACGACTCCGGATCAGGCTGGTAGTAATTCAGTTCTGTTCGATATCCTTCTGAATCTATGCATAAGCCGACTTGATTTCAATCCGCGTCCATGGCAATAATCATTCCGCAACGATCGTCACTCAACGTCGTCGATAGGAACTCACAGTCGCGCATCACGATATAGCCTTCGCCGTTATTTTCCATAGTTGAGCACGGTCGCCGACCTATGGAAATATGGCCTTGTGGCCTTTTCGTCGCAAGGGCTCGCGCAAGCGATCTCGGACGCCAGCCGTCAACTCCGATGTCGATACGGAGCGTGGTCGCCAAGCCGAACCCCCGTCACGAAGTCAAACCGAACCTGTTAATATACCGAAAGGCGTCGAGGGTCCGACAGGGAAGCGAGAAGGTCCTAGAAAATTACAACGGCGTCCTCGTACTTATAGCTTTTCGCCGGGGCGCAGAGATTCGTTGCGCGTTACTAAAACGAATAAGGGTCCAGCAGTGTCGCTTCCTCCGGGTGCTATTATGACTGCCATGGATGAGTCTTACAGGAATCATGGGCTACCGCCCGGTTCCAACGATGATCTCATAACTCGGGTGCCCACTTTACACCATAACAATTCACGAAATAAGCGACAGGGTCAGCCTCTCCCGAGGAAAAAGTCGAGTAAACGACGGAAAGAGGATCACAGCCGGGAAGCCGAGATAAAGGCAATGAGTCAGTTTATGCCGGTCCGTCCGGCTACAGATGCTTGGACGGCGGGCCGCCCAATGAAAAAAGATAGCAAACGAATTCGACCTGGTTTAAATAGAAATTGGGATGAGCCATCTTCCGACATCTCCTTGCCCCTTCCTGCTTCTATCCATTCAGCCATGTCATCAGACTCGGAACAGTTGTCATGGAGGGTCTCTCCTCTCGAGGCACTCGCGCCTCGGCCAACGTTACGATGTGCCTCTAACACTGTCTACGGACCGGGGGTTTCGTCTGGACTAACACGGTCGCAATCGACGAAGCGGAAGCTTGCTGATAGGGGCGTGATCCCTGAGGCTACGCTCAAGGCCCACAAGCGGATTAATGACTTAGCGGACGACCTGGATGCGTCGGATTTACGGGAGCTAATGGAGCGGGATAAGCGACGGAGAGAGAAAAAGAAGGAAAAAGAGCGTGAAAGGTTAGAGAAGCGTCTCTCAAGGAGAGCAGAAAAGCAGCGGGCAGAAGAGGCCGAGGCTGTTAAGAGCGGTACTCCCCCACCTCAAAACCTGGAGAGGGGAGTCCTAGGTCGTGAGATGACGGCTGAAGGATGCGATCCGGTATCAGTTGTTATCACTTCGTCAAGAAGACGATCATACGACTCGGGGCGAAGGCGAAGCGAACGACCGGGAGAATCAGAAACCCGCGACGATTCCCCGAGACCCTTAGAAGAATTCCATCGCATGGACAGTATCCCCTTGGAACCGTCCACTCCAGCTAAAGCTCCTGAATCCGAATCCGTACTTGAGCCTGTTCAAGAACAAGCGTCATCATCACGCTCCTCGAGTCCAAGGATTTTTAATTTTATTCGATCGAGAACCTCGCGTTCAAAGTCACCAAAAGACTCCGAACAAGCGAAGACAGATATCGAAATGCCATCACCTGCGCCGACTAAGCCTGACTATGCAGAATCAGGTGGCAGAGCATCCGATAGCGGATCCTCGAGACCATGGAGGTCGTTCTTTAAATGGGGAAAGAATAAACGCAGCTCTGGACCCTCGTCTTTCTCGAACACTTCACGAGACTCGATGTTAGGAGGTCCACCGCCAACTCATACCAATTTCGTTCCTAGGAAGCTAAGCTCAAACGTGCCTAAGAGAACCATGTCTCGTTTCCGGGAGGATCTTCCCGAGTTGCCGCTTTCTCCGCCGGACTCGCGTGTGGCATCCCCCGAGGCTGAACCTCTACCTGCGGAGCCTCTACCTATGATCCCTGACGATGTTCCGATGCGCTATGATACGCCGACTTCGGGGCATCGGTCGCATGAGGCAATGCGTGCTACCCCTATCTCCTGGCAGCGGGATGATGTTCAACCCTCGCCAGCACCACAGTCCATGTCGCTTGCCTCTATCGATTCAGAAGCTTCTTGGCTTTCTGGTCGCATTAACAGGAAGCGAACTTCGTCGGGCATGAGAAATTCACTTCAACAATATACTCAGCCGGCATTTTCCGGTTATGAGGAGCGTGCTTCGGACGATGATAATATAGCCGAAGACGAATACATGAACAGCGTCGTTCCTAGCCACTCTCGCCGCAATTCGACAGGTGAAGCTCGTCCTAGCAGTGACGAGGAGGATAACGACGAGCATGAACCTAAATGGGGTGCTGTTGGTCAGACTCCTACCGTGATGCACCACAGGGATACCATGCGAAGCCGGGAAGGCGTTCTTCAGTCTTTCGACGATAAAGATCTGGAAAAATACAGTGATGATGAAGACGAAGGTGACAGTCCCGTCCTGCCACAACGGGCAACCAGCATTAGCCTTGACAAGGGTCATATTCGCAACTTTAGCGCAGGCAGCGCCAAGCTCCTCGAGATATCCCCTCGCGTATCGGGCGAGAACAGAAGGAGCGCGATCGAACGCGGCACTCAATAGCCGCGTGCGTTGGTATTACACCATCAATTTGGCTATGAAGGGATGTGACACCGAAGAAGTATCGCACGAGACGATGCACAGCTTGAACCAGGAGACATATTTGACAGTCACTTGCCATTTTCTTATGTCCCTAGACGGCTTTCAGAAGCCACTCAAACACACTCGTTTTACATTTCCTTCCATTGTCAGTCACCGACCCTATTCACTCATTACAACCTTTCCTTTTACGTCCTAACATAAAACATCAAAGAGGAAAAAAAAAAGAATGAAAAGAGAAAAGATAGAAGGCCTGTCTCCTGGCTTAACGAGTGGAATATTCGCTCATGTTTTACTTCAAGTCAAGCATATCATGACACCGGTACCAAATACGCTTCTAGCCTCGCTACCTAGTCAAATTCGACACTCGTCGAGCACGATCGCTATTGTCGCATCATTCCTACGATATACGGTGTAATGATGCCGACTTTTCTGTTTCCATCTTGTGGAACATATGGAGGAGGAATGGAACATGGTGTTTTTTCTTTCGATATACTGCGATACCACAGGGGATTATGTGTTTTTTCTGCGCAGCTAGTTACTTGATTTTTGATACCACTTACTCTGCTACAGGACAGAGGTTCATGGGCACCTAATTGCGTGCCTTCGATGATGTATGGATGTATTTTTTTTAATAACATACACCGGCCCACCTAAAATTCGATGGCTCGTTCCATTGTGTTCCCGGGGCTATCTCCCTTCCCGAGCGAGATGATTGCTGGTATGGATTCATGCACGCCAGACGGAGGTGTTTTCCCAAGCCTTCCCGTCAGGTTCTACTAACCCGAGTTTTCTCGTTCTCGTGAGACTATTAGAGGCTATTAATAGCTGATCCGCCGCAACACATTTCCGGCTTCGGAATAGACACTCTTGGGAGAGTAGGACCAAATTAGCGAGCTGGCGGGCGGGCGATCCAGGTGTTTTGGTCTAAGGAAAATTGGAAGTTGAAATCAAAACGGGTGTTCGGAAATGTGCGGAGGCCGACTTGGCCCATTATTATACCCTTGATTTGCCCGTAATATTAAAGCTTAGGTCGGTCACGGTGGTGTATGTACGGGGGGGGGGATGGGGTACGAGGTATACTACTACCACTTGTAGGTTTGCCAGCAAGGGAGAGGATAGTTTTTTTTAATGAAATTACCATCATGAACAAGTTCAATTTTAGAAGATGTTAAGAGTGTAGTAAGTTGTGAAGCATAGCCCGTGTGGAAGCAAGACATGAAGGACATGAGCACCTACACGTGTAGTTTTCATTCTCATTTCTTTTAAAGCACCTTGAGCAGGTACCTTCACGATATTCTGAAATAGATGAGACATTATTCAATCAAAACTTGTAAGTTAGTGTTACTAATAAGGTATGATAAGGTGACTTATAGCATCAGGTATACATTAGGTACTTAGGTATACATACAGGTATTCTATACTTTGTAATACTCCTATATTACAAGGGGTATATTCTATACCTAATACCACTTAGATGGACACTTAAAAATGCTAAATTATAAAATGCAAAAGAAGCCTAGCAATGTGATTGAATTTTTTATAAATCTGGTGAGGATATTATTATATTTACCTGTGAAAAAGCTCGGAAAGGGGTAACTCTTCAAGTACCATATTTATGGATTATGATAGATCGGATTATAGGTATTACATACGCTGAACTGTATGTAAGTCATGTTTAAATGCGCCTCATGGATGCGTAATTCGCGGTCATGTTACCGGGTGATTGGTTAGGACCCCACTTTGACAACGAGAATTCCATGTTGCGTACCGTGCACCTTACAGGTAAAGATATGTAGGTATTTATGTACTATAAGTACCTACTATACCAGGTAAGAAATGCGTCAATGTATGTAATGTTGCTAAATGCTCACTTATGTACCCGGGATTTTAAATGCCGATAGATACCCAGGTACTTATAGGATTGTTGTATGATGTATTACGAAGCAGTGGCTATTATTAATGCAATACCGGTCAACGGTCGTGGTTCAATATCAATATTTGGAATTTTATACAACGGGTATGCAATCATGTCGGCGTGATCGGGGGAATGTTAGGGAACATATCCTTCTAAAGGTATGTACGGGTTAAGTACATACTACAACTCTTACCCATCTGAGGCGTTGAACGCCACATACATGTAGGTATAAGGTGTACCTATATCTACCTAAAGGATGTATGTATGTACATATGTAATGTATTAGGTACGCACATACTTATGTATGTACGGAGGTCGAGGCCAAAAGTATACAGCGTCCGGTACTTAGAGCCCCACAGTGCGGGCTTTCAGTCTCAATTCTACCCAGATATGCACTTACAACCAAAAACACCTTATTATACAACATATAATTAAAGTTTTTCAGACCTGGTTGATATAATTAAACCAATTGGTTTAATAACTGCTGCTATTGTTATTACTGCTGTTGCTGTTGCTGTTGCTGTTGCTGTTACTGTTGTTGCTGCTGCTGCTGCTATTATCACTGTCTGAATCCTTAAGCTTCTTAGGGTTTTTAATAGCATCTATAATACAGGTCTTTACCTATGAAAGGTCTCTACTTTATCTCCTCGAGGTAATCTAGTCAGTCCATCGCCAGGTCTTATCGTCAGGTTCTTTCTAGGTAGGTAGTTGTTGTTTCCTGTATTATACCTGATTATCGTTGCTGTACTCTTTCTACGAACCGTTGCGCGATACTAAAGTTAGAAACCATGATTACATCGTGTAATTACATAGGCTCAAAATAGACTTCATTATACTAAAATCTAATCATTCATCTAGTTTTTCTTATTTTTCTAGTTTACGTTGAGCAGGATTAGAATACTTCGTACTTAGGTATTCTAGGTGTTTTTCTGTACAGTGCATTATTGCAAGAATCTACTATACGCACAGTATGGGCTAAGTCACAGACGCTGTATAGTTTTGGCCTCGACCTCCGTACCTATGTAGGAATCACGTCATTAGAAGCACTGACAAATCAAAATTTTGCATCTTAAAACGAAGGAGGGAAAAAACAAAAAAAAAGTAATATCACTCTTTTTATCCCGAGAAAATATCAGTCATTATAAGAAGCTAATTGAAAGGTAAAGTGTCTACATCAATACAATTGTACTTGAACGTAACACTGAAGCTTACTTACATCATACAAAAAAAAACCAGAGCCTTGAAAGCTAATTGTAACATTATTCAGAAGCATATAAACCCGCCAACATCCCGCATATTTCACATCACACCTTTTCTTCACCTATGTCTAGAGTCTTCTTCCGACAAGCCCAATTTACATTTAAGAAAAATCATCTACTACCTGTCAGACTATCTCAAATCTCGTCCGTTCGACAATTCCATACTACGTTGCCCAAAATGACTGTTCACGTCTACGACACGTAAGGCTCCCCTCCTCCCCTCCTCCCCTTCGCCCTCCTCCCTTTCGCCCCCCTCTTCTTTGCGGGGTACATTATACAAATGCTAACGTTGCGCAAAGTGCCGAAGGTTTCAACCAGGCCGTCAAGGACAACAAGGTTGTCCTGCTCGACTGCTATGCCACCTGGTGCGGTCCTTGCAAGGCCATCGCCCCCCATCTATTAAAGTAAGTAGCATCCCCCAAAATCCCTCACGACGGCGCGTTGGAGGAGGGTCGACTGTACGAAAGGGGGAAACATTCACTGACAAGAAGCTTGTCCACAGGCTTTCAAACTTGGAAGAATACAAGGACATCCATTTCGCGAAGATCGACGTCGACGAACTCCCCGAACTAGGCCGCGATCTAGGGGTCACGGCGATGCCGACCTTCCTAATCTTCAAGGACGGGAACTTGACTCCCGCCGAGACGCTCGTCGGCGCTAACCCTAACGCGCTCACCCAGCTCCTATTGAATAGCCGACCCTAATCCGTCCGTCTACAGCGTCCTCGGGAAGCATATGTGCTCACGAGACGTCATATCAACACCACGGCGTTAGAGCAATAGGGGGGGTAATATCATAATCCTGAGATCGGTTTCTGCTGAAATCGCATCGTCTGCCGGAGACTCATCTCACTTGTGCGGATGATCTATGCTTAGTGAATAGATCGAGGCCGATTTTAGGTGAAAAGAATAAAGTAAAAAAAAAAAAAATACATTCTATTTTCATATTATACAGGTGCAGCTTATAGTTACGCCATCTCTTCATAATCGTGATGTCGTATATTATTTTCTTTTCCCCACTGGTCTGCTTTGCATCAAGTTCATCCCATTGTCCAACAGTAAACCTGGATAGCTTCCTCTCCGTGACATTATTTTACTGCAAGTAAGTACTGTACATACATAGAAGTAAAGAGGTATCTTAGAATATGTATACGTAGATACCTAGGCTAGGGTCTATATCCTCTTGCGAGCAGGTCATGAATGTATATCTCATCGAGTTGAATGCACAATATATCGATCGAGCCAACCCGTCGGTTTTGTCAGATGTATACCTTCATATCTGCCTTCATAAACCAAGATTGTGTGTTTGGATACCAGCATTCAAGACGCACTATGTACATTAGGTATATATACGCTACTAAGAGAAGGTAAGCATACGTTGGCATCTCTGAGAAGTCTCAGGCTGCGCATACTACGTCCACAGTATAGAAGAGTGTGGATCTGGGGGGAGTGTGTCTCTTTAAGACTAAGACTAACACATGTATGTACATCTCTGTGGCTCCGTGCGACGTGCATGCAAGTACCTTCTGCATGTATACCCTATTATCCTACTTATAACGTAGGTAGATACGTAATATATGTTCATGGTATTATGAAATGTATACGATATAAGTTTTGTAACGGTCATTTTTATAGATACCTTCATCTTATATGTAGGAATGAAAGTATGTGATGTAAAGCTAAGTTTTATGGTGGTATCACATGCGAAGATACCTGTATGTACAACGTGTATCTATATGATAAACTTGTTTCTGATTGAGTCGGTACCGCTATTTCAGTGCAGACAGATAAAAGAGCGATAAGACAGATACCAATCGCGCTTATAGGAATCGAACCTATATTCACTTATAACTCCAGATGTCTTCTCTATCTCAAACAACAGTTGACTTATACAAGGTACCTACGTACCCCTTGCACCGCAAGTCTTTATTTATCGATTTCCTTATAGATCACACGCGTCTTTGCTTGACATGTAAAGTTGTAAATCAACTTGACGAACATTATTTCGGGTTGGCTCGTTGGCTCGCTGTACATAGAGTGGCAAGAATGTACAGTCGTCCCGTACGATGTCAAAAGTAAACAACGGTCTCGACTCCCGATCTTACACGGGTCAGGAATTCAACCCAATTAAGAATATCAGGAGACCAAGTACCTTTGTCTATAGTACCAGACAACTCCAGAAGGCTAAACTCGGGGATCAATTTTCTATTTGAATCATGCAGATTCTATGACGGATTCCAACGGGAGAATGTTTCATTCTCCTAGCGACGAATAACCCGGATGGTATGAGTTAAGAGAAAAAAAGAAAAAAAAAAAGAAAGAGTTTATCGTGCCACAAAATACACGTGGTGTGTTGCGAACGATGGGATTATTAGGCGAGACTTTTTGTTATGGGAATGTGGAAATTATATTGTAGGGATAGGTGGTATGTGTGTATATAGGTATGCGGCTCCGTTCGGTACCTGACGATCAATGATTTGTAGGATTTATAGGTAGTCAATTGGTTGGAAAGACTGGTTGGTACATACCGTAATAACGGTTAAGGTTTTTGCCAGTTCTAATTTTAATCTATAGACTTTATTGTAGGTACCTTATGGTGTCCGGTTTATACCACTGTGCCAAAATCAGATATTTGAGTCGCTAATCCTAATTGGGTAATGCTACTAGACTTAGAGGTTGGTAGGACGGTACCTTGTGCGGTCTTATGGTATAGATGAATAGAATCCTGCATTATGATTTGTTGAAATCTAGTCACTTAATATAATTACCTTACAATTCAAATAGCTCTTCCAAAACGGAGACAAATTTTCTGTAATTCATTTCTTTAGTTAATTAGATTCTAAAGAATAGAATGAATTTTGTTGCACTGGAATATCTCCAAAAATGAATGTTGTAGGTCGGGTTAGAGAAAAGGTATTTAAGTGTGGGCATTTAAGTACCTAAGAATAAAATATAAGTCATCCAAAAGAGCCTCATCCAACAGGTATTTAGGTATGCGCACACTAGGTGTAATAGATTCAACTTCAACCCTCGATTTCTCAACGTTAAAACGGTCGCATACAGTTGATTTTGAATGAGCTAAATGTTTTAATTGAAGAAGACCAAATATCAATTTTTTTTTTTTTCAAAAAAAGGACAAGATCTAATTATGAAGAGGTAGGACTGTTACTACGGTTGCCTATACCGCTATCTGTGCCAAAAAAAACGAACTACGCTAGAATTGGTAGTATGCATTACTAATATTTTTAGCTCGGTACTTTTGGGGCTTATCGAGCCGGCTAGTGGCCCCGATAAACCCATATCTAGGCTTTTAGTGAGTAGATAAGATAATCGATAGCTTATAAAAGGGTATTATTCTCTTAATAAAAGGAAAGTCTATAAAAGATACCTACGTATTTGAAGCACCTAAGCTATTATGTAGTACCTACTTTATCCAATCAACGTACGTAAAAATCCTCGATCGCAACTCTTAATCTTTCAATTCAAATCATTAACAACTATAATAACTTTACTTAAACAACGTCAACTATACTGTCATTTACAAATAATTATAATCAAGGGAATGCGATTCAAATGAGTCTAGTTGCATCAGTAGAAGTCCTGAAATGATTGCTCTGTAACCTGTTGAAAGTTGCGGCCATACTTGTATTATGAACTTATACCTGCGTACTGGTTTATTACCTAATCCTAACCTTAAATATAACCTCATATCTGACGAATCTTAGGTCCATTCTTCAACAGCGTATAGAATGATCATTATAATGGATATACTGATGCAACCAGGCTTATTTGAATCGCATTGATTTAATTAGAAATAAATTCAAAACTTGAGTAATCAAACTTCCTTTTGGTGAAGTTATTACGATTATTAGTAGATACCTAGTTGAAGTTGAAAGGGTTGGTAGGAGCTGGACCTGTTTTGATTGGACAGAATTATGGGCCCTCCTTTTTTTTTTTTTTTCAAAAATCTTTTTTTATTTATTTCATACATACCTCTAAGCAAATATATCAACTTATGAGAGATAACTGAAGATAATATATGCAACTATTACCTATATAGTATGCATCTCTCGAGTACGAGACTGAAAGTACTGCTATAAATTAGATTATTTGAATTTACCTCTGATCAACTTCCTATTTGAGTAATTAAGACCCAAAAATATTTTTTTGGCACAGATAGCGGTATAGGCAACCGTAGTTACGTATGGCTGTTGACGTACGCTGTTGCGCACGGGTGATATAAATCTCGATACTTGCATAATGTATATGAGCATATCCTTATATAACGTATTTAGAGTGCTTATATAAGGATATCCTGACAGACGTATGCATTTATTCTATTAGGAATGTACTATCTCATCTCATAGCAAGTGTACGGCTTGTGCGCAGACAACAACACTTTACCTATTTGGGAAATTTACAACCCAAAAATCTGATTTTGGCACAGTGGTATAAACCGGACACCATATACCTCCTACTAGCTAATAGTAAGTTAGAATTGGCATTTAAGATGGGGCCGTGCCGCGTTAATACATAATACAGAAATTTGATATATTACGATTTCATAGTTTGACCCCTATTCCTTAGGTGCATACCATACCCATTTACCGATACCTAACCGTGTTTACTTACTGAATACGTACGTACGTACTCAGGTATATCAAGTAGGTAAACATCAGTCTTGACTTATATATGAAGTACGAAGTATGGAGGTTAGTTATCTCCTATATGACAATTCAGATTCAACAATGTTACTTTCTAGTCCATATAAGTTGATTTTACCTACCTACCTCCTAGTCAATCCGTATTTATGGGAATTAAATGACATCCTGGCCCTTAAGGCTTATACAGAGGTTCCCATTAAAACAAGGCTTAGATTAAGTATATACCCATACACTCATCACTCATCACCAAAGCTCCGATATCCTGGTCAAAGGTAGCTTTAACTTCCTGTAACGGAAAGATCCTATTGCTAGTTGGTACATACCCAGGTAGATGATTCACAAACCACGGTATAGTTATAAGAGACTTAACTGTTTGTGTATTTTCTTCATCTCCGACTTCGACCCTTGCTGCCGTTCTCCCGTTATCGACATCAGAGCTGGTAAACATGTCGGCGATGTTGGTTTACCGTCCAAGATTGTCCTACCACCTAATTCGTACTTCCTAAGCATTTCATTAATTTCTCACCCTCGTGTGGCCGCCAGGGTTCCTTTTTGGATACGTATTCATCGTACCAATCCTTCGAACTGATGACTTTCGAGAGGTAGTGTCACTGCTAATGTGATTCGAAGAACCTTTAAGTCGGACAGGATCATTGTTATAAGTGTTGATAATGATATCCGTCCACTCGAAGAGCGAGCGTTGCTCTCTCGGCCTACCTCTCTATCCTCTTCATTCCTAATTAGTCGACCGTTATTCTTTCTGTACGTAGATACCATTGAAAGTCCCTCTGGTACATCTCCCGACATGCGGTCGTTAAGAAGCCTGGCGATTCTAATAAGTCTTGTCCATCATGGCTCAGCTATAACACAATGTCCGGCCGTTTGGACAGATGTTGCCCGAGACTTGATGAAATCCTTTCTAGATCCAGAACACAAATGTACAGACGATGCTCGGGCGGCCGTCCGTCTTTCATTTCACGACTGCTTCCCAGGATCTTGCGATGGCTCGATAATTCTGGCCGACGAATGCACAACTCGTTCCGAGAATGAACAGCTCGTTCACATATGCTCGGTGCTAGGCCACAAGGCAAAGAAGTTCAATGTCGGCACGGCGGACATGATCCAATTTGCTACTGGTGAGTGTGGATCGCCTTCTCGGTTGTTCAGACATCATAGCTCAGTGCTCACACTCGAAGCTAGCGCTAGGAGTAGCTTCGTGCCCAGGCTTGCCAGCCATTCCCGTCAAGGTTGGCAGAGTAGATTCATACAACGCAAGCCCCGAGGGCCGAATACCTTCAAGCGATGATCCTGCTGCCACGCTTATCTCTACCTTTGCGGCCAGGGGCTTCTCCGTAACCGAGTTAGTTGCGCTCGTCGGAGCTCATAGTGCCGCCAAAGACCTAGAAGGGAATCCACTTGATACGACGGTGGAAAAGATGGATACGACGTTCTATACTGAGACCTACGACGGCACCGCCCCTTCAAGTGTGAATAGCGATAGATACTTGAGTAACTCGACAGAATCAAGCGCCGACTGGAGTCGTTTCAGCATAGACGCCGCGGCGTGGGCGGCTGCGTTCGTACCAGCGTACGTATTCTTCCCTTGGCCCTCAAATGCATACAAAATGAACAAAGTAACTAACTTTCTTGTTTAAAAAAGTATGGAGAAAATGAGCTTGCTTGGAATCAGCCATAAGACCGACTTGGTCGACTGCTCTCATGTTATTGAAGACGCCTTCAATCATCTTGTTTTCAATGTATCTATCATCGTGTCTTAATAGAGGTAGGTTAGGTACTTAGGGTCATCAATCGGTAGCAACTTTGCGAATATGTGCTTGTGAAATCATTGTGGACTTTTTATCACTTGACCTTTTATACCCGTACTTACTTCCCCTTTCCAGATAGCATTGTCAAATAGACCAACATCACTTGAAGAGAGAAGATAATTTTTCACATATAAGACAGCTAGAACTTTTAAGATGGTCTATTTTATTAGAGTAGACTAACCCCCCTCCCCCCAGTTATTCTTGATAAGTCCTATATTCTATCTACCTATGTCCTATGTAATGTCTCTTTAGGTCGGTTTTGCGTTCAACGTTCGTATGGATAGGTACCTAAAGCAAAACATATTAATACAAACAGCTCTTACCCTCGTACCTCGAAATACGAAATGGGCTCGTTCTGTAGACGGAATATAAGTTTCAAGGCTACATCGACATTACTTCTTAGTCCCCTTAGCCGTCTTTTCGATCTTGGCTATCTTTGACGCCCGATCTCCAGTGCCAGAAGGCGGCCTCGCACTATCGGCGCCTTTATTGCCAATACTCTTTCTCTTTTTCGGGGAAGAGGTAGGTTTCATGGAATTCGCGAGGGGGGAGGGTGTGCCGGGCTTCGTAGAAGGCGAAGGCGATCCCCTATTTGTTGGGGAAAGTCTCGCTAACGGGCTTGAAGGTCTAGAACCTGGTCTTGCGTCGGCGGCAGTTTCGCCCAGTTCTAAGCTCTTGGTGGTCACGGCCGCATCCTGCCGTAGAGGACTGACCATGATGAGCATGAGAACTTTCGAGCCGGTCGAAAGGGAAGGCTTGAGGGCTCGCGTAAGCGCCGTGTTGTAAACCGGAGTTGCGCCCCGAGCCAAGTCTCTAATTACCTGGCTCAGAGCCATGAGCGAGTTGTTGATGCTATTGCCTTCGGCGAGAATCTTTCCTTTCAGGCCGCCGGCTGCCGGCCGTTCAGAACCGGCAAGATCTATGATGTTCATCGTACCCACCGATTTCTTGCCCAACTTGTCATCCCTATCAATTCGGAACGACAGGACCAAGTGTGAACGAGAACTGACCGCGTTCTTGTTTGTGGATGCAACCGCTCTGAGCTTTTCAGCGGCCGTGATCAGCTCTTCAGCTTCAGACACTGAATCCAGGTTCATATATTGGCCTACACTCGCCCGGGCCTCAACCTTCTGGTTATTGACCGGCGGCCTTATAAGGTCATACGCTTTATCGGCGTAGATCTCGAGAATGGACAAGGAGATGTAGTAATCAGAAGTCCGTTCTGTGGCTGCACTGTCGAACATGTACCGCAACGTTCTTGGAATTAGGCCGTCATTAGATGAGTCGACTCCGGGAGTCTTGTGACTTAAAGTGAACGTCTTCCCGGCGCCAGTTTGGCCGTAAGCAAATACACAGACGTTGTCTCCACCCATAGCCGCAGTGACTAGTTCTTGGACCTCGCCGAAGACGTCGTCGTTCGTTTCATCGATGTCGAAGATTCGCTCGAAATTGAACGCCCTAACCACCGTTTCTTGACCGCCAACGGCTCTTTCCCTCGTTGTCGTCAATCTCAAACTTGCCCAGTGATGAAATGGACCCATCTCTCGCGGACCAAAGTCGAGGAGATCCTCCTTTGGAGTTTTACTGGAAGGAGGGCGGATGCGGCACATCACACGAATGTTGCCCTTTATGTCGAGCATAGCCTTAGCAAGCCGGCGATATTTCTCCTGTTCCGCTTCGATCTGACCAGTTAAACTCTGAAGCAACTCGTCCTTTTCCCCCATTTTCCTATGATGCTTTTCCTTCAAGTGCTCAAGACTTTCAGTTGCGGAAATGTGGGTGGCTCTTAACCTGATGATCTCGTCTTCCAACATGCTTAGATGAGCCTCAAGTTCCTGGACTCTAGCATCGGATGATTCGCCATGAGCTAGAACGTTATGAGTTTGAACGCCATGAGTTTGAACGTCATGAGTTTGGACGTCATGAGGTTGAATGCCATGAGTTGGGAGACCGCGTTGCTGATGATATTCAGCAAGCTTGGCTTCTAGGGAGAGAAACCTCCCTTCCATGGCTGACAATATGTTTTCATGGCCTTGATTAATTACTCCTTTTTCGGAAAAATTGAAGTCCACTGTGTCGACATTTTTTCCTATCGCATTTATAAGATTTCCGAGTATCTCTTTGATCCCATCTTCTGTTTCTAGCTGTCTGGATTGGTAACTGGAAAATTCTGTGCCTATTTGTTGTATGAGATCATGGAGAAATCCTACCCGATGTATCAGGTTAGTTGTATCATCCATGGTGATAAGAAGGGGCTTGACTGGAGTGCAGGCGGGCGAATAGAAGGAGTTCCCTGACACAATAAAGCGATGAAAAGCAAACTGGCCAGGTTATGGTGATGCTGCTTTTGAAAGAGAGAAGCTCGCAAAATGAGCGTTTACGAATGCACGGACATAAACTGTTTAAATATATTTTCAACTCATAGTAATTCATCATGTCGTGAAAGAAGTTGTCATCGTAGACCAGTCTTGTCCTTACTCCGTGAGCTAGTTACCTATCCAGCCGGCAACATTTAATTATCACACCAACTGTGTTTGGCTACCTGTGTTTTCACTATTAACGTATGATTACGATCAGCTGAGTTATATATCTTTTGAAACTTGGTATAGACACTCGTATCTATCGGTATGTAGCCGGTTTACGTTGCTCTCCCCCATCCACGCTTGGTGGCTACCACCTAATATACTGCCTATATACCTACCATATGATCCTTAGCTACTCGCCGTCCTTATGAAAATAGGGATATATATTTTTAATAGCAGTGTGGGATTATTCATCTACCAACACGTCTGTGAAAATCAGGGGTTAAGTCAATAGAATCGGGTGTTCTAAGCCAACCGTCATTTCTCGTCGAGATCCTGTGGCTGAAGTACATCAACAAAAATGCGGGAATACCAATATATGCTGTGAAGAAATCTGTCAGATTGAAGTGTCCTGGGAAGAAGACCGAGAAACCATTCAGCAATCCAAAAATGCAAAATGCCACTAGAGAAATCGACGCTGACCATGGTTGTAAGATGCTTTTATAAGGTAACGACTCAGATTCAACGATTCCCTGAACAATACAGGCTTTTTTAAACCGAAAGTAAATGAGACAACAGCATATCCAGCTTATGAATGCGGCTGTATTGATGACACTCACAAACCAGTTAAACACGACACCGCTGACAATGGCAGTGTTTAGATACGCAAGCAAAGATAACAAACTTGATGCTGCAACAGCATAGATGGGGACACCATGCTTGTTACAACGAGCGAATATCCGAGGTGCATCCCCAGCTATGGCAAGCGAGTACAAAGAACGACTAGACATGTACAATACCGAGTTTCCGCTTGACCAGGCTGATGTGATAATGGCAGCATTAATGATGCTGTCTAGCGTGTGAATTCCAGCTTTTTCAATAGCAATAACCCATGGGGACGAGGCCGCCCCCTTCCCGCCGTTTGTCAGTGCTGGCTCGTCGCTTCGGCATATAACACCGATGGAAAGAGCCCCAAGGGCGTAGAATAGAATGAGACGCCAGATAAAGTGTGATGCAGCCCTTGGAAGGTTCTTCTGAGGAGACCGCATCTCACCTGCTGCGATGATCATCAACTCTGGACTGAAGTTGAAACTGAAGCAAGAGTAAATGAGGGTGTATAAAAAGGCACAGAACCGACCACCAGGCCCATCGACGAGATACTCTTTCGTCGCTCCAGGGTCTTGCCAGTACCAAAATCCCAAACGGGTGTGGTTTGGACCGCCTCCAAAAAACAAGACCACGGAGAGTATCAGCAAGCCGATGATAGTAAACACTTTGATCGAGGCGAACCAAAACTCGGATTCTGCGTAAATTTTGACGGGGCAGAAATTCAGCGCCACGATGACCACGAGCATCACCGTGATCCACGCCGCTATCGGTACCGTGCTCGGCCAATAGTCGATCACGACGGCCGCTGCTGTTATCTCGTAGGCAACACTTATACCCCAGGTATACCAATACATCCAACCTAAAGCGAACCCGAGACTCGGGGACACGATGCGGTTCCCGTAATACGCCACCGACATGCCCCGGGCTGGCAAGTAAGCGCCAACTTCAACCATCGCAGTGACGATGCTGTAAACGAGAAAGCAGATGACCAGGTATGCGCAGAACAGAAACGCAGGACCGGCGATGGCGAGCGCCTGACCCGTCCCGACGAAGAGGCCGGTACCAATCGTACCACCTATCACTAACATCTGCGCATGCTGTGGTAACGAGTTAGCGACTTAGTTCGAAGTTTCTTACACATACAGGCAGTATAAATAAGGAGCAGAATGCTACTGCTACATACGCGCGATTTGATGTCTCGTTTGGTGCCAGGGGAGGCGGCCTCAGGGGATTCTTCCCCTATATCCGTCACCTCCAAAGGAATAATCGGTGGTGGCGTATCCGCCTCCTTAGATTCATGCTGAATTACTGCCATTCTTGTACGGGGAAAGGTCCAGGACTGCCTTTCGCACAGCGTTCTATTCAAGCGCTCTATTAAAGCGATGAGCTTGGAGGCATCTTGGCTTACTTTCTCTGGTCTCTCGGCGTTGACCTATATGATGAGTGAGCCGCAGTAAGAGCGCTTACCAGAAATACTACCTACCCAAGTAGGGATAGGCGTGTGTGGTATGTATTCTAGTAATTTTTATATTGTAGAGCTAACTGTCATATAACTATCTCATTATGTCCCCTTACAGAGACAGTATATAAAGCGCCGCATTCCGGACTCATTTGACTGGACTATTCCTTCGGAAAGGTACGTACTGTTCTATTCAAGAAATCCTACTTATAATCATGAAATAGTGGCTGCTATACCCCCCTTATATAGCAACTCAATGGGAAATGCTTGGAATTTAGGTATATTTTTATCGAGTTAGCTGTGCCCCTATTCAGCTTCGGGTACTGGAGCCTAGGGTTTCTGGAAGATATCGCTGCGTTCGAAACATATCAATGACCGATACTTGTTAAATTCTGCAGCACTCTCGCATTGAAGGCTATCCTTAATGGCTGGACACGTATTTTATTGAACAGCCAAATGCTACTAAATGCTGAATGGTATGTATATAACCTGGGCGATACGACGATGTAGTTTCCTCCCACCCCCTAAACACTCGTTTCTTGCCATGCATCCCCTGCGTACACATAAATTTCTGGAGAAAATTTCAAAACAAGAACTCAACCGCTGTATACCGCTGGTCCGGGAATCTTGTACTCGCTGAAGCTGTTGCCCCATATGTCGACCTTGATACCAGGGTCGTTTGCGTTGTATGCGCCGGGGAACTTCACGCCAGTCGGGTTCGCGGAGCCTCCACCAGTGACCGTGATTTGCTGTTCGTCTCATCAGCAGGCGCATGTATTATCTCGGAAGGGGGGGAGGGCTGTGACGATGCGTAATGGTAGACACTTACGTAGCAAGTCATGTAAAACTGGGCGCCGTTGGCCTGGGACGCCGTGTGAAGCGCGATAGTCTCGGCACGGAGAAGGTAATCACCAGGGGCGACGTCGGCGGGGATCGTGACATCTTGTTTGCCGCAGTTCTTGTTCATCACGTCGTTGCCCCAGGTCTTGGTGGCGGAGTCGTAGCCGACCTCGAAGATCTTGAACCATGACGACGATCCATCGGCCGAAGCAGCGTCGTCGACTTTACTCATGTATACCATAACTGGGCCGAAGTGGTTTCCACCAAGCGCTTCCTTGGAGCAGTCACCTTGAAGAGTGAGGCGTTAGTATTCGAACCCTAGCCTTCTCGGCGGTTTTCATGTTCTATTGGTCACCGCCGCGAGTCTGGTAAGAATATCATAAGGTTATTCTACTAACTATGAAAAATTAGCTTTGGTCTGCGAGATAACTTTTAAGATGAATATTAGGTATACATACCGGTCATTGGGTTGCTGATGCATCTCCACGGTTACCTTGCTGCCAGCTAAGATCAGTCAGAGAAGAAGAACTCCCATGAATGTCAATATTTTCCTCACCAGGTACGCTACACTTGGCCCCGGCAGCCTTGGTTCCTCCGACGTTGCAGCGGATGTCATTCGATGACACGCTGGTAACAGGATTATTGTTCGCCTTATTGAGAGTCAGTATCTAGCTACTGTACGTCTTCTTTCAGTTCTGAACGAAAATTCCATGTTAAAACGCACAGGAAGTCGAGCACAGGTCGATGCGTCGTCCTCTCCGTCAACCCATAACTCCTGAAAAGTAGCGTGTCCAGCAGCCGTGGCCGCCAGTGCCGAAATAGCGAGCGCGGTAAGTGAATACTTCATCCTGAAGAGATTTGAACGAATCCGTCGACCGATGTCGTTTATCTTCAGTTCCTGGAGAAGTGAAGAGGACTCGAAGAACTTATAGACTGCTCAGCCGGGATAAATACGTCTTTGCCCAGTGGTAGAACCGGGGATGCAGGTCATCAGACATCACTGCATCTGAGACGCGCCGAATTCTATATGACTTTAATAGTTATTCCATAACACAAGTTTGAAATAAGTATAGCTCCGTTAGCTATACCTAAGCGTCAATGCCATGGACATCCTCCAATAATGGGAGGGTACAATCTGCCTAAATTGCATGCCCTGTCGTGGGGTCAAGCAGGCGACAGCCGATCTTAACTCAACGGGGCTTCAAGACGAGGACGGAGAGGTTGATGTAGATGAGTTATGTATTTGAAAACCGCCGAGTGTAATAATAGATGTGCCTTCTTCCAAATACCACCTAGGTAGATCATTGGATAACCTGAGCTGGATCGTCAGCTTGTATCGGGTATCGGCTGAAATATCCGTTTGACAACACACGATGACCAAGTCGAAGGATAATACTGAAAGGTTGATTATTATGACGAATACTCGTATATTATAAAGCATATATAGTAAACGTAGTACGTTTAGTAGAAAGAATAGGGGTCTTGTCGTGGGCCACGTCCGTCTGCACATCTACATATCCCTCTAGTCACTATATCATTAACTTGCTAAGCTATTAATCAATTTCAGAGGCTTCAGCTGTCTACAGGGCCATCTGGATGGGTACCTGCCTACGGATTAGGTACGCTTGAGACAGAGTGAACAAAGAAAGACTCGTATATATATACTACACCTCAGACAGATTAGAGCTCCTTGCGCGACAACATGGTTGTTACTCTCCTTATACAATCAATCAAATGATAAATAGAAACAATTGAATCATCATGTAAATATGTTAGTGTAAATATCTTGAAGCTAGGCATGTATGTTATTTAGGGAGTTACCCCTATTAGTTGATTTACCAACTTGTTGTATTATATAGTGATGGTATACTTTACATGATGAGTATGCTGAGTTAGTAGTACATGCAGTATCAATAACTGTATTATCTCAATAGACAAGCAATATTTTCTTACTTTTCACAAGGCAAACCATAGAAGGTGAATAACAAAGATACCGTCGTGTGTAGAGCTTTAACCTTGTTGCCTACTGTTACGGTTATACATAGGTGCCCTATATAAGATACCTACTTGGCTATAGTTTCACGGGCTGATAACGGCATACCACAATAATATCTAGGGACTTGACGGAGAGTCAAGCCCTTCGTTAACAGAAAGCATATCTCCGATGAACGGCCCAGATTTATCCCTAAGGCAACAAGCAATTCCATTCAAGTCAAAGATTTTTTTAGGCAGGCACATTAGTTTCGAGAAACCAGATGTCTTGAGGCTGTACTATATATTCTTCCAGGCCTTTCCTTTTAGCGTTTCCAAACTTTCCTACCTTCATCACGTCTCTAGCAAGTCAACTTTATATTCTCTAAGCGGACAGACATCAAAATGGATGACCCAAACCAGCAAAGTGAGTTACATACCACTATAGGTTTACATCATTCTCTGTACTTGTCACTTGGTATCTTGTAGCTTACCCTCATCTTAGGAATGATCGAAATCCGAAGGATACAACCCAATAGCAACGTTGGTGTGTTCGCAACAAGGGATATTCGCCGTGGCACGCGCATCATCAGTGAAGTGCCATTACTCGTGATACCACCTACATCAGGGGATAACGAGCTTCAACTGTTCTGCGAGGCTTTTGATAGCTTAACACACGACGAGTCCAAGGAGATGGCCCGTATATACCGCAGCAATGTAGTCGCGGTTAATATGAGAAAGAACAAAGATATCTCCCATCAAGTCTGGAATCATTTCAAATCTAGAAAGCCGGAGGACGGCCGAGAGAAGACCGGAGGGAAACGACTACGAAACGTTATCAACAAGTGTATCGACCTCTACGCAGTCTTCCTTCACAACAATGTCCATCTAGGCGGGGAAGAAAAATACGGATCGGGCGTCTTCTCCTTATATAGTCGGATCAGACATTCGTGCGTGCCTAACGCTCATAACTCGTGGAATCAGACGATACAGAGGTTGACGGTGCACACGACGCAAGATCTCAAGGCGGGCGACCAGATTTTCATCAGCTACATCGGAGGTCCATGTCAAACCCGTCTACGACGCGCATTCAATTTATATTCGTCGTGGAGGATCAGATGTCACTGCGTAGCTTGTACCAACCCAGCAGTCGATCGATTACGACATCGCATGCACGTTCTTGACCGAGCCTTAGCAGCCTACGAGTGTGAAGCGTCTAGCCCATTGGACTTTGCTGCCGTCCACGGCATTCCTCGAATCGTGACGCCCGAGGAGGCCTTGGTCGCCGCGCAGGAGCTCGTGGAACTCCTCTTACGACAACGATTATATGGGATGGAGCTTTGTAGAACGTAAGTCAAAATTGCAACCTCCGCGGCCAAGACCGAACAAGTTTGTTGAGTAGTTTATTCTATGGCACGAGAGAATTAACCGCGGCAATAGGTATCGTGAATGCTCGCTATTTTCATTCAACAGCGGTGCTTACGAGCAAGCGCTAGAATATACAAGAAAAGAGCTAGAGCTCGAGAGACTGTTGATCGGCAAGGAGACCGACCATCTCAAGGAAGGACTATACGGCACAGAGTACTGGATCGAGCATCTGCGAAAGGAAATTGAGAAAAAATCATTTCAGGGTTAGGAGATATCTTAAGGTGCCTGGTAGATTGACTAAAGACTCATCGCTCTGAGAATATTATGCAATGGGTTAATACGACGTCGTATACCTACCGTTATTAATAATGAGTTTAAGGTCATTCGCGGCGTCGTCAACTGAAGATGTAGCATAAAAAGTTAGAAATAGCTCGGGTGGCAGAAGTTAATAAGTCACGAGTTATATCCGGATTATAAACGGTAACAGTCTTAAGATAGGTATAACTTATGAGATGCAATGTAATTGGTAGTATAAGAGGTAAACGACCTATCCGGGCACCAATCATAGGTGTTTTGGCTCAGCACCAAGGGGAGGTATCTACCACTATTCAGGTAAATCGATGCCGACTATTATTGACAATCGTACCCTTTATCCTCGGGCTCCCTCATCATAGGCGCACCTCTCACACCGCCATGGCGCCACAGCTGCGATTCTTACCACGTAGTTATTATCATATATCCGTACCGTAGGCAGCAAGTTATTAATGACCAGTCCTAATAGGCTGCCACTAAAGAAGTGCCTAAGAACAATAAGACTAATAAGACTGGTCGCATTTGGAACTCAGCCACAATGCTAAGCGACGATCGTCTTTCAGCTTCAGCTCCCCAGCCTCTGCCATATCATTTTTACAGCATATTTCAGACATTCATAAACGGTTCATTATTTCCCATTCGAGTGAGACAAAAAATAATGAGCATGACGGTCCATTTCACTGTAACTTCTCGCATTTCATCCATGCTTTAAATATTTTAAAACACACTTATCGTGTCTATTCCTAGCTCGGTGATATCATCAGGACAAGCATACCGGTAGTCACCCGGTAAAGGGACTGTTGCGATAATGGCTAATCGGCGGTCTATCATCGCTGACAAGGCCGCCCGTTCCATGGGTCGCGTCCACCGTCCCTCAGATGCTGCCGGATCCAGCGCGGGCTCTGCCGTCGTAGCGGAGCTTCCTGCAGATATTCCAGCAGAGTTACCAGCCGAAGGTGTTACGGTTAACTCGCCACCTCACAAGCCGCCGCCGTATTCGAGTCCTTCCGATAGCTTCTTAGATCCCTCAGCCCGGTCTCAGTCACCTAAAGGCCCCCAGTATTACCCTGGTCTTCCTGTATTAGATTACCGCCAATACTTACCACCCATGTTTGAGCTGTCGGCGGATACGACAACTATCTCAAGTAAAGCTAGTTACCTTTCCGAGAATGCGAAGGCTCTGACTACGCTGCTGCGAACCCTGGCCACCGTTCCTCCGAAGCCCCACGTCCTCATCCAGGGCAATCGTGGTCGCAAAGTCGACTTCAGCATTAAATTAAACCTTATGAACTTACTCGTTCCTATTGATCCCTTGGAACGCCTTGATTACATTCGATGTGTTGGCAAAGACGAGGTGGCCCTCCGTGGCGGTAGCGAACCCGGGCTCAAACCGGACTTCGGCGTCGATGGCGGGCTCGAGGCGTGGTGCAACCGATTCATTAAGGACTCGACTACCATCAAGACCTTCACACTTGAGCGGATCGTGGCCAATCTCGATACTAACTGGATAGAAGGCCAAGCGCGGAGCCTTGTCGCCTCAACAAACTACAAGGGTCAGGTTATCGTACAATTTCCCGTCACGCACAGCAAGGTCGTCATCCAGAATCCGGACAAACACAACAAGTTCCTGACCAGCGTCACGTCGCTGTTCTCGAGCAAGAGTAAATACGAGGTCGTCAAAGCGGTGTGGCCGTTTGCGACAAGCAAGAACGGCGAGCCGGGGAGGAGGTGCATCGTGCAGAACGAGAAGACGTGGTGGGAAGAATGGCGCGACCCGATCAAGTACGCGATCGCGACGAAGCGCCAGGGTTGGGTCACAAACGAGGATAAGCTCGAATGTATCATGGAGAGTAAAGGTAAAGGCATATCCTTAATCGATTGGGGACCGGAGCTATAGAATGAAAAGTTATATTGGTATTAATCTCACTTATTGTGTGTTGGTGTATGAAGGAAGAATTATTTACATATTAACAATTTAACATTTGAACATATTCGAGTAGAAGTACGGAGTAGTTTTTATTGCATATATCAAGAATAATTTCAGATAATTTCATATAATTTCATATAATTTCATATCTTATTATCCTATACCCTTCTCCGCCTTACCTATATAGTAATACCTAGTACCTAGGTAACGAGTCAATTACTAATACTTTATACGCTGCTCTTATCAGTATTTTCTATAGTTATATTTTTAGTTTTATCTTTTATCGTAGAAACTTCAACTCTTTCTTTTTCTCCCTTACCACATAATCTACATACACTTACACCATTGCAACGATTATACGTTTGGGCGTTACCTAGATTTCAGGAACAAGACCGACGTTATATTGGTATTACCTATATTATCATCGTACGCTAGTAAATCCAAATACTACGTTTGCCTCCTACGCCGTTGCTGATCATGGATGGCCTCATTTCTTAGTAGGACCTATTATGTACGTGTTCCTACGGGAGAAGCTGACACTTGTAATAATATCACAACAGTCAAACAAACTACCTGTTAGAAAGAAAGAGAGAATATTGCTCGCGTCTTCTGGCCTATCTCGTCACCCTTTTACAAGCGTGAGATTTAATCAAATCACGAATCCCCATAAGGTACCTCCTGGCAGGGGAGACCGTCGCTCAAGTATGACAGACCATAACAGACATATATTGGCTTACTTCTCTATGTTAGAGATAAAGTATGCTAATCAGTAACTAACTAATGATAATATTCACCAAAAATATGTTATCTTGATGTGAATAATCTCTTTGTCTCTTCTAAACCCATCACTTATATATTAATCAGGACCACTTTCATCTCATTCTTGAGATGCCCTGTGACAGAGTGTTACACAACTTGACTATATCATGTACGACAGCAAGGAAGAGTATTACTATTATAAAACCAAAGCACCAACAGTCAACTCAATCCCCACCTCCTAGGTCCTGTCAGATACAGGTACATACCTACAGTGTAACATGGTCGTCAGCAATCCTATTACATTGGCCGGCGGACCATCACAACTCAGGTTCAATAGGCTACCGTGATTTGTCTGTTTTTGGGAACATATTGCGCGAGACAGCTCGATGAAATATACCGGTACCTTTTTAACAAACTTAGCCAGGATCGAAATACCATCCATGTACCTGCTATAGTGTAGTTAATCCATTCCATATACATAACTACCTCCTATTACATCTCCCGAGATGTCTTCCAAAATGTCCAACTTCCTCTTCTCCTCCTGTAAACCTAACACGCCCTCGAGCTTTAATATAGGTTCTCTGTTATTATCGCAGTATGCTTCGCACAAAGTGGGCAAACCATGGAACCGCTCTTCGGAACAAAATCGCTGTTGTAGTTCTCGCGACCATCGTCTCGGCTCTGTGGCTATTACAGATCCGCCAGATAACAAGTCATCGTCATACCGTTCCTATACCACGAGAACTCGCGGCAAATGCTACCCTCGGGGTAAGCTTATAACCTGTCCACTTTTATTGCCGTTCTTATACTAACTTGAACAAAGTTCCAGCAGCTGCTAGCGCTCTCGAGCGAGCCGAGCTGGCGAACCCGAGGCCTCGAAGCGGCCGCCAATCTCACGGGCCTAGTATTCACCGTCCCACCCCAGGCGCCAACGTCCTCCGAGCTCGTCGAGGCGTTCCAGCAGATCAGCACGAGCGGGGACGTCAAACCGCTGGCGACCGGCTCGGCTAGGGCATGGCTGTCACACCTGGACCTGCTCCGGTACGTCGTAGCGTCGGACCTGGAGACCGCGTTCATCGTAGAGGACGACGTGGACTGGGACGTACAGATCAAGAGCCAGATCCGGCTCGTGTCCGACAACGTGCGGGCGTACGTCGGCGCCGGCGAGGACGACCCGACGCCCTTCGGGACGGACTGGGACGTGCTCTGGCTCGGCCACTGCGGCTCGCTCATCGCGGAGGACATGCCGCCGGCGCGCGTCTTCGCGGACGAGTCCCGCTGCGAGACGGGGCGCTACTCGGGCTGGTCGAGGCAGTTCCTGCGGCAGCACCTGGCCGAGGGGCACCGGCGCGTGCAGGACTCCCTGCTGACCGTGTGCACGTTCGGCCTCGGCGTGACGAGGCGCGGCGCGCGCGAGATGGCGCGCCTGCTGTCGGCGGGCGGCGACGAGGCGTACGACGTGGCCCTGTCCAGGCACTGCAAGGAGCACCGGCTCAGGTGCGTTGTCGTGAATCCCCAGCTCTTCAACCACTACGAGCCGCCGGCCGACCTCGGCTACGTCAGCGCCGTGCACGTCGGCGACGGGCTTGGCCAGGCGGCCGACGACTCGGAGTTCGAACACACCATGGGCACGACGGGAAACATCGTGAAGAGCGCCCGGTGCGAGGCGCTGTTCCACGACACGTGCATGAGGCCGCCTTCGGACTTGTAAAAGTTTGTATCACGGAATCTCTAGGTGTATTTATAAAATTACAGGGGGCAGAGGACGATTAGAGAGATACCCACGGTTAGACGTTTTAGTTCCTGCTGAGGTCGTTGGGAGGAGGTAGCAAAAGGGGAAATAAAAACATGGATCAGGGAGTCGGCGGATTCATTTTAACTGAACGCAAAGGAATCCCTGTTCGTTCGTATCGCGTTTTCTTTAGCATGTACCCCTATTCCAGTGCATACTAGGCACTCGGCGTTTATTGAACTGTACAAGTATTAGACGATCGGACACTAGCTCGGCATAAATCTGACTACACTTTGTGCACCACAACGTCGCGCTGAACCTGTATAGCGCTAGAAGAGAGATTCCCATTCGAACCGTGCCGGTCGCTTTTGCTGCCAGTACCGATCTCCGTCGTGACGGTCGATGCCATCCAGTCATAATAAGGCGTCGGCCTGTGAAGAGCGTGGGTTGAGGTGTGAGCGCATGGCGGCCGGGCCGGTGTGTCGACTTCACGGCTCGAGGAGCTATCACGAACTCCCTGGCCTAGGTCTCCTTCGTCCGAGCCATCGCCGCTGTCGCTCAGACATGCGTCGATACCGGCGTAATAGAAAAAGTCCTCCTTGCTCTTCATATCCAGTATGTCACTCCTGTACGATTTGACGCGTGTCTGTCGACCCCCTTTCTCCGCGTCGACTGCAAACGAGCCCGAGTATCGTCGGGAGCCTCTCGCCGGCTTATGGAGGCGCTGTGAGAGCGATGGAATCCACTTAGAGATCAGAGGTCTGAGTGTTGGTAGACATGCGCAAGTAACCCCTGAGCACAGCTCAGTGATTGACCAGCTCGATCCCTCCACGTTCTCATATGAAAAGTCGCCGCCCTGCTTGAGGAACTTGATGCGGACAACGGAAATAGCGCAGGTACTTGTTTCCGCATTAGCTTGGCTTGCGCCGTCGGACATTAGTATAAGTTGGATGGGCGACATACAAGAAGCCGAGACTAAAAATACCGATCAGGATAAGTCGCTGAACTCGAGGAAGATGCAGGTGTCCGAGAACCGGCAGAGGTAACACGAAGATCGTGATGTCCGTCGCGATGTTTCCCCCCGCGTTGATGTACCACTGAGGGTAGTTGGGTATGCAGACAGACCCCGATTCTTCCCAAAAGCCGGAGATGGGATGGCAAATGAAGATGCCGACGATGACTTGCGATAGAGACCAGCAAGTGATGATCACCATGGCAGAAATGAAGACCGTTCGCATCTTCTTGATGGCGAGCACCCGGTAATATTGTGTCAGGAACGCCAGTTTGACAAACAGGAGTCCGACGTTGTAGAGTGTGATAGAGATGTAAAACCCCTAGAACGTTTATTTATTAATGCTGTTTTCCTTAGCAACGGGACCTGTGAACTAACCTTGAGGTAATTTCTACGCTCTGCATCGCTCGTTATGTCCCATACGTGTCTACCCAGTCCGTTCCGTGTATCTAAAAGATATGAGTAACCAATTATCAGAGCTTGCTATAATTCACCTACTCATGCATTGAGATATTCCCGTCGCCAGTGCGAAGGCCTTGAAGCAAAGAGTGAGATCAGCTTTTAAAAAGCATCTTTAAACGCAATTACATATGAATTCATAGGACTAACCCATGCAACCAATGCTAGATAGTCATCAAGTCCTAGTTGCTTGAGCATATAATGACGAGTATAGAGCCGAAGCCCCATAGCCATTGTGGCAACGGTACAGACAAGACATACTGCGCCGATCAGCACTTCAGCTCTGTTATCGTGAGCTAAGACAAGAGAGTTCATAGATGAGTCCATATTAGCGAGCTAGTAGCTAGATGTGTAACGGTATACAGACGAAGAAACGTCCAGGTTCGAATCAAGAGGGCAACTCACAGCATATTGGTTTGAGCTCTTATAGCCCTAGGTCGACGGTCGATCTCCAAGAAAAAACTGTCACCGGAAGACAGCCGTCGTAATACAGCTCCGAGAAGGATAAGACGAGCAAGGCGGATCGTCTTCATCCTAATGAATATAGAATGCTTCCGGGACGTGAGACGCATCTCCAAATAGATGGTAGAATCCAGGTCGGAGACGGGTGGGTTTTATGGCGTATCCGTGCTTAAAGAGTTAATATCGAGTGCTCGCCAGCATTCAGCCATCCCCCTTAGCCAGCCAATGAGGCGGGTGCAGGGAGGAGAAGCACATGGTAAAGTGCCGGATCACACACGACGGAGATATTCACCCACGTTTTCTCTTCGAGACGGTGTACACTATGTAGATGAATATAAGGTAATTACCAGAAGCCGGATTAGGCAAGTTCCTAGAACAAAGCACTCTCCGCACACGTGGCAGCATGTAACCAGATATGTACGACTACGTAAGTGATCCCCGGTAAGGGTTGATGACGGGAATACTGGGCGTGTAGATCATATACATAATACGAGTTGACATCTTCATTCTCATGATAGATGATTTATAAGCGATACTTAAACGTAGGCTAGAGATGTACCTGCATTAAAGATGAAGTCTAAGTAAGGTCGTTAAGACTCCGAGCTGTCTACCTCTTGTAATTAGCACAGAGAAGGATGGTTGAGCATGGACTTCTTAGCAAGTTGAGAAATTGTATTCCAAATAGTTCTCACCAATATGAGATGTTTCTATATTACCTTCGTATATTACCTTCATTGCTCCCCTACCATCGGTGCCATGCCATACACCATGCGACGATCGTGTATGCCAACTACCGGTATCCCCTGGATCTTATCCTGGACCTGTTTCACAGAACGCATCTACAATATCTACCTACCACGTGTAAGTAAAGGGGTAGCCAATGAACTCTTCAGGTACCTATAGATAGATCTGCTTTTGCTACAGTACCTGCATTTCCACGTGGTTATGTGCTTATATTACAGTACGCCTCATGTTCTTACCGGGTAAGACATGATATTGTAGCGAGTGTTCATAATTTGTATAATAAATTGTGGATAGATACCCTTCATGAATTGGAAACCTACTTGAGTACCTACCTTATATTTATACCAATCATCCAGAGACAGCTTCCCTAGACATGACTATCTCATAAGATATATTGAATATTAACTTATGAGGTTATGTTGAGAATGTGAAAATTTGCCTGTCAGGATCAGGGGGACATCGCAAACGCTAGAATCGATTCCTACATAGGTCCATAGGACCAGGACAGCGCGCTAATGCACTACCCCGTCGATTTCTAGCGGGGCCGATTACTAGTACCCGTACCCCCTATTATCTCGGTACCTGGTAGCACGCGGTAGGTAACAGGGCAAATTGAGTCATGCCGAACAAGATGTCTCCTATATCAGCTATAATCATACATATGCGACTAGGTAAACTAAACTGCATACCTTATAAATATTACTCATAAAAAGCGAATAGGTTACGTAGATTGGTCTGTAACGGCGTGACCCACGTGGCGCAGCTAACCCAAGCATGCTCGTCGCTCATCGCCACGATATATACGGATTACCATACAGTAAGATAATCATCAATGATATCTCTAACACCACCTCTCCTTAGATTTATTTTACTTTTAACATTAAATAGCTGTCCGGGCTCTTTTACTCTTGAAAGCTTATTCACATATATATTCTTACTATTGTTTTTTCTTTTTGAAGCAGGCCGATTCTGGAAGCTCAAGTTTGGAGTCTTAGGCACATATCTTATTCCCCTATTATATTTCCAAGCCCAACCTCTCCTCCTTAAAACACACCTGAAAGACTCAAATCATGGCTACCTCAGATCCCTCACGAGAGGTGCCGTCCCATGAAGGGAGCGCTTATGACACAGCACTATGCATAATCCCACCGAAACACCTATGGCCTGCCATAGACCGTCTAAGGGTAATCCACGACCCCGCGTACAAGAAATGGTCGCCGCACATCAATATCGTGTACCCATTCGTTCCGGTACACAATCTGGCCAGTGCTTCAGAGTTAATCGTCTCCCAGCTCCAGGCACGAGACAATGTCGATCAACTGGATGTACGATTAGATACGGAAGGCTTCTTTATTAGCAAGAAAAAGGTCACGTACTTCTTACACGACAACGACCCGAGGCGTATGTCGGAGCTTGTTGATCTTAGGGATATAATCTTGAAGTCTCTCAAGCTGAGTTCAAGCGACTCCCAATTACATATGACCGTCGGCCAGAGTAAAGACCTAGACCCCTCTCTACAGAGCTACATGTTACATAAGGTCTCGTTGCTTCCCGATGTTCACTGGAGAGTCGATAAGCTCTATATTCTGGTACGAGACAAGGATAAGACCCGGATCGACACGGGCTTGTCTAGCCAGATGAAGATATGGGGAGAGCTCGACCTTACATCGTTAATATTATCGAAGATGTCTGAGCCGGTTAGTTTTTATCAAGATGAGAGCGCAGCTGGTCCTATTTTTGATGGCCCTGATGCTGTCACAAGAAACCCGGTATTAACTAGTTTTCCCTACGCCTATACTCCCACCGAACGGACATGGACAAGGCAGCAGACAAATCATCCTAATAAGCTGGTAGGGTCAAGCCCGGAGAGTCTCGTTCTTGCAAACTACAATATCCAAGCAGAACTACAGTTCCCGCCAACGCGGGTTCGATATCCTATTATCATTCAGAATCTATTAGAAGATTCGGCAAGAGCAGATGTCTTGGTCCTCGAGGATGTCACAGATGACTTTCTCTCCTACCTCTGCGGAGAGGAGAAGATTCGCGAATGCTACCGTTTTGTTTCGAATGGCCCTCCCGATCAAGCCGGTATCGAGCCTTTGCCGCGTCTCTCTAATATAGTGGTATTGAGCAAGTGGCACTTTTCTTGGGATATACTATCGCTGCCGAACTGCTCCGGAGCTTCGGTGATAGTGCAGCTCAGTGACATAGGAAAACACGACGGGAATCTTTTCTTACCTGTCACTTTGTGCGCCGTCCATCTCACCCCAGGTCTCACAGACTCTTCCGTGGAAATGAAGAGCAGCGAGTTGCGACATATTCTCGGGCATATTTCCGATGCATATCCTCGAACCGCCTTTATATTGGTCGGCGACTTCAATATTCCGACCAGTGTGTACACCATCGAAACAGCATCCAAGATGAAGAAAGTCTCCGGACCTACAAAGGCTAAACCAGCAATACTTGAAAAAACGCTTGTGGACGCAGGGTTTATGGATGCTTGGATTTCCTCATGTATTCAGTATGGCGACTCATCAGAGTTGAGTCGAAGTCAACAGGACGCCAATATGGCTTTAGGTGGTGAGCAAGGCGCTACTTTCGACCCGAGAATGAACGACCTCGCTATGGACTCGGCCAACGGTAATCTCGAAGCAAGACCCCAGCGTTTCGACCGAATACTAGTCAAAAGAGACGACTTTACTGTGACGGATTTTGTCATGTTTGGTCAGGATAAAAGAGCTCTACTTCAAAACGGGCACCCTGTTGAGAGTGGCGGCGATGGTACAAACGGACGCATATATGGTAGTGCTTACTGGGGAATCCGATGTTCATTGCAGATACCTGCGAACATACCAGTCAAGTCCGCCGACGATGACAAATCTATTCAGGTTCATCTTAAGCCAGCATCGATAACACTTGATGATACTTCTGAACTATTCGCTTGTCTGTCTGAGCATTCCATGTATCCTTCCGAAGCAGACGCTACAATGATAGAATCCGCGATAGGTCTCCTGAAGGAGGTCATATCGCAGAGCGAAGATGGCCGCAGCCACGGCTTTCCAACTTTCGTCCTCGTGCCTGTAGGATCATACGGACTTGGCGTTTGGACTAAGGGATCAGATATTAACTGCCTCGTTATCGGACCTATTAGTCCGACAACCTTCTTCTCCTTAGCCATTCAGCGACTCCGCAAAGCTGCGCCGAGAGGTGTCAAGATACTTCGACGAGTAGATTCTAGTTCCGCCACGATACTCGAGCTTGAAGTCCAACATATCAAAATGGACCTTCAGTATTGCCCAGCAGCGTCTATCGTCGAGACGTGGCCAACTGCATTGACAGCGCCTTCAACCGATCCAATCTTCACCCTCCCATCAAGCGTCCTAGCGAAACTGAAACCCATGCGCGACCTGTGTCATCTCCAGCGAACAACTCCAGACCTTGCCGCCTTTAAGCTCGCGTATCAGCTAATTAAGTGCTGGGCGAAGCGACGAGGAATCTATGCCGCGAAATTCGGGTTTCTTGGTGGTATACAAATATCCTTACTCTTGTCGCGAGTATGCAAGCTACTAGCGCACGAAAGCGGACTTGTATCTGCGCCGACAATATTGACAACCTTCTATCATCATTACGCGGCGTTCAACTGGAATAGAGACATGGTCTTAGACCCGTTCTTCCACAAGCAATTACGGTACGTGAGAACTGCGCGAGAACCTATGGCTATCCTAGGTTTTCATGGACCTCGCTTGAACACGGCGCAGACTGCGTCAGTATCCACTGTTCATACCGTCTCCGAAGAATTCAGGCGAGCAGACACTCTCCTATCGGAGCCCACAATGACGTGGTCGCGATTCTTGGGAGATGATATAGATGCGACGGAATTCTTGAGCACTTATTCGGCGTATATCAAAATTACGATCCAGGTATGGGGCGTATCATTAGCGAAGGTGAATATTTCTTTGAACGGCTTAGAATCGTTATATGCCGCGCTGTTGTTTGGTTAGTATATCCATCGTTTTCACCCTTAACCTTTCGATACGGTTCTAATGCTATAACAGATCTTGATAAGGTGCCTCGGATCACTACGAGAATCTGGCCAACACGCTTTATACATGAGGACGCTGCTGAAGATGATGATGGGTATGAGGGACAATACCTCATCGGGTTGGACATAGAGAGCTTCCGGGATCGAGCTACGAGCAAGACGGAAATCGCAGCTGCTTTGGGACCTGTGCGTGACATTTTATCCAAGTTTGAAACTCGGGTGGGCGACGATTCTAAATACATCGATCCCAAATCATCTTTGGTGAGCACATCTATCGTTCCACGGCCCAAGCTGGGAAAGTTACGGCTTGACGACCGAGACTGGGGAAAATATACAGTCGCGGCTGAGGACGACGAGATAGGAGATGATGATTTTTGGGCTACCGTAAAAGCAGATAAAGCTAAGGAGCCATCGACGAGAAAAAAGATGAGTAAAGATCCATCTACTAGCAGCAGAAAAGTTCATGAGGGAAAGCTACGCCCGGCTAGCGATGTTCTGAATAGGTTGCGTTGGGATCCAACCATGAACAGCGACGATTATATAATCGGATATGAGGACCGGTTCTCGGGTGTGACGGAGCGATCGATGGACGCATGGAAATCCGAGACGACACATGAGGAATTCATACCTGAACACCGGATCGTATTTTTCAAACGAAAAAGTGACGGGGTAGTGGTATGGAATCGAGAAGAGAGAAGGGAT
This sequence comes from Hypoxylon lienhwacheense, assembly GCA_902806505.1. Taxonomy (NCBI): domain Eukaryota; kingdom Fungi; phylum Ascomycota; class Sordariomycetes; order Xylariales; family Hypoxylaceae; genus Hypoxylon; species Hypoxylon lienhwacheense. The sequence goes on along the minus strand of CADCWW010000003.1, from coordinate 1,346,823 downwards.
GAGATCTTTGGTAGCGGTGCCTCCCTCACCATCATCAACACCATCACCAACAACAAAATCAACACCACCAATACCAATCCCAATCCCAATACTGCCAACACTATCGCCACCAACCGGCCTTGACTTTGACCCTTGGTCCTTGGCTCTTGACCGCCAGTTTTTATTTGGTAGTATAAAGTGTGTAAAGGAACCTGATGTAGGAAGAAGGGCTTAATATGACGTGATAAGACTGGCATAGAAATACCCAACAGGATGGTTACGCCGTACAAGATCCTTAAAAGCAAAGAAGAAGGGAAAAAAAAAACAAGTCAGGTGATGGATGGTTCATGCGTGTTAGATGATATCTTCAATATCAATGTCACCATGTTCAATCCAATCCAATCAAAAAGGAACGAAGATAAGTTTCCAGTGTGATGTATCATCTTAGGGGTAGTTAATTCCCTTCCCCCCCCCCCTGTCACTACTTACCTGGTCCTTCCCCCCCAAGTTCTTAAGAAATATTTGACTTTCCCTAAATCGGTAATATTTCTTTTTTTTCCGTGAGGTACCGTACTCTTTATTTATGCTACATAAGGTAAGTACCACCCCTTTTACTTTGCTTTTTCTCTTCTCACGTTTCAAAAAACCTGGTCCTAGTCTGGAACCCTGCTTCTTCTTCTCATGTTCCTTTTTATTGCATTATCGCATTAAAGATCATTTTCACTTAAACCGTATCCGACATTTATCGCGGCACATGGTCGGAATCTGCCGGTACCATCCTGCTGGGTTACCCCCGTCTTGTACAAACCGTTCGTTTGTAGCGGTGCTACTACATGAACTATATGTATATATCTACATACTTTATAGCTCGTGTAAGTGCTGCCTACAAGGTCCTGGGTATGATGTATGTATGCCAGGATCTAGACCCTACTTATAGCACTGCTTAGAATCACGTAACCATATGTAGTTAGGTTTAAAGCAACCTGTACACGTATAGGGCATATATCAACTTGATTTATAGACTTGTAACTTTCTCATTCTCAACTATGTACATACCTAGTATATTATATAGGTGGGTGCTTACCTACATATGTAGCTTAAGTCGAGGCAAGTTCTTCTAGAATCTAAGTAGTGTAATTATTATATCGGTAGACCGTACCGAGTTATGGGAATTACTGGTTCTTCCTAGGCTAGTCAGTTATAGTACCTACACGAGTGATTGGCCAAAATCTTTCATGTGAAATTTCCCCAAACGGTTTTAAATGAAAAGAGGACGCCGGCATATACCATGCCCTACATAGTGTACGGAGTAGTAGGTAGTCAATTCCGGCACGTCGGGTTGATAAGGTAATGTGAAATACCGCGTTTTATGGCACGACACCTCATTTCCGTGTATACCGGTAGCGTTAGGCACCTAGTAGAAATCAACATTACTTTCAATAGGAGTGATTAATACCTGTATGTACCAGTTAGCTTGTAAACGCTTTCGAGCTCGATATCTCTGTCTATAGAGGTATGTACTGTATGTACCCGTAGGACCTAGTAGGGGTACGACTTAATAATGAATCGTATATTCCGTTCCATGTGTTTTATAATTTGAAGATATCGACGTCTATAGAACATCCTAAATTTTCTGTCACTTATCAGATACTTGTACCGTACAAGTTCAATATGCCATGTTTCATTCATTAGACATATGTATGTAGGTTACATATATTGGGTACCTACCTGGTACATGATAGGTAGGGTTCGTTTGAACATTAAGGTTTATGATGAGGTTATATACATCGTACGAGATGTACCTGGATTTGGAGAATGTGTGGTTTATAAAGAAGGAGCTACTTATATAATGTACATATATAAGTTCGAGTTCTATGAGCATCGTTCTTACCTAGATCTGATCTCCTTCTTCTCCCCAGGTAGATCTTGCACATACGAGAAGTATGCAGGTACCAGGTACCTAGGTATGCAGCACATGTTATCTCGACCGTTTGCTTTTTACTATGTTCAAGGTAGATTGCATTTACAAGGGCTGGCGTGGTATCCACTAAGTGCATCTGGATTCCCCTCCTTTTTCACCTTCACACAGAACTTCTCAGATTTCCAACTTTCATCGTCTAGTTACTCATAATCATTTCATTCCACTCATAAAAATTCAACGTGAGTGCTTGTCATAGATTCTAGAGATCTATCACTAGAAGTGACAATGTCCTGGAAGTGCAAAGACTGTATCCGAACTTTCCATACATGGACATCACGCCAGCAACACCTCAAAGCATTGGGACACTCGCCAGAAGATTGCCCATGTCCCATTTGCGACTTTTTGTCCCCTTGCATAGAGGAACTTAATACACACATGGGGGACGAACACTTGTATTGTTATCAGTGCGAGCGTCCCTTCATGAACCATAATAACCTCAAAATGGTGAGAGCAGCACGAACTTGTATACCCCTACCTCCTAAATATGAGATAGTCCAGTCATTTGAAACCCTCAGGTCTAAGTCAAATGATGTTATAGCACATGAACTCTAGCCGACACCGCGGCGTTAACTTGAGCTGCCCTAGTTGCAGAGCGAAATTCACCACCGCGGCGGGGCTCGTGCACCACCTTGAACGCGGATCTTGCCCGGCAAATCCCTCCCTAAACCGCGACAGAATGTACCAGATAGTGCGATCTAGAGACCCTGTGGGAGTCATCTCCAAGAACCTAATCGGCTGGTACGGTTCCGAAACTTACGAGGCCACGAATCTTGCGTGGAACGGCAGAGCGTACGAGTGTTACTTATGCCATTGCCCTTTCAAGACCCTTCACGCCTTGAACCAGCATCTAGCTTCGCCCGTGCGTAAGTGACGACTCTGTGCATGTCCATTTTCTCTACGGATTGAGATTGACATGATGGTTCACGTACAGACCAGCAGCACTTGTACCACTGCCCAAACCGCAACCGCTGCGGTCGTGATTTTACCACTCTAGCTGGCGTCAGTAAGTTATTTTCACACTTTGTTCGTGAGTGGGCACATAGTGGGTTTACTTGACCCAAGGGGCCACCTAGGAGACTCTGAAGTGTAGTCAGGCCGTTAGTGACACTTGATTTTGCAGTGAATCATCTCGAGAGCGAGGCCTGCGCCTACACGCGCTTCGAAAATGTGCAGAGAACTGTCAACAACTTCTTCTCCGGAGACCGGCGCCTCACCTTCTAAGCGATGACGTCGCATTGCTACTATTTAATCCGTTCATCGTGCACATGCTCATCGCAATTAATTGCCCACCGTAGATATCGAAATAGGAGGGCCTTCGCATGATTAAGTTTTCAGGTGGAGCTGAGACGCGGTGTCACCGTTTCTGCCAATGTCGAGGTTCTGGTGGAACACCCAGATGGAGTTTCGGTCTATGGCTACAGGCATGGATTGACGCAGCTACCATTCATCCTGCGTCGAGGAAGAGGGGATAAGAAGAGGAGGTAAAAATTATTTTCTAACGCTACCGATCAGCGTATCAGACGTCTCTGGCACGAACAGTATCCGTATGGGCGTCCCCATAGATAAGGAGTAATATAAAGATTAAATCCGTTAGTGGCGGAATAACTTCGAATGCCATTTAGATTACTCGTCTTTGTCCTTTTTTTAGACATGGGAATGTAAGTTGTCCGGGGCTGCTTTAAGCGGGGTACATGAATAGTTAGTTAGGTATGTGATGATGTGTGTTGGTTACAGGAAACCTCATGCGTACCCCGAAAACGGGGGTGAGGGTATAAAAAGGAAAAAAAAAAGGCCATCAATTTTGATAATTCAACGTGAGTGTATGAGTAGCATCTTGGAAGGAAGATATCTGCATACATATGCACTAACTTACCTATTTAATATAAGCACCACGTCTATTTCGACCAACCTACATCCGTATCTACCACATCACATATGTAGGTAGGTAAGTAAGTAGGGGGAAGATAGGAGGTTAGGGGTAGGTAGGCATGTTGAGAGGATGTATGTAGGTAATAAGGATCCCCTAATCCATCGCGTCATGTGGTATATGGTACGAATGACATACGTGCCCACCTTTGGCTACCCCTCTCCGCTGCATTTCGAAATATGTATGTATGTAGGTACGGTCTGATCGAATGCTTGTCTAGCTGCAAGGCCTCGGATGAGGCGGGGGGAGGAGAGGGGAAAGGGGCAAGAGGGAAAAGAAAGAAAAGAAAAAAAAAGAGGGGAGGGGGAAGAGGGAAAATCCCATGCGTAGTAGCAGCAAGTAAGCATAGAAAAGTTCATCATGTCCATGGGGAAGGGGCAATGGTAAATCAGGAGCAGATGTGTTGGAGGGGAGGGGTAGGTATTGGTAGATCGTAACTTGAATTGGAGAGAGGACGGGGAGAAAGAGAAGGACTAGAAGTGTTTTCTTGAGGGGGGGTTTTTTTTCTCTTCTTCATCATCATCATCTTCATCATTATCTTCATCTTCTTCTTTCTCACTTGTATGTAATTTCTTTCAAGGAGTAGGTATATGCTTAATATCGAAAACACGCAGCCTAACCTCTTCACACATACCTACCTACACCTGCTTCTCAGACATGATGCGGTAAACGGAACAAGGCAGAAAATTTATATATATAAGGTATATATACTAAGTGCAGGCCTGCAACGGGTAAGCAGCCGGTTGGAGAATTTCTCTCCGTCGCAGAGGTGGGAAGAGTATCCCTTTTTTTTTGGTTGGAAGCACGTACTCACAAGTCAGATACTGACATACGTGTTTAACATGGAAGAGAGATGGCCGTTTGAGAATAAATGAATCCTCTTGTTGTCCGGTTTGATATAACATTAGCTGACCACTTTCATCAAGTGAGATGATAGTAATCAAGCAATATTTAAAAATGAAAAAAAAAGTTTTCCCTCGGGCTTCATCCGGATCATCCCCCGTGAGCAAAGCGCTCCGACGCTAGTCGGGAAGCCGGTGGACCGTAACGTCGATGTGGGTAAGGCCGTGCGTAGCGGCGAGGCTGCCAAGGTGCGGGCGTTCGGTGGGACCTCCGTATTAAAAATCGGAACGCCGACGGCCGCGATCGAGATCATCGGCTGTATCTTATCCCCGTTGTCTGCCATACAGCGGTAGAGGTTGGCGCCTTTTAATGCAACTGGCGGATTGTATGTCTTTTACTCATCATTAGCTACTACCCGTCGAACGAGGTATTGGCAAAAGGAGACAAGGAGTAGATCAGAAGGTATAGTACGTGAATCATACCGAGGAAGCGAAGAATAACTGGTTCGACTATATTTCTTCCTTCTTCCGCGGGCCCTAGAAACCTCAAAAAAAAATCCCCCCTAATAGTTGCTTAGGTATCAATTTCAATGCATCATTACCCTGTCTGTCCTTCTCTCGGCCCGGCCCGTCTTTGCAGAAATACATGCTAACCCAGCGATTGCAGTAAAGTTGCCTGACGTACCTATATTGTTCATGTGTGTCTTGCAAGCGCGGCGCACGAATATGTTGTGGACTGCGTCTAGCCCGCGCCAAGACGATACCTGACCTATATGTATGTGTATGCGTTAGGAAGCCGGCTACGGCATTAGCTGACCCCTGGCCGACACCCACTGTCATACCGAAGCATTCACTCAAGGATTATTGCGCAGGCCACGAATCCGAGCTCGCGATCGTGATCGGAAAAATATGCAAGAGCATAAGCAAGGCGGAAGTTCTGGTTTACATAGTACCTAGACTATACGGCTGCCAACGACGTGTCAAGCAGGGTTGCGCAGATGGTACAGAGCCAAGCGTGCTCTTCCAAGGGGTTCGATGCATCTTATCTTCTGGGCCCTGGCATCATCTCGGCGGCGGTGATGCCCGATCCTTTCACCTTCATTGTTCGAGGTTTGAAGAAGGGTAGATCTGTGCAAAATTCTAGGCTGTTGTAAACGAATCGTCGTCTAAGCCAACAGAAATTTTAGGTCGATAGGGGCTCCGTTTCGAATGCGCTCGCATGAAGAAGAAAGGATGCGTAAGCTGATCTGATATACTCAACGACTCGATCTTCGATTGCGCAAAGCTTGTCAGCTTCATATCGCAGGGTGACACCCTATCAGTGGGCGCGGTCGTTATCATCGGGAAGCCCGCTGGCGTGCGGTTCGGAATGAAGCTGTTAATTTATCTCAGGGATACCTAGAAATAAATTCGTATTGGACCTTGTGCCGTATGTAGGTAGTCTATATTCGGTATTTGAGTGCAAAAAATAGAAGCTCTTAACCTGCATCTTAATCATCCTTTAATTACAGGGACCTGGGTCCGGACCAATATGCAAATCAAGGGTGACGGCATGAAGAAAAAGAAAAAAGAAAAAAAAAAGTCCGCATCACGACATTGTTAGGCTGGTGCGTATGAGACCTATGCAAATAATATAGACTGACGCGCAGGAATATCGCCCAACTGAAGTGGGAGTGGGGACGCCGTGAAATATCATGGCACATCCCCTATCCCCCGGGAGAGGATTCGACATAATTCAGGTCTCACCGGACATTTTCTTCAGCCTCGCAAGGTCAAGCAAGTTCTCCGAGAACGGAGCCTCATCTGAGTCAAGATACCTTGGGTGGCTGACAACTTAAGGAACCTTCGTAACCTAGGTAGTACCTTTTTTTCACCCTTTTTTTCATGCCGAACACCGACGACCATATACAGTGCTCAATCGCGTGCGTTGGAAGAGGTTGCTGACTGGTCAAGCTCATTCGTAATCCACGAACCGTAGCCTACCTGGTGTGTAGTATTTTTAAGATTGAAGGTCAAACGTGAGCTCGACCAGGGTTGATATGCAATGAAACGTCCGGAACAGCGGATTGAATTGCCGCATGCAAAGGAAGCCCACGAAACGACGTCGACCTTGAAGAGGTAGTGTTGAGAAAAAAAATCCATCACTTTGATCTTAGCTAAGTATCGCGATGTGCACACCACCATGAGTGATATATATCGGTGATACTCCAATGCATAGTACCATGGTGCCATAGTGCCTCTATCCCCTTACTTCGTGCATGTCTACCCTAGACCGCCGACGAGTCTTAGAAAATTTCGGTTCCTTGACGTAGTGCGACAAATGCGAGACTCGCGTCATTGGTTGAAGATGACTCCCTGGAAGAGACGGAACTAATGGCTGATATCCAAATGGACAGAAATCTTCTTTGAGCCAACAAACTAACCATTACTTCTTCTCCTTCCTCCGTCGTACAGTAGATACTTGGATGATTGGTTCACCAATTCTACCCGCCGATAACACTCGTGATTTGTTTGTCCGTAGAGACCATGTGAAAAGAACTATAGTAGGGCCAGCCAGTGCCGTTTGAATAATCTTTCCAGGTCGCATTAGCTGCCAGGCCAGACCAAGGAGATGAGAGGCTGGCCTGATTTTCTTTGGAATTTGAGTAGCCCCAAATTCTTACAACGGAGGAAATCGGAAAAGATGAGGATACCATTCCCAACTTCAGACTTCAGTTATGTAAGAGGTCAGCTTCTATTAGCCTGCTAAAGTTCTCATGACCTATAGTTAGTACTAGAACTAAATAGCTTGTACCTATGAGAGATGAACACATGGTCCATATAGTTATGAAAAATGACAATTAGAAGGGTTTAGCTAAATCCACGCTCAGAAGTTATCTTGGCTAAGGGGTAAATATTAGTTGCCATAATGTTCGTTGAACCACAGTCTATGAGATGCTAGTCATGGTGAAGACCTGCGAGACCTACCAAGATCGAACAAGAATGAAAATAATCGGTTCCATTAAATCGGATTGGCTAGCCGCAGATGACAAGGACCCGAACGATTCTGCATCCATGTCGTGTCGAGTCCTGCAGGACGGTCATATCCGAGATAAACCGTTGTGGAGCTGGGCCCTCTAGGATGCATTTTATTACGGCACGTGATATTGCACGTGACGTGGCACGTGACATAGTCACATGTCACCCACAATGGCAACATAAATGGAGAACAAATTGTAAGAATAAATATTACTATAATTGATTTTACATATAAATTATTTATTTAATTTATTTATAAATTAATTTATCATTATAAAAATATATTTATTATAAAAGATAATAAATAATATAAAAAAAGAAGAATATTTTTAATTATTATAAATAAAAAGATAATAATCAATTTAAATCCATTTAAATTTTAATAATAATAACCAGATTTTTTTACTATTATAAACTTATTAATCGTAACATTTTAATTACTTTTAATTAATAAAAATCTAACCGTTATTTAATATTTTAAAGAATATTATTATGGAAGTTTTTTAATTATTTTAATAATAATAAATATTTTAACTTGTTATAAAAATTCCCGAAACTTTTTAAAGATTTTCTAACATTATCAAGAACGAAATTAACCAGTTTAAAAATCGCCTCCAAAACCTCGAAAATAAAAATAATAAGTTTAAAAGTAAACACGTTTATAAATTTAAAATTTTTAACGTTTATAATAAAACCGAATTTTTATATGAATTTTTTATTTAAATTAAAATTTATTTACTTTATTATTATAATTTATTTAACATTATAAAAATATAAGTTTTATATATAACTAATTAATTTACCGGAAACCCCCGAATTTAATTCGAACTTATTTTTAAAAACTATTTATATAATTATAATGATAAAAATAAAATAAAAGAAAATATTAAAACTATTTTCAATGATTATAAAAAGTTCGAAAATGTTATCATTGTAATATTTAAAAACTTAAACCGTAAAAAGATGGTTAAAATGAAAATAAGAAAATTTTAATAAATTAAATTAATAATTAAATATATTATTAAGTTTAAAAAAATATTTTTTATTTTAAAAATTAACAATAAAACATTTATAATAATATTTTATTAAAGATTTAAAAAAAAAATAAAAGATAAGTTTAATAAATAGAATCGACCCGAGAAATTTTCGTAATATATAAAAATTAAAAAGCCTTTTATTATTATAAAAGCATAAAAACTTAAATTTTTTTTAACCATATTTACTTTTTTATCGTAAAATTTTAATTGGTTAATTTTAAAAACCTTCGGTTATATAACCCCATTATTGTAATATTTTAATTGGTTTATAATAACGTATTTATAAAGCCCTTTTATTTTATAACCTTTTTAATATAAACTTTTTAAATAAACCATTAAAGTTTACCTTTTTATTATAAAATCCCTTTTTTTTTTTTATAAAGTTAATTTTTTTATTAATTTACCGCAAAACTTTCTATTATAAAACTCTTTTATTATAAAGCTTTTATTGGTTTATATTAAACCTTTTCTTTTATTTTATTATAAAGTTTTTTTATTTTAATATTTTAATTGGTTCGGTATAATACCCCCGTAAAATTTTTTTATTTTTATAAGTTACGTATAAGTTATAACTTTTTATTGTAAAATTTGTTTAATATCGTAAAGTTTTAATTGGTTTTTTATAAGCCTTTTTTTTAAAAAATTAACTTTTTTATTAATTTATTATAAAACACTTTTATTTTAAAACCCCTTTTTATTAATTTATAAAAAAACCTTCTTTTTAATAAAACCCGTTTATTATAAAACCTTTATTAATTTATATTAAAACTTTCTTTCTCTAATAAACCTTTTTATTAATTTATTATAAAGTTTTAAAAAAATCCTTTATTATAAAACCCTTTTATTTTAATATTTTAATTAATTTATTATAATATTTTTATAAATTCCCTTTACCATAAAATCATTTTATTGTAAAGCTTTTATTAATTTATTATAAAACCCCTTTTTTATCGTAATATTTTAATTAATTTATTATAAACCTTTTAAATTTACCCTTTTATTATAAAACTATCTTTTTTATTATTTTATTGTAAAACTTTTTATTATATAACTTTTTTTTATTAATTTATATTAAAAAATCTTAACGTAAAATCTCCCTTTTTATTAATTAACTTTAAAACCTTTTTATTATAAATCTTTTTTTTATTAATTCATTGTAAAAACCCCCCTTAATAAAACCCTTTTATTATAAAATTACTTTATTATAAAACTTTTATTAATTAATATTAAAACTTTATTTCTTTCCGTAACGGCTTTTTTATTATAAAGCCTTCTTTTTTATATAAGGTTAATCATTTTATTAATTTATTATAAAGTTTCCCGGACGAGGTTACGTTATTATAAAACTTTTATACCTTTTACCACAAAGTTTTTATTAACCTTTTTACCGTAAAACCCCCCTTTTATAAGCCCCCCTACCGTAATACCTACTTTTTATTAATTTATAACTAAATTTTCTTACCATAAAGGCTTTTTTTATCGGTTTATTACCAAACCTTTTTACCGTAAAACCTTTTTCCGTAAAGTTAATTCTTTTATTAAATTACCGTAAAACTTTTTACCATAAAATTAACTTATTATAAAATCGTTATTAACTTATTATAAAGCTTTTTATTATATAACTTTATTATTTTTATTAATTTACCGTAAAACCCTTTTGTTATAAAATCACTTTATCGTAAAACTTTTATTAATTTATATTAAAACCCCCTTAACGAGATCCCTTTATTATAAAACCTTTTTACCGTAAAGCTAACCCTTTTATTAAGTTATGACAAAATTACTTTATCGCAAAGTTACCTTATCGTAAAAATTTTATTAACTTATATTAAAAACCTTTATTTTAAAGCCTTTTTATTGTGAGGCTTTTATAAAAACTCCCCTTTTTGTAAAATTAACCTTTTTATTAATTTACCGTAAAACTAATTTTTTAATTGGTTTATTATATAATTTTTTTACTTTAAAATTATTTTTTTTATTGGTTTATTATAAAACCTTTTACCGTAAAACCCTTTTTATAATAAAATTTCCTCTTTATAAAGCCAACTTTTTTATTAATTTTTTATAAAGCCACTTTATTGTAAAGCCATTTTATTATAAAGTTTTTATTAATTTATATTAAAGTTTTTTCCGTTATATTACCCCTTTTTATTAGCTTATTATAAAACGCTTTTAACGAAACTTTATTTACTTAAATATAAAGCCCCCCTTTTATATCATTATCGCAAAATTTACCGCAAAGTTATTTTATCGCAAAATTTTTATTAATTTTTTTTAAAAATCCCTTACTATAAAACCCTTTTATTTTAACACTTTTATTAACTTACGAAATTTTTTTATTTTAATATCCTTTCTTATTAATTAATTATAAAATCCTCTAATAAAAACCCTTTTATCGTAATTTTTTAATTAATAATAATTAATAAAATTTCTTAATAATAAAAGTTTTAATATTTATTAACTCATTATAAAAGTCCCTTTTCCGGTAAAACTTTTTTACCGTAAAACCTTTTTATTATAAAGCTAATTTTCTTATTAATTTATTATAAAGTTACTTTATTATAAAGCCATTTTATCAATTACGAGGCTATTTTACCGTAAAATTACCTTATTATAAAGTTTTTATTAATTCATTATAAAGCTCCTTTTTTATCGTAATGTTTTAATTAATTTATTATATAACCCCCTCCCTTTAAAACCTTTTTAACAAGCCACGTATTAATTATAAATTCCCCTATTCTTATAAAATTAATCCTTTTATTGGTTTATTATAAAGGCTTTTATTATAAAATATATTTTTATTAACTTATTATAAAACCCTTTTTTATAAAATTTCTTTTCTATAAAATTACCCTTTTTATTAATTTATTATAAAGTAACTTTATCGTAAAACCACTTTATCGTAAAAGCTTTATTAGCTTATATTTTAAACCCTTTATTTTAAAGCTTTTTTATTGTAAAGTTTTTTAATAAAATTTTTATTAACTTATTATAAACCTTTTTTCGGTAAAACTTTAAAGCTAATTTATTATAAAACTTTTATTAATTAAAATTATTAACTTAAATACGAAGTTTTTCTCGTATTATTATCGTAAAAATTAACTTTAATTAAACTACGTATTAACTATATTTCGTCGTATATGGATATTTGTTTAATTAAGCGAAAAATTTCAACTTTACATAATAACTTAAAAAATTTAAGCATTATTATAAAGATTAATAATCGGTAATATAAGTAATAATAAAAAAAATAAAATATTAAACCTAATATGTTTAATTATTAAAAAAAAAATAATAATTATAAATTTAACACTTTATTTAACTTAATGGATTTTAACTTAAATAATTATAAATAATAAAAAATACGCTATTTCCGTTATAAAAAGTTTAAATATATAAAGAAAAATTATAAAATAAAAGGAAAATTCACTAAAGTTTTTAAAAAACGCCAAATATTTATAATATCCCGATAACTTATCAAATTTAATCATATTTTACTTAATTAAACGTTTTATTATTAAGACAATTATTTTATTTATTGATTTAAAAAAAAGGGATCCGATTAATACCTTAAAAAACCTCGGATAAAAATTTAAAAACCAATTAAATATAATTATAAAACCGACAAATCGTGTTAAAAATATATTTATATTAGTGAATTTCGAAAGGCCATTAAAAAAAAGTATATATATTATACTCACATACCTTATTATTTACATTAAAAAAATAAAAAAAATAATAATAATAAAAAAAGAAGTAATAAATTTATATAAAAATTAAAAAAATTTAAAAAATTAACTATCGACAAAAAATAAAAACAAATATTTAAAAAAAAATTAATTACCTTAAAAAGATAAATAATAATATTTAAATTTCGCTTATAACCCTTTTTTTAAAAAAATATTATACAAATTATATTACGATTATTAAAGAAAGAAATTATTATAGAAAATAATAAAAAAATTTAATTTAAATATCCGAACCATTATTTTTTATCCTAAATTACATATACCACTTATAATTATAAAGTTTATTTCGTTAAAAAACTTTTATATAAATTTTTTCCTTAAAAAATAAGCCGAGCACTAATATAAAAAATTATATTAATTTAAAACGTTAATAAAATCACACTCGATTTACGAAAAAAATATACCATTATTATTTTTTACTTTAAATTTCCCCGAAAATACACTAAATAAAATCGACCTTAATATTAATATCCGGTAAACAAATATTACAAACACATTATTAAAAAGATTACCGTATAAGTTAAAATTAAAAGACAATAAAAACACCGAATATATATCTCGTTAAACATTAAACAATATAATAAACTTTATAAAATAATCGAAAAACCGTTTAACCTTAATTTTTAAAAAATTGATTTAAAAAAAAAAAGATTAAAATTAACCAACAAATTAACAAAATATTAATATAATAAATAAAAAACTATTAGGATTTTTAACTTTAAAGCCTTAAAAAAAATATATTAAAACCTTATTTTAAACCGAAAAGATTAAACATTTTATTATAATAATTATATACGGAAAAATAACCATAATCACTATATTCGACTCCGGATTATAAAAGAATTACATTTTTTTAAAAATAGTAAATATTTATTAAATACCGTGGAAAAAGAAAAAAGACCTTTATATACTCACTATTATAAATAAAAGTTATTTAATTTATAATAATAAAATAATATTACAAAAAACTATAAAAATTTTAACCTCCATTCAAAATTATATTAAAAAACTTACGTTTAATATCACAAAAATAATAAATTACAACATTATTTTAAGGATTTTTTAATTACGAATGAATAATCCCCGAGTAAATTAAAACATTAACCAGTTTTAATAAAATATGTTAAAAAAAATTTTAACCTTTAAATTAATTTATAAAAAATTATTATACGAAATTAAAAGGTTAAAAAACAAAGGTAATAAATAAATTGTTAAATTATTCGTAATTACTTAAAAATTTAAAACAAAAGTAAAAGGATAAGTATTAAAAGAATATTAAAAATATAGCAATTTATTCTAAAAACAAATTTCCATAAAATTAAAAATTCCCGATTATAAATCTTAAAATTATTAGATTTTTTTTAAAGAGGGAATTATTCCTCGAATCTTTCCTTTATATAAATTTAATATTAATTAATTATAAATATTAAAACTAATAATTAAAAATAACTTTAAAAATGGAATTATTAAATTTTTAATATCCCTTTACCAGTTTTTATATTTTTTTATATCTAAAAGAGATAAGAATGGGTAGATAAAGAAAGATAAAAAAAAAGAAATAATATATCGATAATATATTAATTTTTAAATATTAAATAATAATATTATAAAAGATGTTTATATTTTACCACTTATTAAATAATTAATGGATTTATTAATTAATATATAATATTTCATTACTTTAAATATTTTAAATGTTTATTATATAATATAAATAATAAAGGATAAAAAATGGAAAACGGTTTTTAGAATATTTTAAGAATATTATAAATATTTAATTATATCGTTTGGATTAATTAATACTCCAATAACTTTCCAATAATATATAACTTATATATTTTAAGAATATATCGATAAATATATAATAATATATTTAAACAATATATTAATTTATTTTAACACTTTGGAAAAAAACAAAGAAAATACCCACCAAATTTTATAAATATTATAAGAAAACAAGTTTTTAATGAAAATTAAAAAATATATATAAAATGTATAAAAAGTTAAATTCTTTAAATTCCTTATTTAACGTAAAGAATTATATATTCACCTTTTTAAAATATTTATTATATAAAATTAATTAATACTAAAAAATATAAAAAACATATAAACTTTCATCAAATTTACCAATTATTTATAAATGTTAATATTAAGATTTTCCGGGTATACATTACCTTTTACCTTTTTTATGAAAAAAAGAAAAAAATTCGATTAAATTATAAATTATTAAATAACTTTTAATAAAATAAAAAAACTAATTATTAATAATTTAATAATTTAATTACTTTTATTAAACCGATAGAAAAAGGTTAAAATAAATGCCTCGGATTTTATTATATCCGCATATATTACGTAAGAAAATATAAATAAAAATTAACATTTAATCGTTTATCGGTCTTAAAAACTAAATAAACCCAAATTAAAATATTAAATATACGATAAAGAATTTATAATAATAATTAAAACATTCCGAGAATAGAAATTATATTTAATAAGAACTATAAAACCCGTTTTTATATATATTAACCATAAAAACCTTAAAACATTTATAAATATTAAAGAATTTAATTAATAATAAATCCGATAGGTTAAAAAATTATTTTAATATAATTTTAAGATAAAATATATAAAAGGGAAAGAAAATATATTTGCGGATATTTTTAATTAACGAAATAACTTCGAATAAAATATTCCGATTAAAACTATTTAACTCTTTATAAAAAATATAGATAGAAATTTAATTATTAACGCCATTTTTAAAATAAAAGAAAAAAATATTATTATAGGATCCGAGTGGAATAAAAAATTAAGAAAAACCATCTAAAAAAACTTTAAAAAAAAAATAATAATACTTAAAAAATTATAAAAAAAACTAATTCTAAAGTATTATAAATATTCATTAACAAAATATTAAAGAGTTTTTAAAACCATTAAATAATTTTAATAATTTTATTAATTCCCCGGATTAAATAAATTTGTTAAAAAAGTTATTAAAGATTATAATATTTATCATAAATTTAAAGCTTTAAAATACCGACCATACAAATAATTTTAACTTTTGGAAATGCCTAATAAAATTTAGAAAATTATAACTTAAGATTTTATCGTTAAGTTTCCGATTTTTAAAGAATTTATAATTAATATTATATATAATTTTATTTAAGTAATAATGAATAAACTAATAAAATAAACCTATTTTATATTTTATAAAAAAGTTAACACAATAAAAGAACTGGTTTATATATTTATTAAAATAATAATAAATCGATATAAGCTATTAAAATTTATAATTTCTAACCGTAATAAATTTTTTACATTATTATTTTAAATTAATTTAATAATATAATTAAGAGTATATTAAAAATTATCAATTATTTATTATCTTTAAACAAATAAATAAATTAAATAAATAAACTAAACATTAAAACAATACTTAAAAAATTACATAAAAAACCAATAAAGGAATTAAATAAAGTTATTATTAATCGTTAAAATAATATATAACAATTTAAAAAATAAAAATATAAATATATCACCATTCCGTACCAATTATAAATTCGACCCCGATATTACACAAATCACACAAAAAACAATAAAAGCTTTATAAGTAATAATAAAAACTAAAGAATTTAAAAGATTATAAAAACAATTATAAAAAGACTTACAATTTTTACAAACCCGAATAAAAATATACTACGATAAGATAAGATTTAAAAAACCAATTTTTAAAAAAAAAAACAAAATATATTTATTAAAAAAAAACATAAAAATAAAACAACCTAACGATAAATTCAATTTTAAAAAAATAAAACCGTTCGAAATTAAAAAAATATTATTTAACATTAACTATAAACTCGCATTACCCAAAATAATAAAAATCCATCCCAATTTCTATATATCCTTATTAAAACCAACACCGGCAAATATAAAAATAAATATAAAAACAAAAATCGAAACGGATTAAAACTTATATAAAATCGAAAAAATATTAAACTTTAAAAAAATTAAAAACAATATAAAATATTTAATCAAATAAAAGGAATACCTACTGGAAAAAAATATTTAGAAACTTAAAAAATATTTAGAAGATTTCCAAAAAAAAATAAACAAATTTTACTGTCAAAACCCGATACGTTTAAAAAAAAATCTTTAAAATTAAACTTAAACCAATTGATAAAATCTTAATCAAAATCGACAAAAAAAGAAACCACTAAATTTAAAAAAGGCATCGAATTTAAAAAAACTCCTAATTTTAATTGAAAAAACTCCAAGGAATTTACGTTATAAACTGCCGTTAATAAATTTTATTTCCGAAGTATTTTCTTTTATTTTTATAAACGAATCAATTTTATTAAACTTTTCTAAAACTTCTTTTCAATCTTTTTTTTTTCTTTTTTAATCCGATTAAAGTTTTTTACTAGTTGTTAAAAAGAGGAGCTAAAAAAATGATCCTTGTTATAATAAACGCCGTAATAAACACATATTTAATAATAAAAAAAACTTTCTATTATTTTATACTTAAAATTCCGGCAAACATAACGTGAATAAAATATGTCAATAATAAAATTAATCCGGTCGAAAAGGGATAAAAGATAGTTATAACGGGTAGTGGAAAAACGAGGTATAATAAAAATAAATAAAATAAAAAAAGAATAATTTTCATTTTTAAAGATAAAAACTTTAAAAAA
Source organism: Hypoxylon lienhwacheense (assembly GCA_902806505.1). Taxonomy (NCBI): domain Eukaryota; kingdom Fungi; phylum Ascomycota; class Sordariomycetes; order Xylariales; family Hypoxylaceae; genus Hypoxylon; species Hypoxylon lienhwacheense. Next base: position 1,329,602 of record CADCWW010000003.1, on the reverse strand, counting down.
AAGGGAAATAATATTACGGTACGTAATATTATACGTGACGTAACATATAACGTAATTATATATCACTTATAATAATAACATAAATAAAGAATAAATTATAAAAATAAATATTATTACATGAGGTTCCCGTCCCGGGAACACACACCCGAGTTCACGTTTTTAATAAAATAAAATAAAATATTAAAGAAAGTTTTTTTAAAATAAATGAAAAAAATATATATATAATTTTTATATTTTTTATATATGTTTTTTAATAGAAATAACATTTTAAAAATAATATATTTATTAATATAATTAATATAACGAGGTGGTTTATACGTTTTTAAAAAAGTTATATAAAAAAATAAAAGTTTAATATAAATTAAAAAAATAATTAAAAAAAAACTTTAAAAAAATTATTTTTTTAAAAATTATATATAATTTTATTATAAAATTTTAAATTTATAATATAATAATAATAAATGAAAACATTATATTATATAAAAATATAAAATTAAATTTTATAAATTAAATTTTTAATCATTTATTTAATTTTATTTTTTATTTTTCTTAAAACTTTTTATTTATAAAAAACTTTTATTTTTTTATATAAAAAACGTAAAACTTTTTTAAATTATTTTATATTTTTTATATATATAACACGGTTATATAAAAAAATAATAAAATAAAAACTTTTTTTAAAAATATTATATATACGGTTATTTTATATATATATAAATTTATATTAATTTTATTTAAAATATTTAAATTGTATTTTTATATTTAATATATATATATATTTATTATTATTTACCACGTTATAAATATAACACCGTTATATAAAAAATAATAAAATAAAATTTTTTAAAAAGTGTTTTTTTTAAAAAATTATATATAATTTTATATATAATTACGTTATATTTTTATAACTTTATATTAAAATAATAATATTTTATATATAAATTTATAAAATGTTATTAAATTAAATTATTTAGAAATAAATAAAAATAAATAAAAATAAATAAAAATAAATAAAAATAAATATAAATAAATATAAATAAATATAAATAAATATAAAATAATTTAAATATATATAAAATGATATAAAAATATAAAAACATTTATAAAATTTAACACGGGTTTATAAATATATAATATAATTATATATAAAATTATATATAATTATAAAAAATAAATTTAAAAAAGTTTTTTTTATTATTTTTAAATTTATTTTATATAACCGTGTTAAAAATTAAAAAATAAAAAAAAATAATAAAAAAAAAATAAAATAAAAATAAAATAAAAATAAAATAAAATAAATAAAATAAAATAAAATAAAATAAAATAAAATAAAATAAAATAAAATAAAAAAATAAAATAAAATAAAAAAAAAAAAAAAAAAAAAAATAAAATAAAATAAAATAAAATAAATAAATAAAATAAATAAAATAAATAAAATAAATAAAATAAATAAAATAAATAAAATAAATAAAATAAATAAAATAAATAAAATAAATAAAATAAATAAAATAAATAAAATAAATAAAATAAATAAAATAAATAAAATAAATAAAATAAATAAAATAAATAAAATAAATAAAATAAAAGAAAAAAAACTTTAATTTAATAAAAAATAAAAATAAAATCCATTTATATTTTTTTATATTACGTAATTAATTTATATTTTAATCACGTGATTTTCATTAAATATATAATTATTAATTTATATTAATATTAATAATAAAAGTAAAATAAATAAAAATTTATTATTAATACGGTTATATAAAAAAAATAAATATTTAAATAAATTATAAAAATAATAAAAATTTTTTTTTTAAAATCTTTTTCTTTTTTTAAAAATTATATATAATTATTTTACATATATATAAGAGTAAACCTGGCCGCGCAGTATGGGTTTGTCAAATTTCCCGCGTAATATGCTTAAAAACAGCGCTAAAAAACGCATATATACACTTAAACACCTTCTAATTCAACGTTATCTTAAATCAATTATCTTGGCACCAAATCATCCCCAAATTTAATATAATTATATCCAGCTTAAAACCTTTAATTAATATTATATACATATTAAAATGCATTAATATGCGATTATAAATAGATGGGATATTAAAGGAAAAAAAAAAAACGTAAAAAAAGGATTTAAATATTTATAACTTTAACATAATAATTTATACCGCATTCGGATTAACTTTTTATTCTTATTATATTATGCGGCATATTTGACGAACCTATATTACGCGGCCAGGTTTACTCATAAATAAACCCGTATTAATTATTAATAAAAATTTATAAATATATAATATAATTATATATATAATTCTTTAAAAAAAAAACTTTTTAATTAATTTTTTTTTATTTTTAATTTAAATTAAAACTTTATTTTATTTTCTTTTTCCTTTTTTATATTAATTTTTTATAAAAATAAAAATATTTAATTTAAAATATAAAAATTTTTCCATTAATAATTCATATATTTTTTATTTATTATATATATATAAAGTTTAAGTAAAATTTCAATTTTGAAAATTACTTATTTAAGTAGCCCGATATCTCCGCTTTAGTAAAAAAATCTCCAGAGACAATAACCCTCGTAAACTCGGGCATAATTAATTTTATATATAAATCACTTATTTAATTTATTTATAAATTAATTTATTATTATAAAAATATATTCATTATAAAGGATAATAAATAGTATAAAAAAGGAAGAATATTTTCAATTATTATAAATAAAAAGATAATAATCAATCTAAATCCATTCAAACTTTAGTAACAATAACCAGACTTTCTTACTATCATAAACCCACTAATCGTGACACATTTCTACTAACTTTCTTCCGAAAATCCACCGTGATACCAGACTTTTGATGATGTCACGATCCTGTTTATGGCCATAGAGGGGAGGTGGTTGGCATCTCGGCTCCCTTGGCATCGTGGGATGTAGAACGCGCCCTAGACAGTGCTGTTACACTCGACCTGCGTTCTACTGCGTATTGTTGATACCCCCGTCCGCATTTGAGTCATTTATTTGGCGGAGACCAACGACATCAAGTTGGCGCAATGTAGGTTAGAGTGTATGTATGGACGTGGCCCATCCCAAACTAGTCTTTAAGCAAACAGGGAATCATAAACGGCGCCTCATCTGATTTTGTCCGGAAAATGTCCGCTTCAGACACCGTGAATGGCTCCATCTTGTTGATGAAAGGGGGGAAGCACTCGACGCTTCATAAACTAGGTACCTCCTATAGTCGAATATTTCAAGGCAACTTCTTGTGTCAGTAACCAACACACTCGCGCAACTTTTGTCTCTATCATATTAGGCCGACTGTTCTGTTAAGAACTCAGTTATATAAACGGTAATACTTGATATACTTGACTTTAAGCTGTGACGGAATAGGCCACTGCCGGCGTGGGAACTTGGAGCGGAAATGGCTGGAACTGAGTCTCGCGTGCGTCGTAGGTTACTAGCACTCCTCCATGCAAACCGGAGATGACATGTTAGATGTGACAGTCCAATGGTTGGATCGTATAGTAAGTAATCCATACACATTGGCGTAATTGGCTCGGTAATCTCGCTTACGATCGAAAGTTGACGTTTGCCTGGGCTACCGTATTTTGGTTGAAGCTCCTGAGAGGCCAGCACATTCGACGCAAAGCAACTTCAGGGGACAAATCTTTCAGGGGTCCTGCGTCTTCCTAAACGCCTCATACGCCAATGGCGGTAACGAAGCGAGCTCCAAGCGATTACCTAATTTGTCCTGATAATGATGTGGCAAGGATTGTATCGGAGAAGAAAAAGAGAGGCAAGAAAATGAACCTATAGAAGACGATATTTGGTGTTATAGGCGGATCGACGTATAATTACATGCATCCCATGCAAATCGTGCATCTATATGTAAGAGTGACGTTGACAAAACGTGGAGAAGCAGATAAACGATATCGAAATCTGTAATTTGGGGTTCAAGGGAATCGATGGCGTTATCTTGTCCTTGCTTCATGCTTCAAAATGGATTTATGACCTTCAACGAAGAAGACGAAGGGAGTAAAGAAGACTGCGTATCTGAGACAAGCATTTAGTTTAAATAGTAGCTCTGATACTACATAGTAATTCTTGACGGGATGCATGTCCTAGGTAAGGTTTAAGCAGGACCTTACTGGTAAGGTTAACACTAAATCTTATGTAGGTGCGTGATGGGTCTCTATCACCCCATGGAGAGGTCCGTGTCCAAGTTGAATAAACTACATTATGGGTATGTAGAGCTAAGCTAATACGAAGTACCTCCAGCTATAACCTCGAACCTAGGTACATGTACCTATGGAACTAAGTATAATATATACGTACTGACCTTAGTAGTACGTTCCCGTCCCAGCGGGCTGACTGAAGGCGCGGGGCGCTCCGGGGCGTCTGCTGGCTGGGGTTTTAGGTTATGCACTTATCCGCCGCCTCGATATCTAACATTACATGTTTAGCACATGCATGTAATAGTTACCCAAAAAGAATTGATTTCTTTCAATATGTTGATGTTTTGTATACTCGTGGCTTCAAGTTGTAATACCGCATGTACCTACATAAGAGGTACGTATACATACCTACATAATGATGTATGTAAGTGGTATGTACATATTTCGATTGCAATTCAGGATAACTACATTAAATATTCTCGCGTAAATGTTGACGCTCATTATTTTCACATACATAGTCTATACCTACATATAACCTACATCTTACATCTTCCATCCTACATCCTACATCCTACACATACACCTAAGCGACTAGACAGCTACATACCTACAGGCAAGCTTAGAACACTTACACGAATACAACACTGTATGAAGATCAAAAATATATTACGATACCCCCCCTACTTCATACCCGAAATCTTTCAATAAAAAAAGTTGCTTATACAACAGGACCTCAACAGGATTCTATCACATGTAATCAGTATCACTTGCGCAGAGAAGCCATCAACGGCAGATCTGTAGTTAGGACCATGATCTGCGCGCCCCTCATGTCTACGCTTCAGGCTACTCGGCATCCCTTTGCCAGCAATCCCGTCACCCTTAATCGTTATTCTGCTTCACCGCTCTAGGGGATGACGCTGCTGCTGATGAGTCTTCTGATTTGGCTAGGTCCATCAACGGCTGTTGATTGGATGTTGCCCCGTTGCTAGAGCGCTAATTGTAACCAAGCCTAACGTAGCGTCACGGTTGTAGCTGGAGACGTCCTAGTCGGAGGAGTGGATACGGATTATCGGGCTTCGCTCATTTTTTTTCCATCGTGTCTAAGATGAGTTTTAACTACGATTATGTGTTCGGTGCGATAGGTACCTATTTACACAGTTTTCGGCAAGATGAGAGGGGTGTTGAAGAAGCAATAGCATTCATAATACCCATACTCCTTTGTAGTATGTCCACCCAGAGTCCTCTTCCACTTCCACTTCCACTTCTTTTGTTCCCATGACAGGTAGGATACATTTCAGGGCTGCATCTCCCGATTAGAACTCCAACCTAGCCTATTACGTACTTACGTAGGTAAGGATTACCTATCCGGGAATATATCGCGACTTTCCATATGCGGAGAGGGGGGGGAGGGCTGATAACTCAACTTGCCCATTTCGACGGGGACGACAAGCTGATTGGATGCCGCCGAGATGGAATTTGGACACCATTATGTGCAAGCCGGTTATAGTGCTGTGCATGTATGGTCATAATCATGGTCATGGTCTCTTGTTTGTTGAACAGATCGTGGTGTGCGGGTGATTGACTAGGGGTTTACTACGTATCCCGCTCATCAGATATGGGGCATGGCCTATATCGCAAGTCGCATCCAACAATACAGAGCTCCATCCCTCGCTTACTATCCGTGCCCTGAGGCAAAGTGGGTTGACGGAGAGGGCGTAGCAGAGCAGATGGAAGGGCACTAAAGGAATACAACGTTGACTCTGTGGCTACGAGACTAGCAAACCCCTTGACCTCATCGAGGTGGGTATCGTCTATCTCGTCGCTCTTTTACTTACACGAAGGGCCGAAGAGGCCCCAAACCCTGAACCCACCTTTGCGATGATCTTCAGGACAAACATATTTTATAAGCTTGATCGACAACAGGGCTATCGCATGCAGATTTGAAACGAAAACCGTGGGCCAGAGATTAACATCAACTGTCGTACAGCGGCAGCGAAGAGGGCGCTTGGCTGGTCCAGTTACCCAGAGGACCCGAAGTAAACAAAATGACAAGTGATCACGAATGCCGATTCAACCGAGCCAGTCAAGCAACCAGACAGAGCCGAGAGGATGGTTGACGTAGAATATTCCAAGGTAGGGCTTGCCATCATCCTGCAGCCGAGCATTACCAATAACCCCAATCTCGGTTTCGTCACCCACGTGCTCTCTTGCTCACGTCGCATTGTCAACGTGATGAGACTGCGAGATACCGACGAAGAAGACGGAATACGATAGGTAAGCATAAGGTGTCATACCGAAGTTCGGACGCATCGGGCCGTCAAGGGCTTACTGATTGACATTTATCGATATAGGTAGATAGCTGCTCGTCGGTGGCGATTGACCAAGTCATGAACCTTCCGGGCCAGATGGGCCATGGCTTGGGCCGCTTGACTGGTAGCTATCAGCATATGCCGAGACCAGGCTCGTACGGTGATGTCAGCTCCGGCTACCTGGTGGTCTTCTCATCGATGAAACGAGGGGTACTCTGAAAAAAGCTCCATCGGGGGGGACTGAGCGATGATCTGGGATGTTGACTCCCAATGGCCGGTTACTGCTAAGTCTTCTAGGTATGCAAGCAGAAAATCACTTAACTAATCAATCATGAAATGCAGCTCCTCAGGCTGCCTTGTGTCCGCCTCCACTGTCTCCAATTGGCCGGCCGCTCTTACTGCGCCCACAGGCAAAGGCCGTACATATGCCAAAAAGAAAAGTCAGCTGGCCAGGATCTTCCTGCGAGGACGTGCAGACCATTATGTCGAGGAAATTCAGCCTTCTAACTAGGAAAATGGTGTAAAAAGGCAGGTCAGGTCGTGAATTGCGTCCACAACAGGGCTTATCTTACTACTCTACACGGCCAATATAGGTGTCGAGGTCCCCAGCTCTCTAAGCAATAAGTGCTAGAAACAATAAATTATGCATGCATGCAGTCATCCAACTCCGTGTGGTATAGTCCTCTACAATTAGAAAACATCTATGTAGATAGTTGACCTGCTCGGACCTGAAATCATACCTCCTCCCTTGGACGTCCGGGGTATCTCGAATGACATAGACGTGTAACAATATGACAATCTCATGGATAACTACCTTACATATGGATGTAAGTAAGAAGGCCGAGGAAAAGATACGGGTAGGCTAATAATAGACATTGACGAGAGTGAGCGAGTGTGTAATAGTATAGTAAAACTTACCTACCTCCTATGAATAATGAGCCAACACCTTGGTCCGTTATCGACCGAATCCAATGGGCTGGGCTAAGCTTCCCTTAGATCAAGCCCCTGGTACCTACGATCCTCTTGCTCGTATAGGTAGATTTTTTTTTCTCATTCTGATGACTTCATGCATCCCCTATCCTTTTCGCCGGTTTCCATAATCCCGTTTGTGCTTCTTTTTTTCCCCTACGCACAACAAGCACGCACGCACGCACGCACGTTGAACTGCTATCGGCGCTCTCCTCTTCCTCCACTTCCTCCGGCTGCTTTTTCACTTCTCCTATTTCCCCATCTGCCCAAGCTCCCAACGACCTGCGTGTGCACACATTACCTACTACATACTTACATATACGTACATGCATAGAAGCACATTGATAAGGTACCTTGCAGGGCATAAGGCTGCAATAGAGAGGGGGCAATATAATCCAAGTCTTACTTGGAGTCATACGTAGCGACGGATGTATCTCTTAGCCCGAGGCATTACATATGTAGGTATGTATAATATGAGAAGTTGAAGACAAGCATGCTACCTTAATATGTAGTTACCTACCTACATATACATATTATACATATAGGAGATAGTAGGTGTGTGATAGCTGAAGTTGGGAGGCTCTGCCGCATTCCTCCTCCACTTACACCATCTAACATCATCCCCCCCTATGTATGTTCTATATATGAGGTACAGGTGTAGGTACCTTATGTGGTATGTATACAAGATGCCAACGATAGGTACATAATCCCGATAAGCTTACGATACAAAGCTATAGAGTAGTATGTAAGAAGTGATGTAGTAAGAGAGAGCCGAGTTAGCGGGCGAACTAACGAATAAGACATTGGCCATCAAGGTGAAAGGGGGAGAGTTTAAAAAAAAAAGAAGGATGAAAAAAAAAAGGGTTAAAAGGGTTAGGGTGGTGATATAGTGAAATGCCGTAGGTATAACAATAAAGACCGGGGTTATTATACCACTGCATATACATTGCATACATGCATACATGCATACCTAGCTCATACATATCCATCCATACGTTCAAAGTTCATACGTACGTTCATACATTTGCAGTACATAGAAATTCGCAATTTTCGCAAAAGTCCCGTTTCTCTAATTCCCAGGCGCCTCGTGACCCTAAATCATGCCACACCGCTAAGATGCAACGGTATATCTACGGTACCCATATTCGAATTTCCATTTACCATGTACTATAGTACTTTGTACCAGGTAGTTATTTTTTTATCTTTATTCTTTTCCCTCCTTTTCTCTTTTTCAATATTTTACTATTTAATATTTTATACCCATACCATTATTCTTTTATCCTTACCTACCTTCGTAAGTACTCCGTACCCCTATAATATATGCATGCATGCATACTCCGTACATCCATACATCCATACATCCATACATCCATACCATACATAAAATACGTACACTAAATACATCAATTATCCTTTAAAAAAATTGACACCAAGTTTTATTTTTAGCCTTCATCTTTTACTCCTTTTCCCTCCAGTCTCTACCACATCCCCCTCTTTTTATGTACTATTAGATGAAGGCATGTACGAAGTAGAACCCACATAATGTACGATCTTGGGCTTTTTCGTGAACAAGATTGGGCAGCTTTTTTGGTAGCCTGCCTACCCTCGATGGTAAAGTGTCAACGACCTAATTTATCGATTTAGTACTCTCCCTCTCTCACTCTCTCGCTATAATTTTTTATTTTTATTCTTATTCTTATTAATATTATTCTTATTATTTCTTTCTCCCTTTCTTCTCTCCTCTTTTTTCTTCTACTTGCCTTCTTTGTAGTTCCCCCTACCCCTGACCATAACCCTCCCCCCCCGGCTCTGTGCCCTGACGGTTGAAGAGTTGGACGACATTGTGCTACCTGCCATCGTCAGAATACGTTCGACTGTATGTAAGTACTTGACCTGGGCACTCGGCATGGGTCAACGTATAAAGTTGGTCCCCATTCCAACTTGAAAGCCCACATTTCCCAAGATATCAATAGTCTCATGAACTTGATAGAAATACTTAAAGGGCTCAACTCCCACTTCATCATACTTTCAAGTTCAATTCACTCATCCAAGATATCTTCAGATATTCACCTCATATTCATACTACTTCCCCTATCCACAATTCCACGGACATATAACTTCATCTTCCTACCTCGGATAGAAGAAACTCTCTCTCCCTCTCTCTCTCTCTTCCACTTAGATATAATAAGTGACACAGCTCGCCTGCATATCAACACACTTTCAAGTCTCTCCTAAGCCTCGATTGCTTAACCATTTCATCATGTGCGCCAAAGAACGTCAACCTCTCGTCGACGGCTGCTGCACGTTTTGCTGCAAGGCGGTCGACTTCGGCACCCACGACTACTGCGGTTCCAACTTTGCCTGCCCAAGGTGTCCCGATTAGGAGTCTTCATCCTTTCCCTCGGATGCAAGCCATGGGGCCAGATCCACATGAACACCGTCCGGGTGGTCCTGGTTCGGCTACTGTTTCTCAAATCAATCTCTCTGCCCCATCTTCCCCAGCATCCGCTACCATCCGCCACCTGCCTCTCCTATAAACGAGATTTCCGCCATCCCGTACTTTTTCGCTTGAAAGCCTCTCGTCTTTCGTCTCGCCCCCCAGCCGCTTCCACTTAGGATATGCGGGCTGCGGCCGACGAACAGCCACGAAGTATGTTATAAACCCGACAAGCCAAAAAGAAAAAAGAAGAAAATAGAAAACGAAAACCAGGACTGGTTTTTCTTACATCCTCTCGGTGCGCTCCGCATAACACTGACAATAACAACAATGACAACTCGATCCCTTAAGCAAGCAACTTCACGTTGCTCTACTGTCCTTACAGAGTACCGACTTTCTTCACCTGGGTCGAACACTTCCACCCGGCAATGCAAGGCTGACGATGAGAGACCGTAGTATGTGACATTCAAAAAGAAAATTTACTTCACTAGGGTGTTCACTGTCCTGCGGTTGGTTGTATCACGTATGCTGCATGCTGCAGACTGCACTGCAACTCTCGTTACCGCACCTTTGCTGGCCCCCTCCCACGCACCTGTGTTCGTTATGGCTCACCTCGACTCCATGCACCCTGACCATCCCCTCCTGTACCACTCACTGGCATGACTATGCGTTTTTCGCGTTGGTTACTTTTTGCTTTTCATTTTCTTCTTCCTCTCTTTCTGCTTTTGCTTTTCTGGGGCGCATACTGGTTTAATCTTTGGCCTGAGACAAGCTTGGATACGAACTGGAGTTCATATGGAGTAATACGCAGGGACTCCGGGTATTGGGGGAAGGGGGGTGGGCTTCTATGACATTTGGGCGCTCCAGAGTAAGGATTTGAACACATTGTATTGGGACGCTGATTGGGTCTACGGAATTTATCTTTTTTTTTTCTCGATTCCTTTCTGCGTTAACGATACTACCGCTTGGACTATGATGATCATCTATGGTTTTGTTTCCCACTACTGTTTCCCAAATCCAACGCTCTCGACAGGTTAGTTGGAAGAAGACTGGGCCCTGCCATAGTGTTGAGCGAACCGGCAAGACGACAAATGACAAAACTCACGCCATTCTCCTCTTCTTCTCTTAGTCAGGACCGTGATGGTTATACCCCTTGGCCGGATAAGAGATTGTCGATCAGACAGTCGTAAGCTGGGGAGCATAAGGGGCATTATGCAGCCTTGTTTGGGAAGGATAATGACGATGGTCTGGTACGCCTGCGGAAGAATTGGACGGCCGCCAAGGGAGGAGGGGGGAAATGCGGACGACCACCACGCCCACCGGAGCGCCCAAAACTTACATGGGGAGGGAAATGCTAGGAAGGGAAATTGTTTTCTTGTTCTTTTTTTGGAGGACACGAATAGTGACATCGAGAACATGTGATTTTTATCTATTTCTCTTTATACTGATACCTCGTCACGCGGTTCAATTTGGGAATGATTGCGCTTACTGTCGATGATACCAAGGCCCAATGCTAGCTATGAGAACCTACTTTTAAATGCTAAATAAATGCTAAATCAAGCAAACGAATGCATAAGAAGGCATATGACATGATACCTTAACCTCGTCTATCATACCCCACGATCCTGTCTCGTCCCCTTCCCCCCCCTATCTGCCTCTCTGCCTCTCTCGTGCTTCCGTGAGAATCCCTACCTCCCACCTGCGATCCAGGCCTGAGGATCTCCCCCGCCCGCGCTCCTGCACGTCGACAGGTCTCGCCTCCCACCCGCCCAAAAATAGTCTTTTCTCGAACGGCCCCCAACCGAGCCCTCGACCATCGACCATCGACCATCGACCGTCGGCGCCGCAGCGAAGAAGACGCGACGCGGGTCCATTCGGCCACCGCGGTGCCGGCTAGGAGGCATAGGGACCAAGGGTTCTAGAGCTGTCCACGCCTGACTGACTGCCGACGGCGGTACTCCTTTCTCTCTCTCTCTCTCTGCTATGAGGGCTCTCTGACATGCGTCGTTGACGCTGCTAGCTAGCTAGGTAGGTACCGTAGCTACCTACCTACGTACCTAACCTACCCTACGTACCCCTAGCTAGCTACTACCACTGCCACCACCATCACTACTACAACTACTACTACTTCGCTTCACTTCCTGTACTTCCCTCTTACTCATTGACTGCCATTACGACCGTTTCTACTTCCCGATCCTGCTTACGTGACGGGGAGCCATTCCTTCCCTCGTCAATGCGTGCGCGTATGTAATGGTGCTTACGCCGTGCCGGAGCTAGCTAGCTGCTGTTTGGCGGGACTTGTCATCATCGCCATCATCATCATCACCATCATCATCACCATCATCGTCATCATCGTTTCGTTTGTTCGTTTGTTCGTTCGTTCGTTCGTTCATCTAATACACTATAACTCTGTATGTCACCTCCCAGGAGCTGATGGAATCCAGGAGCGAGGGACAAAGTTCCTCAAGCCTACCTACCTACCTCCTACCTACCTACTTACCTATCCTTAGCCAGCCAGCTAGCCAGCCAGCCAGCCGCACGGATCTACATGCTTGGACGGAGGATGGTCACTTTATGCTCATGTCTCCTTTCTTCCACTTTTTAAGTATTTAACTTTTCTTATTTTAGGCTTTCCTTACATACACACACACATACACACATCCCAAAAGCTCTCTCCCACACCTCTCTTCCCTCTTCCCTCTTGCCCCCCCCCTCCCCTTCAGAGAGATTGATACGTGTTTTCGTGAGACAAGGGATTACGGGATACCTATATAATATGACATATACCTATACCATGTGCGGTCCACGATAGTATAAGATGGTATTATTACCTAGGAGGTAGGTTTAGGTAGGTAGGCGAGACGTACGTAGAACCCAGTAGGCCCACGTATTCTCCTCTCTCTCTTCCTCGCTCTCTCGTGTCCTCGTCCAAGTTCTGCTTTAGGGCTATGCTACATAAACACGTACATGCTAGGGGGGAGGAGGGTACGTACATGCATACGAACATCCGTACCCATTCATATACGCATACGCATACGCATATACAAGGTATCATACCTTACATACACGTTTACATACACCATCGTCGTGTCCAGGTAGATAGGTAGGTATATGTCATATACACTAGCTATTACATGAGCCATTAACCCACAAACCGGGATTGGGTCATGGGGAGCAGATACGGTTAGGGTAGCTGTACGCATCGTCCGTCCATCTATCCATCCATCCATCCATCCATCCATGCCTCTTCCCTCCCTCCCCCGTTTCCGGCAACACGATGAAACAGGAAAAGGTAAGAAGAGAAAGGAGCCCTGTGGAAAGGTCGGGAATTTACGTGCACGGCGACAGGGGAGGAGGAAGGCTTGGTCTAGAGAGAGCTACATATGGCAGGTTGACATGTATGGACACATATTGGCAGGCAAGCAGGTAGGCATGCGAACGAAAGCGGACGGCTCGGGATCGATTCAATGTAGCTCTACTTCCGTCCATCCCGGAGAATTAAAAATAGGTAGCGTTCGATGATGGGGTTGAGATGGAGGTACCCCCTTTATTCCTTCCCCTTCTCTCCCCTTTCCCTACCCTTTTCTCTCGGCTCTCTCCCTTCACCCTGACTATTGTTACATACGGTACATGTTGCTGCAAGCAGTGGTAGTATTAGTAGTAGCGGCGGCTGCTACTGCTGCTCCCCAGGTTGTTGCGAACCCGTTAACTACGGCCGTGAGATCCAATCGCCCCGAACACGGAGGCAAAACCGAGGTCGATCGCTGTTCGGTTCGGGCGGGCTGGGAGGGTGTGTGGGGAGAGCGTCGAGGCGACGTCGAATCATCGATGTGCGTTTCTGATATCTGACGTATACTATTACCGTGCAGCCAGCCCTTGCTGGTGGGTAGGCCCGACCCTACGGCAAGGCGAGGGATATTCAAGTGGGACGGCGAAAGAGAGAAAGGAGGGAAACAGGGAGACGGAAGGGAAGGTGGATACTGGAGAAGCAGAAGCAGAAGCAGACCAGACCAGAAGGAGGAAGAGGCAATGGCCGCGTTGCCCTGACATTGACTATCATGGAAGGCTTCGGGGTTTGCTCACTCTCCCCTTCACGACGGCTCCGGCTTTCCTTCTAAACACCTTTACCTTCCCCTTCCCCCCTTTCTCTTCTCTCTTATCGCTGCTGTAAATGAAATCCCCCTTCCGTTTTTTGGGGGAAAAAATGTCTGGGTCAGCAGACAAGACACGCGGGTTGGGCTTTTTCATACGTATACCACATATACTCGTGCATTACATACACCACGTGCATACACGCGTACATATATGTTTTCTGCCGTGAACAGATTCCAACCAAATCGCGTCCGCATCATCCAGGAAAGATAAACACCATAGCAGGGAGGGGACGGACTCCGCTAGGCTTCTGCGATTAGGTGGCCCCCAGCCCTGTAGGAAGGACGCTAACGGGCTCTTTGCAGCATGCATGGCAGCCAAGCAGCAGACTTGGCGATGTTAGGTTGGGAGGAAGGGGGGGGAAGGGGGGTGTGAGAGTGGTTGCGAGGGTCCCAGTTCAGGTCGGTTCAGTGGAGCACGGACAGTCAGGGTGTGTATGTGGTCGGCACAGCGTGAATCGTTCCTGTCCTGTCCGGTCCTGCATACGGGTTGCAGGAGGGTATTAAAACAAACTCGGCTCTCATTCGCCGCCGCCACCGTTTGTTCCTAGCTTGGCTGCAGAAGCTACTGAACCACGGCCACCCAGCATGCTCGAAGGGGGACGAGATTAGCAATCCGTGCTCTCCTACACCTCTCGCCCGTGCTCTTTCTTTGTTCCGGGGTGGGAGAAAGGAAAACGGGTACGACGTGTATGTAAGTATGCGTACGTGTATCTGTATGTATATCTGTATGTGCCTGTAGGGAGTAAGCCAAGCAGACAAGCCGACTAGGGTATTTAGCTAACTGGCTCGTAGCATCATTATCACCAGTTTTCCAAGCTCGACGAGTCGACGGATCTTGTGGAGCCAGGAAATTTTCGAAGTTGGGCATCGCTGCGCTGCGCTGCGATGTGTTGTGCTGTGCTGTCGCCTGCTGTGTAACGAGCCAAACCGTCTAGGATATTGAGCCATTGGGACTGAGTGGCCACGGGCTATTAGCCAGATATACGTGTGTGGGTTATGTGGCATACCTAGGTCAAGGTCGTGAAAGACCAAAAGACAATTACTTGAAAGCAACGCCCTAAATCGGCATGCCTTATTAGAAGGGAGGGGTGCATTTGTTCGGCAGGCATTTGAGAGTCTAGGGGGATAGCCACATTGCTACTCGACGGTCCACTTGGCTGGGGGATAAGTGACGAATATGGCAATGGAGGATTTAATCAATAACAACAGGGTGAGATCTCCACGGATCCCATCTTGCGGGAATGGACCGGGTGGAGCACGACATTGGCGACGGCTTCTGGCGGCAGCTTTTACTTTCTCTCTGGCGTGGCGCATCGATTCCAAGGCCGACCCAAGGATTCACCGACCTCACCTTGAGGGGGCTAAGACCCTGCTCGGAGGCATGCAAGTCGACCGAGTAGGGAAAATTTTTACTTAAGCAAGGCATGCCAAGCGATAGCAACGCAGCGAGATAGCCAGGCCCACAAGAATTTCCAGTTGTTGGATTCTCTGGTGAAGGGGTTTCTGCTGTCAAGGCGTCACTTTGGGACGGGGATTCTTCTCCATGACCTGGGTGTTCCTTCGATCGTCGATGCAGGCACGTAGCTTTTTGGCCCGACCCAGCAACCTTTTTGTCACATATCACATTTCAATCTCTCATCTCTGGGGATTCAGCCTGGTGGAGCTGCTCCCCACGAACAGCGAAATCTGTCTTACGTCGGATATAGCTCATCAGACCACTCTCCTGTAGAGATACCTTGATATTGACTGCGTCTAGCAGATGATCCTGCTATACCACATCCCTCCTCCTTCTTGTATCCCCAACGGGGGCCGAGAAAGGATATCATTTCTATCAATGCAATAAACAAGTCGCCTGCGGTAGTACATACCTCCCGTAAATTCGGTATCGTAACGGAGCTTTGCTGTGAATCATTCCTTGATTCGGTCACCTTGACCTGCGACCCCCACCCACAACCAAGCTTCACTTCTCAAAATTTAGCTGCCGTATATATGGGAAGGCTGCGCGGGAATAATTAGACATTAACTCACTGCTGCGACCCTAGCAAAGACTGTGGCATGGGCAAAGATAATCATATGATGATCGTATACGAATCCGATCTATTTGATATCTTGCGCGACACATGAACGCTTCACGCTTTCTCGGGCGCTTTCAAGGTCGGCAGATGTGTCGGCATGCCGATCAATAAAGGCTCAGGAAGACAGCGGCAATCGACGACTTGTCGTACTTGACGTACTTGCCTTTACCTTTGTCTATCTCATGATATCGGTCCCAGAAGCGATTGTAAAGCGGCTCAAGCACCTGCTGCATGTCCTTGGCGAACATTTGTCTCACCTCACGTTCCATACTATACATCTTGTGGCGAGTTACCAGTTCTTCAAAGGATGCATTGAAGAGTTGAAATTTAGCTTTGATGCTGTCCTTATCCTTGCTGCTGAGACCCTTGAGGATTGATGCGGATTCAGAAGAACCAGAAGGCGGTCGCTGGGACCGATTCGTATGAATCACGTCAAATAAGTGCATCGATACGTCTTTGCATGCCTCAGTATAAAAGGCCTTCGCTTTTTTGCGCCAGCTGTCCAAAACGTTGAGCCTGCCTTCCAAGAGTGGCTTAAGGTCGGACTCCTGTATCATACGTTCGATGATGGTAACACTATTAGCCAGGAAAACGCCCCAGATGGACTTCCCCTTCAGCAGGGCTCTCGCCTTCTGCTCGAGCGCCGACATTAACACATCTATCGTATCGGCGCAATAATGCGCGAAAATCTCTTTACCGTCGGCACCAATGTCAAAAGATGCCAGGCTAGGGATTCCATCCATGCTGGTATTCGCAGCGGCGCCCGACTTCCAGCCACCGTCACCTAAGGAAATCATGATGCTGGATAATGGTCGAAGGAAATCAACCATGGTTAGCAAGCGTTGCATCATTTCCGAGATAATAGGGACGGGCGAGCCATCCGACGGGACGACTTGTATTCCCCCCACCCTCCGCTTCGTCTCTTCGAGTAACTCGGCAAGCGAAGATTTACCAGTCTCACGCACGGGTTTCAACGCAGCAGCCAGAGTGGTCTTGAGCTCTCCGGTGCGCTCCTCAATATTGTTGGACAAATTGGACATGATCTCAATGACTTCGTATGCAAGATAACAGTCAGTACTGAGATGAGCCTTGATGTGATTATTGATTTCGCGGATCGTTCGAGCCAATTCAGCCAGCGGGGCCTGACAGGTCATCTGAAAAGCCGGACCCCAGTCTTGTCGCATAAATATGTTGCAGATATTGTCGTATTCGGCAGCGAATAAACCTTCCATCGCTTGGGCATACATCCCAATTCCATTGGTGCCGGCCCGGTAGATAGCATCCGCGCTCTTCTTCTTGGCCGTGTTCACACTTGCATATGCAAGGTTCACCAACGTCTGTGACAGATATTGCCCTCTCACGTCGGCATAAAGTTTGATCAGCGGATTCTCGGATAATGAGTTACTAGAGACGTAAGAATTCATTAAGCTTAGGCGAGCAATCTTGTCTTGGGACAAGAGGGGGAATGGGGTATTTTTGGTCGTATATTGAAGTGGTTCGATCGATCGCGGCGTCTCCCCACGCAACATCTTGTCGAATGAGTTTTCGAGCTGGGTATTTCCGGACTTGATTAAACGTTGGAGGTCCGTCATCGTCTGCTGAGTCGCACGCAAGTTCGAGGTCTTCATATCCGCCAGAGCCTTGTTCAGCCGTTTAATCGAGTTCAAGTAGTTAGACAAGCCAGCCTTCTCGGGGCCCTGGCGGATAATGGCTTCTTCGTCATTCTTGGAATCGGCAGGCTGACGAAGGCGCTCGATAGCAGCGACGACAGCATCGATGTCTAGGAAATTGGGAATGGTTAATATATGCAAAAGGCAGAAGACGGGGATATATAATATATTGAGATGTTGGTAGCTTCGCAGTTGGTTGTGTCATCCATGACAGAGAATGGAGACGACAGCGATGAGACTCACTATTTCCCAAGATCTGAAGCTTCTTCGTTTCACCAGTCAAGGGACCCGACACATCTCGCACACTCTTCCCGGTAGTTTCTAATCTACCAAGACATGCTTGAATCTTTTTTGTCAATTGAGTAGTCTTCTCCAATCGAGAATTAAGGACATCGACCTCAGCGCGGGCTTCTTCGTCAGCAGTATGACGACTGTTAGCGAGTCCTACAGCCATAGTATAGGTGCTAAGAAGTAGCTTTGCCCTTTATTTCTTTGCTGAAGGCAGTAGAAATCGGAAGAGTATTTTAAGATAAAGAAAAACGAAGAGATTCTAGAAGTCGTTGATGTTTAGTTTAAGTTAGTGGCGCCTGGATTCTCGTAGCCGCAAGACCAAAAAAAAAGAGAGAAAATGTACTGAAGTAGGTATAGAGAGGTAGGAGGTACTAGGTATGTAGTATGTGACGCGGAAGGATCATTGATCTGGTGCTTTGTAGAAGGTAAAGTTGGGGAAGTCGGGGTTTGTTTAGGCCTATACTCCGTATTTGGTTCCATCTTTTTTTAAGGTTAGCTGTAGCTAGACGGCGTTAGGTACTTTGAAGGTACTGTGTACACATAATAGTGATCACTCACCGGTCTATCAATCACACCAATCATCTCTTTCATATATTTTGATCATATTCACATTTCTTGACCGAATATGACGAAATATTCATTTTTATGATAACTTATAATAAGAACCTCTCAGCCTCATATCAGACAATCAGATCAAATATTCCTATTAAGTATAACTTGGATGTGAGATCCCAAAATACTCAGCCCGTAGTCCAATTCAAACCCTTGAGACGAGATAGGTCTTATAAGAACATCGAACAATACAATACAAGAACTTGTATGCCCAAGAGCACATTATGTACTTGGTATATTTACTAATACCTTAATTTTAATTCTGTACCTACATACATGCATGAATATGTATAATTCCAACTTCAAAATATTTCTTCTATTAGGTACGGAGTATATACCTAGTGTACTCAAGTATATACTCTATACTTATAGGTAGACTAGATACTTCAGTGCTACATGTGGATACTCATCTAAACGCCTTGACACCGGTCCCGGGGATATCCGGATTTAAACATTACCTATCAGAACTTTAATTGAAATAATGACATGCAACCACTTAAAACGCGTAAGTTACTCTGTACTGTACTAATAACGCGAAAAGCGCGACTGGAAACGCGACATCCATTTTTATTTCCCCTCCGCCTTTTTCCCTAACACCACCATCTTTACGTCTTGACTACCACCTACAAAAATATACCACGTGCACTACGTAATCACCTCTCGGAATAAAAATCGTTGTGCAATCAACCTTCTTCATAAACCATTCATTGTGTTGTATCGACCCAAATCACACGAGCAAGAACGACTATAAGGGAGCATCATGGATAGTTTTATGCTTCAAGATGAAGCAGCGAAAGAACGCATACGCTTGGCCGAGGAATTCCTCGATCCTCGTGAGTTTACCATCAGTTTCTTAGCCATGTCAAGGTACTAATAGGCGTGCTCGTGGGATAGACGACCAGCATGCGAGGAGCTACAGATCCGATATCATCCTCATGCTGCAAAAAAACCAAAAGCGACTAGTCGTCAATCTAGATCATGTTCGAGATCACAACTCAGAACTCGCAGACGGTCTCTTATTCGATCCGTTCGACTATACTCTAGCTTTTAATCACGCACTCAAGGAAATCGTGAAGACGATCCCGCAAGCACGACCCGATCAGACCGACCCGGACGCCTTGTACTATTGTGCTTGGGCAGGCAGCTTTGGCCTAAACGCCTGCAATCCGAGAACGTTATCGTCGAGTCACCTAAACCACATGGTGTCGATCGAAGGTATTGTCACGAGGTGTTCGCTCATAAGACCGAAAGTTGTCAAGAGCGTACATTATAATGAAAAGAAAAACATATTTCACTTCCGCGAATATCGTGACCAGACCATGACCAACGGTGTAACCACGTCCAGTGTCTACCCTCAAGAGGACGAGGAAGGCAATCCTCTACTCACAGAATACGGTTTCTGCACATATAGAGATCACCAAAATATATCTATACAAGAAATGCCCGAGAGGGCTCCTGCCGGTCAGCTTCCTCGCGGCGTGGATGTCATTTTGGATGACGATTTAGTCGACAAAGTAAAACCCGGCGACCGAGTTCAGCTCGTCGGTATTTTCCGAACACTTGGAAACCGAAATTCAAACCACAACAGTGCGCTCTTCAAGACCATCATATTAGCCAACAATGTCGTCCTTCTCTCATCCAAGGCAAGCGGGGGCGTAGCCACAGCTACCATTACCGATACGGATATTCGTCATATCAACAAGATCTCTAAGAAAAAACACCTCTTTGAACTCTTGTCCCAGTCCCTCGCACCCAGTATCTTTGGCCACGACTATATCAAGAAGGCGATCTTACTCATGCTCCTGGGTGGTGTAGAAAAGAACCTAGAAAACGGCACACATCTTAGAGGAGATATCAACATACTCATGGTCGGTGATCCTTCAACAGCTAAATCCCAACTTCTACGCTTCGTGCTCAACACTGCACCGTTAGCCATCGCTACCACCGGCCGAGGATCTTCGGGTGTTGGTTTAACGGCTGCTGTCACGTCGGACAAGGAAACGGGCGAGAGAAGGCTAGAAGCGGGTGCTATGGTAATGGCTGATAGGGGCGTTGTTTGTATCGACGAGTTTGACAAGATGTCGGACATAGACCGAGTTGCCATTCATGAAGTTATGGAACAACAGACCGTCACCATTGCCAAGGCCGGTATTCATACGTCGCTCAATGCACGCTGCAGTGTCATTGCGGCTGCCAATCCCATATTTGGTCAATACGACACGCATAAGGACCCCCACAGGAATATCGCCCTTCCGGATTCTCTCCTCTCCCGTTTCGATCTTCTGTTTGTCGTCACAGACGACATCGAGGATACTCGGGATCGCCGAATTTCCGAACACGTCCTGCGTATGCATCGTTACCGACAAGCTGGCACGGACGAAGGTGCCCCAGTCCGCGAAAATACCCAACAGGCTCTTAGTGTCGCGTTACAAAGCCAGGACGCTGCTCAGCAACCTACCGAGGTTTATGTCAAGTACGACGCCATGCTACACACAGGTGTCACCCTAACTACCGGCCGCGGCGCCCACAAGCGACACGAAGTCTTGAGCATACCATTCATGAAGAAGTACATCCAGTACGCCAAAACCAGGGTCAAGCCCGTGCTAACCCAGAACGCCTCGGAGCGCATCGCGGATATATATGTCGGTCTGCGCAACGACGAGATGGAGGGAAACCAGAGGAGAACTTCTCCCCTAACGGTCCGTACGTTAGAAACGCTCATCCGTCTGGCAACAGCACACGCCAAGTCGCGGCTATCGAACCGCGTTGAGGAGCGCGATACGCTGGCAGCCGAGGCCATCCTCCGCTTCGCCCTGTTCAAGGAGGTAGTCGAGGACGAGTCGAAACGGAAGCGCAGGCGGACTCAGCGGCCGGAGTCGGATTCGTCGGGCGACGATAGTGACGACGACGACGATGAAGACGGCGGTAACCGCCGCGATAGCACATACAGGGGGTCGACGGCTCGCGGTCGGGCCGCGCCGTCAACCCGAACGACTAGTCGGAGCCAGCCATCCACCAACAACAACCGCCGTGCGAATAACACCAACAACCGCAACGCAGCACGCACTCCCAGACGAGGAAACGGCGCCGCTGAAGACGACGACGACGACGATGACGACGGCGACGACGGCGACATCTACAACGCCACGCCGCGGCGCTCGACCCGGACCAGACCCGCAGCATCCTCGTCAGCGGCGACGGCGGCGGCTCCCTCGACGTCGCAGTTCTCCTTCGCGTCGTCTGTGCCCGCCTCGCAGCTCGAGACGCAGGGCGAGGGAGGGGAGGAGGAGGAGGAGGCCGAGGAAGAAGACGTGGCCCTGGCGGCGGGCGCGGCCTCGCTCAACATCGACGCACCCATCGCCCCGGACCGACTGACGACGTTCCGGACGGCGTTCGGACAGCTGCTTAACACGGACCTGTTCGACGACGACGCGGCGAACGTCGACGCAGTCATTGACGCGGTCAACCGCCGCCTTGCGGAAAGCAGCAGCGGCGCTGCCGCCGCCTTCTCCCGCGAGGAGGCCATCAAGGCGCTCAAGAGGATGGACGACGTTAATCAGGTCATGTAAGTTTCTGACAGCTTTACCTTCTACCCCTCTATAAGAGAAGAAGGAGCAAAGGAGAAATATATGCTAACGCTTTTACGCAGGTACACGGATGGAAATCTAGTGTACAAGATCTGAACCTAGAGGCGGAGGTGGTGGACGGAGGGTAAGGCATGATGGTTGCTAGCTAGCAACGAAGGGGGTTTTGCTATTATAGCATGACGAGGAGCATTTCCAGGGACTCTAGCGGCTGGTAGCTGATCCGCGAAGAATTTATGATCCTAGAAGGATACACCTACCAGAGTGTTATCTGGTAGGATCGGCGGCAAGCACATATCTACTCCCAAACTCAGTTGAACAAGGAGAGCTCATGAGGGAAAAAAAAAAAAAAAAAGAACATCGGCCAACTCGGCGGGTGAGCATGATATGATACAGGCATATACAAAGAAATGAGCGAAGAAGTTATCTGGTGTAATGAGCTACGCTGTTGACGGGTAGATGTCGTTGTCTTGGAGCGCATACCATACCTGGAGGTAGTTATTAATATTGAGTCTGAACTTGAACGAACCACACTTGCATTACTAGTCGCTCTCTCTCTCTCTATCGTGACAGCTAGGTTCTTAGCTAAGCTAGGCTGCTATATTGATTGCTTACTTCCTTCAACCGGTTCTTAGGAGTTCTTTGCAATGTCTAGGTACCTCCTATTAGGGAGGATTGAAAGTCATATGTCTGTTCCTGTACGACGGATGCACCATGATAGTGCAATGGCACTTACTGCACACGACAAGAATATGAACACTCGTTGCCTAATTAGAGCACACTCGGGGTATTAGATGTAAAGGCACAGCGTAAAGCCGGGAATACCAATAGTTCAGTCATAGGTAGCGATTGCCTAACTGAGGTCCTCTCCCAAGATCTACAAGGCGAATCACCAAAAAAAAAAAAAAAGCACAAGCACGAGTGCAAAAGTAAGGTGGTTATAAAGAGCATTATTATTCCTCATTTTAGAAGAAGAAAGAAGAAGAAAAAAAACAAGTACGTTCCGGTATCCCTTGACGAAAAATGCCCCCCCTCCCCTCCCCCTTCCCCCTTCCCCCCTTCCAAACACGCCTTTCCTACCCTACTCCCAAGAGCATGAGTGAGGAGGAAAAAAAAACAAGAACCGTAGAAAAATCATGCAAATGATCTCTTATCTCCCTATCTTTCCTAGTACAAAGGCCAGATGATAGCAGTAACGAAGATAAGGACATCGAGCATTTTTCTGAGAGCTAAAAGGAAAAGGAAAAAAAAAACAAGGCCACCGGATGAATACCGCCAATGACGACGTCCTTATCCCGTACTGTGAGGAATAGAGGGTATTTTATGCCAGTATCAATGACGAGGATGCCACCTCGTATAAACCAGTTGCGTGCGTATGTGTTAGTTAGTGTACAGGAATTTTTCGCAATGGTAGTAGTGGTAGTAGTATAGACCGTCCTTATGCATACGCCATATCGATTCCGTCAAACAATTAGGATACTCGTATGAGTGTCGAAGTACCATAATGGTAATAGTAGAACCAGCCCTTTCATGCTGCAGCACAACGTAGTCGTCGGGCATTACATGTTCTCGTCGCCCTCCATCTTGGCGAGCCACTTGGGCATGGTAACAAACTTCTCCTCAAAAGTTTTTTGGAATTTTTCGCAGGTTAGCCACATAGGCGAGCCTTGCTGATGATATGTGAAGCAATTCGTGAAAATTTGGCGGACGTCGGCCAAAAACTCTTTCTCGTCTCGGTATTCACGGCGGTCCATCTTGGTTTTGACGGTATTGAGGTCCATGGGAATCTTGATCTTCTCCAAATAATCGGGCACGCCGTCTTCAACGGGGCGTACAGGCTCACGGAAAGGGCCAACCAGGCGAGTCCAGAAACCTATTATTAAAAAGAAAAGATATCAGCAATGGGTGTGAATATTTTTGAGCTAGTAAAGACAAAACTTACCAGGTCCCGAGAGCATTCTACTTAGCAAATCCGCACAGAAATTCAGCTTCTGATTTGTCGAGTATTGTGAGTGGTCAATGTGATGAAGGTTGGTTCGTTTAACCTTAACCGACTTTGGAGTAGGGAGAGATGCTCTGGAGGCGGACTTCTTAGGCCCGGCCTTTCGTTCACTCTTCACCGCGATATCGGGACTATGGCGCCTGTGCATTTTATGGTGTGACTCCTCGTCGCTTTCTTCAGCTTCCAGATAATGCACGTTCTTTCGCTGAGTTTGGGCTGATGATGGGATAGGATTGACCTGTGCAGTGGGCGAGGAGTTAAGATGGCTCATAGCTATCACAAGCTCGCTCAACACCTCCTGGGGAAGTGACTTGCTAAACTCTTGACGTGACTCTGAGGATCTGATATATTCCGCGGCCCAGTCCAAAAGAAGCCTACGGATAGAAGAGCCATCGGGCGCGTCTTTCCACGTCTGCACGAGGAGTGGCGTGGCCGGGATATGTTGAGTGATGCGTCTGCATTCATCCATGGCGTCAAGGGCGCCCTCGCAGAGACCCTCAATGCCTAACTTATCTCCAAGCTTCCAGATGGCGATCAAAGTCTCGTAGCCGGGGAGAGGGGCGTCATCAGCAAAAAGACGGCCGGTATACATGAAGTTCTGGACGAATCCAAAGACTTCTTTGCTAGCATAGGGAACCTTAACAATCCTTTCGATTTCATTTCCACCATCCTCGGATGACTTCTCGGCAAAGTAGGAGCGATAATAAGTTGATTTGGCGCAGAGAAAGTCTTTCTGGATACCAAAGGGGACTTCATCTTCACCAACAAGGATGACGACAAACATAACATGGGGGTCCCTTTTCTATTAGTTAGCAATAATAGTGGTATGTTGGATTGCCAGTATACTTACAACCACGAAAAGGTGGAAGAGGTTGTGTCATCCACTCGACCGTCCACTCCCTCCTTCGTTGCAACATCTTCCGTTGCCATGGCTTCACACCTGGATTGACAAGACGATGTTAGATATGAAGACGTAGAAGTATATAGGACCGAAAAGGTTCTGGTTGATGAAGAAGTAGGAAGGAAGACGTTAGATTGATGTAAGGTGATGGCGATGATGATAATCGAGGACGGGGATTTAGTGTTAGATGAAATAGCAGCAGAGAGGAAGAGGAAGAGGATGAAGACAGGAATTAAATACAATGAAATAAAAGGTACGATTGAGAAAAAGAGTGAAATGAAAAATAATAAAAAATTAAAAAAAAAAAAATAGAATAAAATAAAAACTAAGGTATGACGAAGGAAGAACAGTACAGTGAATGGTAGGAGGTATCAAAGTGGTTTGATGGATAAATCAATAACCAAATAACCAAATAACTACATAGTATAGTTATCAGGTAGGTAGTTACTATAAATTGAACTTGATACTTACCACTTGACCATTCACCCACCTGAACTCTTCAATTAACTTACCTTTTACCAATGTAAGGTATTCTTTCACCTCATGAGGGAAGAGAGGTTCAGGTTGGGATGGAATGAGAACAGTACCAAGCCACAACTATACACCAGTTCTTGAGAACTCATAGGTATGATACGAACTTGAAGTACATAAACCATACGAAGTGCAGGTTGTATGTACGGGAGGTCATGTATCATAGATGTAATAGAGCTATAGGTAACGCCACAATTACCAGGTAGGTAATTCTTGTGTTGGTCGGATTCGTGGCTCGTGGCTCTCCACGTCGATAATCCCTATTTTTCTCTTTTTCCCTTTTTTCCCTTCTTTTCTTTTTTCTTGATCAATTTCACCGTAGGTGAGATAGACAAATACGTGATTTTAGGATCTACCTAGAAAATCACTTAATCTAGTGAATTCCGTCGGTAGGTTAATTGAATTCTTTGATGGGAATTGTTTAGAGTCGAGTCGAGTCGGCCTTCCAAGATTAACTTAATCGGGATCTCGTTGATGTACAAGTTTGCTGTGAGGTTTTAGTCTCAATAGCTACCATTTGGAGGGAAAAAAAAGGTGGATGGGACTTTGGTACTAGGTACCTACAACTTCGAATTCTTAGGGGGGCGTCTTATTGGACCATCATCATCAAAGCTTATGTAACATATGTAGGTACCTTACTACCTACTCTCACTTACCTAGGTTACTTAAGTACTTTTTACTTAACCTTGTACCCATCCAATACCATCTACATAGATCTGATACTTACCTTCATTGGACATACCTTCCCAATGCACGGGTGTTCCTAAAAGTACATAGCACAAAGTACCTCCTATCCTCCAGGGAAGTACCCTACATATACATACGATTCTCATAGTTGCATGTAAATAAAAGGTTCCATGTAAACAAACTCACCCTAAAATCTCGTCGACCTCTACGCCGACAATTATTCATAACCCGAAGAAATACTTCGTAAGTGAATAAAATTATCGTTAATTTGAATTTATGTATATCCTCATATAAAGCGTACTTACTCATTGCCGGTAGGTAACTTTTTTCATAAGAACAAGACATGTTACCTTATACTTCCCTACCCCTATAAGTAATGAGCCTGCTGCATTAGCTGGCTGAGGTCTGAGACGGCGAAGAGGGTCAAATCTACGAAGTAGAATCGCTATCAGCTTATTTGTCGTGTCCTCACATGCCGGGGCTTGTGTTTTCAAAGATGGAATAAGAGATCTAGTATTAGCATATGGGTACCATCAGTGTCAACTAGGAGATAGTTAGATCTGAGAACAGGCGCACGAATAGCTTCATACCTTGACCTAAGGTACCTACTCTTACAACTGATCGTAGAGCTATGGGATTACGTACCTGTATTTGCGATGGCGATCCCATGAGCTAGAAAGTCTACAAGATAGTGTCGTTGTTTAGATCCGGTACTTGAGTTGTCATGATAAGGACTTGTCCATCGCCGATCTCGAAGTAATAAACTTGCGCGGACGGCATTATGTTTATGCTTGTATGATAAGATGGCAAAATTCCGTTCCACATCTGTGAGGCTCGTGGGGAATAAGAATTATTGAAGGTGGTCTTGAGTAAGAGGTAGGTATATAACATTGCATCTACTCGTGTCACACTCTTGAGAACTAGACCATATAGGTTATCTACCTATACTCTAGTCACATTAGGTATATTGACAACGGGTATCTGACTCCAGAATGTTTCTGAAGCGGATCTGCTCCATTATATCTACCTCTCATCTATCGTATATATATGATAGCCCACTATGCCAAATGTATTAGCAAGCATTGTCTCGAGTCTTCGCTACCCAACAGAATAAAGAGAGGCATGGCTCAACTGCACATGTCCTAGCCCACTCACCCGCAGGCGGCCATACAAAATACACGCACCCTATCTTCCGCATAAGCCCGCATGAGAATCGGTGTATCCACTGCCCAGTCATTTTCTAACCATCGACTTCCTATACTTACATCTGTTACAGCATCCAGCCCATTCCATACATCCGGTCCCGATCTCCGCGTCGCTTAAGATCCCACGCGAGCCCAGGGGTAGAGATATGTGAAGGAAGATATGAGGTAAGTTAGGCAGGTAAGTTGGTTATAGCCCATAGATAAGCAGTCCTCCAACCAACCCCCTATCTCTAACATGCCCTCCCCTCGCAGTCTCTTGATACGTTATCCCGGATCGTTCGATTGAGCGTTCGGTTTATCGCAGAACGAGCTCTACCAGACGAGAGAAGTTACTGGATGCAATGCATATGGGTGGGTTGTTGCTTTGTTCTTTGCCATGTTTGTAAGATATTAGCTCATACATACATACAGACCTCAGGGGCGAGAAAGCAAGAGAGCGATAGACATGGAGATGTACTCGCTCGAGCGAGTATAACGGCCGTAATATGAATTATACGAGGGCTGCCTCTTAGCCATTCACCTGCAAGGCGCATACACGTATTTCCCCAAACCCGTGCTCCTGGGAGATAAAGAACCTACAGAGTAAATCGGATGAAAGTCCTTGTCATAGGAGTAAGAGAGAGGTATGATCCGGTCTCTGTCTGAAAGTTGTCTGTGTAACAGATACAGTAACGCGAAGCGCCACATCGACCTCGACCCATGGAAAGGCGTAGGTCTAAGGGGCCTTGTATATACCTAGCAGCCTGCGAGGAAGATCCGCTTTCATGCGATCTTGACATGTTGGTTCATGCCCAACCATGACTCAGGATTTATTCCCTAAAAGGGGTCGTCTGTAGAACAACCCGTCTGCATAATATTGAGCGCTATACTCGCAAAGCGTACCGGCCGTTCAACTTCATCCTAGGGCCAAGCCTTGCGTGCAATTTGGGGATATCATGTTGTCTGATATAAGGAAATTCTGCCGCCACGGCCCCGAATCGAAGAAGCGCGGTATAGCGCCTACACTAATCCTCGTCGCGAAGGACGACGGAATCTAAACTGCTTAAACTGCTAGAAGAGAATCGCACCGCGCCTACTTACCTAGATGGCAGGGCGGCACAGTCTTCCGAAGGGTTGTGGAAAGTCTTCCCGAGCCCTCACACCGGTCAGGCCGGCTGCAGGCGATGCATATCCGGTTGCATTGCCGCTGCGAGTTATTCTCGTGGAACCAGGTTTGTCCGTGACACTGGCAGCGACGTGCATAACATAGCGGCCATTTCTCCGCACCGAACCCCAATATCGAAAGTCTGATAGTCTGGGAACCAAGGTCCGTCGAACGATCCATGAGCTTCATCCAAAGGGGGATACAGTGTTTTGAACATCTCGCTGCGTAAATCTGCACATCTAGAAGCACCGTTTCAGGGGGGTGAAGGCTGACACAATCACTTAATGGGCATAGTTACCTACGAGCTAATCGGCGTGATATAGTCCCATAGCCTTCTCTGGGAGGTTTGAGACCTACAACATGCGTTAGTCAACCCCTAAGTTCATCGGAGCTATCAAGTGCCTTCCTAAACGTAAGTCAGCGGTAGATCCCCTGCGGCTGAATTTCGACCGCTCTATTAGGTACCTTCTTCCAGACGATGACACCATCGATCGGGTGCGTTGCACTATAAATCTACCATCTTACAACCATCAAGTGAGAAATCCTGTGGTGATCTTTATGGTGACTAGTATTATAGTTACCTTATAGTAAGTGCTAATGGAACGGGTGGCTATCCGAGCTGGAAGGCTGGAATAAGGCGCATGGCCCATATCCTCCCCCAAAGCTTTTTCCCATAGCAGGGCATGGTGATCATATCACTAGACCATGGTGGGTATGATTGATATATTGCTGCAAC
Organism: Hypoxylon lienhwacheense; assembly: GCA_902806505.1. Classification (NCBI taxonomy): domain Eukaryota; kingdom Fungi; phylum Ascomycota; class Sordariomycetes; order Xylariales; family Hypoxylaceae; genus Hypoxylon; species Hypoxylon lienhwacheense. Next base: position 1,300,113 of record CADCWW010000003.1, on the reverse strand, counting down.
GGCCCAATGTAACGACCTTCGGCCTCGTTACTGCAACCCGGTACTACAACCGGCTAATGGTCCAGTTCTAGAGTGGTTTCTGTTGAATAGAGGCGTCGTTCCACTCCACGACTGTTTCACCTTGGAGCATACCGCTAACAAAATGAAAATGGTTTACAAAAAGGTTATAAGTATGATAAAGAGGAACCAATCTATGATGTTAAGGCTATTTATTACCGGCACCACTAATTGTCACTATATTAAGGATAAAAATCCTGCATTTATGATGGACATCATGTATGTATGATCCTATCCGTCCCACGGCCCCACTGCGGGAAAAGGCGTTAGCATGTGAAAACTTTTAGCATGGCTGCGGTTTTTTTTCCTGTTTTCTGAGAGTAACATAGCAGTCTAACAAGACCAAGAGGAATGAGATCGATGGTGCCTATCGTAGGAAGAAACTAAACCGTGAAAACCCGAGCAGTGGAGAGACGATGGTCGAATATGTTGAGACTAGAGGCACAGCAAGCCGACATTTGACCGATAATCCATGACTCCTCGCGGGCGTTGAGTTCCAGTGGGGTTATGAAAAAGGTCTTATCGTGAGTGTGTGTGCCTCGCACTTACGAGACCGTCCAAGACCCGCAAACAGGGGTATCAATGAGAGTCATCCCCGCCTTCCACGGCACGATCCGAGTTCAAACTGGTTATGCCTTCTTCGAAGCCTCCGATTTGAGATTCTGACCCCTCGTCAGTTCGGGCATCTTCGTCATCTGCCTGTCCAAGGAGGATATCTTCGCTACCTTGCCAGCGGGGTGGCATGGTTGGCATCTGTAATTCATCTTCATCTTCCCAACCATAATCTTCACCCTCGCTATCAGCAATTTCGAAATCAGTCTGGCTTAGTTTCCGTTTTAGATGCGGAGTTGGTGATAGGGAGGATTGACTCCCGCCCAAATCAACGCTCACAAGACCGTTCTGAGCAAGTCAACATGCTGGTTTGACTATGTACTGTAGGTTGACTTACATCTTGAATGTTGAAAGCAAAGACCTGGCTGATACCGCCTGGAGTCACTCTGCCATTCAGTTTTTGGATACCAACAAAGTGAACGTCATGGACTGTATCAGCTTCCATTACCCAATCTCGGAAGAGAACTAGTCGAGTACCGATACCTTGCTCCCACGCACCAGCATTAATAGCAGGGACGAGTGTGGCGCCATGTTCAAACTGCATCCTGGTAGCGCATTGGGACAAAACCACAATGCAAAGGTCCTTCGTAGCAGCAAGCTTTTGGAGAGCTGAAATTAAGAATTGGAGCGCTTGTAATCTTCTAGCTAAAGGCCCTGGCGCTGTAGGTGATGTGAGTATGGCATCTTTACGAACTTTGAGGAAATTTATCTTATCGTGTTACCTCTTTGTTGAGTCTGTCGAGACTCGGAATTCTTAGGAAACGCATAATTAACAAGGCTAGATAAAGTATCGATCACGATGAGAGATGTATCATTGGGGATCGTGTCTGCCGCAGGCTTGCAAAGAAGTGCGATAAGATGCGCGAGAGTCGGTGCTCGAAAGTGGAGGAAATTATCAGTTTGATCCACAATTGAGGGCGTTGTAGTGGATGTGATCATGTCACGAAGCCTGTGAGAAGGTATGGGGTGGAACCCATCTGTGAACCAAGTTAATAACTCGATAAAATCAAGTTTTGTATTTTAATTAATATGGATGAAGGTAGACGAAACGACACGAACCTACCCAGACAACCTTCTCACCCTGGCGTAAGACATTTGCAGTGAGTTGAATCCTAGTAGACGTTCAGAATATGCAACGAGTCGTCATGTTCTCTGAAGGGATATCTATACCCAAAAGCGGTCTTCCCAGAACCAGGAGGTCCCCATATTTCTACAACTTGGCTCTTCTGTAAACCACCAGGGCGAGGCTGGGCATTACTACTCTCACTGATGATATTATTAAGAGCTTGATCGACAGCCTCGAGATTTGTCGATATAAATCGCCGAGGGTCAGACCCTAGATCTTCAAGAGCTTGTGCCGCCGAGACAGTGGGCAGTCGATCTAAGATGAATTAACGAAAGTGAACATACGATAGAAATATTTTGCATGTATTCTTACGAGTCGAAGTCAAATCGAAACTTGATATATCTCGGCCATGAATGGATTGGTAATCCATGACAGATGGTATAGGTTAACAAATAACCCTTTTGTTACTTAACGAGAGAGTGGCATAATAGAGGTCATTGTTTGAGATGATAAATAATGAATTAATAAGAAGTAATGAAAAGTAATTAATAAATTGATTATTAAAATTTATGTTGGAGAAGAATTGGAGTTGATTTCTATTTCAGGCCCGTGAGTTTGAGCCTCATCTGAACTGGCAGCGGCAACCCGCAGATCACTGCTGATCGCTGTCGGCAGCTGAAGGTCACGTGATGTCATACAGGTCCCCGTTAATAGCGGTATGTATGTACCCAGTACCTAATATACGTCAACGGTAGTATGAGTGGTACATACATGTATAGGTAGTTGATGGTACCGGTATGTACTAAGCACTTGAATAGGGGTTACTGGTAAGCACTGGAGTGATAATGTCGGTTACACATCAACATAACATCAAGTATTTACTATAGAGAACCCTAATACGTCCTACTTAGCTTATAGATGTCTGTTTTTAATGTTATCTAGCACAGATTAAAATACTACATATAATATATCTATTTTCAAGTCAGCTCAGATAATTTTACTTCGTTGGGATATAGACATAACGGTATGTTTAGAAGACCACCTCGGTTATTCTCACCCAACTACTCCTAGCCATCTGTTGACTTACTATCACAGGAAAAAGTGATAATGATAACGCATTGCCTTGTCCTTTACGGAATCCCAACATTTTACTATTACAAAGTAATATCTCAATGTCTGGTTTATTCTAAGCGAGCTGACTGCTTGACTCGGCCCTAAAGCGATGTTGCTGCGCTTAGCTGCCCGAGTCTCTCCGGCCATTTACATACCTAGGTATTTACGCCGAAAGTCTACGTGCTAGCGATGCTATCGCTTAGTCCGGAGCTAACAAGTCCAAGACTGGTTACCAGGTACTGTCAAGAGACATAATCGATTAAAAACAAATATACCCATCTTATATGATAATACCTAGAATAATCTGGGCAGTGATGGATTCACTTAGCAATATTATCTAGCTACCTATCTCCTAGTCATGTACCTACCTGGTATGATATATTACGCAGTAGTTGCGAATCGAGAAACTCTGGCCGCGCCAGGATGATAATTGAGGCTCGCATTATAGCCGCATCAGCAACGCAGCATTCGGAATGCATCACCTTAGACTACTAGTCTAGATCAGTCTTGAGCAAGCCCAGGTAGGCCACAAATTACTATGAACAATCAACTCCCACATACAACCATTGCTAGCAAGGCGAGAGGCGAGTGTCATAAGCTGCTGTGGTTACTAAGTAACTCTGAGTGAGACTCTGGCACAATTGTGGAACAATGTGAGTAACGATAATACTTATAAGTATAACCTGTCAGGTCAGTAGTTGATAGGCCAGGTAGTAAGGTTGCTTTTCTCCCCTTCAAACGAATGTTTACTTCGTACGCTCGTACGACGTGATGAATTAGCGACTAACCTACATATATAGCCGGGCAGAGAAGCGCTGCCGACCTCCTGCTATGTAGAGACGAATGGGAACATGTTGGACAGATCCCTACGAGTACATATGTAGCAGACGGTACTGCAGTTTTCTCCTTTGCATTGACGAGGCTAGCTGCCCTTTAATGCGGAGAGTATGGAACGCCTTATTATTGGCTCGCGTATATATTATTATTTTCAGGTTATGCCGTACAAAGATCGTAGGCAGGGGACTGCTGCAGGTACGTCTCGTGTAATGGAAAAGTTTCAACTCGGTCCGGTTCCCAGGGCCTGGGCTTGTTCACGCTAATGTCCTTCCTTCGGAAACATGGAACGGCATTCCTATCTCAAAAGGTTAGTATGGGCGAGATGCGCGGTAGGTACATTCTACGGCGAAAATATAAAAAGAAAAAGGAAGAAAATGCCGTAGTTAGTCATAGATGTAGTTGTTTGAATATCCTTTGATGATTCTCGCAACCGAGTAATCTTAGAAATATTAGATATATATTTTTTCTACGAGGGAATCCCCACGAGTCATGGCTCATCTCGGGTTTAATAGTGAGCGGAGCCAGGAGCATAATGTACCTCGGGCGAGTTCGGAGCGACCGAAAGAAAAAACCGGGGAGCATTTCAACCGCGGGTATTCCCTGGTTCACGATCAAAGATACGGACCCAAGGAAGTTTTGAAACCCCCACTAAGAAAGAGCGTAGGCGTTTGAGGCCATTGTCATTGCAATTGTGAGATTGGGTTTCCCACAAATCTGCCTCTAGCGCGACCAGCTTTCAAGCGCTCCTCTGCGTGTAATACCGATAGCTCTTTCATTAACGAAATACCGCATTGTTTATACTATGTAACCTAGAAGTCGATGTTGAATAAAGCCAAAGTTGTATTCATAATAATAAAAGCATTAAGAATCCTACCTGTTACCTTCCATATTAATAAGATGGCCAAGAGCTGAACTCTTCGTCGGTACCTGTGCTTGGTCGACTAACCACATAGTAGATAGAAGGCAACACACCATCAGTTGCACATTCACTTACACGTTACACGTTACACATTACCTCTTCTTCCTCTCGCACATATTATCTGTAGAGCGGGAAAAGTCCGAGGCCCAGACTTGTCTTGTATTTTACAAGTCGTAGCTAAGGCCCGATTCAAACATCAGAGGGTGGCCCGATTGACAGGAAACTCGTTCGGTCGTTGATTAATCTCGCCTTGCCAAGACATTACTGGACCCTATGTGCGTTTGCTGGCATTTACTTAATATAATATTTATTAACCAAGTATCTTCTCGCCTTCCGGGATATACTTTAGAATCGTCAACAGCAATTGAACTGCGGGGGAGAGCGTCTGCGGAGAAGTGAGGTAGCTGTCCGATCTCGTGTGCTCGGTACAGTACCACATTGTTGACGAACGTCCTTGAGAGATTACCTGACTTAATACGATGTTCTCAATCTCGATATTTCTGATGAAAGGCGGAGCTAGATATTGTGCCGCAATACACTAATAACCTCAAAAGCCGTACGTATCTGTGTTGGCTGGGCACATACCTTTTATAGACATGTGACTAACCTACAACGGATAGTTGATCATCGTAGATGCTACGTTGTTCTCTGTTACTATTTGAACTATCACATACGCCAGTATGCCCAGTATATTCAGGGGAAATGATATACCTATGTATAAACGTCGTACATTGATCCCACTATCTGATTGATAAGCATCAGAATCATCACGAACCAGATCTTGCAGTTAATACACATTAAGGCTTTTACAGAATACCATACCGCCATCACTATCAGGTAAAATAAATACCTACGTACTTGTGTTTATTTTTTATACTACGAAATGCCGCAACAAATCAAAATTATAACTGTTTGCTAATCCTTAATTACTATATGAACCTCGTGTTAATAAGAATCGCAAGGCTTGTCCTAGAAACCTATATTGACTTGGCAATAACAAGGCTCGTTTGCGCAATCAAGATGGACAAAGAGGTGCCTCGGTATACCGATCAAGGATGATAGGGTATTGGCTGGAATTTCGAAGTTTTAAGCCTAATAAAGCATCGACTACCTGGTAAGTTTATCTGTGGACCTACGACCCCGGATCAGTGGAAGGGTTTAAACATTATCTTCGTGGGGAAGTTATCTTCATTATTTTCATAACGGGTTGGATATTTGTACTGTGTGTAAGTTTTTTTTTCTAATCATTTGCTTCGGTTACGCGTTCAAACTTGTAATACATATAAAAAAAAGTACATGTATACATACTATCGTATTATAATCCGGGACCAAGAGCTTCACAGCATTGGATCACTGACTACCAGGTACTGTGTAAGAGTACATACACACGGATATACGTAGTATAAAGGCTATTTCATACATGTATCAAAGGTATCTGGTGTAATATAAACGAATCCCCAGGTTCAAAGTAAATTAAACTTCAAAAGAAACTCCCACCTTTCCCCAGACATACCCCCTATTATCTGGTAAGAACCTCTTACGCAACAGCTTGGGTAAATATCGTTCGCTATACCTCATACATAAGATCGACCATTTCTCGGTACCACCCGGAAATAACTTAATGGGATTGGTCGTCTTACTATATACGTGCAACGGACTCTTGGGGCTGAACGCGGGTCTGCCCAAGATCCAAGTCTATTACATACCATATTATGTACGTACACGTAGTTATATTTATGCCTTGTCTGACGTAGGATCGACTCATAAGCAGAGGAAGACGTGTGAGCTTTTGCTGACTTTTTTTTTTTTGGCCCGGACGGACCCCCACGTTTTAGACAAGCTTGGCGCCCACTGAGCTTTCGGTAAACTGGTACGGAGATTCGAACACCATTACATCAACATTTCACGCCTTACCGGGGGATACGATACTTACAACAAATAATGCTTCTCCCGTGTAAACACATATCACGCAATTCTGACCGAGATTTAAGGATTCTTGGTCATAGTCTGATATCCAATGTCAGTTGTCGCTAGCACGTGTGTGTTAAGTGAAAAGGGTTTACTGGCATCTTTATAACACAGATTTAAAAAGCATGTGCCAGCAAGCGTGGGTCTGGTGATAACGAGGTCAGGTCCGCATAAGTGTTCTCATAAGTATTCTCATACCTACCGCTTCAGTGATGCTAGTTGGATATTTTTTGTGGAATATTGATCTTATGAGGTAGTAGCGTAGCAGATAAGACACCTTGTTAGTCAAGGAATAGCAGGGCTCGGAACAGAGCCATACCGTACCTATCACGAAGATCATTAGATATGGTAGGTATGTAATGCTAGGTTAAAGAGATAGTCTGTGGGGAGAGACTCCGGGGATTTGATAGGTTTAGCTACTCAAACCAGCTCTTAAAAAATTTCCCTTACCCCAGGTTTAAAGCAAATTATGATTCCAAGAAAGGGAATTTTACGATGATCAAACTCCCGCGTTGTCATTATTAAGAGGCGCTCTTCCTTGATTACTGTACATGCATAATGCTATGAAGGATGCGCGATGGTAGGGTGATCGAGTTTGTGCCGGCCAGTTGGTCGATTCGGTGCCCCGGACGCGCTTTAAAAGGTTGAGCTGAGCTTTAAAGGGGTTACGTAGTAGGTTTCATTGTTTACGAATTCTTTGAAGTTCCTTTGTACTAATAATACCTGGTAAACATGAGATACCAAAAATGAGATATATACCTCCTTACCATGTGTCTTATGTCTAAGGACGCAGTATAGGGGGCCGTTACCTGTTAGATATAAGATATGTATTTAGCTTCCTCTTATGTCAGCGACATCTTGCGTTCCGTTCAGAATTCTAGTGCGATCCACAGTCCACTTATCGGACTCCATCTTCGAAAAAAGTACTACCGAGTCGACGATGGCAACAATCCTTATCTACTCGATACTAAAAATTATAGAATGCGGCCGAGCTCGGACCTATGTTCTCCATTATCTATCGTTTTTTTTTTTTACCTTTTTCTTTTTCTTTGAATATCTCCGGACAATGCCGTCGTGAGTAAGTGGTAGATGATTTTAATTTACATAATAAGCAGTGGTAGGAAACCAAACATATGCATGTTTTACTTACTTACAAGTACCTACACGCGCACTTATACACATAGATGACTCTCGTTTGCTGATTGCTACCATTCTTCTTTATTATGTCCGCAAACTCGTATGTTAAACTAAGATTTCTTTTCTCTTTCCCTACCCTCTTCGGCTTCAAAGCGAATCCGAGGTAATGTTCGGAATATGAGAACATTATCAAAAACAGCTAGTTGTTGCCGTTACAGCCGCCTTAGCTTTTATCCCCACACATCTCGGTCGTACTATGCATTATGCCACTACGCAAGCCGTCTGGGTGGATGACTTACATGAGAGGCTAGTAAGATAGAAGTGAATAGTATGAGCTTGGTACGATCCATCCAGATGAGAAATCGCTTGCGGCATATGCGCTTATTACCTAGTAAAAGTAATTTAATTGTTACAAGCCAGGCCTCCTTAACATTCCTTATGAATAAAGGAGATAGAAAAAAAGAAAAGAGAAAAAAAAAGGGGGAAGAGAATTCTTACATTAATATATAATTACATAGTAGAAGAAATGATGAAGATGAACAACTGGTAAGGGTAAGCACGTATTCACATGTCTCAACTACTAATCCATAACCTTACATGGTATGGAAGAAGCCGCTGAGAATAGACATGTGTTGTGGGTGAGGTAAAGAAGACGGGACCATGTGTCGTGTTCACCAAGGGCTATTCGTGGCTTGCTTGTCCCTTGTTAAACCTACCCCCAGTCATCAGTAGTTTTATCTAACCCATCTTGACAATCAGTGGGTTACTTGAGCCCCTTACCATTATTTTATTTATTTATTTAATAATAAATATTTTCCTTCCCTTTTCTTCCGTGTACCGTACTCTCTCCTTTTCGCGCTCCCTTAAGTAAGACTCAGGTCTTAGGTGATGGTTTCTTAACCACATGCCTCGTCAGTATCAACCCTCTGACCCGAACACGCGGAATAATCTCACACGCTACTTTGCACATGCATACTTGTTATTGTCAACCTGTGTTAACTATTTGAGTATTTCGTCTATACTAGGTATGTACTTTATACCTAATTTAAATAACGAAGCTCAAATAGATTTAGTTAGAATAGATACCTGTACTCAAAGGTAGGAATTTATATCTGTTAACGTCTATATGTTACGTGTAATTGGGAAAATAGCATTTTCTATACCTAATTCAATACTTCAAAATATCAGCCAAATTGAAATAACGGTAGTTAATTACTTATAGTTAGGTATATATATAAGTATATGTAGAATACCTTCTATGTCAATTATGTACGTTCAATGTTGATATTTATACGGGTATACATGTTATGTATAGATTCTTTCTCGTGTACCAGTATACTTAGTGGCTAAGTACATGCACATACCGTAGCTGTAGGTAGATACCCCCCTAAAACATCATCGATGACCGACTCTCTTCTGACAGTACCCTTGCGCAAATCTTTCCAGTAGGTTCAGCGGCCTCCACGTTTCTCCCCCTTCCCCAATTGCCTCAGTACGTACCTATGTACTAAAAAGGGGCCCCCTCCTTCGAGACTGCCCAACCGACTAACCAACAGCTAAACTAGGCTAACGGGCCAACCAGAGAACGCAGGTGCGCCCCCTTCAGAATGGACTTTTCAGGGTTCCAACTCCCCCAGGCCATTTTCGTCCATCTACTGGCTCCCCCCACACTAAGGTCATTCTGTAAGGCAGGGCCCCGGAGGGGTGAAAAGGATGTCTCCAGGTACTTATATACATCCTACGTACATACAACATTGCACTGTACAGTACGATACAGTACCTATTATACATCCAGAATACAAGTGTAGTAGTACCTTTTCTAGTGTATTATACAATTCTAATCCCATACCGCATCCACTCAAAATTTTACCCACCCACCGCCCCAGTGTAGCACGTTTTGGCACCTTGCAACTTTTCCGACCCGCCCGCTTCTTCTCTCTCACTGTTCATTTAAAATCATACCAGTGCCCCCATTCCCCCCCCCAAACCGGCTTTCCTTTCGAAATTCTACCGCACCAATATCACACCTACAATCGTTTCCCCGGCTTTTCTCGATAAAAAGGCCGCTAAATAACATCATACATCTATCGTATTTGTGTGAACGGTCTCAACGACTTTTTACCTTTGCAGAAGGAGAAGAAGGAGAAGAAGAAGAAGAGGAAAGAAAAGAACAAAATATCTGCATCTTCTAATAAACAATCTAATACTTATCGACTGAAGGAAACATCAAAACTTGTCAAAGACGACAACCTGGCTGCCACGTCGGCCGGATTCGTCGATTACTCGCCGTTATTACCAGAAAAAAAACAGTTGTAACGAGCAAGAGGTGGCGCCCACTTGGCTGGCGATCACATGCAACGCTCACAGTCAGCGGTGGATTTTTCCAACCTGCTGAATCCCGATTCTACCATAACAACAACAACAACAACAACAATCACCACCACCAGCAACGACAGTAACTCGACCGTCGGTCGTAATTTAAATTTGGACGGAGACGTCGATATGGCTACTGTTACTGTCATTCGACCCAACGGTCCTCTGCCTGGTGGCCAGCCCACCGAAAATGCTAATGAACTACCACGACCGTATAAATGTCCTCTCTGTGATAAAGCTTTTCACCGACTAGAGCATCAGACGAGGCATATCAGGACGCATACCGGCGAGAAGCCGCATGCCTGCCAGTTCCCTGGCTGTACTAAGAAATTCTCCCGCTCAGATGAGCTGACTCGCCACTCGAGAATACATAATAATCCTAACTCGAGAAGAGGAAATAAGGCTGGACAGGCTACGCATCATGGAATGGGTCACGCATTGACGCCAGACAACATGATGCCTCCTCCTTCTAATCCCCGATCTATCAAGTCGGCACCCAACTCTACGCTTGTCTCGCCGAACGTGTCGCCTCCTCACTCATATTCCTCATACGCCATCCCACACCCGGGTCATTTACACCATTATGGCCGAAACATGAGCGGCCCCCATCATGGTCATAGCATGGATATTGGTATCTTAGCCAACGCCACTAGCCAGCTCGAGGGCGAGCATTTCAGCAGTCACCACCCCCCAATGAGATCCCAACCATACTATTCTAATAGCGTTCATAATTCGCGTGGGCATCTCCCTTCTCTCTCGGCCTACCATATGTCAAGGTCCCATTCGCACGACGAGCACGATGACCACTATGCTCATGCGCTCCGTCATGTCAAGCGATCAAGACCAAACTCGCCAAACTCCACCGCACCATCGTCACCAACCTTTTCTCACGATTCGTTGTCTCCTACGCCAGATCACACCCCCCTAGCTACACCGGCTCATTCACCGCGGCTTCGGCCATACGCTGGCATCGAGTTGCCCACGCTACGAAATCTTACTCTGGGACACACCCCAGCGCTGGCGCCGATGGAACCGCATTTAGAAGGGTCGACGTATCCGCAAACTACGCAGTCAAACAACCAGGGTCATCGGTCCAGCGGCTTGTCTCTTACGGACATCATAAGCCGTCCGGATGGTAGCAGAAAACTTCCTGTGCCTCAGGTTCCGAAAGTTGCAGTTCACGATCTTTTGTCTAGTGACGGGTACAACACTAGCGGTCGAAGTTCAACAAGCGGGAGTTTAGCGGGTGGTGATCTTATGGATCGGATGTAACCCTGACGATCCTGACGATATATCACTACGGCATGAATCACGACCTAAATTATAGAGGTTCGCATAGACAAAGAGATGGCGTTTTAATGGCGACTTGTTTCTGAGAGCAGCGATAGCTGTTTGACTTGTTTAATACGGCTGCTCGGTGGTGGTATATTAGCGGCTATACAACGAAGGAGTGTCCGGTCTATTTTCGGGCTTGCTGTGTTTTCCTTTTTCCTTAGGCGGATTCATGAACCTATAGACTCGAGACCCTCATAGGTGGCTAGATTTCGTGTTATAAGTGGGGGTTAGGGTGAAGTTCTTACTAGCGGATTGTCGTCAACCAAGCAGAATCGCGGAAAAGGATCAACTAGAATCATACTATCGGGGTTCCCTTATATCGTGATCATTTCCTCCCGGTCTCAAACACAGCGTTGGCATATAGGGGGGCTGGCTTTTCATTCTTCACATAGACGGTGGGATGGGCGAGAACGGCGAGATACGGTTTAGGGGCATTGTGAAGCTTAGCCGGATTAACAGCCAAAAAGAAAAAAACATCGGGCGAGCTATCTATTTACTCTCTTCTCATACTACGAGCGTTCAAGAGGTTTACGGGGGAAGATTTGTTGAGTGCGCGCGTTTCAACTCAATTTCGGGCCAATATTATGGTACAGGCTTGGCGGTTTTCTGGTCAAAAAGACTGGCGGCGACATGACATGTTCACAAGTATTGGTAGTTGATAATGGTAAATTATACAAACTCTCAAGTCTCCTACTGTTATGTGCTAGAGAAAACGATCTTATGACGGGCTGACCGACTGAGCAACAACTTGTGAATGTGCTTACCATGACAAATCATCAAAACGTCGGATGCAAAAAATCCTCCGCAGTGGCTCATCCCGCATTTTCTAACCCCAGATTCAGTCAAATCATGCGTTTTTGACCTTGGGGAACGCCACAGACCAAGTCGAGAAAAAAAAAAAAGAAAGCAAAAACAGGGAAACGAAGAAAAGGGCTTCGGCAATCTAATCCCCATGTCTAGTTGTGCTCGTTACACGTATAGGCAATACAAGTAATACCAGTACTATGTAAGTGTTGAGGATACGATATACGGACACAGACCCTATGTATACACATAACTTACATACTGTGTAGGGATATGGATTCGGTGACTGAACAATGGCTGGTTACCGTACATACCGTTACCCGTAATATCGCTGATTACTACGCGCCGCGAAGGGGTCCCCGTCGCCTCTTATTGGAACACCCCGCATGCCGAATGTCAAGGGGGAAGGGAAAGGGGGGGGTTTATCTACCACATAGGTACGGACGGGGTTCGAAAAAAAAATAGAAAAAAAAATTAGAACATGAAAGAGATTAAAGGAGAGCCCGAGGGAGAGATTCGGCTCGGAGCGGGCTACTGGAGCCTTGCCAAGGTCCATTTTCTCCATTCTTTTTGCTTAAATAAAAATAAAAAGTGAGGAATAAAAAAATTTCTGACCTAGCCACGGCTTATTACTTTGCTACATAATACGTACCTCTTACACATACGTCCCTCCTACAGCGCGTTGATGAGACGAGACGAGCAATCATTATTGTAACCGGTCCAGACACATACCCTCATAATCACAAGAAGGTAAGTAATATGTAATATTTTCAATATAAGAAAAGGGAACCCGCATATGATAGATGCCACACCGATACCAAGGAACGAGGAAGAAGAAAAGAAAAAAAAATTTTTCTCCATTGTACATAATAGGTATTCATCTCGTCGCAATCACTCGTGGAGCGGTGAAGCTCATTATATTAGTGATAGTTTAGTGAGAGAGAAAAGGGGAGAGGGCAAAAAAAAAAAAAAAAGCGCCCCCACAACTCCATAGTATTGGCGATGTGGTCGAGTTGGGGCTTTTTTTTACGATTTTTTTTTCCCTCTCGTTAATGAGTACATACAGCACATATAAGTGGCACGGGAATGACGAGCAGGAGGCACAAAGGCAGTGCGTCAGCCATCAGCCCTGTGAACAATAAAAGGGAGAGAAAGCAATGCGATTCCCGGACGTCCCCGAAGATCTGTGGACCAATCCCCGGGGTTGCGCTGAAGAAGCGGTGGGAGAGAGGTACCTTTACCATCTCTCTCTCTTTCTTTTTTTCTTTTTTTCTTCCTTTCTCTTTCATGCAACGGTAAATACGTAACTCCAATGAAGATGGATCTTATCATGTAAGTTACAGGAAAACGACTGCAAGAATAAGCAAGCGTACCCTCTTCCTATCTACCAACTGCGATTATATTATATCATGGTAGGCAGGAACTACGTCTTTGGGGTCAATATGTAGGTAAGTTGTGACGCTATTCTAATAAATAAGTAAGATAAGGAGGAGCTAAAGCTATTTAGGTGTGTTGCTCAGCCTCGAATCCTCAAGGCGACCTGAGCGAGACAACACGCTTTTGGCATGTATGTACGCATGTAATATGTGGTAGTATATATAACTATATAAATACCTATAGGCTAGCTGACGTGATACATCCACCGCAGGCTAATAAGTACACGTCGTAGGTTAGGAGGGTACGGTCGTCGGTACATTAGGTACCTATTAAGAAGGGCTCGTCTTACATACCGCGCGGGTACCTTACACGTTGACCTCGTTTCCCCTTCGTTCTAGCTGGTAGTACGGCTGAATGCAAGTTGGGGGGTACCTGATGATCGCTGGCCGGTGGCTAATATGTACATACATATACCATAGGTTGTACATTTCCTGGGCTAGATTCATATTAAAGGAGATGAGATAAATTGACGAGGACTTGTTATATCCCGCATGCCTTTAATATGATATTATTACTTTAGGTACCCGCATACGTTATGTTATGGGATAATATATACCTACCTTTGTTGGGTCGAGCCTCGAATCTCCTGACCGTCGTATGAAGAAGCGTTACGGATGTAGGCATGTACTGCTGAGGATGTGTGAGTTTGCGGATAGTCTGTCACTACGAAAGTTGCCTTGAACCCCAGACTTTCGATCTTATTACGCGTACAAGAAGTCTGAATCTTGCGGGGCTCCAGGTTCACTGTTGGAGGCTAAAGTGTAACGCTACTTATAAAAGATACATGCAGACTTCTACATATTACTTACATACCGGTACATTGTCGTAGCAGCGCGTAGCCTAGCGTAGAGTCTAGACGGACGCTTCACCCTGCTTTCTTGGGGCTGTTTTTCACAACACCTGGCTTTCTACAACTTCGTGCGACGATGTAAGTCTTGAGCATTCCCGACTTTTCAAGGGGGTAGCACAACTTCAGTCGATAATTAGCCCCCGCATGCCTCTTAAATTATGACCAGCTTCAGGAACCAATACTTTGACAAGGAGCCATCCCCCATCCCCCATCCCCCATCCCGTCTCTCGTGTTTGCCTGCCTAATTCATGACATGTAATAGTATGGGGGCTGCTTCGAGTGCTTAGCGAGACCTGCCTTACTCCCGAAGAGGACTTCGCATGCAGGCACGGGCGATTACATGAGACGGAGTTCGATACGTGCGAAGGATGGAGTCTAGCTGCATACTTCCATATCACACAAAAAACTGGCAGTCTACCATCATACAAGTCCGCGAGCAGGTTTTCTTTTTCTTTTTCTTTCTTTTCTCACAGTAGGCGGAAGCCGATGAGCTGATGTACGTACGGGACCACGTTGCCTGATGATGGTAAGAGCGAATTTAGATGTCGTCAAACCCGGACAACGCCGAGAGCGCCGGAGGAGTGGAGAAATTTTCCTTGTTGAGGGGAGAAAGGGGGAGCCGGGAAAAAAAAAAACAAGTTAGCAGTGCGAGAAAGAAAAGACATGTGAAAGGGAGAAAAAAGCGCGAATCGGATCGAATCGACCGTCCGGGTTCACCGTTCACGGGGTTTCGAGGGGTTAATGGTGGAACAAGAAAGAAAAAAAAAAGGGATCGAGGAAGATAAGACCAGTGATCGCTCGGCCCAAGGGTTGCAATTGCAACGGTATTGCGAGCCTTGTGCTCAACGTTCTTCACCGCAACTTTTTGCAGAAGAAGTAAAGGGAGAAGGGAGAAGAAAAGGAGGTGATGGAGAAAGATAGAGAAAATACGGTATAGCAGAACATGGCAAAGTATCAGGTTTGAGCGAATGAAATGGGTAAGTTAAATCGTGCTATTGCGTGACTAGGTCTGCTAGTACGGATTTTAATTGAATGAGTCGTCAACGGTTAGCTCGGAGCAAGCCTGTACACTGCCGAATCCGGGCTCTGGGGGAAAAGGGGGGATAAGGGGGCTGAGACGACGACCACCGGGTTTCCAATGCGGCAACTCCACGATGTCGTCTGCCTTGATTTCTTACGTGGAGGACAAAAGTGTGGGGTGTGGGCATGAAGTAATTATCCTTGCTAATGCCATCCCTTTGCCTCAGTTAGTATTACTCTGAAACCCAGTCTAAGTCCTGACCCTATTCCTGCGCCCCCATGGGATCATCAGATGAACAATATGTAGACGATGGACAATGAATGATGAACTGTTTGCTAGACACCATGTCAAAGACTGATCATTTGGCGATTAACGACTCCCGAGTATATTTATTGGACAAGGTCACCCTAGCGGCGCGGCCATTTCGGATTTCAACGTATGATGAAGGTGAGCAAGAGTTCAGAATCGCTTATACGTTCCATTGGATGTCAGGGTAAACGAGATCTAGCCCTGTGCTACAGTGCGGCCTAATACAATGATAATATAATTTTCGTGTCAAGTATGAGAAAAACAAAAATAAAAACGACAATAATAATAAAAAAACCAAAGACAGAAGACGAAAGAGAAGCGTGGGGTAGAGTCGATCCTTGCATCAACCAATCCAACCAAGATGGTCAAAGTGCTAAAGTGAGACACACATCATAAGGTCGGAATCGCGATCTAATAATATCAGAAAAAAAAGCCCCTTCTCATCAACGCTAGGGATGGGGGAGATAGTCATTTGCCGCGCATCGATAATCTTTCCGCCTGCGCCTTCACATAAAAGAGCCCACGTATGTGGTAAGCCGCTAGATCTCTCCGTGGCTTGTGATACAGCTCTGCCCAACGTAGGATGGGAATATAGATGATACCTAATTAGTCTCTACCTCATTACATACTGTACAGGAGAGATCATCATGAGGCACAGTCAATCGTCTTTTCGGGAATAAAAGGAGATACCGTACTTAGTGTATTTCCTATGCGTGTAATTGTTACAAAGACGGTCAACATTGTACATACTTCGATAGAAGGCCTTTTCCACCCTCCCCCCCCCTTTTTTTATTAGAGGTCTCCAGATCATGCGTTGCGTTACCGCATAACAGAAGTCTTAGACATATGTCTTATATGTCGGTATTAAAACTAAAGGACTCCATGTTCCTAAACAGCAGGTAGGTCACATAGACTCAGTAGGTAAAACTTGTAACCTACCTCATATTCGCGTAGTAACCGGGTACTTCGCGTACCAACGCGGCGTGGGGGTTATTTTGTCTCTTTCTCGAATGGTCGACTGGTCGTCCACTCCACGGGGTTGAATCCCTGCTTTATGTATGTACCCCAACTCCCCACAGAAAACCGCCTTCTTCGAAGTTCGCACGTAGCGTGTAGACTGTAGTGTCGTATACGGACATGGAGGTCCAGGTAGCCCTCGGTGTGCAAGAAGCCGACTTCCTATAGGTAGGTGCTGCACACTCTGACACTGACACTCTACCTAGGTCCTAGTCTCTGGCATTCCAAGCGTGAATCCCACAGTATGTATACGTGATAGATTTCTTCGGACGGTCATTTACATAAGCGCATTTGAGAATCCAGACGTCTCCCTTGTGTAACGCCGACGCCTTGATGGTTTTTTTTCTTCTTCTTTCTTAGCTACGCTGGCGAAAACGGAATTCTGTGTACGTGTCGACGACGAGAAGCGGAGGTCTATTCGCCTTCCTTCAACCCGAAGATGTGGACAGGATATCACATCTCACCGTTACCCCTGGGCGGCATTTTCGGGTGGAAGCCCCGGATCGCTAAATGTTCGAAATCTGATAATCATCGACGTTGGCTTCAGCGCAGATTACGATTACGCAGCTCTGGTCTTGTTCTTTGCTCTTGCTCTTGTCAATCCTGACAGGATCCGATCCTATTGGCGCTTCTGCATTGTGGCGTTATGCAGGAATACTGCATTGCTAGGATGAGGTGAGTTGTGTATGTATGTCTCTTGCCGGCTCACATCCTCTTGCTGGACAGGAGAGCGGCCAGAACGTCACAATACTACGGCGGTGGAGGGAGCGCCGTTCGCAAATTTTATGTATGGGATAGATTAGCGAGGTGACAAGATCGCAGGGGTCCGGCCTGGCCAGTCACCTCGCTGATCTTCCTTAATAAAGGAAATCTGACGATCTCCCCCGGACGTGGATGCTATTTCGAGCTCGGAACTCGCCTGGTTACCGTCACCGCACTGTATAGCTTCGTCTATCCTATATTAAGTATCGGCGAACGGTACCTAAAGGCGCCGACGAGCTGGTATAAGTTCGTCCTATCTCGAATCACCAAGCTATTTAAGCGAATGGGGGTTGCTTTGGGGGAGCAGAGATCTCGGCAAGTTCATTAACGAGTTGTGGGGGGAAATATATGCCTTATTACTGGTTCGTCACCGATTCTACTGTGTAAAGAAGAGTACTACGACACGATACAATATGTAGAGCTTCGGAGCCGGGGCCGGAGTGAAGCTACACTGCTACAGTCCATAGATCCCAGGTCACTGTCGGGGTAGAATAGATACACGAGATCAAGAGTTCCCTAAAGTGATAACATAGTACAGTATGATTCCATTACTAGTCTAGCTACCAAAGATCCATGCCGGGAATCGGTTTCTCGGAACGGAGGGATGAAAATTTCTGTAATCCGGAACGCATACCATTCCTCTGGAGCCTAAAGCTCCTATCGGAACCGAGCGGCTTCTACGTGTCCATCGACCCAGGCCACATACGAGTCTGGTAGTCGTCGTCATAACCTTTATGGCCGGCCTGGCAAGGTGTCGGAATTTGGGCTAGCAAAGAGTAGCATCTCGGACGAGATAGATACACGTAGGTTACTATCCCGCCTATCCTTTTGGAGCACCTATTGTAGCAGGCAAGGCGTAAGAATCCCAATACACTGCTGTACCAGGGTTAAATACATAGAAACCTTCAGGGGTAGGTAATCAACGTTGGCGGCCATCTCGCTATTTCGCCATCTTCTTTCATCCATTTCCAAATCCCGAGTTCAATGCCGCATGAAACGCTGGACCATAAGGGGGAGAAATCATATCCTAGATGGTAATAATCAGAGATCCCGCCAATTCTCATCATTTACCTCTGGATCTAGGTACTTCAACATCGTGATGAATCAAGTCTCTATCAACGCCAAGATTAAGCCAATATGTTCCCCAGCCGGGGAGCAAAGGCCTAGAGCAATTGCTCATTCTTGGCGCCGATGCTGATCGAGGCATTGAGCCTCGATGACATCAGGCAGTCATGAATCGCAACATTGTGGTTGAGTCGAAGCATCGAACGTAAGGGAGGATGCTTTTTCCTTCCCCGCAAGCCATAGAAGATCCTACTACAGGGAGAAGAGAATTTTCCCAGGGTTGCTCAGCTTGGCCCGGACCTTGGCTGCATAGCTTGGGATCTGGATCGGCGTTAACTACCCTCGAGCACCATATACGT
Organism: Hypoxylon lienhwacheense; assembly: GCA_902806505.1. Lineage (NCBI taxonomy): Eukaryota > Fungi > Ascomycota > Sordariomycetes > Xylariales > Hypoxylaceae > Hypoxylon > Hypoxylon lienhwacheense. The sequence goes on along the minus strand of CADCWW010000003.1, from coordinate 1,281,072 downwards.
ACCGTTCACCATCTGCCTTTCGGATAGATGCGCCGGGGATGGCAGAGATGCAGCTCATTTGTAATTCTTCGCTAAGACGGATCGTAGTAAGAAGAGGAAATGTGTTAATGTGGAAGCAGAGACAAGAGAGCTGAATATATTGAACTTCATATGTCGAAGAGACTCGGTGAGCGATCTAATCCGTCCACTTGCATCCGGCCAATGCAAAGGAGAATTAGGTACTATCTGATCTGATCTGACCTCCCTATTTCGCCTCCTTATTATATTCCTTGCCCACCTATCGGCATTGTAACACGACGTGATACGCTAACATGCGCGGACGTGCAAGCCAATCCGCGGCTAAGGACGCAACGGCGGTTACGTAGGCGAGGAGAGCCAAGCATCCGGTCCACAGGTCGTGAAATGACTGCTCAACGACGAGCCGCAATTTATCCCACATGTTGCTCTTCTTGGGGAAGGGTGAGCCTCCCAGGCCCCTAATCCCACCCCTTTTTCTCCCCCCCGCGTAAGCATCAAATTCGGGCTCTGCGGCGAAGTTCCCTGAGGGGAAGCCTGTCGACGTCGTATCCGTCCATTCTTTCCCCTCGCCCTGTATCCCGGGGCAGAACTGGCCCCCTTCTCCACCGGGTGTTATCTAGCAGGTATGTATAGATATATAGTTCTGAACCTTCCCTCTGTTGTGTAACCTCCGCAATGTTGCGTGCCGTATATCCTTGGAATTGCTAATTCCTCGCTCAGGGGGGAAAGGGGGGGGGAAGGAGAAGGGGAGAGGACGAGTAAGAAGAGATGAATGAGAGGTTGGCACCGCGTCTCGCTAGCCGGCGATAGAAGCGACAGTCCCGGACCTGGAACCAGACTTGCATTCCATCATGCGAGTGACGGACTCCTGATGTCACCGCCAACCAGGTAGCCAGCCAGCCAGCCAGCCAGCCAGCCGTCTCTGTCTCCGCGGCTTGGGCGATGCGGCGGTAGCAGGGTAAGCAGGCAAAGCGGGATCCTTCCCAACATTCATCTCGGCTGCCGGATCGCCTACCTACATACATGATAACTTACCTGCCTTAAAGTCCCCGTCGCACGGCGTGCGCAGGCCCCTCGTGCAGATTTTTTAATATATCGCCTCGGCTCGCACCGAATCGTGGCGTCGAAGGAACGAGGGCGGTGCCAATCAGGCACGAGCGAAATAGAGGTTATTACCCTCCACTGCCTTTCGTGTTCCTGACCGAACCTTGCCGCCGTCGCAGCCAGGGGGAGGGGTCTCGTTTCTCCCGGCTGTAACTCACCGAGCGCGTTCATTTTTTATCTCTCTTCTCCCTTCTTTTTTCTTGGCTCAGCCAGAGAGATGGGAGATGAGGACGATATGTCGCGTCTGGAACGCCGGTCCGAAAGGGATTGGGGGGGGGCAAAGGTCGAGGCCGCTACCGCGCTTTGAAAGAGCTTCAGGGGCATGCCATGGGCTTGTAAGGTTGACGCGGTCTTTGTTCCGTACCTACCTATTTACTTTGACTCGATGTTATTCCGGCTGCCGTTTAGCGGTGGCGATGAGTACGAGTATATCCTCGAGTCGCAACGAGCTGGGTGCACGACATCTGGGTCATTTAACGACGGCCGCCTAATGGTTTCGTTATCTGTTTTTGTCCAAAAAACAAAAATCGCCACTCGAACCGAGGTTGCTCGCTGGCTAGCTGTAGTAAGCCGTCATTCAACGAAATGAAAGCCGAGGCGGGATTTCGGGCCCAGGAGACGAGCGACGTCGTCGTTGTTGGAAATCTTTAGGATCAGGAACTATGTCGACGCGAAGAAAGCCCATACCGTGCGAACTGTGATGGCTACTAAGTAGAGGATACAAGCTCGACATGACGCCAGCTTCATCATCTCCATAGCACATGGTATCGCTGAGATCATTGCTGAAATACGGGATTAAGGGACTGCGATACAGGGCTAACTGATTCACAGAATGGGGGTCAAAATCGGTAAATATCACGACGGTTTCTTCGAGCAGCTATGGTGTTGACCGGTGTCGACAGGGCCCCTGATCGTTCGCGATCTACGGTCTCTATTGCTCCCTAAAAATTCTGTCTATGACGCTAAGGGGGTCCTGTAGCAGGCTTACACGCTACATTAGCGGTGAAGAATGTCCATGTAGATGCTAGAACTTTATACAGGCGGTACAGCGAAGCCTAGCGTATTGTAAACGACACAAAAGCATAGCTACGAAAAAAATAGTAATGCGATATGGTTCATGAAAACATATGAACTACATCTCATAATACCTATTATAGACGCACGATGGGGTGGCTTAAGGACTATGAATGACATGCAAATAATTAACTTAGTACCAGTTACCCCTATTCTTCTCCTATACCCCTAGATAGGTGGTTGCCGAGGAGAATAGCTTGTGGCGGATCAAGCTACCTATCTATCATACTAATAACAGATTCGAACCTGTCCGATGTATAGCATCGACATGAAGTTATCCAACTCCCTAATTCCGTACTTGTGAAAGGGGTATCTACACTCTAAGGTTTTCCATGCTTTAGGTAGGTACCTAACTATAGAACTACCTAGGTAAAGGACATTGAAATATGGTACATAAAACACATACGAAGAGAGAGCGTTGGCGACTTAGATTATTCCAATTACGGTTGATCACATCGGTGCCTGAAATGCTCTATGTTATGTCAGTACACTTAAAGGGGCTAGGTACCTATGAATCACATAGACCAGAAGAATCAATAATCTTCTGTCGACAATTATGTTCACCAATCCATACCTGAGCATCTTAGCTCTTATATTCGACAGAATTCCCCTGGCCAACGTGTAAATTGTTTCCACCCGATGTGAAGACTCCTAAATGATCTGAACTTTACCTAAATCCACCGCTCTATTATTATATTTTCCCTTGATAATGGCTCGATACCTTCGAAAATACTGTTATGAGTTCATCTATTCAGACTCTAGAGAATCTCAGTAGGAGGGAAAGTCTGCCAGACTGCTCTTATACCTCTTAGATGAATCTCTTAACGCTCACTATTGACTTGACAATATAAAGTGAGCACGCTCATAACGCTTATCAATGTGGCCCTTAAGTCGTATTGTGAGAGGTTTCAATTATTGACAGGTAGATTGTAATGGGTACCTTAGGTATCTACCTCTTATGGAGGAGGCACGCCTGAGATAGAATGAATAGAGGAAGATATTCCTCTAGGTATTTATGATATGGTTCCTCCAGACAGCTAGGCTCGAGCTTGTTAGGCGACAGAATGGCTGTTATTCCCCTGGAAGGTACCTCCAGGTAGTTAGTCTCATGTCACACTTTATGATTTCACTTTATGTTCAGAGGTGAGTAGGAGCAATAGACTCTAACTTATGCGTGTGATAACGAAGAATATTAAGCTGAAAGATACACCTTTAATATGCCATTCTTTAGGTACCTAACCTATAGAGTTGACTGGCTCGATGAGCTTATACTAACATGCTAGTTAGATGATAATGTTAATGCCCTTATGAGCAGGTGAAGGATGCTACCTGCCTATGTTTAACCCTCATGCTAACGCACGCGGACTGACAATTATTACATTCAACTCATTTCTCCCTAAGCTCAACTAAGAACATAAAATGAGCTGATAAGTAGGTCACCTTTGTAGATACAGGACATAGCAACATTGACATAAAAGTATGAACTTTAGGTAAAGCAATACGAGTGCCTCAGTTAATTCAATGAAAGTCAAAATCCAATACACGTATATGAGCATTGATCTGTCGTAGTTGGCTAATTGCCCATTATAATTACAAGTAGTGTGTATATCAATCCAAGGGGGTACGTATTCTATGTCGTTTAGTAGTATCAACACATTACAGTGGTTTCGGAATAGTCCTGACCCTGTAGCTCCAAGATGTTCTACCGACGACCTAATGCCATGTCCAAACGCCTAGCCCTTCTATGGTGCCTTTGTATATGGGATTGGTAGCCCGTTTCGATGATTTGGCTATGCCTAGGGAACATGCTGCAGAGTCATTCTATGCCAGAATTTATTGGGCCATTCTCGTTCCCATTACTCAAATTCGGTGTCTGAGGGTATTTGGGGCTCTTTACCCTTTTACCAGCACCTTTTCCTACGATTTTCTCCGTCCAGTTCCAGCCTGGGCCACTAGCTTTTGATGTATTATCGTCCTTAGACTCGCGTGATATTTGTGATCTAGACCTGCCATATGTCATATCCATATCCATTTCACTGTCGTCGCCGCTGTCAGCAAAATCCCGATCACTCCAGCTTGCAGAATCAACTCGTTCCCACGAGGCGTGGGGTAGAGAGTCCTTCAAACTGTGAGGGACTGACTTCCTGTCTTGAGTTAGTAGTGGTAAATCCGGTACGGCATCAGTAGCCTCGATGGCCTCACTTGAAGTGTGCTTATGGGATGTACTTTTTTGAGGTTGAGCATCTGCTTGTGTATACGTCTCGGCGCCTGTTTCGTCGGGTCCTTCGTTCATCGGTTTCGCACGGTCAACGCCTTGCTCAACCTCATCTCGCGCACGGGAAGCTTCACTGTCGCTGAAATGAGCGTCAACTAGATGTTTTACGACGGGCCAGCCAAAAGCATTGGCGAACTTTCGACGCACAATAATGTTATTGTGCGCATCTGGCTCCAGTTTGACTAGAACCTTCCGCCAACTTAGGCCGCGGTGGTATGCTCGTGCAATCTTCTCCTCGACTTTCATGCTAGAAGTGTCAACGACATCGTCGACATCTCTGCTGGGATCTGTGTGCATGCGGTCATCGTAGTCGCGGGTTGAGTGTGTAGAGTCGGCATGCTCGAATCCTGAGCTTGGTGGCGAAGTGTTCCCATTTTCGTCCCTGGAAGACGAAGTGCCAGGTGCGTTTGGCTTCTGTCGAAAACTGAGCACTCTAGTAGAACGCTTCTTGAGCGGCGGTGGTGGAATATCGGATGGGTGATAGACACGATCGTGAAAGATAGTTCGCGGCCGCTTTGAAGGATCTATGAGGTATTCCACAGTAGGTAACGTTGGGTTCAGGACATCGCCTGCGGACTCAAAGAAGGTTGTTTTCGGAGGAGCGGATACATCATGGGACGAGTCTTCGCTAAGCTCATGACCGGAAGATACCCTCGACTTACTCGACGTTGCTGAATCCGTGGCTGTATCTACTTTCAGGGTCTGACTACGCTGATAAATTCTACTCTCCCGAGGAGATGTAGGAGGCGTTTTGCGGGCTGCCGATTTGAAAGTCTCGTTGGATTTGAACAAGTTGAAGAATCCAGAGAATGGAAAGTCATTGGTTGTCCGGGAGGTCTGTCCTACTGTCTCGTTGTCTGAGTGAGGTGTAGCTAAATTTAGACTACGCCTATCATCCTCTACAGTTGCATTGGTCGATGGCTGAGGAACTTCGTGAGAGTCACTATGAGAAGACTCGGAATCGACGCCAGATGGCGATACAGATGGTAATTCTTCACTTGTCGGCGACCAGAGACCTCTTCTCGACGACACATTGGCGCCCGTCAATTCTGCCCATCCGAACCCAACAACGGTCTCGACCAAACCGGCTTCTCTTCTAGCTTTTTCCACCCGACCGAGGCCTTGCCAGTCGAGAAATAGTAGGCAGCTTGTGCGTAAGGGTACAATTCCATCGTTCACCACATTGGAATATATAGTGCGGTTGCGAAATTTCTTCAAGGCGGTGTGCGCCGGGCCTGTAGGCAGAATACGCAAGAGAGGTTTCGATTCTGGCTGCACCTCTCCCATGACTTTCTTGTGAGCGCTCTCCCCGAGAGTCCCAACTATTGCGCCCCAGCCGCTTCTGGCAATAGTAGGTGCTCGCCATGTGAGACCTAAGTCCTGTCCAGTCCTCCCGACAAGACCGAAATCGAGGGCAAACTTTACATATAGAGGATTTTCGTTACTAAGGCCTAGTAAAGGGGACGCAAGCGTGATAAAGTTGATAGGTTGGATTAGGTCGAAGAAACGAGGAGAGTGCTTCTGGATGTATGCAACGGCATATACTTGAACAAGGCCACCTAATGAATGTCCAATAAAACTAATGCTAGTAATCTTAAACTTGCGATCATCTCGTTGATGTTGACCTTCATGTATAGTGCTGTGTTTGTGTGCCGGCTTGCTAGACGTATCGTCATTCCCTTCTTCGCTTTTGAAAGCACTGACAATGCTCTCGGTTGCTGCCTTTTTCATAGATGGTAGAAAAGGTTGGTCTGGGTATGTCATGGCGAGTACCCAGCGTGCCAATCTCTTGCCTAGAAACTTGATGCCTCTTTCTGTTCTAGTGGCATTCCCCCAGAAGCCCCGGACTACGACTTGCTCATCATCGTCATCGTCATCGTCATCGTCATCGGCATCAGCGTCGGCCGCGGCCGCGGTCGCACTATTACTCTCTCCACACTGAAACGTCGCGGCCTTTTCTCGTGCCTTTCGGGCTCTCGCGTCGATCTTGGCTTGGCTTGCGGCTGCATCTATGCTTTCCTTCATATACAGCATATCAGATCCAAGATTGCTATGCAGGCCGTGTGTCAAAATGACCAAATGAATCTTCTTTGGAGGTTGTCTCTTTGCGTTGTCTTCCTCTGTAGCTACTGGCTCCGCGACATTACTGATTGCTTTATCCATATCTGATGCATTGGGTCTTCCATGGTTCCACGCGTCCCGGCCTGGTAGCGGCGGCGTGTTCCATATGCTTGCCGTATCCTCTACCTTCAAAGAGATAGCCTGTGAGAAGATACCTCGCGATTGGGCAGGGTGGTGACCATCCTTTGCGCCTTGACTTTGTTGGAAATCGGCCACTTTTCCAGGCTGCGGAACCTGGGCCTGACCGCCCATAACTGCCATACCACCTATATTCAGACTCTTTTCGTCACGGGCAAGTAAGATCTCATAGCCTACAGATACGCTGGCGGAAAAAATGACTTGGCTCGTAACCTCTATGACCCAGCTTGCACTCTTGGAAGATTCCTCGCTCGTGTTATCACGGGAAAAGTTGCCCTTGGCAACTCCTGTGCCAGCGCTCTCTCGAATATCGTCTGGCACGACCAATTGACACGTCCACGTACCTCCGGCCTTGAGCATAGGTTCGAATTCGGGGACGCCATATCGACGAGGGTTCTCGAACTTGGTATTCGGGTCATAATGAGCGGGACATGCGGAGACGCTGAGGCTATAGGGACCGCGAACAAAAGCAGCTCGTAAAGCGATGGGGGAGGTGTTGCGGACGCGTAAGTGGAGGACGTCAGGTGAAGGTAGAATTCGGTCATGAGAGGGTGCGTAGGTAACAGTATAGCGAACGACTTCACCAATCTTGACACTGCCTATCTGATGCAAGAGAAGCATATTTTAGAGGAGCTGTCGACATGAGAGGATGGGAATGCGATGATCGGCGAAGGTAGATGATATTATTCGTAGGATTGGGGAGGATAAAGCTCGGGGCGTGTAGCATATTATTATAGGTTATTAAAAAAAGGGGGGAGGAAGCTGACGATCTAAGATATAAATATAGGATCCATTATGTGTTAGTTTGTGGAAGCTTGAGTTGTTGCGTTGTTGTGTTTTATGTTGTATATTGTAGAGTACACGATTCTAAAAAGTTGTAGGTTCGAAGTTGTAAGTTGTAACTGTAAGACGTTATCGGTATGACGGTATATACTGAGTGTCCAGTGAGCACGCGGACAAGTTTTACCACCCGTGGCTGCCGATGCCATGGTGCTAGAAGCTAACCTAATGCAGTGTCGACGTCACAGGTTACGCATTGAATAGCGTGCCACGTTTTTCCGTCTTTTACTCAACGTTTCTTAGATAGTTACTTCGTATACGTCGTTTATTTAATCCGTACTCCATACTCCGTACTCCCGTACTTTATCTATCTAATCGATTCAATCAATTTAACTCCGGTCAATACCGGTACCTTCAGATATTTTCATATTATGTGTACTAATTAACTTATTTTATTCAATTGTTCAATTGTTAATTAAGTCTGTTTAAATCCCTCATAAAGTTACATATTTACGTTAGAATACCTAACTCTTACGTAGGTACCTATGTATCCTCATACCCATACAACAATCTCATTGAAATATTTTTTGTATAAAATTTCCTCACTGCATCTATACATTCATTCTCTTGTAAATCGCATGATATCAATCTGCCACATCTTATAAAAAAGAAACAACAAGACATGGATCAAACTTAGGACACCTCATTCTGTCAAAGGATTAAATAATTGTTTTTTTAAAATAAGAAAAAAGATACTCATCTACCTGTATGGGCTCTTACATGAAGATGAATCTGGCAGCAAGAGTTATCTGGGAACGACAACATCTTATTCTCGAAATAGGTGTGACTCACGAACAAAAATTTAAGGGTAACATCAATACCTACCGGTATTAGTCGATACGAGTCATTTTCTATCGAGTGATAACACACAAGACTGTCCTGGATGTCCTTGGATAGGTATATTGCTTGGCTTCTCTACAAATCTTCGGTAACAAATGAAACAAACGGTCAATGAAAGATTCAATCAGAAAAGAGTTTTTAGAAACCCCTGATATTGATCTGCCTAATCTTGAAAGAGCTGGGCAACCCATATCCAATATTGAGAAATGACCCGTACATGACCAGTGTTTGTTCTGGAGCCTGAAAAAGGTACTCTCGAGTAATCGAGGATTGCTATTGGGAGAACCAGCTTCAAACGGACAGACGGGATGCCGAAGATTTTTGATGTCCTTTTATGACCCAGACTTGGTAAGCATACCCTCGATCTCATTCGACTAGACAAATATAAAATATCTACCGAAGATAGGTACACCTATACGACAAAGCACTGGAACTACGAACAGGTGGCCGATCTTACTTCGATATCCACATCAGCTCTTAAGCTGACCGGGAAACGAAACAAGCCAACCCAAGAAATCCTTTAGGTAAGAATCCGTAGGATGGATCGTAAGGCTTGGGACTGCGGAGGACTGTTTGCTCTGTACGTAGGTACAAGCTACCTAAGCTATACCCGTGGACATGCTTGAAATATCAGACACGCAGTAATACATAACTTACATATACTCCATATGTGGTTGGGACTCCTGAAACTCTTCGTTGCACAGCACGCTGCATCCTCCCGTCTATGTAGTGATTATGTAGGTCTTGACAGGTTGAATCAAATAAGCAATATTATGTATCCGTATGCATAGAAGATAGGTAGAGCCTCACTCGGTGTCACGTACTTATGTGAAAAGCGAAGCAGGCTAGACGGGGAAAGAGAATCTATTATCCAGAGTTAAACTTTAGAAACGGTGAAGATCATGAATATTAAAATACGAGGGCGAATGGTGAATTGTGATCTATCGCAGGGCGCAGGTAAATTTGTGTAACACTTTTTTTTTTTTCCTCTGCTTGTCTGCCTGATGATGACTGATCAGTGATCATCCAACCACCCCTTTTCTCTTGCATTGGAAGGATGGTAGGCAAGGTACCTACCATATATTCCTACATAATAGCGTAGTGTTCTCGAAAGAGCTGGTGACGATCAAGGATAAATCGGCGTGCTCGTGACGAAATCCTCTCTCTTTCCAGTAAAATCTACTTCTCGGGTCACTTGACGGCTACTGTTTATGTTCATGTACTGTACAGATCATAGGAAACCCTTCTTCTTCTAAGACTATGACATGACCTGCGTGCGATGAGAGAGGTCAGACCTGTGTTTCCCTTCTTTCTTCCAACGTGACGAACGGGGCTAGATTGACATGTGAGGGGCATCTGGCATAGGGAACCAGTCAGGATTCGGGATTTTAGTCGCGCTTGTGCCGCCAGAATCACCGTCCAACCAACAGCGATTCGACCTTCAGGGTTTCCCGTCCACTCATATCCACTCCAATAGCCATTCGGGCCATTCCCCAGGGGGGTCCCCCCCCCAGGTGAAGATCGCAGGTGAGGGTCAGAGACAGAAACAGAAACAGAGAGGCAGGGGATAGCAACGGGTATCTTTACTGCATTGTTACAATCTCGTACAGTACCAGTATCATCTTCAGGTCGGAATTCACTTACTTGACCCTCTGTTCCCCTGTCTCACCTCCCGCAGCTTCCAAATCTCACCTCTCATCGTCGTATCTATCTCCTCTACTCAAGACGACGTGAGCCAATTCGAGAGGTCGTCAAGTAGTAACCAGGTGCCCATCACACACATAATTTTCTATCGACTTTGACGTCTGTCTATTGGGGAGGTTTTTTTGCCCGATGCTGCACATCCCACTCCTGATGCAGACTATAACTATCTAATCCAATCAGCACCGAAGGGAGTGCATATAAGTTGACCATTCAGGAGCAACCATCTGGTCGCTTCCCACGATACCGACAAGTCTCCCCAGCCAACAGAAGCAGTAGAGCAAAAGAGTCTTCCCTCTGCGAATCCGTAGGTACGGGGCAGGCTCGGCGGACGAATGGCACCATCACAGAATGTCGCAGCCAAGTACAGGCCTAGACGTCAACACCAGACACGCAGTCCATCCCCATCTCGCCACCAAAATTGGGATTCGCAGCATAATCCCTTTTCCAATTCGCTGCCTTACCAATCCCTAGAGCCTGAAATACAGAGGTTAGCCAGCGGGAGTTCGAATTATTATTCCCATCTAGGTGCACAACTGTCTGAAGACGACATAGACATTCCCGACCCAATGCCTCATCAGCAGCAACAGCAGCAAGTTACCCGGTCGGCCGCCGTCGCACCCCGGAACGGCAAAGGACGGGCCGTGTACCTCGAGGTGGACGACGACGACGACGATGACGACCAAATGATATCGAGGCTCCGATCCAGGTCTAGGCCTAGGACGCAATCGAGAGTCAGGAGCTTGAGCAGCAGCGGAGATGACGAGACTTATGAACTTTCGACGCCTCCGAGATCTACGCCCCCCGTATCCACGCCTGTGCATCCTCGTTCCAGGCCGACCTCCAGGCTTCCATCACCGTCTTCATCGAGAAGTTCGAGTGTCGATACCGATTCGACTGTATCTACCCCAGACGAGAGGACGAGTCGTCGGACACGCAGAGCACATGTCAATGTGCCGCTGACGCCGCCGCCGCCGCCCGTTGCTGATCGAGCTGAGCGACGACAGCATCGACGCAGGCATCGGAGTAGGTCTGCCTTTAGGGAGGAGAGCGACGACGAAGAAGATGACGACGATGACGACGACGAGGTTCCTAATTACACTAAGGCTCTCCGTTTGAGAGAGAGGTCTAAGTCTTTACCACGACAAAGAAATGTAGATTCACGAAGTACTTCGCAAAGGCGCCCTTCCTACCGACATCGTGAGGGCGAAGCAGAGGCGAGCACTTCGAGGAGGTAAGCAGACAGAACAACACGCACGAAATTGAACGGTCTCAGGCTGATGATACTACCAGGCCGCGGAGAAGAAGGTACTACGAGTCTGATGCGGTATATCCCGAGAAGCCCCCCCTTCCACGGGCGCATACTGCTCCCAGCTCGCATGTGACATCGAAAAGTATGATTTCCTCCTCAAGACCTTCGTCAGCTTTTTCTAAACATGTTTATGGATTTAGGGTTCCAGTCGCCTCCCGACAGGCCTGACAAGATGTAAGTTCAACCAGCAAAACAGGCGACGAGTTGCAAGATGCAAACGCCTTAAAAACGAGAAAAGGGGAGAGAGAGTGTGTGTGTGTATGTGTCTAACCAATCGTCTCTAAACAGTGTAGAATGTGTCGTCTGCCTCGACGACGTGTCGCCGACGAAGACGGCCAAGCTTAAGTGCGGGCATCGGATGTGCAAGTCGTGCCTGAAGCGCAGCTTCAAGCTCTCGGTCAAGGACCCGGGGCAGATGCCGCCGCGGTGCTGCACCTCGGACTGCATCCCGCTGAAGCACGTCGACAACCTGTTCGACATCAACTTCAAGAGGACCTGGAACCGTAAATTCCAGGAGTTTTCCACCCGTAACCGCGTCTACTGCCCGGGCAAGAGGTGCGGTCGATGGATCAGGCCCGACCAAATCCGGCTTCACAAGAATGGCCATAAAGTCGGTAGGTGCAGCGGCTGTGATCTTCGCGTATGCTGCGACTGTAGTAGTAGATGGCACGGCGCCGGCCCATGTCCCACGGACGAGGAGACGAATCAGCTCTTACAGCAGGCCAAGGAAGAAGGGTGGCAACGCTGTTATCACTGTAGGAATATGGTCGAGTTACGGGAAGGCTGCAACCACATGACTTGGTACGTCCTCGCTCTACATGGACCATGTCGTCGTGGTTGGCTAACAAGATCTAGTCGTTGCGGCGCCCAGTTCTGTATGATATGCGGGCTCAAGTGGAAGAGCTGCGAATGTCCGTGGTTCAACTATGACACCGTGGAAGCCGACCAACTCGACCATATGCAGATTCCGGAGCCGATGATAGATCGTGACAGGCTCGGTTTTAGAAGCGCCCCTACCCTGCATAATTTCGACCCCAGACGCCCGCCCGGCCGCGTGTTGCGATCTCGACCGAGCAGTTACGAGGAGGAGTTGCTCCTCAGACGTCTCCAGGAGCAACGAGATGAGGAGCTCGCGCGAAAACTTCAGTTTGAAGATAGCGAGGATGAGTACATGGATCCCGTCGAGGACACCGTTGGCATGGGCAACTTCATGAACACCAGCTACAGACGCCGAGCACAGACAGTCGTCGCACCCCCGGCGCCCGCGCCGCCGACGCCGTTCGAGAGGACGAACTCGGTCACGGACTACGTCACCGGCGTGAACAGGGCACGCGGCGTCCGAGCTAGTTCGATGGAACGCCGTCTCGCGGACCGGTTCGAATCGCGTCCAGCCGTCAGCCCGACGCACCACTCGTTCGGACAAGCCATCCCGCCTCCTCCCGGCACCCCGCGAGCGATGGGCCCGCCTCCGATGCCTCCCCAACCGCCGATGGCGGCACCGATGGCGCCGCCGATGGTACCACCTAATATGTCGCGCAGACATACCGTAGACGAAGATGAATTATACGAAGGTCCACGAGCGAGCACCCGGTTCTCCGAGCGGATGCTTCCCAGAAGGGCTATGCCGCGCGGCTACATGGACGACTCGATTCTTTACGAACCCGCACCCCGGATACGGCGCCGCGGGCGAGCTGCTTCGATGTCGCCTAAGGACTCAGTTCTTGCCGGACTTACTGGTCCCGGACGAGGGATGCATCGCGTTTACGAATGGGTTAATCACGTCGAGCAGGACCCTACCACTTTAGTTACGTAAGTTATGAAGTTGTTGATGGATACTATGGGTTTACTTGTTAGAAGGAATTGTGTCTTATTGGATCATGTGTTGATGATATTCACGATACTCGACGTGATGATTTTGGAAATGTCCTCGGACTCCCCTTTTTTCTTCTCCTTTCTCTCCTATTTTCTTTTCTTCAGCGCAAAATTGTATCACCAACAAAACATACTTCGATCGATACTCTCGCGCAATAGCATATCGTACCTACGATTTTCCTCTTCCGCCAGGGCTGTTCATTAATATTATCGGGTTTTACGGTTCAAGTCTCAGGACGTTGTATTGACTCCAGTCGAATCTGGAGCAGGAGTTACGGACATCCCATATTACTACTACCATTACTACTATCGAGGATTTCTACAGACGTTTACGTATGAGGAGAGAACAGAACTATCACTTTTCGTTTTCTTTCATCTACCCAACGTAGAAAACATACCCTCCTTCCAATCCAATCCAATCCAAAAAAAAACAGTCGTCAATTATTAGGTATTCTACACCCACCACCACGCGCTTTTTTATTAGCTACACGATCTTTTTCCCTCAGTCCGATGACATGATTGTAAGCGAAGACAGAAGAAAGAAAAATTGAATGCTCCGGGATATCTCTCGCTGAACCGCTTGGAAATTACCTCTTCTCATCCACACATGTTGATAGCTAAGTAAATCGAATGAAAAATGGTCTTGCATCTTTCTCTCCCACCGTACCACCGCTTTGCCTAGTATCGGGAAATGGGTTCTCCCTTCATGTCCGACACGCCAGGCGCCGGTGTGATTGCCAGGTCGTACATCGGCGGCTCTGAAGGCGCCGGGGTTTGTCCCATCTGATACGCAGTCGCCTCGGGTTGGGGCTCAGACGACTGTAGAGCCACCGCGACCGTGTATGCGGGGGGCTTCTCATTTGCCGCGTGGTGCGGAGACGAAGGTAGAGTGGTTATGCCAGAGGTCGTAACAGGAGAAGGTGAGTACGCCATCGCCGGCGTTGGAAGAGCCAGACCAGACATCGATGAATCGGTCTGGATGGACGGAGCACGTTGAGGATAAGGCGTGGGCGCCCATCGAACATGTTCAGACGTGGTCTGGCTCCCGTTGTTGGAGCTCGTTGAAGGCGTGGGCGGGTGTCTGCCAGCCGGGGGGGATGGTGCATAGACTTGCTCGATTTCGTCTTCTTTCCTTGCCGCTTGCATCTGTCGCTCCCTCCTCCTCGGCCGGACGCAGACGAAGTACAAAATAAGCAGGCCGAGGGAAATCGCCGCAAGGCAGCCAACCACGGCTCCGGCTATGACACCACCATTCACCGCACCTTTGTGACCGTTGGAGCCATCATGATCATCGTCATCATCGTCGTCGTCGTCGTGGTCATCTTTGTTCATGTTTTGGAAGTCCTGGATGTCCTGAAGATGGTGAATATAGTCGAAATATTCTTGGTCGTCTTGGTCATCACGCTTGTGTGGCAACTCTCTAGACCCGACTATTCCTTGATCAAGGTTGACAGAATCACGCCTCGCTTCGAGCGGCCGTACATTATCGGTAGGTTCCCTTGATCTGAGTGTTATGTCCCTCCTGGCCGGCCACCTTGGTTGCGTGGCGTCGTCTGCAATGGTACTCGCTGCGAGCGCCAACAATATAACGGATCGCCTCATGACGAAGGATAGGGGTAGTGGAGTACGCTTCCGGATCTATATCTCGCAGCCAAAGCTCACGACGAGGATTAAGGTAATTACAGCTATGTAGAGCTGGAATCGATGCACAGGTATGGCTGATAGGTGTATTCGTTCTATTTACAAAACAATAAAAGGAAAAGTAAATAGAATATCTCCGGGCACGAAGAGAAGAACGACGGCATGTCCTCTTCGGGGACGTGAAACGACAATAGGCCTCGTTTTGCCTAGTCGGGCTGCTGTTCCAGCCACCAGAAGCCAACCAAATCGGAACCCGCGTCAACTCAGCACGGTGATTTCACGAATCGGGTCTGCTACGCCATAGGACTGAGAAAACATACATGTAGCCAATTATAGACAACGAAGCTGCACCGCCCCGGTACTGTGGGTAGAGCGAATCAGCTCGTCTCAGTGACACGTCTCATACGGGGGCCCACCATGAAGTTGCGAGAATTGTCGCCCGAAGGATGGATTGTTGGCGCGGGATGCTTACGGTGTCTGGACGATCATGTAAGGCGGCGGAGATCGGGTTTCATGCCGAGACTTTCGTTAAATCGAAACGACCGGAAGGCCGAGAGGGAAGGTATTCATATATTGTAATATATACTAGACCATAAACGAGCTAGACTCGGGAGCCTTCTCCAACCCTCTGCCGATGAGTAGGCTATTTCTTAAAGACGACATCCATTTCTAATCGACTTACTTATTACCTATTAACTAGTAATATATCATATCTAATGTGTAACAAGATGGCATTCTCAGCCAACTCAGAATTCGACGCGTATGCATCGTGGCTGAGACTTTACACAACAGCATCTGTAATAAGAAAAAGGCCTACTAGGCTAGTCACGAAATAGCCCCCTAATCTCTTCTTCCTGAAGTCTCATGCAAGGTGAGATAAAAATCCTTAGGGTGACCTAGGATGCAACAGTGAGGAAATAGCGCTGAAAACGCCTCGTGGTTGTATTTTTTTGGCCTTAGAAGGTCATTTTTCGGTTGACATGAACTAACATCAGCTATCTGGCTTCGCCCAAGGGTCCGTGAGACCGGAGACCAGAGACCTTAGGGCAACCAAACCAAAGCTAAGCTGTTATGCGTGAACGCGCCAGGAAAAAAAAGACTTTGTCCAAATTCCATGGTCGATGACGTTCGCCTGTTTGTTAAGTAACTCCGGTTATGATATTTTACTGGGCGTCAGCCACCGAATCAGAGCTTTTCGTTCGCCGTGTAACGAACGTTGACAGCGCACACAATCAATAGTGCATCAGGCATGACCACCTAAAAAAGAGTCCGGTTTATTGGGCACGACGATAGGGATAATACGGCGAATATAGAGGTCGGCGTTTGTGAGAACTCGAAACCCTCGAAGCCGGTTCTCGTCAGAGGTGGTTCAGCGCTATTCCTTGTACTTCCTGTACTGAATAGGGTATATTTTCTTATTATTGATTAGAAAAGTAAAGTAAGTCGCGACATCGATCCAGACATGGGATAAAGCCACTTTAACCGTTGAGTAAGATCTCGGGAATCGGAGATACAGACCAGCCTCCTCCTGAGGCACCACTCACTGCTTACTGCCCAGTAACACCTCACCTCCCTAGGCTGCGAATATGCATATATTATCGTCTCGTCGAGCCTCCCAATAATCTCGTCTCGGACCAGCTGCTCCTAGTAGCACAACCCGGGAGTTTGCGGCATGTCACGCAAAGCAGAGCCTAACTCGAATAACATCCGGAACATCCGTACGACCATCCTGAGGAACGGTGTATCAGTGAGTATGGTAATTTACCTAGATACAGGTAGATATAAACAATACTGCAACATATTACCTTGCATAGATCACAACCGCACTTAATCGAGCTAAATGTACTCGAATACACACAGAATGTCGGTAGTCCGTGAGGCTTGCATATGCTTAATAGGGGAGATCTCTGCATGCCCAGGATTGACTGAACCCAGACAAGCGGTTAGATTCCGCTATTGTTTAAAAGCTAGTGCAGCTTTTTATACCTCGTACAGATAGGGGTAAAGGTATATAATATAATGTCACAAACGTTATGGTACATGTATCTAGTGTACCGTCATGATTCATAATGCTCAACATATATATTGATCCTATATCGGACGGTAAAAGTATCTCAACCTTTTTCTGACATGTTTCATTATCATAGGTGCAATTTACATATTTAGTCATTTAGGGCCAATATGACTTACGGATGCTAAGAGCATAACATCGACTATAGCCAAGATATCTACCTGCTCTCCCCTCGTACCGCGTTTAGTGAGTATAATTAGGTATGTATAAACAAGATATTTAGGACCTCAGGGTCTGCCACAAAGTTTTTAAAAAGGGACTCACTTGACATTTAGAATATAACGGTATTCTTACTTACTAAGTCCCCGATACCTTACGAGGCAACGAAAATAATGTTAGGTTCTCATGGAAATCTACCACGTAGGTGTATTGTCCGACAGCCTGATCTCTGTTTAAGTCTTACCCCTTTCTCGGCCATAGAGAGTACGTCGCGGCTCTGCGACTCTGCACGTTCTTGAATGAAGAACACGGTAGATGACGGGGTGATGTTTGTGAAACTAGGTCTCTAGAGCCGTTCAATCACCAATTTCCTTACTTATTTCCCAACAAGCTAAAGTAGTGCGACGGTTTCGTCCAGATTATATGCACACCTGGTGATTAGATGAAATACCCAACTACGTCTCGGGGCGCTGGTAAGTAATATGGTTTGACCGTGGGTAGACCCCTATGTACACTTAGTAGGCGTCTTATATATAAGCATACAAATCATTATCTATTCTTCTAATGGATACATCTAAGGTTTCGTGGCCAAGTAATGAGACGTTCACTTTCATTCATATCCTAAAATATCACCAACCCTCAACGCCACCAGGGGCAACTCATCAAGTATCAAAAAGACATGCAACGATATCAACATCATCTGTATCCAGCATACATATGGCTCCATCGAGACCTAGACAAAATAATATCCGTTTCTAGGAACCTCCGACGCACCATACTCTCATTCATTCCACTCTCGTTATGCTGCGGTCCTCTCCATGATGCCGAAACACTTATAGCTACCTAATTATCTCTCTCCTCGGTTTCCTCTACTAACATCTGTAGAGTATAGAAAGAGAACCCCATAGTCCCATCCCCCACCACCTCATCATCTAGCCCACGAATAACGAAAGTAGGTAGATGTTTCTAACCAATGCCTACCACAAGGAGCTCGTCCGAGCATGCGATCCATCCATTAGCCAATAACGACAGCGCTTATTTCTACAACACAGAGGTTAGACTTCGTAAGTACTCCCAGCAATTCTGATGAGGCTAGGTACTCACGCGTCTCTTGGGTGATAGCCTGAATCTGGGGAGCGAAGCTCTGGTCGATCAGCGAGCCGACATCGAAGCCGCCGACGCCGCCGATGAGGCCGAGGTCCAAGACGTCTACCCGGAGGGCGCCGAGGTCGAGGTTTGTGAAGACGCCTAGGCGGCCGAGCCCGGCCAGCAGGGCGACCTGCTGCAGCTGGAGGAGGGCGTTGACGTCGAAGCTTCCGCCGCCGCTCGCGAACAGGGACTGGAAGGTGCCGATGTTAAGGTTGTTGACGACGGCTAGCTCGGCGAAGGCCTGCATGTCGAGTCCGTTGATGGCGCGCAAGTACTGCAGGTCCTGGTTGGCGAAGTTGAAGTTGTTGAACGCGTTGACATCGATACCGCCGCGCTTCTCGGCGCCGGTGGGGGCGGCGCAGGCGGCAGCGGCGGCGAGGATGTTGGCGAGGAGAGTCGTGAACTTCATCTTGAGTAAAGAGGGAGGTTTGGAGATGGTTAGGATAATAGTAATCCGAGCACAGCTGCACGGGTTGATTAGCCCTGTCATGCATAGCGATTTCGACTCAGAACTAGTCGTCGTCTCTCTTACCTCGGAAGTTCTAAAGAGCGTATATAAAGAATGAAAGGAGCGACGAGCACAGCTGTGTCGAGAAGTTAGTATGACTGCACAACAGCTTCGATGAAGACTAACGAGGTTTACTACTTACCTCTTAATGAATGAGAGAATAAGTCACAATCGTCCTTGGTTTTGAAGGTGCAGTGTCCTGAAAAGATGGTGGACTTGGACATCGTGGATATCGTCTTATATACCAAGTCGACATCAAGCAATATACCATCTTGCCCGGACAGTGTGGTCCCGAGAAACACCGCCAAGCTCTGCAGGAAGAGGTATTGAACCGGAACGCGGTTGAAGGGGAGTTCCGGTACGTGTCAAGCTGTAGATATCATCAGACGGATGCGCGAATGATAAAACGAGCCGTACTCGAGGATCGTCCTGGAACAGGTATATTCAGCGGAAAATACGAAACGCTTGACCAACATGTCTATATTACTATATTCTGCAGTGCCTGAATGACTAGCTTGGATAATACCTTATGGCCCCCTGGCGTATTGCTACGTAGTAGATCATAGTGTAGACATGATGAGAGATACGAACACCGGAACGGTTCTCTATGGTTTATTCTTTGTAAGATCTGCTATATGACGGGGTAGTCTTAAGTCTCTACCCTCGATCACGCACGGAAACCTTTCGTGCCGAATCCAATGTGTAGATTGGGAGTCATCCCAAGTAAATAAACGTCAGTCGATTAGGATCTAACGACTAGACTAAGAACTTGCTATGTATTATCCTCCCTAGTGCACTTCATGATAGCTCGCTTGATCACCTTCAGGGATCACGATACAATTCCTTGCGTCTTCTGGTATTATATACCAAGCTACCTACATATCGATGATCGTGGGGAAAGATCACATATCTGCCTGCGAAAGTTAGCTACTATTACTATCTCCACCGACGTGCTAAAGTCCCTTGTAACCCGCGTAGAGCTCCGGATTATTATTCCGTCTTGTAAGTTGTAAATGAGTTGAAGCTAAGGCTCAAGAGCGAATGGATCATGAACCGCGGTCAAAGCGCCAGCAATCTCTTGGCAAGTCTGATCTACAGACTCTATTACACAACTTCACCTCTTCAAAGTTCAAGCGCCGTCTAGCTGACAATGTAGGAATGGGTGGGTTCGGGTTCTCAACGTTAACCACAGTTGTTGGTAATCCTAAAATATTTGTCTAAATGTCTAGTAGGAGGTAGACTAGGGTCCAACCAGCTTCCGGCTTGAGGTTTCAAAACTAATCCGAAATTGACCTTTCTCAGCATTATGCCGGGTGTGTTACAGATGCGACGCACACAGACCTGAAGGATGACTATATTGTTAAGGTGTAGATTCGTATTTCGTAGTCACGCTGAGACTTGACGTGATCATATTAAATCTAGACACGGGATTCATAGCTCCTTTTGCATGGTATGAGCGCCGAAGCTATAAACGGAGGTGTTCGCTAGCTTTTGGTAACCGATATCGTAGTAGCCGTCGGCGAAGATCGAAATCGACTAATCTGTCATCACATAATTCATTTAAGGGGCACTTATAGAAGGTAGTCTATGGTTATAAGGTAACTAAGTATGTCCTCGTTAAGCATTTAGTGCGTACCGTACCTATGTTTGTGCGTACTCTGCATGCTTGTCGAACTTTCGAGCTAGAGGACGAATAACTGTTGAACTGAATTCCATGTGTCGAGTAACATGCTCCGGATTTCATGAAATCGAGTAATATAAACCCGTATATCCCCCCTTTCCACTCACCGTCATCTGGAGACGTCATCCTCATAATCTATCCGCCCCAGTTTGAATCATGGAGGTACTCATCCTCTTCGTTTCGACACCCATTATTGAGACGGTCCCAGAGGCGGCCCTCCCTATAACTACAGGTTTCCTAAGTTATGGGGCGACAGAGCCGGACTTGAACTTAAAAGTCGCACACTGGGACAATGTTAAAGATGTAAGAATTAGCTAAGAGAGCAGGGTTATCACCGATTTGGATGCCGTATTTCATCTCTTACGTGACATCACCAACAACCAGCCCAGACGTTTACTCTTTTTCTTATCCAAACTTCGCGATAATGCCGTCCAACAAAGACCGTCTTTACGTCGCCCTTTACGCTCGGGGTGGTCAGGTTAAAATGCCAGGGGGGGAAGACAAGTTAGGTGATCTCTTGTCCTTGATCTGATTATCGCAGCTAATGAGAGTAAGATATCATTGGGCTCTTCTCATCGGACCCAAGACCGACGAAGATTTGTCCAAGAGCAAACGCTACCACGCCAAAGACAGTCCAGGCGACATACGCCAACAATCCGTATGGGATTATGAAGTGCAAAATACCTACGAGACGGTCAGTAGGATGTTTCTAGCCCGTATTCTGGTTGCCAAGATCGTACACATAGACCGTCTCGTATCCACACTGGAGAATGTGCCTGTTCGAGGATCGGAGCTGCAATGGAATTGCGTCGCATGGGTGAAGGAAGCCTTAGAGGAATTGCAGAAAGATAGAAAGGTCCTGGGCACCTCTGTACTGGATTGGCAGAAAATACATGACACGACGATGTGGTATGTCGAGAAGAAGACGGTGGAACATAGGTTTGATAATAAGGCCGAACCAGGCCAGTTTGACACTAGTAAAGTAGCGACTTATGACCTTCTGAGAGGGAAAGAGACGATACCTTGAGATTCTGCTCGGCTGGTACGATCTATGTCATTAAATTTCTGTAAAACATCTCTGTCGGAGCGTCTCCGTTTTCAACTCTTGCATCACACGTGTCGGAAGCATGTCCATTTCCTCATGCTAAAATTGACCTATTAGAGAGGCATTCCAAGCCGAAGAATATATCCGGTACGACAAAATCTACTATATGAACGAGCATATAGCAAAAAGCCAGTAGCACTCATAGGAATTGAACCTTAGTTCTTCTATAACCCATTCCCTAAGTTTACACGGCCGTGTCCCAGTAAATAATCCCTAAAGACTTCATCATCGCGAATCGTGATGTCAAAGCTGCTTGAGTTGTCATATCTAAAGATCGGCCTTGTCTATGGCTCATCGCGGGAGGTACGTAGTTCACGGGGGCTAGGTACGGGTACGTCGTCTAACTAGTTGGACTCAATTCTGTCTTGTCTCGATGTTCCCTCTGAACTCATTAATAGTTCGAAAAGGGCCCCAGAGTCCCAGACTGACTTCCTCAAAAGATGCCCATCAAAGATGGAGCCGCCATCGATACCGGCGACGCCGATACTATCTCGTAGAGGAATGCTGCGAAGCTAGCCCATTTTATCATTCACCGTGTTCCTCTGTAGACAGAAGTAGGTATAAGGCCATACGCCGATATCTGGACTGAGCGTGGAATAGCGTCTGTTTACCTTGATTGTAAGTGGTAGAGCAGGATGTTAGAGTATGTGGTGCTAAGCCTGCGCAAACATGTCTGATGATGGACAATGGCCAACAATCAGTGGGAAAGCATATGTGCAGCTATCACAATGTTAGACAGTCGACAGCATCATGTTACTGAGAGAGATAAAGGACATAGGAAATCACTGGGAGAAGTCAGAAACGAGATTATGTGCAATATCACCGTATCGTTTCTTGAAAAGTTATTATAATAAGGCACGAAGGACGAACCCCTATATGTCGTCTAAGCTTTTCTCCTTTGTGTACCTCCTAACTGCGTACCAGCCACAACAAGTTGGAACTACAGTAACACCGGCCCCGTATAATGTTTTGGGTTTCTGGGGGTTAAGACTTATGAGCCGGAGATATGTCAGGCATATGTCCTATTAAGGGGTACGTATCAAACCCGAATCAATTCTCGAATGAGATGATAAAAATGCAAGGTTTCAAACAGCGAACAAGCCGTCATTCTCAGTAAATTCCTCGATTGCCTACCTTATCTTGAATAGGTATTGATAGGTATCCTGCTTACCACGGCCAATCTTGTGTTGTGAAAGATCATTGGTTTAGTATCTCATAGCAACAGTAAACGGTTCTGGAAGAATGATTACTACCAACGTACGTACCAGGTATCTTGGAGTAGTAAGCTCTCTTACCATTAGGTAGTCGAACTTGATAAAGATATACAGTTACTACTCAAGTTTCGTACTAAACTCGCGTCTTATGGAGGTTAGGCACAACGTCAAGATTCGAGACTTCGAGAAGTATGTAATCGTGGCATATAAGACGTGAATCATAATGCTGGCGTAGGGAAATTCCAAAGGGCCAACAGGTAAGCTACCTAACGCGCTCGTGAGTACCACAGCTTCATGTCCCGAGAAAATAGACTAAAGTAAAATATGAATCTCGGCGGTAGTGTCATTATAGTCTGGTATGGGGATAGGAATTTAACTTGATTACTACTACGGTGCCCCGACATCTTCTAAACCCATGGTAGGTACCTACGTTACGAATCACGTTCTTAGTAAGTGCAAGTATCTGATGCGCAAACCCGCGATATCCGTCGCCGTGTTACGAGTAGAGCGATTAGTAGGAGGTCTGACAAGACTCCTTAGGTCATACCAAGGAGCAGCCGTACAATAGGTCGCTAGCGAGCATAGAGCCTCGACATGATATTGCAATGGTAGACAAACCTCGAAACCTCGTTTCTGAGATCCGTTATTTGCCAATGTAGATGCTTCAGCTAAAACATGGTTCGTTTAAAGACATCGTTCCCCAGCGTATCTGCCGCATAGCTTATGTACATGAGACTGCAACTTGTCCCAAAGTGGATGCAAGGGAGACGAGACGCGAGATAAGCTCACGAGGCATGCAGTCTAGCGCCTCCCCGTACTACGATCCGTACGTTAAATATTTCGTGTCAGAGTGCCTCCCCCCTTTCATACCTGGCCTCTCATATTGAAGATTAGGAAAACCACTCTTTTCCAAGCAAACCTGGGAGGCGGCGCCTCACTTCTCTCACCTTGTCTTTACACGCTTGTCTGAGCCATATGATACGTAAAACAAATGGCTTCCCGGAGCCCGTCTTCGAAGGGGCAGACATATATACCACCAGTACCGTCACCACTCAACCCGGCATATCCCGAAAGGCAGAGACGACAGAGGCGAGGGCAGCATTGCCCGGCTACGAGGCGCGAGAGGAGTCCTACGCAGATATTGCTACGTCAGAAGGCCGCGATGGCGTGGATGATCATGTCGTCTCGAGACGCCGGCGCTGCGGTATACGATGACGTAGATGAGAATACGGCTGAGCGGAAGGACGACACGCATCTTTTCCGTGCCGCGTCCGAAAATCACATAGTCCCCGTCCCTGAGGACGAATATCACGACTTCGATTCATGTATACGGGAGGTAGATACGGAAAAGCAGGAGCTCGTTAATTGCGACAGATCGGGAGACTGGTCACCAGATACAGGCTATCCCTTCCACTTCTTATCACCGAGGAAGTTAGTGATGGCGATAGGGTTCATGGGCATCGTGGGGTTTCTGTTGGCGACGCGGGTAGTCAGTAGGATTTATACCTGGTGAAAACACGGCGGTTAAATATGATTGAATGGTTTACGGCAAGGTATACGACGGTCTTGACTTGGAAATAACCACGGTGAAGAGCGACGCCGTTTCATTCATCTTTCAAAATCACCGTCGGATACTCGTTTCTATATATGCATGGTCTCATCGTCGTGTGTCGCCTATTTTCAACAAACCCCCCAGGATTTAATGTTTGCCTCCTTGGTCCAATGCAACATCACTTTGGCTCAGCTGTATCCGGTGGCTTGGCCTTTTCTTCCTTGTCTTTTTGAATTGCCTTCTCAACTTGCCAAATCGCTCGTTCCAGCTCGACTCCGAGTTCTGGTATTGCTAGTGCCTTGACGAGCTCTCGCCCCTTATCCTGTGAAAGTAAGATTGATTCCTCATCTGGCATTTTCGTGCTACTCGCTGTATGTGTATCTTCCTTATTTCCATTTTCTGCTGGTCCTTTTGACGCGGGAGGGCTCTTGAGGAGCGGTGAATAAATCGAATCAAGGATCGGGGACGGCGATAATGACAAGATATTGTTATCGCAGAGAAATTGCAGATGCTTGCCACCTGCGAGAGCTCGCCAATGCGACCACGCTCGATAGACCAAGTAAAAGAAAGGAAGATTGGGAATTCTGGCGGGAAACGTGTCAGAAGCGCATGAATGCCGGGCGTGTTATCGGGACAATGTATAGACTTACACTGGCACAAGAGCTAGTGGCGCACTAATGGGCATTCCGACGAGACACCATATTAACCTGGATCGATGCAGAGACTCTCGCTCTGTGCCGAGGGTTCGTAGGATGTTCATCGCTTTTGTCGTAGGAATAAGGGTTTTGGGGAAGATGAGAATATTTTTATCCTTTCCCAAAACTTCTTCCTCTCTTCGCTTAGTAGACAACGGAGGCACTGATTTAAGACCCCATTCCTCATAAGGTACCCTCCTTAGTAGATAGTTGCCATAGACGACAACTTTCTTCTGCCATCCTTTGTCCTTACTCTCCCAGTCCGACCAGACTTTGGCGGCACGCACAGTAGCCTTATCTACTAAAGTCTGCTTCCCGGCTGGCAAAGCCTGAAGTTTCTGACAGTATAGCAGAGTTCGCCGTGTTGAGATAGGCAAGAGGAAGAACCTCATTATTGGTAGAAGGTGAAAAAAAAAAAAAAAAGGAGATTACGACGGTGTGATGGCGACGAAGTGAATCAAGTGAAGTAGAAAGTCGCAATGAAGTATATAAAGCTACTTCATGGTCACGATAGTCTTGACAAGAATCATCATTATCATGTTTGTAAAAGTTTAAAATGAAGCTGACTGACGTCTGGCAATGACGTTGAAAATGTAGCCTTTCTACCTTTTTTCGACCCTTGTCGAAGTATATTTCCATGCAGCCTGCAGCAAGGTTACAGGTACATTCACCATGTACCTGGTATGGTGTTTACGTACTAGGTCAACCGGTACTATAGGAGGTAAATGAAGATGTGCTCATGACGCATATGTGCAGGGATGACTTACATAGAAGTACGTACATAGTGTAATAGGTTGTGGCTCGCATTTTTCAAATCGCGATGTGCGAGTTACATGTACGGAGTAAACCATTGAGAAAACGTTTCCGTTTCCGTTTCCTTGGGCTGTGCATACTACTGAAATATGGCGGTGCAATAGAGAAAGTACATGTACCCGTACATGTGGTTAGGTGATACAGCTCCACCTATACACACTTACAGTACATACTATCAATGTAGTACATGGGCACTCCATGTGAAATGGACCCGATCCTCCCTAGTTCAAGCCGATAGTCCCACTATTCATATGATATGGATCTCATAATCCCTGGAACTCCCCGGACAACCGTCCAGTCCCCTGGTTCTAGCTGGCATAATTTATTTATATGAAGTATGAAGTACCCTTTACCCTTCTCTTTTTATCGTCGGATTCCTCTAATTCTCGTCTGATTCTCATTCTATGTATTTACATACTAAAAACAAAAAAGAACATAAGTGCCGGACACCATATCTTGCACTCTTTATACCTCTTCTTCCCCTTTGATATTTATTTCGCCACGTCGTGATGAATTGACATTACTTCTGACGTTATCACATTGTCCAAGTACTCTATACCATGTACTTATTATTGTATATACAACGAACTTGATTGTCAAGGTGTTATCGAACATTGGAAGCATTACGAGCATCATTGCTTGCTTTGATCGAGTTCGTCCAGTAGCAATACTTTAACATAACCTACATCTTTCCCCCTCTTCATCTTCCATACTCTCTGCTCTTTGACACGCACCGATATGTTGAAAGTTTGACGGAAGTCGGCGCCTACGGAACACGAACACGCATAGCGCTTCGTCTTTCAGTGGCTCCTAGCTACTTGAACGCTAATCTGCTTCCCCACATCTCCTGAGTCTTGACGCCATAAATTTGAAGCTACTTGTTGCTTGGTTGTATATGAGAGGATGACTGGTAGTAATTCTATTTGCCTACTCGACCATCCCGGGCCTACTTCACTTTTATTCTTAATAGCTCGAATCCCTATGAAGTTATCCCGAGTACAGCAATGACCCGAAATCCTTTGAGGATCACCGTGCCGGCTTGGGTGGAGCTCTACGACGAACATGTCCATGGCTCGGGAGAGCGAAGGCGGGAGAAAGAGCATAGACACAAACAGCCCAGCCCTCCCGCTCCAAGCGTCTGCCCGGAGCAGAGCAGAGGGAGTCGTCAATTGAAGCGGAGAGTGTCAAAGGATGGTTACGTCGACTGGGTGGACGAAAAACATGATTATGTCTCTAAACTTCCTGTCTTCCTGAGGAAACGAGCCGATAGACCGGGCCGGCGATGGGACCATTTACGTACCGCCGAACCGGTTATTATGGGTCTTGGCTATCGGGCGCCTAACGAAGACCCTTATGAAAGATGGAGAGATTTCATCCGATCCTCCTCTTATGGTAGAAGTCCAGATGACGACTTCGAGGTGGTGCCGTGCGAGACGCTCGATCAGCAAATGCCGGGCCTCGACATGCCGGTGCGAAGTCCGCTGCATCCGCTAGATCCCAAGACTAGGAGGATGTCTAGAAAGGAGACATGGATCATGAGAATATCGAACTTCATATTGCGACACCCGATCGCTCCGCTGATATTCCGCCTCGTGGTCCTCATTACCTCGATTGCAGCTCTTGCTGTTGCATCTAATATATTTCAGAGAGAGAAAGAGCCGAAGATGGTTGGTAGTATCCCTGAAACATCACAGGCGATTGTGGCCATCGTCGTCGATGCAATAGCTATTCCTTACATCTTATATATGACTTGGGATGAGTACACGGGAAAGCCTCTAGGCCTCCGAGCGCCGATACAGAAGGTATCGCTCACGCTCTTGGACCTCATTTTCATCGTGTTGAAGTCATCCAGCACGTCATTGGCATTCGAGGCATTGGTGTATCACAGCGGAGATGGACTGTCTACAGAATCCAGCTGGGGAACGACGGGCAGCGCATCATTGCATTTGGCTAGGGGCCTCGCCGCGTTAACCCTTGTAGGGCTGATCTCCTGGATTCTGAATTTCACTATCAATGTATTCAGACTGGCAGAGAAGCTCGGCGGGATAGATAATGTGAACGAAAAATGAATTAGGCCTACAGCTTATATAATGAATGAATATACCCCGGGTACCTACACAAGTGATACTTAGAGACAGGGTTATAAGAGAGTATAAGAGAGTATAGGTTCGATTCCTATGAGGGCTATTGGTTTTTCATTTATCGCGCTGTTATCCGCGATAAGTATCATAATTAATGTTTTGTATATTATCAGAATATGACGCAGAGAGGTTATGTTGATATTTGGTATTTTTGTCTCAAAAAGGACTATATTTATGATATGTAAGATGTATGTAATAATACCAGCCTTTGTAATTCTGGTTACAGTTTGATATTGTTTACAAAATAGCATATAAAAAATAAATAGTTACCAGATAACGCTAATAAAAGTGTTTGACATGATTAGAATTTTGTTAGTTGTTCTTATACCTATATGTACCTTTAATATTAGTTATGTTCACTGTGCTGTACCTAGGTGCGCTTTGCTACTTGAAAGGTCAAAATTTGAAGCCAAAAAAAATTGATCTACTGTGTAACTTACCTAAGGTCTAAGGTAGGTAGGTATATGTATGGATTAGATAATACAAGATCAAACTTGCACTGGCGGGTGCAGCCCTGGAGGTGGATTGGAGAGAATGCCCTAAACCACTTTCGGCTAAGACGAGTTGAATTGACGGTGGCTGTCCGGCTGGTGCCTTAGGTATTGCCAATGTACATAGGTACTCCCATTACATCCATACATAGATGCGGCGACCTGAAATGTGCAACTTCCGCTCATCATTTCTCATAAGTCGTGGCTTCCATAAGCTACCTACCAAATGACCAACTGACCAACTCTAAAACTGATCCAGCAAATTATTATTTTTTTTCTCAACCATCAAACTTACCTTCTTCCCTCTCACCTCTTTTTTTCTTCTTCACAACGTCGGAGACGTTATATCTTTAAGGTATCTCGATTTTCCTTCATTCAACTGCTCTAATGTAAATCATTTAATGTACACATATTACTTCTATTGATTGAGTACGTCTGGTGGCATTGACTAGGCTGTGGCTAGATCCATAAGACTTACAAACCTGCAGAAAGATGTATGTTTTTCAAGTCGCTTCCAATCAAAGCCCTTGTCTTACTCTTTCATTTCTCTTCTTCGCCTTATAATACTCTCCTCTCCTCATTAGCTATCGCCTATAGTCACCTCCTTGCCCTTGCTCTGAAGCATCTCTGCATCTCTGCATCTTTTCGATCTCTTTCCTGTCGTCGATAGCTGGCATTTAACTAATCCATCCAGAAATCCGACTTCCCACTTCCGACTTTCAACTTCCCACTTCGTTCCCAAGTCATTTCCACCCATCTGTTAAGCACTGCTGCCGTACTTCCTCCTCGGAGGACAGTTCTTCCAGCTTTCAGTCACCATGCCCGCAACCCCGACACGATCGATGCCCGCGGTGCCGAACCGAGAGGATATCGATCAGACATGGGAGTATCTTCAGACTGGTATCTCTAAGATTATGACCAACCTACAAGATGGCATGGATATGACTACGGTAGGTCATCAGCTTCCTCTCGTATCTAACTCCGTACACGCCGGCTAACTCCTCGCTTGTTCGATAGTATATGGGAATTTACACGTCAGTATATACCCCCTCCAAAACAGTAAGTGTATCTCGTGCTCCCCGAAATGCTAATATTTTATAGCGCGGTTCATAATTTCTGTACATCGCAAAAAGCCGTCGGGTTAGGCAGCTCCAGCTCCCCGGGTCAAGCCCACAGAGGAGGTACCAACCAGGCCAACACACCCATCTCACGGGAGTTCGCTGACATCAATCTGCTAGCCCATCTCCTTGGCGAAGACCTTTACACAAAGTTAAGGGACTACTTGAGCAATCACCTCAATGATCTCTACTACGAATCCAAGGCGCACACCGACGATGCTTTGTTATCATTCTATATCAAAGAATGGAACAGATACACCGTCGCCGCCAAGTATATCCACCACCTCTTCCGATATCTGAACAGGCACTGGGTCAAGCGAGAAATGGATGAAGGGAAGAAGAATACTTATGATGTATACACTCTGTTTCTATGTCAATGGCGTGCCGATTTCTTTACCCGCGTCAACAAGAAAGTCATGGATGCCGTACTCATGCTAGTAGAGAAGCAAAGAAATGGGGAGACGATTGAACATGGGCAGATTAAGCAGGTCGTCGACTCATTCGTCTCTCTTGGCTTGGATGACCACGATGCCACCAAGTCCACTCTTGACACATACAGATTCCACTTCGAGAAACCATTCCTTGCGGCGACTGAGGAATTCTACAGAGCCGAATCTAAGCGATTTGTTGCTGAAAACAATGTTGTCGAGTATATGAAAAAGGCAGAGATTCGGTTAGCCGAAGAAGAAGAGCGTGTTTGCATGTATCTTCACAACGATATGGCCGCTCCATTAAGGAAGACGTGCAACAAGGCCCTGATTGCTGATCACGCTGCAATGTTGTGGGACGAATTCCAAGCCCTCCTAGAAAATGACCGTGAAGAAGATATGGCTCGCATGTACCTCCTCCTTTCTCGAATCCCGGAGGGGTTGGAACCGCTGCGACAGAAGTTTGAGGCACACGTCCGTAATGCTGGGCTTAGCGCGGTGGCCAAGGTTGCTTCTGATGCTGAGAAACTAGAGCCTAGAGTCTATGTGGAAGCTTTACTCAAGATATACGTACGATATCAGGATTTGGTTAAGAGCGCCTTCGCGGATGAACCCGAGTTTACGCGGTCCTTGGACAATGCTTGCAGGGAATTCGTGAATCGGAACGATATCTGCAAGGCAGGGAGCAGCAAGTCTCCTGAGCTGCTCGCCAAATATACCGATGTCCTTTTACGGAAGAGTGGCGTTTACGCGGAGATGTATGAACGCGACTATACTCTTACGCAGATAATGACCGTCTTTAAGTACATTGAAGACAAGGATGTGTTCCAGAAATTCTACTCGAGAATGTTGGCAAGACGTCTCGTGCACGGCAATTCCTCTTCAGACGACGCCGAGACGAGTATGATAAGTAAGCTGAAGGAAGCATGCGGTTTTGAATACACGAACAAGCTCCAGCGCATGTTCCAGGACATACAAATTTCCAAGGACCTCAACACTGGGTTCCGAGATCATACCAAGGGCTTGCAACTAGAAAAGCCGCCGCTTGACTCTACTTACTCCATTCTGGGGACCAGTTTCTGGCCCTTGACGCCTCCTAACACAACATTCAATCCGCCAGCCGAGATTCAGACCGATATTGACCGGTTCACTCTCTTCTACAAGAATAAGCATGAAGGGCGTAAACTCAGCTGGCTCTGGCAGCTTTGCAAGGGTGAACTCAAGACGGGATACTGTAGATCATCAAAGACACCTTACACATTCCAAGTGAGCGTCTACCAGATGGCAATCTTACTCATGTTCAATTCCAAAGATTCCCATTCATACGATGACATTGAATCGGTAACACAATTAAGCAGCGAAGCCTTAGATGCTTCTCTTGGCATCCTCCTTAAGGCCAAAGTCCTTCTTATGAAACCCGACGGCGATAAGCCTGGCCCTGGGAAGGTGTTCCTTCTTAACTACGACTTCAAGAGCAAGAAAATTCGCGTAAATCTCAACGTTGGCACTAAGTCGGAGCAGAAGCAAGAGGAGGTAGATACTAACAAGACAATCGAGGAGGACCGTCAACTCGTCCTACAAGTGAGTATCTTGCTTTCCCTATCCTTTCTCATTGGAAGACTCGGTTCTTTTCAGTCTCTTAAAAACATTCCATTTAGTCGCCCCCCCTTTTTTTGGGGTGGACTCGTACGTGCTGTCTCTAATTCAAAATATGCTAAACTACGATATAGTCTACCATCGTTCGAATCATGAAGGCGCGGAAGAAGATGAAACACTCCCAGTTGGTCAGTGAATGCATTAACCAGATCAAGTCGCGATTTATGCCCAAAATTGGGGACATTAAAAAGTGCATCGAGATTCTCCTCGACAAAGAATATCTCGAGCGTCTGGAGGATGATGAGCTTGGTTACCTCGCCTAATGCGGGTATACCAATAGCTAGACCCTTCACTGTTGCATCATACTCGCGCATATTTTCCCAATATTTTCTTTCCGGTATCGACTTGCCGTAGTTACGCTCTTCATCGCTTAAGGAACAAAGGGCACTGAACTGGAACCTGGAAGCCGGTCCCTCAAATTGACTCCGAAGGGGCTTCCCGATCACCACATGAATTGATGCTGGCGAGACAGAACGATTACTATTGAGACAAACGTATTTGACGAGATCCTAGCAATATAATGAGTTTCCGACTATAAGCCATGCAGGATCGTCGGGACGTCGCTATGTAGGAGACAGAGAGATGAAATTGGCGGTCACGAACTTATGGTCGTGGAGAGTTGATGCGCGAATTATAGAGCATTCGTCTCCATTATGCCGAATCTCATCCAGCTTTCTTCACAGCTCACCTACTTCTTTTTTTCTTGCTACACAATTCTTCTTACCAGGTTTTTTTTTTCTGTCTAGGCCACATCGTGAGGCTTGACGGGTGGATATACCTTAGGGGAGTGGTGAGGGCAGAAGGAATGCTACTGTAAAAGCTCGCGTATAGCTGAACGGAACGGCAGATCCATAGATACGGAATAAACTACCTTAAGAACATAAGAGATCACGTCCCGACTTTGCGATGAATACTCCCTATGTTGATACCAAGTGCTTAAGATACCTGGCAGTATGTAGGTAAGGTAAGGTAAGGTACCTATAATGAAGTAGGGTATCTGACGATGGTAGTCTTAATTAAGGTCGTAGATACGATCCCATCACAGCCCATCCTACCCTTTCACACGCTCTACATCCCTAACCGCTACACGTAAATAGTCCAATATATACCGTAGGTAGGTAGGTACCTACACCTACCTACCGATACCTTTTTAACCTTGGCATTTATTTTGTCTAGAAAGTTATAACAGGTACCTGGTATAACCACCGACTACCTGTATGAGGTGCCTACCTCCTACCTCCTACCTCCTATCTAGGTAACTACTACCTAAGGTAAGTAGGTAGGAGGTAGGTAGATAAATCTTCCAAGATGCAGGGAGTCAGGAGCACACGAGATATGTAGCTAATTTGTCGCGGGCAAAACAGTAGGCTTAAATAGGTACCATTACAGTACCAGTGCAGAGTACGGTGTGGCCATTTATCTCCTAATCAATACCGGTACCTGGTACCGATTTAACTAAAGGAGATGACTACCACCTTAGGTAGGTACCCTACCTAGGAGTATTTCTATCGTAGTTTTACTCTTCTAGGTACCTACCTTCATACCTAGGTAGCTCTTTATAAAAGGACTTATAGACTTATACTCTAGGCTTGGAAGGCAGACACGAAAAAAAAAAAAAAAAAAAAAAAGGTGATGGACGTTTTGAATCGGCATCGATTATTTTATCTTCTTCTCTTCTTCATCATCATTCTTCTCTCGCCCTCCTTCTCATCTCATTCGAGAAGAAGAAGAAGAACAAGGGAACGAGGTTGAATCTCGCTCGCATACTTTGTAAGTGTGTGTGTGTGTATGTATGTATGTATATACAGGTACCCATATATCTCTTCCCCTTCCTCCTTATTCCCCCCTCCTATCTTCCGCTCGCCAATTTCTAGCGTCGGCAGAAGAATCTAGCGTGGTAAAGCTTCTCTTCTGCTTCATTTGCTTCCACTGCTTTGAGTACTATAGGTACTGATATCTTTGTTCATCTCATTCGTCAATCAATAGTATGTAAGGGTAAGAAGGTAGGCAGATACATATAATCTTCTACCCCTAATTAATGGTCGCTTATCCAGCGTCTCTTGTTAAGAACCAGTCTTTAATTCGTATCGTTTCGTGATATGCGAGCGTGTCGCGTGACTTGATTACTACGTAGTAGTGGTGGCGGTGGTAGGAGCTTCTGCTTTTGTGTCTTCCTCTGCCTTGATATCGTCTTTCCCGTCCGCGGCTTCTTCGGCGGCCGCAACAGTAGTAGTAGTGGTTGCAAGAGCATCGCTAAGCTCTTCGCCGTCTAAATTTGTAGCTATGCCGTTCTTTTTCTGTTCCGTAACGGACTTCGTCCGAGGGCTAGTCGGACTACAAGATCTACTTTCGTCCGTCGAACCTGCTGCGTCGAGCACGCTCTCGTCGAAGCTATCTTGCGTGAGCGGCCTCATCCTCTCGTTACCCTCGCTGGCTCGGTGCTGCACATCCGATAACTGAATCTTCTCGCTGCTGGGAAAGCCGGGCGACGACAATGCCGGACTACTTAACGGCGAGCCGTTCTTCTCACTGATCGAATCGGTCGTTCCAGATTTAGATTTACGACCACCGCCAAACCCCCAGCCACCGCCGCCGCCGCCACCACCTCCGCTAGTAGAACTGCTGCTCGATCGGCCCCACCCTTGCTTCCGCTTCTGATCCGCCCACGACGTCCAACTGCCGATATATGCGCCGGCTCTGGCACTGACAGAAGTAGCTGTCTGCTGTGTCTTATTTGCATCTCCGTTGTATGTCGCGGTCCCGTTTTTATCCGCCGCGTCTTGCGCTGTTCGGGTTTCCTCCGCGCGCTTTCTCTGCGCTTCACGAAGAGTTTCCATGTCGGCATATAATCTGCCGAATATAGTGCTCGCCTTATCTCGACCCGCTGCTAAATTCCTGCCCAGCACTTCCCTGCCCACTGCGAACCTCTCATCGAGGTGTAAATCTTGGACTTGTTGCTGGATCCGACGTTGGACGTCGTCGATAGTAAGTCCACCAGCACAGGGGTGCCTTGGCTCGACAATATCGAATAGATGCGAATCCGTATGTGAGTTCCATATCCGGTAGTTCTCCGTCCTCATCCAACACTCAACCCATTCATTATGAAAATCTAGGGACGGATCCCCTTCGACGTATGGGAGAAGCGCTTTGGGATTGTGCGCATTCTTGGCGAGGTAGTTGTGATATTTGACAGATGAGATGAGAGATAGGAGATACTCTTCAAACTGGAGCCGGATAAATTCCTCGCTACCGCGATACCCCATCGTCTTAGGCCGACCTGGATTAGATTCATCCCAGGTATCGTTTACTTCTTGTGTAATAAAATCAATCCATCGTCTATCGGAGTGAGAGAGCGCCAAGGCGGTGCGAAGTGAGGGAGAGGTAATATTGATCGTATTTTCATCCAGGTTGATTAGTATATCGCTATATCTATCCCTTTGTTGTAGTAGTAATGAGTTTGTGCTGCCGACTATGTAAGATTTCGTGCCGAAATCTGCAAGAATGTCGAGCTGTTGCAGCGGCGTGTAGGGTCCGAACAGGCTCCCCTGCACATCTGATCAATACACGTCTCTCGTTTAAAGTGCGAGCTGTCTCACCTTGCCAAATATCTGTAGTGGTAGTCCCATGTACGAGAGCAACGAGTTTCGGTCACTAGTCCTCAAGCTCGTCGGTTGACTGAGTCTCTTCTCGCAGTTATTAAGATCCGGCCCGGCACAATCTTGAAGATTCCTAAGTAGGCCCGGTATTAAGGAGATGAGAGAGAACTGCATCATACACAGGCGCTCGCATCGCGAGCCGAAGAAGAGCATCTGGTCTCATAGTGAGTCCAAGTCGGGCCGAGACCAATGCGTATTAGATCACTCACCTTGGGCTGTAATAGACAACATTTTAAGAGCACCAGGGTCTGCCAACGGAATTCCCTCACAAGTTCTCGGAGACTCATGCCCAAGTATTGATCTCTATCTACGTCCTCGTTCATCTGGCCGCGTGCTTTTTCATCTGCCAGACTTTCCTGAAACCTCCGCAAAATCTCCGTATCGCCAAACTCGCGCTGAGCAAACCATGCACTGGTGACAACAGATAAACGTTCCCTGAGCATACCAAAGAATTGTGGACTATCTGCTATTACGACGACCGCTTTTTGAACTGTCGAACGTGTCACGTCCGCAGGTCGGACCAGCAACTGCGAAGCATCTAACTGCCTCGTGCAAGATATGCCAAAGAGAGATGTTGCGGGGGAGTCGTCCGTGGCCGGCCGTAGAAGAGTGAAATACGAAAAGTCTTCCGTAGATCTGCGGTATGTCGGTTAGTTCACGTACGTCTAAGACATGCACACGAAACAAGAGGATCAACTCACGCATGAGCTCCGTCGCTCAAAGCCATGAATGGGAGCAGAGGCCAGTCATACTCGAGTGCCGGATCCCGACCTTCCTCTACGCCAAACCACCTCTCCACCTCGGGACCTCTGTGGTGGTGGAAGTCGACTACTGTCACCAGAGGCACGAAGCTTGCAGCATTGTTATTCTCGCCAGCCTCGCTAGCAGTGCCCGAGGTCGGAGTGGCCATGGCGGAGTCTCTCGCACGCCCAAAGGCGAGAAATATTACGGACGAAGGAAAGAAGTATTGGCGTCGGTGGCGTCGATAACGGGAAGGTAAGTAAAGGCAAATCGTAGGCGATAACGGGCTAGCAACAACAACGACAACAATGGCCCGTAGCGGCGAAGAGGCCGAGAACGGCGAGGCGGTAGTCTATTCTAAGAAAGTTGAATAAATTGCTTCCTAGTAAGATTTATTCCTATTCCTATTCCTATTACAAGGCTTGGACGGGACGGGCGGAAGCGGTGAGGTCGAAAACATATACAGAGGTCCCAAGACAACCTGGTCTAGACAAAGGTACGGGGGCCAAGGAGGGAGGAGAGAATAGATGAGTTAATCGTGAAGCAGCATACAAGCCATAAGCTCGTCAGGACGGGCGTACAACCGAGTGACCAGTCAGGTCGGTATATCGAAGCCGGGCTGGTAGAGGGAGGGATATCAATGGTCTGTTACCGATCGAGGAGTAAGCAAGCGGGCTCCGGAGGTCTGACAACGGGTTCGCGTCAACGAAGAAGAAAAAAGGGGGGGTGTGTGAAAGAAAAAAAAATAAATAAAAAAAGAAAACAAGTTAGGATAGAGAAATAATAAGACGATTCAACACAGGTCACACGTGTGCCATTGGTGGAATAATATACATGATCTTCAATGCCACTTGCGGCATCGAGATACTATTTCTGTGAGAGGGAGAGAGAGAGAGAGAAAGAGAGAGAGATGTTTATGTATGTGTATTGTGTTATTGTGTGTGTATGTGTGTATGTGTATGATGTGGTATGTATTAACAGCTAGTTTTATTACTATTTATTTTTTTTTTCAACCATGGGGAAAAAAAAAAATCTTAGATAAAAAAAAAACCACACAAAAAGATTGTAGGTGGACGATATCGATCTTCCCTTTCAGGCGGTCCCACGCCAACGATTTAGCGTTGTCAGCGCTACGACATAGAAAGGTGGACCCCACCTGTCTCGCTCGGAAGCGCATGTAATTTGATTGTAATTGACATCGTGCTTGCCCTGGTGAATTGGTTGTCAACCTACCTACATATCCTTTTTTAGCTCTAGCCTCTAGCACATATTAACTTCAACATGTTCTAAGTACATAGAGTCTACATGTACCAGCTCGCATGTTGATATGTACCCCCTTAGGTAAGTAGCTGCATGTCGATCAGCCAATCACATGTCTGTCTCTCATTTATGTAATAAGAGTTCAGCTTTCATGATAGGGCGAATCATTGTAGCATGTACATACCTAGGTACCTACCTATATATACGATGCATATATGAGGTAGATCAATTATCTATTAATCAGAAATCTGTAGGTCAAGAACAGATGCCGATATCATAAATATTCATCTCATCCCACTTCACCGATTCTCTATTTTTCCCATACCAATAAAAAAAGGGAGAGGAGAGGAGAGGATCAAAAAAAGACAGAATATTATAAACGAGACTCCGGATAGCTCGTAACCCGCATTCTCCTCTTCCTTAACCCCCCAGTATCGGCTAACTTATGAACAAACTCACGTCTTATACATATAGTATGGACATCCCAATTATGCCTATCTCTTCATGTAGCTTCAGGGGGCCTTGTCTACAAACACAATCACGATATGTGCCATATGTCTGTCGTAGGTGCAGCAGTACTTAATACACATATTGGAACCAACCCTACACATGTGCTGTATTATGTATATGTGGCGAGAGATTTATATCCACGCCCACACGCCGCTCCCACGCTCTCGTCTCTTCTTCCCATACTTCTTCTTCCTCCTCTCATCAATTGCCCATGTCCGCAAGTATCAGTATCCATATCCATATCCATATCCATGTCCCCACGCCCATGCTCCCATGCCTATGCCAACTGTCTTGCATTGCATAAACCCAGACCGTCTCGACATATCACAACCTCTCCCGCACCGCGACTCGAGAGCGTTTGCAGCTCCGCCAAGCCACCCCCGGCTCTCTCTCTCTCTTTCTCTTTCTACTAAAAGCGAATAATATCGAATCTACGTATTACAAAGAAAAAGAAAGATAAAATACAAGAGAGAAAGGAGAAAGGAAAATAAAAATAAAAAAGAAACTCGACCGATCCTGCAGTTCCACGGAATAAAATGGACCATCATTCCCTTTTCTTGCATCGACCTATCCCCGTCTAGCCGGCAATTTTCTTTCTCCATTCTCTTTCCCGCCTCTTAATAGTACATTCATTCGTTCCTCTTGAGAACCCTCCCTCTCCACCTACGTTCTACCTTTGTACCTACCTCATGCACACGTTGTCTCGTCATCGATCATCACTCGTCTTCTCGACTACATGATATTTACGGTTACAGGCGCATGTATAAATGCTAGCTACCTACCGGTAGGAGGAAGGTAGGTACAAGAAGCAGGCTAACATCTTTTGATCACCCGTACGAATTATAAGTACTATGATAAGATCTCGTCCAACGCAATCACACCTACAGTACGCATATGGTAGGTAACTTGAAGTACAGGTATGAGGTAGCCAGGGCAAGTACCTTCTACACATACGTACGCAAGCACGCTTCTCGGGTTCGACGCAGTTTGCCAGCCTTTTGGTAGATTAGTGAAAGCCCCTCCTCTTGCTCCTCCTGCCTGTTGCCTTCTGACCATGCGGCCTGCCGAGACTTGATATGTGAGTCAATCCGGACCCCGTAGCCATAACCCATAGCCGATCATGGACCTACAATTCTCGATATTCTTATCATCATAAACTGCTCACATGAGGGGTGGCATTTCGACATGTCATAACCGACGAGAATGAGAGCGGCCTCGTTCATCATAACCTGTCACTCATTAGACGACGCCGATGTGATGTGTCAAGCAATGAGCCTCGTAAATTTTGATACCCAGCCCTCATCTTGAATGAGCAGCCCTCCCTAAGAACCTCGCGGCTTTAGTGCAATATTTATCACGTATCTTATCTAGGAACAACAGCCAACTCGGAATTTATCGAGCCGTAGTTGTCTTGAGCGTAGTTACTCGATGGCCTTCTTCTTGTGAATAATCAGCTAGCCTTCAAGATTTTAAAAGAAAAAATCGTCCCTGGCGTCCTCACATCAGTCGTTAGTTTCCTCCTCTATCTCCAAGCGTTCAGGCCCGCCCACGGATCGTTACTCTGTTGTT
Organism: Hypoxylon lienhwacheense; assembly: GCA_902806505.1. Lineage (NCBI taxonomy): Eukaryota > Fungi > Ascomycota > Sordariomycetes > Xylariales > Hypoxylaceae > Hypoxylon > Hypoxylon lienhwacheense. The sequence continues at coordinate 1,241,619 of CADCWW010000003.1, read as the reverse complement.
GCGGCTGCGATGACCGAGGAGCTGCGTTTTGAGATCCTCCATACGGATGATCTTGTGCTGGCTGCGAGTAGTGGATGGTCTGCTGCGGGCCGAGAGGAGGAGGCCCACGAGGGGGTGGAGGCGGTACGAAGCCCGGAGGCATGTACTGTTGCGAGGCCTGACCTTGTGGGTTTCCGTATGTACTATATTGGTTCGCCGCAAAGGATGTTTGGGTTGGCGGAGGCGAAGCAGGTCCTCTACTGCTAACTCCAAGTCCAAACGTCGTCTGGTTCGGCGGCGGCGAGGCCGGGCCCGGATTCCGGCCCCAGGCGCTAGGATTGTATGCCGCTTGGCCGAATTGTTGGCCGCTTTGCTGCGAATTGGAAGTAAATGACTGTTGCGGTGTGGATGCATATGTAGTACCCGGTTGGGGGCTAGAAAAGCCAGGGTAGTTGGCTTGGTTCGGCGGCGGGGAGGCTGGCATTTGATATTGGCTAGTGATATTGGCTTGCGGGTAACGAGATGTACTCGTCGAAAATGAGAGCGGGGCCGGCACGGGCCGCGTCGAGCCCGGATTCGGCGACGACGACGCGTTAGGTTCCATAGACATGCGTTCCATAAGACCACGAAGCCTTTCCCGCTCAACCTCAGCCTGGTTGCTCTTGTTCGCGGCTATCTCCTGCTCGATCTGGCTAAGCAGCTGAGCACCTTCTGACCTTCTGTTGTTCACAAAAGTGTCGACGTTTTTCTCCAGGCTATCAACCGTCTCCTTCATCTCTGTGTACCAATTCTTTGCGCTCTGTAAGCCTGATTCGAGGTCTAGAAATTCCTGGTACGCCCTCTTGTATTTGCTGACCACAGAATTCCTCTGTCGTTGTATGGCCTCATATTTGCTGCGCTCCGAACGCACGCGCTTGTCCTGAAGCAGATGGCCGAAGGACACCTGTAACTCTTTTAACAAAGAGGCCTGCTTATGGTTTGCCTGCAATATGCGATTCTGGTGAGGGTGGAATTTCTCCAGCTCAGACTGGAATAATTCCTTCTCGAAATTCGGGATTGATTTTTTGTTTAGGATTAGGATTTGTGAGATATCGTCGTTGTGGACCTAAATTTTTTCGATTTAGTCGATGTCCATATAGCCGGGATCTCATCTGCTTACCTTTTCCTTCAGATCTTTCAGGATTTGATTCCGTTCCCTCCTAACCAAGTTCAGCTTTTTAAGGACATCCTCTACTCTGGCTATCTGCTCTGCAACGCTTGGGCTATCGTCCTCAAAATCGGCGTCCAGCAAGTTTGCCTCACCATTTGCCGGACTTGTCGCGCTGTTGGACTTCGACCTAAGCCTACTCACGGCAACTTGGAATAACGAATCAACTTCACCGGTCTGCGCTGCATTACGCATTTCTTCGAATGCTGTCTCGTTCTGACGAAACTTGGCATAGAGCTGAGCGTCGCTCTTCGCTGCCTCTTCCAAAGCCTCCCTGTAATTCCGAATGTTCCCCCTTAGAGTAGTCGTAAGTCGTGAACTAGGTTGTTGTGTCCATTCAGTCTCATATTTCGATCTCATCTTCTCGCAGACGCTCTCTTCCATGTCGAGCTGCTTCGAACACCGATCCAATACGGTCACAATTGCGTCCTTGTCTATACGCAATGTATCGAATATCGAGATAGGGTTTTCGTGCCCAGCAACATCGTCACACCATGTCTGGAAATCCCTGTCCGGTCGAATATCTTGATCCACTCCTCCTTTTAGTACCATCAACGAATTTGGTAGCTTGAGATAGTCTAAACTCGCGACCATCTCGCCATTGGCTAGCTCGACTCTCTCGGTTTCCGCGCGTACCAATTTTGCCTTTTCTTCATCATATAGGCTCGCTGATTCTGTTACAGTGAACGGCACTATCTTTGCAAATAAGTCTGGCCCAGTGATGCGTTGGATGTCCTGATTAGAGTATAGCTCGTTCACTGGTATCGGCTTCGCAGCAGGTAGTTTCGGGACCGGAACTAGACTTGCTTCCGCAGGGACGGTCTGATGGTATATGTAGTCATTGTCCTTTATCAGCTCCTTCAGTTTGCCCTGAATCGTCGTCAAATTTCGCTTCGTGATATCTGTCAACGAGGCTCCCGTGTCGGTGCTCAAGTTCGAACTGGGCGGCATGGTACTGGGGAAATTGCTGGCTATCCTATTTGCTTCTTTCGCTTGGACTTCGGCTGCCATCAGCCTCGCGACAGCAACGCCGTATGAATTAGCATCTTCATCAGCAAGAGCCTGGTAATACTGAGCATTAGACGTCATCAAGTTGGCTTTGATCTAGGCACATGTTAGCTATACTGCTCCCATTGAGGATCGCGTACTACTTACCTGGATGAAGAAAAGCCAGACTTTCTCGAATATGGCCTTGTTGACGTTTTCTTGGACCCCCTCTAACGCTTGTTGGTATAGGTAGGCCGCTTGACTGGATAGTTTCGCAAGCAAGCCTACCTTCTTCTGATCGGCAACTTGTCGCTCAAGGAAAATTTCTTGGGCCTGTGCGAGCATGATCTGGATTAAAGTCTTCACGGTGTCTCTACTCAGATCGGACGATGGCGCATGTAGAAAGTTTTCGTTTATATAGGTGAACATGCCGGCAGCGGCTTGGAAAGAGTGGTAGGCGGTTTTGAGGCCGGCCTCTTCGAATCTAGTTTGGTTGGCGGCATGGCAGGATAGGACGGCAGAGATGTTGAATATTATAGAGGCTTTCTCAAACGCAAGCGAGTACTGCGACGTGGACTTATGAGTAAAAGCGTCAAACCTGTTATTTGAGAATTAGACAATCAGTGTACAATTGTAACACTTTAACACATTAACGCTTTAATGTCCGTAAAGAAAGAATCATACCAGGTAAAAGATATTTTGATGTGTTGTTCGTCGACGGGGAAACGGAGGTCCAACAACTCCAGTTGGCCGTAGTATCTGTACAGCAGATCCCTCCCAGCTGTGCTATCTTTGCCGGCACCTCTCATATCCTGACGAAGACGGTTAAGCGTGGAGCATTCTTCCGCATATCTTTCAGGGTCATCTCCGTACGTATCTCTGATATATGTCTTCAGCGGCGTGATCCAGTCGATCTCATTGGTAGCCTTAAGAGGCACCGAGATCATGGGAGTCTGCGTCATGGTGGCGGATTCGAGGTGCGTTGGAAAACGTGGGTCCGGAAATTATCTCTTTCTGTTCAATTTCCAGATTCCGGTTCATGGGACAAAGTGATATATCGTAAGGGTTTTACCGTCACGTGTATTCGAGGGGAAAGGGTGGGAAAAGGGACGTAAGGTTGGTGTTAGGAGGTATTTGGTGTTATGTTAACGACAAAAAAAACACCTTTGATCTTGTTATGTTTATAGGTTGTCTTGTTGTGTGCAGGAGATCGAAGACCTAATTAAACCAAGACCAAGACACTTGTTCCGTATCAGTTCGTTAGAAATAGTCGGTGTATCAACCAACATGCTGTCGCCAAAAAGCAAATGCGATGCTGTAAATGACTTAGTCGAAGAAAAGGCGTTGTCTAATTAGTTCCAGTAGAATAGGATGATTTGAAGTTGAGGGTCTTGAGTACTAAAGACAAGGTTAAAATCGTTGGTTCTTGGATTCTATGTTCTTAGTCCGTAGAAAGTTGATCAATATGACGCACGAGTAAAAGAGAAAAGGAATCTAGAAAGGTGATACGCGGGCGCGTTAATGAAATGCAATCAGAAGCATGAAAAGTGGTCATGCGAACAGTTGGAGAAGCTCTAAGGTAGTAAAAAGACGTAAATGACCACACATAAAAGTATCGTTACGACAAGATGTTTGAGATGTCTTGGACAGATTCAAGGTTTTGGCGTCTAATACGAAGTAACCGCCGAGATCTTTTAAGGCTTACGCTTACTTCGTACCTACCCTCTACTACCTAACCTACCTACCTACCTGTACATTACTTACAGTTGGTTAGTAGGTACCTATTATGTAACAAGGTATGTACATACATAATCTATTAGACGGTATGTATGGTGGGGCTAGGATTTTACAAGGTAGAGCTACCAAATGACAATCAGAACGTCCCTTCCTCAGGCTCATCAATGATGAATGATACATCTTCATCTTCAAACTCACATCCTTGAAGATTTTCCAGGTCCAGGTTCCCAGGTTCAGTCTCGGTGGAGAATTATACATCTGTACGGTACTTCCAGTCACCAGTGCTCCATTTGATCTTATCGTAATCTGTACAACTTGAACATTGAAATTTACACATTGGATGTAGCCTAATTAGCTCAACGTTAGGCAATAACTCCTAGGATATCGTCTCATTTATATGCAAGAGTCTAATCGCCTATTACATACATATAGGTACATGCGTGATGTGTAACCCAGCGCTTGATGCGAGGCGTGGGAATTATACGCCAACTTCCGGATTATATCCCCCTTATTATTTATTATATACCTCTTCCTTTTACCTTGGATAACTTATATAAGGTATATACGTCTCGACTTCGCAAATATTATACACATTCATGTAATGATTAGTTACCCGTGTTTACCTAACTACCTATATATAATATATAATATAAATATATCATATAAATACCTACGTAATAAGATAATATAAAATCTAGCAACCCTATCCCCCGATAGTGTATGCACTTATGCAGGTGACGAGGGACGAAGACCGTCGAACAGCGGGCAAGAGAACCCCTCTATCGTACGTCATTGGCCACAGCCGGCAGTCCTCCTTAACCCCTCCCCCCTGGCACGTCCCATCATTGGTCTGCGTGGCGGTTAACCTCCGAGTGTCCAAGAAGTACCTTGGAGGGGAGTTGGCGCTTAACGGGCCGTGTTCGCTGCGACCACCGAACGTCGACTTTTCTTTTTTTTTAAAAATACCTTCTATACCATCATAAGGCTGCCTCTTTTTTCTTATCAATATAGTAGTCTCTCTACCTCAGGTCTATCCTGTGACCATTTGTGAGATCCAATTCTGTTTCTATACATCATAATACTTTCATATGTATCTATATAGTACTTGGTACCAGGTGGGTATGTAAACACTACATGTACCACCACTTATACGTGCATGTCCCGTACGCACATATAGGTACATATATATATGCCGAGAACATACCTGCAGCGGACATATATGAAAATTGTCCGTAATAAAGGCATAACAGAGTGTAAAGTGGATAGAAGGTAGATAAACATAAATAAGAGGTGCAGTCATACACGTATTATTCAATTCGTAATTTTATCTTGCATGGAGGAGAGTGGCCTCGCCTTATACGGCGTTGCTTTGTTTGCGGTACCTATTCGTGCCTAAGTAATTTACAAATCAACACATATAGTAACTATTCTCAAGTAATCGAGGCGCGCAGGGCTGCTCTCGTCCGTAAACTGTCTTCGCTTGGGACGCCCTAGCACCATCCAAGCCTTTCCAATTTCTATATCTATGATTCAAGTCTTTTATCTCCGAGTGATCTTCCGGTCGTAAGAGTGTATGATACATACTTAAAAGGGAGAGGTCAGAGGATATAGACTGCCCGTTCGATTCAACGACACACATCCAGATCGATGCATACGTAGATACCTACCACTCATCCCGAACCCGAACCCTTACTCTTTTCCTGAGATTTCTTATCTGCATTCGTTTGGTCTTCCGACTTCTGATGGGCCGGGTGGTTCGTCAAGTTATGCCATATAGATCTCAAGAACCCTTCATTCCTGTGCGTTTCCGGATCATCATCTTTTGTTGCTTCCCTCCCTTCACCCTCGAATCTACCAAGCCAGCAGCACGTCAGCTACACCGAGATGAAACGAAAAGAAAGAAAGAGAAAGAAAGAAAGAAAGAGAGGATATGATTGACTGTTAACTTACCCCGGCATCTTAACGTTCATTATCCGCTTAGCCGTCTTGTCACCCATCTGATCTGCCAGCATCTCCACGATTGTCCTCTGGTTCGCAGAGAGGTACTTGGGCATTGAGACGCGGAATTCAACTTTTAGGTCTCCTGAGTTGCTGCGCCGGGCGCCTAGCTTCTTCATGCCCTTCCCAGCCAACGTTATCTTGTCACCAGTATTCGTCCCCTTCGGAACTTTTATGGTAACCGAATCATCTAGGGTCGGGATCTCCGCCTCACCCCCGAGCATCGCTGTAGTCAAAGGAATATTTGCTGTATAAAGAATATCCGAACCCGATCGCTGGAACTTTGGATCTGCTGCTACTCGGATGAAGACGTAGAGATCGCCTGGAGCTACCCTAGAGTGAGAGTCTGCTGTCTGGCCGGTCATAGGAGCGTCGCCCTCCCCATCGAGCCGTAGCCTCATGCCATCCTCGATGCCCGCCGGGATGTCGACGGTAATGGTCTTGCGTTCCCTGACGGCGCCACTACCAGAACAGGTCGCACAGTCTGATCCTCGAGGAATGGTCCGGCCGCTGCCTTTGCAAGTTCCACAAGTAGACGCCATCTGAAAACCGCCGGATATGAAGTGTACTTGCGTGCCTGTGCCACCACAGGATTTGCACTCCGTCCGTCTAGTCCCTGGCTTCATACCAGTCCCGGTGCATGTATTGCATTGTATCAAAGGATGTATCGTTATGGACTTGCTTGTACCCTTCGCCGCCTCCATGAACGAAATGCTCGTTTGCACTTCAATGTTTTCCCCGACGATGATTTCTGGAGAGAATGGATTCTGCCCACCTGAGCGACCTCCCGACCCAAATGGACCGCCTCGTCCACCGGTGAATGCGGAAAAAATGTCATCAAAGTTGAAGTTCGCGCCGAAGCCTCCTTGTGCGCCAAAGCCGGCGAAAGGATTTCCTGCCCCTCCGAAAGGATCGCCGCCTGGTTGAGGACCACCACTTGGATCGAACGCGGCGGCACCAAATTGATCATACTGCTCTTTCTTCTTCGGATCGGACAGTATTTCATACGCAGACTGGATCTCGCCGAACTTGTCCTTCGCCGATGGATCTTTATTCGTATCTGGATGGTACTTCTTGGCTAGTCCATAGTAGGCCTTTTTTATTTCTGCCGCCGAAGCGGACTTTCCCACACCAAGGGCCTTATAAGGATCTTTAATGGCGAAAGAACTACGTGTGGCATGGAAAGACTATGTTAGAAGTTAGCAAGAAATACAATATATGGTATATGGTATATGTTAAAAAAAATTTCAACGAACCCGTTTGCATAATGCGGCTTGACACACAGGCCGTCTCGCTGTGATGCTGGGTCTTTTGGATAAAGAACAGATAGTATTAGCCTGCGAGCGCCTTCGTATATTGGATCGTATTCTCTGCCTCCGATATATCTGAGCGGGAGAGAGTATTCGCGACGGTACAGCCGCCTTTGCGAATATAGTGGAATTCATTTTTTTTCTTTAATATCCTGAGCTACAACACCGATTTACGCCGTGCTTCTGTAAATGTTCATTATATCTTAACCGTATTCGACAAGTTTAGAGTATTGTTGAAAAGATCTCGCACATATTAGGAAAGAAGGCGAATGTTGAAAAAAAAAGAAAAGAAAAAAAAATTAATCTTGAAGCTTGTCGCAATGACGCTTGAACTTTTTTTTTTGCGCTAAAAGACCCGACGCCGAGTAAACGGGAAGATTCTCGATTCTCGATGCCCCACTTAATTACCGTCGATTTTTTATCTGTGCGAAGCCACAGCAGGCAAATATATTAGCCACATTAGGGTATATTCACCAATCAGATATTACCTAATAAATTCAGACATTTCTATAGAAAAAGAAAGAGATTATGCAACTACCTAATGCTTCTATTTTAGTATTTCTATTCTAGACTTGGATATAAAGTAAGTGTCAAATCATTAACATGCATAAGTTTTATTTTATATAACTTACGTGCTTACCTACATGGTATTGACTCATATGCTAAGGTATGAATTCAGGTATACACTACGTACCTACATAATGTAAACTGATATACTGTACATGTAGTTAGGAACGTGCTTTTGGCGTACCGGTCAATCTCGGAATTCGGAGTCCCATACGGAGTACATCATTACGTACCTACATAGAGACCCAATTGGAAATGCGGTGCCATCAAATGTCATATGGAAATTCCGTCAATCTAAGGAAATTGGAGCGCGTGAGGTACCGCGTGAGGTACCGCGTGAGGGGTTCGGTCTAACGTCTTTACAGAATAGCGAAACTCAAAAAAGTGGCAGCTAATCAACTTGGAAGTTCCCGTAGTGTCGTGCATTAGACTTAACCAAAGAGATAAAGCCGAAGCCAAGCGGAATCATTAAAAAACAAAACAAAACAAAAGACACCAAAACCCCAAAATAAATTCTGGACGATCTAGAATGGAAATGGATAGAATATATTTATTTTGGTTGCGAGGGTAACGATCTTTAATATGTATATATGCAGCTAAGTTGAAAAGGTCAAAAATCAATAACCACCCATATATACCTGTACCTAGTCGAAGTCGGCGTCGAAGTCGGATTCTCTGTAAAACCTCATAAGCCTTAAGACTAGACTATTCCTTTATCTTATATACCCATTCGTTATGGTCATCGACATTTATCCTTCCACGACGGAATCCCACCTGACGCTTGTAACTCCAGGATAATGCAAAAGCACGAGAAGCCAACTGAGGTACGCAAAGACTCGCGGGCAAAAAAAGGACCAGTAATATGTCGACAGTGGTATATCTTCAGTGATAGTCGAACTCTAGTGTCCAGGTATTCTTGATTTCATGGTATATGTATATGTGATATGTGATATGTAGGTAGGCGGGTATATTTATGGTAACGGAGACGAATGCGGCGTGTCCTTATTTCTTTTAATCTTTGTAATGCCAGGGTTCCTGACCCTATGAACAAAGTCGACGATGACGTCGGTCTCTTGAACACCGAGGGAATTGAAATGCTTTCGAACGACTTTCGTGAGATCTTCTTTACTTTGGCGTCTGTATTCTAATCTTCGCGCCATAGTAGGTGATCTTAGGCCGATTCCTGGTCGCGAAAGTACCCAGTGATGATACGGGTTGGCAAAAGCGGTCGGCGTATGGAGGAGGTATTTGCGACGGTAATCGTGCAGAACATCTCGGTCGAAGGATGGCCATTGAAGCTAAGTGAGATAAAATGTAAGCATTAGACTTAGTCGAAGTCATGACATGAATGGAGATAATTATCCTCACTCCTGGAGTTTGTGTCGCCGGTGCTGGTGCAGTCGACGATCCACCGTTGACGGATGTCGCATCTTTTAATTGAGAGCCCGTGGAACTGGCAACACGTCGGATCTTGCCATTCGGTTGGTTATGGCCAGATCCATGACCATTTCGATCTTTGACGCTGGCAGTTTCCGACTTTGTATCGTCGTGGTTCGCCTTCGACTTGGCCGGAGGCATCTGGAAAAGATTGGATCAAAGAACGAAGGAAGGTAAAGGGATTATGATCTGATCCAGAAGTATCATTGGTAAAGTTTCTGGTACACGCGAACAAAATGTAATATGGCCAAGGTAATCAAAATGGAAAAGGTGTTGAAATTGATTTACTTCGTCTTGACACATTTGATTATCGTATGTGCGTGTGTACGTATGTACTGTATGTGTGTGTGTGGGAGTTGAAGAGGAGAGAGAAAATAAGAAGACCAGTTCTGTAGACCGCCCACACGTTATTGCATGATTAATTTTTTTTAAGGGATCCCATGTCATTTCTTCGCTGTAGCCCTGTAGTAAGAGGTACAAGTAGGAGGTATGTAAGAAATGCCAGCCACCAATGACGACAGTGGGAACTAACTAGGAAGTACGCATCAGGCCCGTTGCCGAGCATCGGACCCTGCATCTAGAAAGGCTGTAAAGTGGGGAAACATTATGGGGTGGTCAATGCCAATTAAGCTTTAAAGGCGAATGTTTTACTTCGTAGTATGTGTCAAAACGTGGTAAACGAGAATGGTGCAACCTTTGAATTGTTTCTTACCGGTACTTACATAGTGCAATCGCTTAAGAGGTACTAGGTATACTTTGTACTTATTAAATTTTATAATTCCATAATTATACCGTATGTAACATACATGTACATATGTAATGTTAAAATAGGAGATACTTACACCTCTTTCTTACATATATGTATATGTACCTCTATATTATTTATACATGTACGCCGTACCTAAGTCCTAAGATCTTCGACCTTACAACAACATCACCAGCAAAACCCCAACGTGCGGTATCTATGTATTTGATATATCAGTCCAGGGACGAAGAGCCGAGGTACTTCGACATCATGATTCGTGGTAAGCATCACGTTAACAATCAATCAATATAACCCGAGAACTATGACGTCCTGGTAGACTCTGGTGATGTTCCTGAATGAGCTCGGGAGATCCGTCTTGAGAAAGAATGTGTGTATAGAGATACACATACGTGATGATGGCATGTCTCTCATGCTCTTATCAGGGAAGTATTCAGCAGCAGTTGCCCATCCTACACTTGTCTGGCATTTCTTGTCTAATGCCGTCAGTGACAAGCTGGCAGGCTGGCAGGCTGGCAGGCTTACGCTAATAATCCTTCTCTTCCTTCTCGGCATCTTATCAACTCGGCCCCCTCGTAATACGAAGACCTGCTGCCAAACCTTCTCAGCTATCTGGTTTATCCCATAATCGGTTCCCAGCATAACGTCGATTAGATCTCGGAGATACGTACATTGTCAGACTTGAGATAATAACTTACACGAACATTTCCAGACCCAAGGGCCAAGGTGATCATTGAGTCGTTGTGAATGCTTCATTCCATTGAGAACGAGCGTTTATAAGAAGACAACTCGGCAGGCCTCTTTTTGTCCAGCATATCTTTCAATGTATGATCCATATTCTCATATATCTTACTACGGTTGCTCGCTAGGACCGCCTGATATGATATATTATCGCTCGGCCACTGGCGGGACATCGTATCACAGCATTGCTTAACAATGGGAAGCCTGATCTTATATTCAGCAAGGATCAAGAACCTATACATCTCTAGTCATAGTGGGAAGTCTACTTATCTCGCGGATATCCCGTAGATACATCCGGATCCCATTACTTCTAGGAACCACGACTATCTTATGCATGGCGACTCTCAAGCAGGGACACATACATGCCTGATCGAATGTTGGCTTATCAAGGGTAGCAAACAGTCAGCCCAGTGCAATGCCCGCACAAGTGTCTTGAAGCTTTGAAGAAGATGGTCCGAAGTAAACATGCTTTGCGTAAAGAGGGAGCTAGGTCAAGTTTGCTACCTAGAGCACCCAATGGTAGACGTTAGCGAAGGTATAATCATAACGATGATAATGATGATGATGGTGATGATGATACACCCGGTCCTCCTATGTAGGTATAAGGCGTAGTCTCAACCAGAATCAGCCTTACGTAGACAACTACCTACTTAGATAACCGGTCAACAACCCCAGTAAGCTGCCGCTGTATAACCTCCTCCTATTACTCGCGAGTCCCAACAATCTCACCGCGTAACCCAAGAAGACAGGCACCTACCTACCAACTTACCTACGTAGACTCTCGGAGCAGCGGGTCAATCTCCAGACGCCATAAACGTCCGCTCTGTATCATACGATCGCCAGGCCCGTCCAGAACCAGCCCGTCATCTCGCATCTCTCTCCCACCTTGCGGTAGCCGACACGCGGTGGAATCTACTACCTAGGAGGTAGGTTTCACTTTTAATTTCCGCGAAAGAGCCACCCCTCTATCGGACGTCGTCATCTTAGGGACCTCCCCTCGAGACGAAGAGGAGCAGGAGGAGGAGGAGGTACGTAGCATTTCCAGGGGCGCGCGGGATTCAGACGATACGTGCCTACCTACCTACCTCACCTACATCTACGTAGGTTATCCTTCAGAAAACACGGGCTGGCATTCTTGATTACTACCACAACGCTTACTTACTTACCTACCTACCTACCTACCTACCTCTTGTCCTACTTCGTCCCCCAGGAAGAAGAGGGAGAAGAAAAAAGAAAGAAAAAAAACTAGAGATAATAGAAAAGGCAGGGGAGGTCGTCGGACCAGGTCAAAGCTCCAGCCCGATTAGGGGTTCAGTGATTCTTGATACTACGTGAACACGCAACGTTGTAACATGGGACGCCGGGAACTATGTAGGTAGGTAGGTAACCCTTTTCTTTCCTTTTTTCCTTTCCCCCCCCCCTCACCCCGGTGCCGGAGTCGGTTCTTTTTTTTTTTCGGGTTTACTTCTTTCTACCTTTTTCGCTATCACGTACCTGTTACACCTACGGTACATAGGTAACTTCGAACCGGCCGAATACGTCTTACTTGCTTTCCCTTTTTGTCTTTTTTATTTTCCTTCTTTGGGGTTTGTGTGCCTTCTCTCTCCTGGGCTGGGAAACGTTGCTCGCGAGGGATGCCACGCGTGTGACGAAGCCCGGTTGCTGGACGCTTCGAAACCCTTGGGCCACAGGCGTTCGTACCGTACCGTACCGTACCAGCTACGGCTACGGCTACGGCACCCATCTGCAACTTACATGCCACCACCGTTCCACAAGCCTTCATGATACATGACGGGTCATAAAAACTAAAAACTAAAAAAAAAGAAAAAAAAAGTTCCTTCGCAATTGCTCGAAGAGCTTCTAGGTAGGTGTGTAGGACAAGGCAGTAGAGCGCGAATGTTACGTACACACGTACTACACCCATCCCTCCCCTATTCCTCATCGCCAGCCTCGATCCCCTCGAGTAAGTCCTCTACCAGCGTCGCCACGAGAGCCGGGTCGTCCTTCTGTATGAAATGCCCACACCCCTTCGCTATCAGGGGACCACGCGTTCTCCGCGCGCTCGTCAGCCGCGCGAGTCCCTCGTTATACTTGCTCCAAGCGGTGTTCACGAACGCGTTCGTCAGGCCTTTGGGCACGTGCAAAGACCCTCTCAGGCCCTCCTCCGCGAAGGTATCCCAGTCGTGTCCCACGACCGTCATCCAAGGCCCTCCCTTTCCTCCTTCGCCCCCTAGCTTAGGCGCGTCCGCGTCCGGTAGTAGTGCGGCGAGGTTTCGCCTGTCTAGGTGCTCCGGGTTCGGCACCGAGGGGTGTAGCAGGGCGGCGTACCCGGCGCGCGTGCGGCGCAGGTCCTCCACCGTCGCGTCGGCGGGTAACGCGGCCGGGTCGAAGCCCGCGGCGTCCGGATCCGGGAAGAGCGAGACTAGGTCGCTGTTCGCCATGTTGCTGTCTAGTAGTAGAAGCCCGTCTACCGTGCCCGCGTATGTCTGCGCATACAGCCGCGCAACCACGCAGCCGATGCTGTTGCCTACGAAAATCAGCTTCGGCCGACTGCTGCCTCTACTACGATTACCGGTGGTACTATAACTGCTACTCCTTTCCTCGTTTACTTCTTCTGTTGCTGCTGCTGCTTCTGGTAGGTGCTCTACGTGCTTCTCGCTCCTTGTCTTTGCCTTCCATACTTCTTGCACTAGGACGTACAAGTCGTGGACGACTTCGCAGGTGTCGTGACTCCCACCGTACCTCTCGTCAGCCGGGTCGCGTGCGGACTTGCCCTGACCGTAACGGTCGTAGGCGAGCAGCGAGGGATGATTGGCCTGACGGCGGCTGGGCAGGACCCATCTTCGTCGCAGCTCCTCTACGGTCGACTGCCAGGCAGTCTGCGGGACAATGAGACCGTTGAGGAAGACGAGAAGGTGAGAGGCGGACAAGGGACCCTGTCCGGGAAGAATTTGATACGAGACTGGGGTGTCGGGCTTGTGGGGGAGATAGATTGTCTCGGGTAATTTTTGTTTGCCACCACTTCGCGTTACTCTGCCTCTCTCTCTTATCTTCCTGTTAGACATTCCTCCTTCTATGCCATCTACCTCCTTTTCTTCTTCTACATCTTCCTTCTCCTCTTTCTCTTTCTCTTCCTCTTCCTCTTCCTCTTCCTTGTCAACCTCCCCCTGGTCGACGGTAGAGACGTTAATAGACATTGTTTGCTAGTGTGATCGTGGGGAATATGACATCTCGATTCTCCGTATCTATTGGCGAGTGTGCTCAGTTGACTTACTTACATTTTGGCGCTTATAGGATAGGTATTGGTTAAGATAGGCTTTAGATGACCAGTTTTTTCACTGATACAGTGATTGTTGGTTTGCTTCCCTTCCCCCCTCGTGGAGTCTGGAGATCTTGCTATTCTTACATCTCATTGGACGTTGGTGCACACAACTTCTATCTATTCATCCATAATCTCTGATTGGTGTTCGATTTCGCTTTTCTAATCTGACCCCGTGTGGGATTTCTGACCTGTAGGAATAGAGAAGATGAAGGTAAGAGTCTTGATTCGTCAAAAGTTATTTCTTTGTAAATAATCAACACTGCGTTGTAATAGGTTAAGAGGTTAAGATGTATTTATCATCCCTAAATAATTCAAGATTGTTGCTTATAAGTGATTAGTTATCATATAAACTTCGAAACTACGTTTCGTTGACCTCATATCTTATCTATCTACTAGGTATATGTTCGTCAAGGTGAATATTTTAGGATAGCACATGATCATTCTTAGGTAGGTGGTATGTATATAAGAGGTAGTGTTGGTCAAGAGTGGAAATAAAAAGTACGTATACTTACATATTATGCATAGATTATGATAGAAGCCCATGTAATATGCAAGGAATGCTACGTTAAATTCGTCCGAGTGGACTTGATGATCTCCACTTAATATCTGCGAGGATGAGAAATGCAAGGGCAACATAGAGTACCTGTAAGTATCGTTTCATCGATGTTACCGTGATATCGTCTATCGATGAGAGGCAAAGAGCGGGGGCCAAGCATTGCATTAGATATCATGTATGTACATATATATATATATATGTACAATGTATAATTAATTATATGTAGTTATTCGTAGTTACACCTAGAATAGTAAAAGAGTGGTCACCTTGATGTACCTATTGTTATGTGCCGTAGTCCGGACAATAATATGTTTGAATTTGATACTGATTTTACATGTGATGCTGTCCAAGGTGAGGATATGAACATTAATAGGTACTTGATGTAAGTACCTACTAGGTATGTGGTAAAATGGTATAAGATGCAAGAGACATGACAAGATTATCAACTGTCACTTAGAAGACACTTAGGTAGGCATGTAAACCCATATTAGGCTACGCACATACACTTCAACCACATAGTTATAATAAATGCCTATCTAAGGTAGCTAACCCCTGAGCAAAGTACCTAAATAAGCAGCTCGAGTGGAAAGAAATTGGTGGAGAGGCCCCCATTAAAGGATCCAAGGTGAACAAACCCGCCCCCGCGGCCTACTAGTTAGTTAGGTACCCTGTACCGTATGAGCTGTACGTACAGTAACTACTATACAGTATTGCACATGTAAGTCAGTTTAACTATTATAGTGTAATATAAAGAAAAAAGCCGAATTATGGAAGGTTAACGGGATCGGCCTCTAGCCTACTCCAGTGACAAGCCTACCTAACTTGAACTATCCAACCCCAGGCCTTAACTCACGCACGCCGGACGAGATCGTGTCCGACGTCGGGTTTAAACGAGATGTAGAAAATACTAAAAAGATTAAAAGAAGAGAAAGGGGGGAAAAGGGAAAGAAAGAAAAAAAGCCGTGTTGATGGGTTTTCGAAAATTACCGACTAGTTGGGGGGAAGCTATCTATGTTCGTCGTACAGTATATACTGTATAAAGGTATAAGGCAAGGTGAAATTGCTAGTGGTGTTGAGGCTAAGGACTGGTTTGCAAAATCTATTGATGTTTGGCGTCTTAATTCTGCTTGCTTTGTTGCCTAAATGTACCGTTTCTTTGGCGCTTTTTTCTCGTCTTGAACCCATGTTCTTCTCAGTTCCTCCCATACTGAAAAAATACTACTATGTACGTATGTCTAACATCTGGCGTACGTGGACTAAGGCTGAGAGATCAATAAGGCCTCAGCCGCATTATTCGGTAGTCAACCTAACTGTTTTTTATTTATAAGTGTAAAAAAGGAAGAGGAAAAAAAAAAGAAAAAAGGTGCACGAGGCCATTACACGGCATATCATGTATGTATGTCATCGGCCATGTAAGTTGAACGGGGTAATATGAGTTTTTATAAGAATGTGCCTCGTCGATAAGTCTCAACCACATAGGTTTCTTATAAACCTTCTAAGCCACATAGATACATTAGATAATACATATATACTATACATATCCATCAACCACGTAGGTACGTGACCATATATGTATATATATATATAAACCCATTGTATACTAGTACATGCAGACCTTGGCAGCTGGGATTGGCTAAGTACTAACAGGTAGGAGCCATGTAGGACGGAGCACGCCGGTGCAGACTGTGCAGTAAACTAACACGTATACTTACACAACATATACTCACATATTACGCGCTATTTATCAGCTGCACTGTCCGGGGGATACAAGACCATCCCACCGATTTAAGACTAGCTAAAATAGGACGGAAATAGAAATTTAGATTCTCTTTTTTTAATTCTTTCTCTCTTTTTTTCTCACCTTTTTTTTTCTTCGTGTTGTTATTGTTGTTATTATTATTATTATTATTATTTTTACTATTGTTATTGTTCATAATAGAACACGCCGCTGATATGTTATTCAAGTTACAAGTCAATTAGCATCTACATAACTAACGTACTACCTTGCGATCGTTCCTGACATGGTACCGTGACATATACCACAATCCTCTGTGCTATAAATGGTTGCTCTGGTATAAGTTCGATCCTTTATTAATGCACAATGCATGTCTCATATCTCAACGGTGTAGTAGATGCCGATTGCTCAGCTCTGGAAACAGATAGAGAGACAGAGAGATGGGGGAAAAAATGAGAAAATGAGAAATGAAAATCCGGGAAGAGTCTCGGGAAACGAACAGCATCACCTCTTGAACGACCTGAATTATGGCTTGAACTCATCCCCGACTGGACAAGATCATTCCGGTGGAGATGCATTTGCCGATGGTGGGTTGACTCAGATCCATAGTGAAGCCTTCCCGCCCTATCTAGGTCAGGCTGTCGTCTTCATGCACTCTCAGATACGCGCAACTTGGATTTCCAGCCTACTGGAATTTCGGAAGTCGGAAAACCGGTAGGGTGACAGTAGCATTCAACTGCTCTCTCTCTTCATATGCTGTGGTCGTGATTTATACTACTACTGCTACCATCAGTATGTATGTAACAACTTTCATTTCAAGGGTTTAGTACCTAGTTGTTCCATCTATTTCATTTTGTACACACTTGACTTCATCTCCCCCGGACTCCACCAAAGGAGCTTTTTTTTTCCCTCTTAATATGTACCCAGAAAATCTGATTAAAAAAAGACTGATAATCCTTGAGACCCTCTAGCTTATTGGTCGAATATGACCGAGGTAGAGACGTCCATCCCGCTCTCTCTCTCTCTCTTTCTCTCGTTACCCCAACCTGAACAAACTGCTGGGCGAGCGATGGGAGAGAACCGGAGAGTGGCTTACCTTTGGAGTAGGTGACACTGTGACCTGAAGATCGTCCCGTTCAACTTGAGCGATATCGACTAAGGATTACCGCTACGTGGTAGCTTCGTGGAGCACCGCCTCGCGGCGTGAGTGCCTACTTTCTAAATTATTTACTTTACTACGTCGTATATACCTATAGGTGTGTATAGGAGAAGGTAGGTGTGAGGTAAGTGACAGGAATCGAGAGGATGACAGGACCTCGGGACCTTTCTTAGCTCCTCAACCTAATAACGGTAACTGTCATATCAACAATTGCTATCAAGCTATGTAGCATATCTCATTCGCTCTAGATAGAACCCTTCTATTGTCGTTGTGACGGTGATCGTAACAGGGGTCATCTAAGACATGAGATTCGCAAGCGAACGACCCTGCCCTTGACCCCTCGACTCAACTCTCAACCCTCGATTGTGGATGCTAGAGGTAAGGAAGCGCTAACGTGGTCTTCCAGTGGAACGTATGCATCCCCCCCTGTCGCTGTTGAACTGCTGGGGGTAACGCAGGACTATGTAAGTGTGCAGGGTAAGTCTGGGAGCCAATCAAAAACATGGTCGGATGGTGACGCTAGATGGACATTCCAACGCGGGTATTACATACTATAGTAGTATGGACTAAGGGCCTATGGACTATGGATTACGGATTATGGATCATGGAGGCACCATCCTGCCCTGATACTTTACCTTTTTCTTCCTCGACACCCTGACAGCCTGAAGCCTGAACAGTCCAAGTCCGCGCAAGCCAGGGGTCAGGGAAGGACGCCACTCAGACCCTTGACTATTCCGTTATGCCCCGGGGCAATCGATGATACCACAGTACTGGCGCAGTACTGTGGGTTGTAACTATTGTAACTGTTGTAACTGTTGTAACTTGTAAGTGTAAGCTATCGCTGCAGAGTCTGAGAGTACGAGTGTATACCTACTCTCTCTCTCTCTCTAGCGAATTCGGGGTGGTTCGCCTTTTTCGATTTCGATTCTGATTTTGATTCTGATCTTAACTTTGGACTTGAGATTTTGTTACTTAGGTCTTCGCTCTTTAGTCCATCCAAGTTCCGTGCCGCGGGGGTGAAGTTCTAAAATCTCATATCTCACATTCTTCTCTCTTATCCCTATTCCTTATTATTCCTTATTCCCTATTCCCATTCCCATTTTTCATCCGCATCCGCATCCGCATTATGCATTGTTCTTGTACCCGCCAACGTCGTTACGCAACCTAGACGTAAATTTGTTGCGAGGCTTGAGCCGCGAGACTGCCAGTTTCTCGGTTCTCTCTCTGTCTCACTCACTCAGCTCCACCCCATACCTCCGTCCTAGATACTTATTACGACAAATTAAGAAGAAGAGAGCTAGCTTACCCCCCTTCCCCTCCGACACGGCCTCGATAGTCGATAATCGATAGTCAATAGTTAATAGTCGATAGACGTCGTGTGGGCACAATCTTTACCACCACCTATCTGACTCTTGACCTGGACTTTTTGGCTCGTCGGTCATCATGGCAGACGAAGTCGAGCGGCTCGCGGTCGCGCCTTTTAGGGAAATTGTCGAAAAGGGCAACGTAGCGATTGAGAATGCGCCAAATGCTGACGAAGAAACATCGCCGCTTATGCTCAAGGCAGCGCAGAACCTTGTCAGGGAAGGCGAACGGGCATTGAAGCGGATCGAGCCGCTCTGCACTAAGAACTTTGAAGAGTATGGTGTGAATTTTGTTGATGCGATAAAGGAAAATGGTAAGGATATTGTCTCTATCCCTCGTCTCCCTTATCCCTATTATATACTACCATGTAGTCATCACCAGGTGAAGTCATAACCAGAAGAGGGAAGGAGAGGAACATGAACGAGAACAAGAACAAGAAAGAATATAGTTATAACAGAAGAATGATTTGTTAACTGTCCCCCTTTTTTCGTACGCATTAGATGAAATCGCGGAGTACCGATCGGAGCTGGAGGACTTATTATGGGATTTTGACGATTATGTTAATCCCGATGACTTCGACCCGGCTAAATTCGACGAGCTGCAGAAAGCCTCGAGGAAGGCTGCGCCAAAGATCGTGGATATACTCAAACGGATGAAGCTCGTCGTTCCGGCGCCGCGTCTGGTGCGATCTCCGTCTCCCAGGAGTAGGGCGGCGTCGACCGTGCCTGATCACATAAGTAATGCGCATTATGACCAAATACCAACAAGTATTATCATAGACCCTCCGACGTCTATGTCGAGCTCGATGCTGATGGAAGAGACAGAGCTGCAACTGAGTAGCATGATGGGAGCGGTGGCCGGCCCCGACGAAGGTTTGGATGCGAACATCCCCTCGCGATCCGTGAGCGACGTCGATCGAAGTAACTCGCATCTCTCAGAGGTCTCCGACGAGACCTCGGACCCTCCGCCAAGACCACCTTCTATCGACCCGTGGAGCGTCAGTATGGTTCCGCCGGTCAGCCCCGTGGATCACTCGGTAGAGGGGGATGAACTGGAACGTCGTCCTCCCGTTCCGAGCGACTCCCCTACCATCCCTCCAGCACAACCGGTCAGTCCATACGGTAGCCTCTCCGGCCCCTTGCGGATTCGCAGCAAGACCGAAGACTCTCTCGGACCGGTCCATAAGGACGACGATGACCGGCGGATGCGCGCCGCTTCGCAGAGCCTTGGGACGGCTAGTGATGGGTCTCGGTCTCCTGGGAAGAGGAATCGTTGGACTAACTCCACGCAGGGCTCGACCTACAGGTCTCACAGCGGCTTCACGTCTGCTAATCGGTCGCCGTCCAACGAAGGTCCTGGTGGTTGGCCGGGACAGTTACAGTTCAACGACCCTTCAGCCAGTCGGTCGCCTTCCGATACATCTTCCGTGCTAGGTAACACGCCGTCCATCCCCGAAAATAGCGCCATCGCTATCAGCACACAAGGCCCAAAGACTAGCCTCCCACCCATCCCTAGCTACCCACCGAGACAGACATCGTTGGCGAAGCAGGCTGGCACTCGTCGTTCAAGGCGTCACCAGTCGACCGAGTCGATCAACAGTTCCGTCTTCGATATAGTCGAATGCATGAGTCCTGGTACGGCTGCGACGCATAGAAACTCGATATTGTCAGTAGAGCCCATTAGTCCCGGACAGCAACCGCCAGAATATATAGGACACCCGCCCGTCTACCAACATGCCACGACGAACGGTAGCATATCTTCCGGCATGGGAACGATAACTAACCATTCATCATCAACTCTTATGGCTCGTCGCCCCAGCATCCGACTTCCGATCGGAGTTGATTCTGGGCTGATACCAGTTGACATGGAAAACCCATCGCCAGACGAACTGCCGGCACCTGCGCGGGAACCTGACTGCAGCATCGGACCTCACAGCTCGTTCTACAAGCTCAAAGGTTTCTGCAAGGGCGCGGAGGAAGTCATGGCAGGTCGGCTAGGCTTTAAGAAGATTAAAAGACCCGTCGGTGTAAGTCACGATATGGTTTGTATATGTTAAATACTTCGGTTCCTCGGCGCGTCTTGTTAACAGGAGACTTAGGGCTTTTCCATGGCCATCGTGGCGAAATGCAACCACTGCTTATTCGAGATCGACTTCAAGTCGGTTGAGCAAGACCTGAATAACGACTGTAAGACTTATTTCCTTGTTTGCATTTTTCTCATGCACCGTAGCCTGAATTCTCACACCGAGTCCCTAGCTTCCGGTAGCTTCACCTCTAACTCCATCGGCTTTCGGCTACGGATACTCCAGAAGAGTCATCTAGCCATCCGACACGTGGAGGAGCAGCTCTACGGATGTCTATTCTGTATCCAGGAGGGAAGGACGGTCGAGGAGAGCGACGCGACGGTCTTCTTCAACCAGAGCCAGCTCTTCGCCCACCTGGCGCGGCACCCCCGCCCGCTCCCCGTCGTGCCGGGCCTCACCGTCGTCGAGGCGCCGGAGATCCCGCCGGCCTTCCGGGACAACTTCGACCTGCACCTGCCGCACCCGCCCATCCAGTCCGTCATGACCGGGCTCTCGCGCGAGCTCTCGCGGCTGCCCTCCGCCGTGGCGACGGAGACGAGGAAGATCCAGAACGGCGTCATGCGCTCGCCGCCGGGCCGGGACCCCGTCCTGCACTTCGCCGTCGGCGCGCGCATCGTCGGCATCGAGTTCCCGCCCAAGTACGACGGCAAGTGGGGCATCGGCTGGCACGACG